>JBCFYV010000003.1:51226116-51236207 GCA_039000515.1 Timema cristinae
CAGTTCAAATGAAATTTTCTACCGCTTCCGTCTTAACCTATTTACGTTGGGTAGCGAGATAAGTCTGACGACAGTGTTTCTTACGACGATATTTATAGTCTGAGCTGGTTATTCGTGTGTAAATCTTCTGCTCCACCTTGCGTTTCAGGTTTGTTCCAGAATCGCCGACACGCTGGCGTAGGACCCATTTGAATGGAAGACGATGATTGGCAACGTCGGAGCGCACGTTGATACTTGTATGAAGTGCTGTTTTCCAATTACTTTAACACCGTTTCTCAGAAACGGTAAGACTTACTTGAAAAGGTGTCTGAAAAAACTTCCTATTCCATGCTCGCTTTGATAGAGAACACAGTGATAGATTGAAGATATTCCTGATACAGCTTGACTGACTTAGTATCTTTGGTAGGGACAGTTCATGTTGAGCAGCATCAACAATTAAGTTTCACGCACACTTTTCTAAACTAGAAAGTTACAGTCTCACTAGTGTCTGTTCTTACATTGATATCCAGGCATTCAATTTCATTTACAATTACAAGAGGATAGTGCAATGCTGTATAGCTAATTAGTTTATCTATGCTATAGAGATAGTTTAAGTTGTTGATACTGACGATACGTAAAAGTGGTACCACAATGTCACTCACGGTATGAGGATCGGCGATGTTCGTGTAGATGTATATATGCTTGGGCAAGCCTAGTAGAATTTTGTCGGCATATAGTGACTTTTGGACTTTGATCAAATTAGTCTTAGGATCGAAACCAAGCCGTAGACATAATTGAATATATGATTCAGCAGCTGTATATTTGGTGAAGAAGAAAAAACTTCTACTTTTTTGTTAGGGTTTCTGTACTTGAATTCAGTGCTAAATTCCCCTTTGAACACCTCTACATCGTTTAGGGCTTTGACCGATTCATGGATAGTGCTGTAATTTTCAGGTGGGATGGATTCCTTCAATATTTGTTACACGCCATTAGCGTCCACCCAGTTGTACCATATAATATATTGGCCCTTGTGTATGGTAGTCAAAGAACATGGATATTGTAGTTTGTTGAGAGAGACTTCCTACTGTCCGTCGAGTGTAAGACGGTAGGGTAGTTGCGTGGTGAAATTCATGAGAATATTTTTCGGGAAAAATTCAATAAATTTGTCAATCGGTAAAGTGATGTAAAACTGGTCCTTCATGGTAGGGCGCTGAAGTAACTGACAGGAATACAAGAATTAATAATTGAACTTGGTGGAGTAACCTTTCCACTGCACGTACACTTTATTTATGGTGCCTTTACCCTCGACAGGCAGTATTTTATAAAATTTAAAAATTTCAGGAAGATGTATGCGTTGCAATTTGGGTTCGTAAAACGTTCACTCCACCTCCTTGCCGTAAAGATTAGTCAATCTGTAGACGACTAGTTGTTACAACATTTGACCGTTGACATTGAAAATTTTTTCAATCCAATTGATATCGTAGCCATTTTCAAACAGCATTTTGGATTTGCTAATACGCACCGTGTCACCAACTTTGAGTTTATTCAAATTTTGGCATTGCTTGCCATACAAATTATCTCTGACTTGAAGCACATTGGTTTCTGAAACATCTGCAGTCACTATCTTGATACTGGAATGTTTTGCACCATTGTACGCGTCTACGAGATCTTGGAAGGTGTCCACATAGCAATACTTGCTATTTTTGCTAAAGTAGCGCAACATACACCCTTTCAGAGTTCTATTGAATCGTCCCATGACGTTTGCCTTCACGTCCAGATTATGAATAGTGTAGTAATACACGCCCTTTTTATTGATAAATTTCCGGACCAGACGTGCCGTGAACGCTGTCACTTTGTCCGTCTGTACTTAGTGGTTAACAGCCACTTTGTTCGAAAATTTACTGAAAGGCGACTCTCGTGACACTCCCCGTCTTGGATAGAAAATTCCTTGCCCAGGCCATCTTACTAAACACGTCGATGACGGTGAGCAAGTACATGGCACCGTCGTTGTATATTCCTAGACTTCACATATCGTTGAGATCAGCTTGCAAGAAATCATCAAATTTGACACCACATACTTGTTGAGTATAAACTTTTTTATCTCAGGTTTCTGTAGCGTATAAGCGTCCTGCGTACGAAGCCATTTTCGTACTTAGGCTGGATCTTTCTTGGACGCCTTTATAAGTGACGCTGCCTCTGAAAACCCTGCAGGATAAAAAGGGACGTATTATATGTCAGCTAAACAGGTCATTAAGCTCGGAACGGCCACCAATGGTTTTCTTCCAGTCTTTTCTGTTTATTCTTCTTAGAGTGTTGCGACGGTGTAAATGGTTGGGGTACAGCCGTCGGATCGCTAACGTGTGCCAAACGTTTCAGATTTACAATAAATTCCTTTGGGACGTTTAATTTGAATTCCTGTGAAAAACTCTCGCCACTCTGACGGCTCGCTTTGTCTTCTTGCTCTGACCAGATCTTAACTCAATCAATAATATTGGATCCATGGAGATGCGTATCGTGAATACTCACTTTCCCATTTTCGTCACAAGAGATACCGCCTCGGGAAATAATATGTTCTAGTAAAAGTTCGGCTTTTTTACGTGCCTGTACGGGTACAGTATTGATTACAGCAGGGATGGGAAATACAGACACTTCAGGGGTGGTTGTGAGTGTTGTATTTTAAGGCGGTAGAGTGTGTTGAATAAAATGCAGTTAGCGCTGTAGCACTTGTTGGTATATAGTTCATTTAGACTTGTCGTCTAATTATGAAGAGAGGATTATTTCCATTTCCTTGCCCAACTCAGATTTGTGGCCGATGCCACTTTTTGGTGGTGTTGCTTGTGACGGTGTAATGTTTCCGGAGACACCTATATCATCTTTTTTTGAGTGATACATTATTTACTTGTTGCATAAGGTACTTAAAGGACACCGCTGATTAATGGGGTTAAAAGTAAATTCAGGAACGCTCCTCCTTTTTGAACGAGTAGTCATCTCTTCTTCATTCAGCACCCTCCTCGTTTTACCAGCTGCGCAACACCTGCTTGTGAGCACGTATCTTTGTCTTCTGCGCATTTTTCAACGTTACCCACCCTTTTAACTGGTCAAATTGACTGATTAAAGATACCTCACGATATCTGTTAGGGCGAAACTTAACTCTTCAGTCAAAGTGAGATGACAGGTGATTGGGGAAGAGAGAAAGAGAGAGAGATATAAAGAATTGTTACTTATAGATTTTACCAATTAAAAATATATTCTTTAATAGTTAAAGAACGGCAAATTTATAAATTAGAAGATATATAGCGTCCAACAGTGTACTCCCGCAGGGATATTATTCCAACCTTCATCGCCAGAAATAGATGAGCCTGACATTTAAACCGCATGCCCACTTGCGTTGGAATGAAAATCGTGGATGTCTAACGATAACTCCTGCAACTGCGAGATTCATGAGTGTGCATCAGTATGTTTACCCTGTTTGAGGTTATTTGACCATACAATAACATAGTTGAGAAACATTCCTACTCAGTACAAGTGGAAGAGATTAGATCTTAAAGAGGGAAAACTCTCTCTTCTCGAGTTCAGCAGGGATCAGATCCCTCGTGATGCCAAATTTACTGTCACACAATCCTTAGAGGGTTTTGTTAACCCTAAATGTGTTATACATGTTGAAAGCGGGTAGTAGTAATGACCCTGTTGAAGAGTAATTCTCAGAGGCCTTACTATTTGGAAACAATCCTTATTAAAGTACTTTGTCGTGTTTCAGCGTTGGCCATGTTGGCCATAAGGATTCGAACCATGTTATCTTTGCCAAAATAATAAAATTAGTGGATGTACCATACTTTTGCTGAGGTGAAATGTGAAAAGATGTATACCTACCAAGATGTAAATTAAAACATATAGTTAGTTTAATAATCAAATAGCCAAAGCTATTATTTATTTTTGTAGCGAGGATTACTCCATCTAAATATCATTGACAACTGGACATGACAATCGAACCTTCCAACGTCGATTTTTCGTAAAATAAATCCCTGTTAAAAACCCATGTTTTGTTTCAGCTTTCTCCATATACTGTAACATGAATTCAAACCTTGATATCTTCTCCTGAACAATAAAATTAGTGGATATATTTTCATTTGCAGTGGAGGTTAAATGTGTAAAGATGTTTGTTTACCTACCAAGATATAAATTAAAACATATAAGTGGTTTCAAATAGCCAAAGCTATTATTTAGCATTTTAGTGAGGATTACTCCATCTAGATATTATTGATACCTGAACATAGGAATAGAATCCGGGATCTTTGGCTCAATACCAAATACTTATCGTGCACAATATATAGATCTGTCTATCTCTCTCTTGTTAATAACCGCCCGAAAGCAATAATATAATTTCTACGGTTAATCATTATGTCGGTATACTCATGTAAAGGTACTAATATAGTAAGTTACAATTATGCAACCCCACCCCATGTTAATCTACAAGCATACATTCTCTTTCGATTCATACTACCCACTCCGAAAAAGTCGACATTTACTTATACCTCCTGGAATAGAACTCATCTTTATTCTAGTTCCATGTAGCCTCAAGCTATATACAAACATCATAATACACAATCAACTCTCTTCTATATAAACTGTTCATGAACTTACCCTCTGAATCTTCTGTCTGGCACACCCTTCAAGCCTGGCCTAACATCAAAACGTCATAATTCTACGATTGGGGAAATTCTGCCTTGGTGTCTCAACACCTGATGTTCCGGTCAGCCTGGTCAAAAGTAATCTGATGGGAGGTTACCAGGACAACATTCTAGACGTGGGCTTGGACTCACCTGCTCTCTAGTGAAGCGAGTAACCAACCACCAAATCATCGCCAGATCACCTACGTCATCAGCGACTCCAGTTAAAGAGATCACCATCAACAAACCACGGGTGACCTTGATGAAGACGTGATTACCAATCAGAGAGCGGGAAGAGAAATGGTGTACGTGTCGAAGTGAAGGCAGCCCCACACCAACGTGACGTCACCAGCTAGGTTGGACTTCTCCCGCCCCCCTTTTGTTTCCCTTAACAATGAAACGCTATCTAACATGGCGGTGCTGAAGAAAACGATGACTATTTAAACCGGCACCCCCAAGGGTGGACTCTTGATACTTTTATGGACTGTTAATATTTGATATCGTCAGGAGACGAATATTCCTGAAAATGGACTCTACCAGGAAAGTTATAAAACTGTGTAAATCTTCAAAATTATTATTTAAATATTGAAAGCTATAGGTCATTAATATAAGGGCTGTTTTTTTTTCAGAAATAGATTTGTATTTTTGGTTAAAATATGAGTATTTCTAAAGATAATTTTAACTTTGGAAACCTATTATTTTTGTGTTACCTCTGGGGTGCTTGCATCTTTAATTTATTTGTAAAGTCTTATAATTACCGTTCGTACTCAACTAAGTTTTGATGAGGTGCATTTAAATTTAATTTAAAATCATTTAAATTCATTCAATTGTTTTATAATATTTATGTATCCTAAATTTAGCTATTTGACTTATTATATAAACTTTAAACTTTGCAAACTCTTCTAATATGAATATCAACTCAGTAACCATTGTTAGTTCCCATTTATGTCGCGACCTAGTAAAAGACTTTGATGATGCCATTTCAAGTAGTCCCGCGAGAGTTTTGACTTACGGTCTGAAGTCGAACTCTCGCATTAATTTAAATTGTAATATTTGTAACAACGTAACCATTTCAGTAAATATGTTTCTTTTTGTCTATGGAAACTCAGACACTTTCTTAACAACAAAAATAAGGGCTCATAAAGCATTTTATTGTTCGTAACTTTGTGTAAAAGTTATTAATTGTTTTCTTTTACTTTTTTAAAGTAAACAAATTGACTCTGCCTGTTATTAATTTGTTTCTTGTTGAAACTATCTATTGCACAATGTTTTCCAACTACAGCTTTAGGTTGACCCTTAAGGCCACGTGAACTATTGTTGTCATATTTTTCAATAAACTATTATTCTTACTTTTAACTCTTGCTAATGCTGTTTTCCATTATTTTGTATGTTAGCTGACTCCCTCCCTTCCTTGTGGTATTTTGAGTGGTCTATTATTATAAGGTAACAGAGAGGGTGACACACTCAAACACGTAGAAACACTATATTTTCGGTTTAAAATATCAATTTCCCCCACCAGAGGGTCAAATTAATGATTAATAGATGGCCACTCAATATATTATTGAAAAAGAAAAAGTGGGGGTTGAATGTACCGGTTTCTAGATACCACTGCCATCTTTTTCCCCAAACTTGAACTAAGATCTTCAGGCAAGAGTGTTATAACCACTGCCGGGGGGGGTGGGGGGGGGGAGATTAAGAGAGCGTATTGATACTTGTAGATGTCACTAAATATTATTCTCTAATTATTAAATATCGGCAAACTTACATATTAGATGATCTATTTTGTACAACAGTTTACCAAACAGGGTATGGCTTCCAACTTCCTCTACCAGAAATAGATGAGCCTTACATTTAAACGGTGTGTCCACTGTGTTTCGAACCTTAGTATCTTTCGCCGGGGTTGTAGGGATTGGAAGCCCTTACATCGGTCACCGGGCAGAGTTTGAAGATGGTGTGTGACCAGGCAAATGTGTACCAGTATTAGTTCTGGTTTGAAATGTGAAGTAATAAGCGTTTGATGCCCTCTAAGGAACTTGAACCCCTACCTCTTTACGTCACAGGGTGAGTTGTGTACCCACATTTGCACGTCATTGACACCTGAACAGGTAGAATCGTACCCTACAACACCGTTGGGATATCTTTGCCAAAATGAGAGACAGTATAATAAAATTAGAGGTTGTAGTGATGTAACATCATTTGCTCAGGGTTGAAATGTGAAAACTCATATGGTAGTTTAAGAAACAAACTGACAATGTTATTATTTATACTTTTAGTGAAGACTACTACGGCCAGATATCATTGACACCTGTATACAGGATTCGAAATTGGTATTTTGGCTCAACAACAAATAATTATCATGCGCAATATAGGGTTTGTATTTATAAAAGTAATTAGCACTAGTCGAGATTGAAGAAATTTGAAATCTCTTACCTTCTTACGTCATAGGGCTAGATGTGTACTAGCAATTATGCGTATGGAAATTATAAACATGAAAGCAGAGGGTGGATAGCGGTCCTTCATGGCATATCGAATCCCCCTAGCCACCAGCGGAGTAACACGTTCGTGCTCACCGGTGGAGGTAGTACGATTGACGAATAACGGTAAATACATGTCGCTTTACATGGATCGGGCAACCACCGATGCGGAAACAATATTATTAACCAATAAAAAGCAGCCACCTTTACATGCGGCACACCCCGTTGAAGCAACTATAAACATACTTTGAAATCATTACATTCGGTCATTTTTATTAATAATTGTTGTGGATAAACATCGTAATGATTTTCAACGCGCTGGAAAATAGGATAAATTCAGGTATGTTTTAAAAGCGTTTTGTATATTTTCTTTTAATGGTAACTATTTGAATTATTACATCTTTGCTATACAGAGTTATATGTGTCTTTAATAGATTGTCAAGAAGACGCACATCCAACGCCTGCAGTGCCACAGAGCCAAACATCCCGGACCCTTTAGCACTTTTTAGTTAGGACGGAATTTGCCTTACGGATGGCTACTTGTCCATGGGTAATTAGCGTTCTGCTATAGATTTAGAAAATTGGCAGTGGTTTCTTCCCATGATAGTAATTAATATGTATTTATTTAATTTTAGTTTACTGGGATTCATATGGGCTGGACGCCATCCTGATGGACCACGAGGCACCCACAGTATATTCAGCAGCTTGCGTGTAGGCACCACCGACCCTTGAAAATGGTGAGGTGGAGATGGGCCCTTTAGAGGATCAGCTCCTAGAAGAAGTTGATTCCCTGCCCATTGGCACTGTCTTCACACCACCGGCAGGATTCACCCCACAATACTCTACCGCAGCCACCGGAAATATTATCAACGGCTTGCCTGTTGTTTGCGGTAAATTGGACGCGATAGACCACCTTATATGTGAGTTCCCATACTTTAATTACTAAAGAGCATATTTTAGTACCGTCTACAAGTAACAATACTATTTAGCCACTAAACTGGAAAGAGACAGTTTACTACGAAAGATACAAGTCCTCTCTTTCCCCAAACCACGGTTATTCACCAGCATACAAAAACCTGTTGTCAGCTGACCCTTTCAAGTTTAACCAGAAGAATATTAGATCTTATACTCATGGGACTCATGGCATATAAGCTTATTAATACAAACATTAAAATCCAAAGAAAAGAGAGAGCAAATTATAATTGTCGCTTCAGGTGTGTTTGAAATGTATTGGATCAAATTCAACCATCACTTTAGCGCATTCGATAGCATGTCTATATACTAAATTATTGGTCCTGGGTTCGATTCCGACATGGCTAAAAATGTTGGTCTGATAAATTAACAGCCAACGAATCGGATTTGTGCGTGTCCTAATCTTTACAATTATTCGCATTTATCAATAAAAAAGCGACCCGAGTTTTAGGATGGAAAACAGTATGGATCTAAATTAAATTATAATTTTCGATAAAAAAATTGTTTTATTTAATTCTAAAACAAAATTATTTCTATCAATAGAAAATTTAATTCTAACCGTTAAGAATTATTTTCTAACATCAATATCTATTTTCCCCAATACCTTTTTTTAAAATATATTTCTTGAATGATTAGTGTAGTTGTGGTAAACTTGGTTACTTATCGAGATAACAAATGGTGTTGGCAGTAAATTTAGAGTAGAAAAAATTTTGCGCTTGGCTGAACGATCATAAAACGGGAATAATGTATATCTAATGGTTCAATGTGATTCAAGTATACAAATATTTCTTACCGGTATTCAAATATATACAGGTATATTAATTGAGCAGAGAAATTATATTGATGCTTTAGTCTATTATTAAAAAGGAAGAAAAATCTTATATATTTTTTGAGGAGGTAAGGGTCTCGTGTTTGATTACCTGGCATGGGCATAAATTTAGGTTTAACCTCTCATAGTGATAAATTAACTTCCCTGGACTGTATTTTGTACTTGTCCTAGGGTTTAAGTGTATTTTATTATACACACTTTGCTAACGTTGATTCAGTTAAAGCAATTAGGTCTAGGAAAAATTTTAACAACATATTATATTAATACCAAAAGTAGTTTGAAATTTAAAATTATTATATATTTTGTGGTATCATTTCAAAGAAAAAAAAACACGCGTAAGTTTGCATAAAATATGATTGGAACAATTATATTTAAAGTGTTTACTTTGAATTTAGTTTAACACGGGGTTGAATTAAGATTTTTTTGTTTTTTATATCAAATGTGTGTTGAAGATTCAGGAAAAGAACACGGTGCATCAACCGCGCCTCCCCATCACACCGCTGTAGCAGCACCGCCTCCTAGCCAGGATGACAGTGTTCAAGCCCAAGCTGTGGTGAGGCAGCCTGGATCCATGGTCTTCTATGAACCCGTGCCTAAGACCAGACCATCTTCAGCACCACAGCCGGGAATAAGTGTCCCAGTAAATCAGGTTGGTGGAGCATTTTCCCAAGGCATATCTCTTTGATTCGTTGAGGGGAGAGTAAAATAATTGAAGAGTTTCTTTTAAGCTGGTAGAAAAGTTACCGTACATCTTGGTGCTCAAAAAACGCTCGAAATGCATTACGCTGGTTTGAAGAGAAAGTTACTCTATTGCTATATCGGCTGCAGGAACATGGTTTCAGCGATTATGGTCATGTCGGGTTACTTTGGGTGGGCGGATCAGTTATACGCATGATCCGTTCTCGATAAAGTAAGTCACGAGTTGCTGAGTAATTGATTTTTATTAATTATGGCACTACTGTAGGTTAAACTCAGCCATTTGAAGGACCCTCGGGGGAGTACGCGTCATTGTGACTAGCTATACCCTGCTAGTGCATATAGACGTAAAAACAAAGGAATCATTACGATTCAAAATGGTGACACAATCTGCCTTTCCCGTGGGTTGATTGTCACCAAAGCTACATGTGACAATAAAAGAGAGCCAGGATGCATGGACGTGAACACCTTTAG
>JBCFYV010000003.1:51236307-51406339 GCA_039000515.1 Timema cristinae
ACTAAACTAAAATAAACCTTTCTCATCCCTAACACATTAGATTAATTAGTACATATAGGCCTACGTATAAATCAAACAGGTAGTAAGACGCGGCGCTAAAATTATTATTATTATTAATTATTATTATTATTATTATTATCGCGTCTTACTACCCATTCGGGTTATACGCACTTACGCTAATGTGTAATGGTAGGGTGATTGTGAGATGAAATGGAGGACCTACAGTTTAACGTGGAATCCGAACCATGGTGGAGGCCTGGCATTCCCCACATTCACAAGATGTCTTGTCAGAGGTGAAGGAAGGGTTTGGAAATCAAATAAACCTGTGCCAGGACCGAGGATTGAACCCGGCCGCCAGCATAGAAGTCTGACACCTTACTCCTAGACCGCCAGGTCACCGCGGCGCTTAAAAAAAATCATTAAAGTTACCATAGCAATGTTTATAGATTAAGTATTGTGATAGAAAATAATACTAATAGTACATTTTATAGGTTATTCTTATAGTACCGTATCTTACTACCCGTTCGGGCGATACGCTATAATGTGTTAGGAATTAAAGTTGAATTTGGAGGAAGTGTTTCCATATTTGCGTGGAGGGAGAGTGACGAACCATTTAAGGAAAATCACCCTCAGTATACCCGACAGGGATCGAACCCCGATTTCCATATCTTTGGCAGTTTAATATATTGCGAGAGTAGCACCTTGGACCATGAGGCCACCGAAGCGGGTGGTAGTACAGTAAAATGTTATCAATATTGATCTACTTTCTAAAAGTTCCTTCCTTTCAGAAACCTACTATAAAATGCACAGTTCAATTTTCATATAAAAGCTACTAGATTTATTTTTATCTAGTAATTCTTAAGTCATGTGGTCTGCAGCAGTCATTTTTGATAGATTTTTTTCAATATCTATGAAATAATACTAGAAAAATAAAGAAATGCTATAAAAAAAATTCCCCGACAAAAATATGTATGTAATCTCTAAAAGTTTCTTCCAACTATATTGATACTATGGCTAACAAGAGTTTGCATTCTCGGGCTCAGGTTTCGAATATGGACCTTCCCTAAATGCAGAACAAGTGGCTGTTCCTATTAACTGACTCGGCTGTTATTGTATGCAGGTAATCTATCTTGTCCAACCTCTTCAGCACACACAGTGGGCAACTTGTTAGGCTCCGCCAGTCAACCTCAGCTACTGGCTGCACCACAACCCGCTGCCATGCCGCAGCTCATCCTGGCCTCGGGGCAACTGGTCCAAGGGATACAGGGGGCACAACTGCTCATACCAACCTCGCAAGGTAAATACCTAGAAGAGTCTCCTATGGAGCGGAAAGGTATACCACACCACTGGTACACCTAACCCATAATACCAGCCAGATCTGAGCCCAAACCAACAAAATATGGCCAAAAACCGGCTGGAAGAACATGGCCTATAGAACCTACTCCCTCCATTCAAAAAATGCTAGGTGCATCCTATTATTAATTATGTCATAACTTTATCATTACTACAGTATTAAGGTATTTCTTTGGATTTCAATTGAAATATCTCCTACACTAAAGAATAATCAATGTTCATACAGTTTAAGATATCAATCTCGCAATAAATGGCAACATTAAAAAAACGCATAAATATGTTTTTGGGTTTAGATTCTAAGAAGGTTCATGCCAAATTTAGTTAAGGATGGTCCACACATTTGTCACTATTTGCAGAAAAGACAAACAAAATGCCAATTGGATCGGTTAAAACAGTACCTAACTCCGTTCAGTAAGTAATATTTATAAATATTTCTCATGCTGGTATTTAGTCAGTTTCCTCAGATTTTCAGTTATCCCCTCATGTAAAAATTGTCTATTTATTGAAATATACAGGCCCAGTAATACTTTTCTTTAGCACTGCATCTTACTACCTGTTCAGGTTAAATTCCTACTTACTTATTATGATAATAGTTTTAGGTATTAGGAATGTATATTTAAAGAAAGTATACCTGCCTTTGCGTGGAGGGAGATTGTAAAATCATTTAGGAAAAAGCGGCCACTGAAGCGGGTCCCAGTAATAATGATTGAATTGAAAAAGTGAGTAATATTGTGGTATGTGTAGGACTACTAGAATTTTAAATCTTAGAAAAGTGTTTTGAAATTTATATTTGAAATCATAATAGTGTT
The DNA here is from genome assembly GCA_039000515.1 of Timema cristinae. Taxonomy (NCBI): domain Eukaryota; kingdom Metazoa; phylum Arthropoda; class Insecta; order Phasmatodea; family Timematidae; genus Timema; species Timema cristinae. The sequence continues at coordinate 51,238,470 of JBCFYV010000003.1, forward strand.
CTAATATTTTACTATTTTAGATTACTTTTGCTATCCCTGTGTTCCTTTAGTTTGGGAAGTGGACCACATTAACTAATTTCCAAAATATGATAGGGATATGACTTCTTTGATAAAAATAAGGTGACTGAGAGACACAACACTTCACTTTGTAGAGATGAAATGAAGTGTTGAACAAGGTAAATGCATCTATGACACCATGCTTCATTGTCTAGAGCTAAACTGGAGTGTTGAATAGGGTAAACACATATGACACCATGCTTAATTGTCTAGAGCTAAACTGGAGTGTTGAACAACAGAGTAACTCATATATGATGCAATTCACTTTATCTTCATCTTGATTTTTTTTCTAAGTATGTTCAATCGATTATCCTAATCTTTTTTATTAAAAGGGTACTGATATATTATGGTGAGAATTTTAAATATATTTTTTGTGAAATTCGATTTCCAGCATTTTTCTTAAGTTTAATAATTGTGTTTACTTCACATAACTTACTAGTATTTTACTTATAATAACAGAGTACTCTGTTTTAAGAACTGAACATTAATAGCTTGTACATTCTGTTTAGCATGAAAATAAGCAGCAGTTTTACCTTCATCAATTATTTAAGAACTATCATTTAATATACACCATAATAGACCAATCTACATAATATTGTAGCCTTTTGGGATAATCAGGATAATTGTGGACTTAGCACACTTAACTGATTTGCTTCAAGAAATATGTGACAGAAAAAAACAAAAGTGTTAATTATTATTTTATACTTAATGAATTTTCAGGAATTGCTACCCAAACAATCCTGACTATTCCTGTAAACCATGTAACAAGTGGTCAGATGGTAAATCTCGCTCTTAGCAATGGTCAGGTAGTGACAACCACTCTTGCCAACCTTCAGACATTAGCACAGCCTCACCATCTTCTCACGCCGCCAAGTGCTGTCAATACAGGTCAGTTGAAACAGTTTGTTCTGTGTAAGCTTACAAGTTTTATTGATCATTTATATCAGCAACTTGTAGACTCGCATTCAGAGTATAGAGATTGCATATCATAATATATATCAACACTTTTTAGACTTACATTCACAGTATAGAAATTGCATATTATATTATATATCAACAATTTGTAGACTTACATTCAGAGTATCAACTATAGAGATTGCATATTATAATGCACATCGGCAATTTGTAGACTTACATTCAGAGTATGGATTATAGAGCTTTCAAATTATATTATATATCAGCAATTAGTAGACTTACATTCAGAGTATGGATTATAGAGCTTTCCAATTATATTATATATCAGCAATTAGTAGACTTACATTCAGAGTATGGATTATAGAGCTTTCCAATTATATTATATATCAGCAATTTGTAGAATTACATTCAGAGCATATACTATAGAGCTTGCATATTATAATACACACCAGCAATTTTTAGACTTACATTCAGAGTATGGACTATAGAGTTTGCATATTATAATATACATCAGCAATTTGTGGACTTAGCACAGTGTGAGTCAGACACCAGAGCTCACACATTATTATTTACATCAGTAATTTGTAGAAATATGGTTCAAAATAAATTATCTGATAACCTTTAAACCCAGTGGCGTAGCAAGAGGTTGACTGGAGGGAGGGGCGGTGGTAGTATGGGTGTCATTTTGAAAGAAAAAAAAAGTTGAAAAATATTTATACCAGTTAAAAAACTATTAGTACAGTTACTATTATTATTAAAAAACTATTGAAGTCTCAATGTTATTAAATATTATATCGTAATTTTAAATTTTACAAGTTCGCTATATTGCTGCCGTTTTACAGGATTTGTTTTATAGCCCTATGTTTATGTAAGCTCTTATTAAGGTGGGGATTAAAGTAACTTAACGAAAAACCAATGTTTTTGTAGTTTTTATAGCAAAAAGATTTTTTATTCAATACAATTTAAATATTGCTTCAATACACACAGAGAGCTTAGTTTCCATTAGATGCTGGAATCAACAGTTAATGAATATTTGTCATGAGTATAGCAGCATTATTTGACAAACTTTTTAAATGAGGAAAAAAAGTTGTCACTAAATTTCAAGACACCCTTGACAGATATTCAAGAACTGTTGATATCACCCTGTGAAGAAGATTAAACTCATTGCTACTGAAGCAATATTTTATTTATTTAATTGTCGCATTACCTACATCCCCATGATAATTTTCTTAAAAGAACTTGATTTCTACACCGGATGAGGGTGTGCCAAAATCGAGTCTCGCCTCGGGTATCAAATGCCCTTGCTATGCCACTGTTTATTTAGACCCATTATGAAATTTGTTGAAAACATTTTGAAGCCTTACCAAGAAAAATAAAACAGCTTATTATAATGAAATCCTAAACACTAATTTTCCGTATACTTTATTAACATTTGAATCATTTTTGGAGCAAATAAATCAAACACTGGTTCAGTAGATACAATAAGAAAAACTTTATGCAAATAGTAAGCTAAACAATTTTTTCAATATCCGTCATGGGCATTGTGTAATTTCACTAGAGGATTTTTTCTCTTAATTTAGAAAGTTTCTGGCCTAAATCTATGATGATCATGACTAATATTCAAGAGCTGGTGAGCTCATGATATGGAGAAGATTAAACTAAATGTATCTATTGAAGATAAATATTTTATTTATTTTGGTTGAAAACGCTTTTATGTCAGAAAATTGAAAACAGAAGAACTTTAACTTACATTTTGTCCATCCCAAATTAAGGCCACCCTCACCACTGACATGGTGATACAACTCCTAAAGAGGACATAGCTGAATTCATTAAGTTAAAAGATATATTTAAAGAGATTGTAAAAATGAACATGAGGTTGATTACAGTTCCATCTCCGAACCCTGTCAGCCTGGGGTTGAACTCGACAGCAAACAGTTTACCGCACCTCCTAACCAATGGTGTGACAGTGTCACAGCATCAACAGCTGTTGAATGCCATGCAGCAACCTCAGATGGTGCCTCTCCCTCAACCTCTCTCCGCCCCCACCCAACACAGTAGCGGACCTAGTCATCCACCACAGCAAAGATCCTCACACAATCACCACTACTCGGTGAGTAGTGGACAATAGACAGTGATACTACAGGCACTTAGGTAATACTATGCTAGTACCTTTTGAGTATTGGATACTGGAAAGTGATACAATGGGAACTAAGGTAATAATATAATAGTCAGTATTTGGTGAGTAGGGGACAGTGATAAATGTCACTAATGTAGAAAAAAAGTGTATTCATACATTAGTTGAGTTGTCACATGTATTTTAGTTATATTCATTTTAATTGTAGTAAAGAGAAATATGAAATTAATATTATAAGGATTGTACATTGATAGAACAGCGATCAATTGATTGGTAGACTTCTTTAGTCAATTAAACAATATAAATTATGAATATAACAAGGAATTAATTTATTCAAAAAGAAATTGTTAGATCAAGAACTAAATTCAATTTAGTCAACTAAACAATATAAATTTATGGATATAACAAGGAATTAATTTATTCAAAGAGAAATTGTTAAATTAAGAAACTAAATCAATTACACAGACATAATCACATTCCTAAAAATCACCTCAGAGATCGTTAAAGGGCAAAAAATTGATTTCATAAATAGGTAAAACTGTAGATTTGTGTAAGATACTATTAATCAGTAACAGAATATTGTAAAGAATTAACTAAAAAACTATAAAAAGTGTAAATTGTCAAATTACTAGATTGGAGCCGTTAAGACTATGACTAAAGATCAACAACAACCAATCACTTGAATGATTACCAATACCAATAACAACCTAAGAAAAAGTTAACAAGTAATATTTACACAATTACAATACAATTAATAAAAATGTGATTGATAGAAAGTTAACTAATTGACTAGATACTTAATTTGTGAAACTTCCACATATAAAAAATGCTGATAATAGAAATACACATGAAACATGTTAGAATTAAAATTGAAATATAACTAATAACATAGTTCCACAAAATTATAATAAGTGTTTAGAATAATAACTTGTTATCTGAGTCAAGGGGTTTAAAATGCTGGTGTTAAGAATCAAAAGGTTTAGTTAAAGAATTGTTGTAATAACAGATGTCTCATCCAGATTATTCTTAATAGTTATGATATGTTATTTATATTATTATATTATTATTATTATTATTATTATTATTAGCACCGCGTATTACTACCCATTCAGGTACACTTATGCTAATGTGTAATGGTAGGGTGATTGTGAGATGAAATGAAGGACCTACAGTTTAACGTGGAATCCGAACCACGGTGGAGGTCTGGTATATGATATGTTGAATACATATATGTTGTTATGTATAATTTATTGGTTGCTATAAAAGGAATGTAATAAACGAAAAATGTTAATTGAAAGATTGAATCAAAGTGACATTCTTTATCTGATGTTTTGATTCCACTCCTTATAAAATTTGTTTCAGCTCTTGGCTGGGTGACGACATGTTTTGGCGAACTACACCATCCTCAGGTCTGAGACAAACCTATGCGGAAATATTAAGTACTAAGTTATAAAAAGTTACATCCAAAAGAATTAAAGACTCAACTAAGATTGATTGATGTCTCTGAATCTTAATTGAGTCTTTAATTCTTTTGGATGAAACTTTTTAAAACTTAGTACTTAATATTTTCGCATTGGTTTGTCTCAGACCTGAGGATGGCGTAATTCACCGAAACATGTCGTCACCCAGCCAAGAGCTGAAACAAATTTTATAAGGAGTGGAATCAAAACATCAGATAAGGAATGTCACTTTAATTCAATCTTTCAATTAACATTTTCAAATTAATATTTTTCATTTATTACACTTCTTTTATAGCAACCAATAACTTATATATAACAACATATATTCATTCAACATATCATAACTATTAAGAATAATCTGAATGACACATCTGTTATTACAACAATTTTTTAATTAATTCTTTCAATTGTTAACACAAGCATTTTTAACCCTTTGACTCAGATAATTAGTTCTTTATATTAATCTAAACACTTAATATAATTTGGTGGAACTATGTTATTAGTTAGTTATATTTCAATTTTAATTTTAATATGTTTCATGTGTATTTATATTATCCGCAATTTTTATATGTGGAAGTTTCACAAATTAAGTATCAAATCAATTAGTCAATTTTCTATCATTCACCTTTTTATTACTTGTATTGTGATTGTGTAAATATTATTTGATAACTTTTTCTTAGGCTGTTATTGGTATAATTGATCATTCAAGTAATAGATTGTTGTTTATCTTTAGTCATAGTATTAACGGCTCTAATCTAGTTATTTAACAAATATAGTATTTCAGTTAATTCTTTACAATATGTTGTTACCACTTGATATTATCTTGCACAAATCTACAGTTTTACCTATTCATGAAATCAAATTTTTTTTGCCCTTTAACAATCTCTGAGGTAGAGGTGATTTTTAGGAATGTGATTATGTAAGTGTAATTGATTTAATTTCTTGATTTAACTATTTCTCTTTGAATAAATTGATTTAAGTTCTTGATTAACAATTTATCTTTGAATAAATTAATTCCTTGTTACATTCATAATTTATATTGTTTAATTGACTGAAGAGGTGTACCAATCAATTAATCACTGTCCTAACAAAGTACGTTCTTCATTATATTAATTGTCACATGTAATTTATTAAAAACAATGTTTAGTAGGGTATTTTAACTATTTTTCAATTACTTGGTAAATTAACATTAAATTTGGAGTCATATTATGTTTATTGTATGTAGCTTGGTCTGTGTCTGGATTCAATTCAACAAAGCACTCAAATTGGCTATTGTTTATGAAATATAATGCCAAATTATATTGTATCAACTTTTGTAAATAATTTTGGTTCTAATTAAAAAACTTCTAAGTGATTAAGTTGGAGTTATTATGTTTGTTACTTCTTATAGTTATTTTGCTGAACATCAAAAAACTCTCAACATTTATATTACACTATTAACATACATATTAAAATGTATTTCTCAACATTTTACTCTCTTTCTATAAATAAATATATATATATATATATTTTTGCAATGTTGATCAAATTTAACAATAATGGTTATTCCATAACTTATTTTTTCCAGATACCAGAAAAACATCATCCCAATGATGTGATGAATGGTAGCGAGTCTTCAATTAGCGCCATCAACAGATTAGCAGCCAACAACTCTGATATAACCATAACCTCAACTCATCCTGCCCCGCAGAATCTACATAAGTCTTCTTTATCCATGCACACGTCTAGTAATGGTTCTTCACAACACAACCGTAGCAGTCCACCTGTGGACTTTCTAGCAGATTCTCCAAGTAAATACTAGTAATATTAATTAACTCTTTTTATATAGTACAGTATGTATACTCTTTATTTGTTTTCATTTTATATATTATAATACAGCATAAAGGTTATATGAAAGCCCATCTTATGGTTGATTACATGGGATATTAAATATAAGATTATGTTCAAACTAAAAGATATATCAAAGTGTAATCCTCTTCATTTTTCATCTTACAACAGCAAAATTGGAATCAATTTAAAAGTATTTATATTTAAAAAAAATTATTGTTATATTTTTTATATATGGTAAATAGTTTCACTGTTTTCCATTCCATTGTTTCCTAATACAAATAACCTCATCACGTTGCGACTATTGTTTTGAGCAGTATGAATTACATAAATCAGGGGCTATCAATAGAATGAGACATGCTCTTAGTGTTCAATTAATGGGTAGGTATGATTAGGTTATAGAAAGTAAGCCTCCATTAGTGTATAAAGAGCATGGGTAAACCACAGTAATAAATCAGGGGCTATCAATAGAATGAGACATGCTCTTAGTGGTTCAATTAATGGGTAGGTATGATTAGGTTATAGAAAGTAAGCCTCCTTAGTGTATAAAGAGCATGGGTAAACCACAGTAATAAATCAGGGCTATCAATAGAATGAGACATGCTCTTAGTGGTTCAATTAATGGTAGGTATGATTAGGTTATAGAAAGTAAGCCTCCATTAGTGTAGAAAGAGCATGGGTAATCCACAGTAATAATCAGGGCTATCAATAGAATGAGACATGCTCTAGTGGTTCAATTAATGGGTAGGTATGATTAGGTTATAGAAAGTAAGCCTCCATTAGTGTATAAAGAGCATGGGTAAACCACAGTAATAAATCAGGGGCTATCATAGAATGAACATGCTCTTAGTGGTTCAATTAATGGGTAGGTATGATTAGGTTATAGAAAGTAAGCCTCCATTAGTGTAGAAAGAGCATGGGTAATCCACAGTAATAAATCAGGGGCTATCAATAGAATGAGACATGCTCTTAGTGGTTCAATTAATGGGTAGTATGATTAGGTTATAGAAAGTAAGCCTCCATTAGTGTATAAAGAGCATGGGTAAACCACAGTAATAAATCAGGGGCTATCAATAGAATGAGACATGCTCTTAGTGGTTCAATTAATGGTAGGTATGATTAGGTTATAGAAAGTAAGCCTCCATTAGTGTAGAAAGAGCATGGGTAAACCACAGTATTAAATCAAATTTATAAAACCACCCCTAATGCAATGAAGCAGTCAGTGTAATGGGGCTTAACCTCTTTTTCAACAGCAGACTAAATCAGATAGGACTGGTGCTGACGAATATTTTTAGAAACAACATGTAACCTTCATCTGATTATAAAACTCACTCATAAGTCAACTGTGATTAAACTTGGATGAGAGTACAAAAGTTTTTACTCCATTGATGAAACATTCTTATTTTATTTAAAAATAAATACATTATTTCTTCAAACACTATACATTCTCACTGTTTTGAGCTAAATAGTATGTGTTCTGTGTTTTGGTAATTATTGCATTATTAATGTATTACAGTATTATTATTCATTTAATACTGTATTGTATTTTTTTGCCTTTAATCATCAGGGTAGTTTTATTAAAAATACAGCATAGTAGACCTACTCCACACATTTAATTGTATCTGCACAAACATTGTAAACTGCACAATAAGCTATGCAGTCCGATAGCTTTGCTCAGTCAGTAACATGTTTGTTTACTAAGTTAAGGACTCCAGCATGGCTAAAAAATGTATCATTAATGAAATGTGGGTTTACTCTTTCACAGTAATGAATTAATGGCCAGGGACAGGATGTTTTGCCTGTCCTAGTCTTAAGTTAGATTGTAAGGCATGTGAAGCTATGACAGGCCTACCAAGCTGATAATGTAAAATATATTGTTTGATCAAAATACTGACCCAGACCACAGGCTGGAAACATTAATGGATGTAAAAAAGTAAAATAAGTCAGTATGCACCGGTATAGTATTTACTCACTATCTATGACTAACTTGCATACAATATTGTATAGGTAGGTACCTCATGTAGTAATTAAAATTTGAAATAACACATATAGGCAGTAAACATACTGCCTAGAAGCAGCATGATTGAATACTTTCTAAATAATGAACAATTTTTTTTAATCCCAGAAAGTGTCCTTTACTACAGGATTTCACTGTACCTTAAATTATTGTATATTTATAAAAAAAAAGTATTTTCTTAAAACTTGAAATTTGTCTAAACTGTGTATTGCGCTGTTATCTCTCCAGATCAACCTACAATCAATCAGACCAACAGCAATGTTGTAGATGGCATCAACTTAGACGAGATCAAGGAGTTTGCGAAGGCGTTTAAACTCCGACGTCTCTCCCTTGGTCTGACTCAAACACAAGTGGGTCAAGCATTGAGTATCACCGAGGGTCCTGCTTACAGTCAAAGTGCCATCTGCAGGTAAAATAAAACTTTTCATGAAAAGTGCGGCATGAATGTAAATTCAAGTAATATGTTTATTGAGACAAACACAGCTGTTTCGTTGTTTTGTTTTACCTAGGGCGTGTTGCAAATAATACAGTCTAAAGTTTTCTAGATTATATGACATCCACAATAAAAGAAAAACTGTATAAATAATTTAGGTTTGTGAATTACACACATATGAAAAATATCCAATTCTATATGTAAATTAAATTGTAATCAACATTATACAAAATGGATGATATTAATCACTAGATATATCATGGACAATATTATTTCTTAATGAAAACAATGATTTGAAAAGGTTTTTTCCCCCCTTGATTTATTAAAGTTTTCAGGCTATGCTTTTTTTTTTATTAAACTGTTTGTTTTAGTCAACCCAATAGTATTCAGTCAGGTACCCATTGAAATTTTAAAAAACGATTTATCAATATATAACTATCATGGAATTCTTTAATAAGATATTCCAAAAGAAAAAACTAAAGTAAAAAATTCAATTATCAACTAAAATAATGTTCAATTATACCTAACAAAACTTTCATTTTCTTAAAACTTTAAAAAATTGGAACCAGCTAAGTAAATATTTAATGTTTGTAGATTTAAGATGGAATGGAAGGAAATATGAGTTAAGGTCTGTATTTTAGCAGTTTTTCTTACCAAACACACTTATTTTTGGCCAAAACATAGAGAATATTCTATCAGTAGATACATTTATATAAGTGGTAATCTCAACGGTTATTTAGTATCTCTCTTGAACATTTTGCCATTTAACCATAACATTTTAAAATAAACTTTTACAAAAATTTAAAGTCTTATATCTTATAATTACTCAACATCATCAACTGTTTCCAGCCTTTGGCTGGGTTGGCTCAGTAAAATGTGTCCATTTTCCTCTATCCTTCCACCATTCTTCTTCTCTCACTTGAACATTTTTTGTTATCTGCTCCTGCCATCCTTGGGGCACTAACGGGGTAGTGACGCTCAAAACATGAATCCTATCTAGTAGGTTCCGTTTAGCCTCTCCTACTCAATCTTGATCTCACCACCAAGTGGTGTATCTCGGGATCTGAGTAACCTGGTGGAGGTTGAGTTGAACCTCAGTGGAAACCAGGCAACATGCAGACGAGAGACAGGAAGGAGGCTAGTCAGGGCCAAGCCCAACAATCTTGGAACAAGGTCTGGCCAGTTGGCTCCCAGCTGAGTGGGTTGGGAGTGAGAGGGTTGGTGATGATGAGCTAAGTCATCATCAGCACCCATAGCATCAGTTAGGGAAGGTTACCACCAAGAGAAGGTCTACCTAAGAACCTATAAGTGGTAGCACCGCTACTCAGGTGTAAGACACGACAGGCTTAATTAGCTATGGTCAAAATATACCAAAGTAATCAAGAAAATAAAGGGAAATGCTGGATTGGAAAAATGATAGAAAAACAGTTTATAATTACTTTGTGTGGAAAATTAAACTGAATGAATCTACTGAAACAATATGGTATTTTATTTGCTTTGGCCTGAAATTGTTTTGATGTCATATAAACCGAAAACATGTTTACCTTGACTCACATTCTCTTCCATCTCATCTTAAAGAATATACATATTTAACCAGCGCAGCACAAACTAATTTTTCAAGAAATATATAACATGTTTTTGTGAGCAATACAAAGAAAAGTAAACTTTTAAGACAAATATGTTTTGATACTTGTAGAGATAAACCCTTTGTAAGAAATTGTTAGACACGTGTTGATTTTAAAATCTATCTCCAACTAATGTGACTAGCTATCTAAATTTGAACACGTTGAATCAGATTACTTTAGCTGGGTGGGAAATACCATATTGCGTTGAAGAATGATTCAAAGTAATGTTTTTGCTTGTGGTTGTCTCTTCCCAGTGCCCTGGCTACTCAGATGTACTGTGCTGCGCAGCTTGCGTCACAGCATCAAAATATGTACGTTAAGCAATCACAGTTCATACTTTACTTTCTTTATTAGTTGCTACACCCGCCATTGTTGCTTGCGCCTCGCTGACTCACCCACTCTTCATATATTTTATTTACGGATTATTAACAAATATATTTTTTAGTGAAAAAAAGGAACCATTTGCCATAACAATTTTTAAAGTGCCCTTGAATTAATTTATTGTATTGAGGATCTTTGCACACGTTTTTCTTTGGGTTTTACTATTCCTAGTTGTTATTATTAATATTATGTTGAAGGCTTAGTAACATTGTTAAAAAAATACCTTAAATCTTTTTCAAAATATTCAATTTCTTTATTATTTGTATTAGGCCTAGATTTATCTGAAGTCAGGTTACATTTATGACAGCAACCCGTAAAGAATCAGTTAATATAACTGTAAGACATTATTCAATTTGTTAATAATCCGAATGTAAAATATCTGTATGCACTAATCTGTCACATTTTCACATGTATATAGCCTAATCACTTGCTAAATTTGTGTATTATTTATTTTTTAAGGAAGCTTGCAGTGCTTTTAACCTATATCTAGGGCTTTAATTTGTTTTGTTTTCTTCTTATCCTTATTAAGTAAGCCAGGGCATTGGCATATTAATAAATATTAACAGGGTTGCCAACTTTATGATATTAACAAACTTTAAACATTTATACGATTACATAATTTCTTTGAGTTGACATTCATGTTATTAATAAAAACTCTGTTATTTAGTTAACAGGCTGCTGTCGAATCTGGTGACAAATAATCTTAGTTGGCAACTCTGTAAGTTTGCTTGCATGTTCTTAGCTTACAATATTAACATTTCATTTAAATTAGATATTTATGGTTGAAAATTGACATCTAGATACAGGAAGCGAACTTGAGATCTGTGACTTAGCTCACCAATACCTTTCCACTGAGCTGTTCAGGATTTGTCTTGTTCTCAAGGTCATTCTTCACTCATAGTTTAGTGCAGAGTTTGTGATATTAATTTCTTGGTAGAGAATCAAAAATAATATACCTTATATTTTGTTATTATTTACCTAGTAATGAATTGATATTTTGATTAAGTTGGTTGAGCTAACTATTTATTATTGGATTAATTATACTTTTCAAATCATACTAAACCATTACAGTTTAATGTATTAAATATTTGGTTTATCATTGTCATTGAAATAACTCTAGCAAGGAAATATTTAGATTTAAATTATTATTGTTAAAAAATAATCTAGCACAACTTATTTATTCTTGCTTTGTTCTGTTATATATTTTCCTCTTCCCTTTAGCCATGCATCCTTCCTGTTGCTTAGCATGTACTTTTAACTAATGTGCATGACATTTTAAAACTAAGTCTTAGTTTTCAATTAGTTTAAATTATTATTTGGTACGAATTACTGCCATTTGCAAGTATTTATTAATCTTTTGCATTTGAATTTTATTTTAAAGCTATTATATATGCTTTCTAGTCAGTACTAATTTAGGAGCAGCCTAGCAACCAGCTCCATTTTTTTTAGCACTGCGTCTTATACTTGTTCAGGTTATACATATATGCACTAGCTACGTTAATGTGTTAGGGATGAGGACGATATAATTTAGAGCAACAATTCCCAAATGGTGGTGCGCTTATCACCAGTGGTACATACAATTATTCCCGTTGGGACGCTGTGAGAAGCCAAACAAAATAAACAAATTAAAGCCCAAAAAATAAAGGGCCTCATCAAATCTTATAAATATATTCATACAAAGTCTAGCCAAAAGTAAAACAGATTTAACCAATCATTGGAGGGGTGGTGACACTGATTCAAGCTTAGACAGTCGGTGCAGTCTGTGTTATTATATCCTATGCACAGTTAAAAATGTATCTAAATAGTAAATAATCAACATTACTTTAGTGATACTCAAAATTAAGGAAATTGTTGGGGTGGTAAGCCATTTAAAAAGTTTGGTAGCCGCTGATTTAGAGGAATTATACCTACATTTGTGTGGCTTAAGAATGGAAAACTATTTAGGTAAAATCACCCTCATTACACCCAGTCGAGATTCTAACCCAATCTCCCCACCATCTGCAGTATATTCTAATACGAGAATGATGCCTTAGACCATGTGGTCACCATACCAGGTACCATTTCAATAATTTATCACTTAAATGAATGTAAAATATACATAGAATAAATTAATGTATTATTTCTGTGATTTTATTATCTAGAACAACTTAAGAATTAGTCTTAATTGAAAAGAAAAAAATTAATTTCAATCTGAGAAAGATAACCTCATATGCTTACCATCAGGGCCAAAATGTTGATGATGTGTAATATATTTGAGGGCGGGAGCAGCGTTTAAATGGTAAACAATGATCATGTGAACATAAATTCTGTTCATGATCCCCTGGTTGTGGAAATGTTTTTTTTATTGTTCAATATTTGGTCAACTTTTGTAATTTTTAATTTTTACGTCATATTTTCTTTGTTTTGTTATTTTTGAGTAATATTTAATAAGGATATTTTAAAAATTTCATTGATATTTTATAAAAGCCTAAACCTCAAAAATAAATTTGTTTATAATATAGTTGTTTGAATGAGAAGATAATTTAAGTAATGGACTTTGTATCTTCTTTGCTTGTATATTTTGTTAAATACATATTCCTGTTAAAACACAATTAAAATGGAAAGGGTTGCATTGGGAGGGGGTAGCAAATTACTTCTGAACAGGTATTTGTAAATTAATATTATATCCAGGAGAATGCGAAAGTTTATTTGTTATAGGCTTTTAATTGCATATAAATATGTTTTAGTTTCCATTTGTAAATTTGAAGTTATTTCGATTTCTTTTTGTTAACTTTTTGATAAATTTTAGGTCATCAAAGTTTGAGCTCCGCTTATCTCACTTTCTATAATTTGGATTTGAATTTATATTTGATAAAAAAAGGATCCAACCCATATTTGATTTAAATTTATTTGGACTGAAAATCAAACCCAGATTCCTTGGTTTAGTGCATCAATTCTCTACCGCTAAGATACCCATATTTGTTCTGTATCTAAGGTCACTTACTACCATTTATAGTTTAAGAAAGCGAATGTACTGGACCAGTGAGATCACTTGCTAATTAGTATTTAAAAAAACACAGACATGTTGACTCAAATAAATAATTAGCCTCGAAAATCTCCCACGTCCATGACATACTATGCCTTAAACTATGACTAACGAATGACTTTCGGCACAGGTTAAACCTATAATAGCTCAAGAGGTAGAGAATTGTCACACAGAACCAAAGGTTTTGAGTTTGATTCCATTGTTCAATTGTAATTTTTTTACTCTATTTATATGAGTTTTTGTTAGCAAAGGTTAAAGTCGAGTACACAAAATTAACGTCCGAGACGAACATACAATCTACAAATACATTTAGTGGGCTAATTAACACCAAAAAAAGAACTGTTAAACTGAAAGATATATGATTGCCTAACTTTTGATGCTCACGATACTGCCGCGCCTTTCGTGATTGGTGCAGTGGTTGGATCGTGCATCTTAGTCAGTGTCTCCAACACTTCTCCTTGAGACAACAACTGAAAACTCATCGGGTGCCCTGATCAGCCTCAGGAGATCAACAAAGCCTTGGTTAATACATCGGCCGGCATCTCCTCCGATGCCACGTGTCCCAGCACCAGTTGACCCGACTCAGCAGTCTCTCGTACAAAATGGTGACGAATGTCAATGTGTTTGGTTCGTGCATGGAAGACAGGATTGGTTGCCAGCCTCTGCACCCCAACATTGTCATTGAGCAGTTTAAGTGGTCCAAATTTCTCCTTTCCAAGCTCAAGCAGGAAACGCTAAAGGTGCACGGATTCCTTTGCTGCTTCACTCAGAGCCATGTATTCGGCCTGCGTGTTAGATAACGTGACAGTCTGTTGCTTCCTCGAATCCCAGGCAATCGCACCTCCATTCATGATGAAAACATATCCTGTAAAGGAACGTCGGTCGTCCAGTGATCCTCCCCAATCAGCATCTACATAGCCCATCAATGAACTTTCCACACGCTTGTATGAGAGTCCCTGGTCAGCAGTGCCCTTGAGGTATCGAAGCACCCTCTTTGCTTCGCCCCAATTAGTACCGTTGAAACAGTTGTTAAAGTGACTTAACACACTTGCTGTATGAGATATGCCCGAGCGTGTAGCCAATGACAAATACAACAAGCAACCAACTAGTTATCGGTATGAGGGGGTCTCACTTCTGAAGTTAACCATGCCTCACCTTTGCCAGCTTCGTCCCGACGTCTAGTGGGGTTGAAACAGGCTTGCAATCCGACATACCAAAGCGTTGAAGGATGTCTTTTATGTATGTCTTTTGACTTACAACTATCCCATCGCCGTTTCTGGAGAAATCCATCCCCAAACAGCGCTTCAGATCACCCAGATCCTTCATCTCAAACATATTTCCAAGTCTGTCCTCGAAACGGGTGGTTTCTTCGGGGTCACGACATATAATCAGGATGTTGTCGACGTAGATGATGATGATGATGATAGATGATCTCTTCGTTCCAATGCCTTATATAAACATACGGGTCCCTATTGGTGAATTTCGCGCCCATGGTGCGCAACTCTTCATCTAGACGTTTGTTCCAGGCACGATCAGCTTGTTTTAGGCCGTACAGAGCCTTCTTTACGTAGCAGACCCTGTTACCTGTTGCTAACTTGTCTAGTGTGGCCCTCTCCCTGCTGACGGTCTGATCCTTGCGTCCTTTATTGCTCACTATGTGCTTTAGGACTTCTTCAAAACGATCTGGTACCTCCATGATTATCTCCTCATCCAGTTTCCCATTTAAATAAGCTGTTTCCACATCAGACTGGCGTATGTGTATATTGTTATGGGCTGCAAATTCAACAACCAACCGTATTGAATTTAGGCGCGAGACTGGCGCATACGTCTCGTGGAAATCCCTGCCGCACTGTTGAGCATATCCCTTCGCCACTATCCTGGCTTTGCGCTTCTCCAGGGCGCCGTTTGTCCCGTACTTATTTCGTAGCACAAAACGACTGCCAATCACCCTTGATGCTTTTGACCTGCCCACCAGATCTCACGTGTTCTTTGCGAGAATTTACTAGACTTTATTGGCGATGGCCAACATCCATTCGGTTGTATACTTACATGTCATTTGCTCGAGCAACTGGAACTTCACTCAGAAAATTGAAGTCGTCCTTGACGAAATGATTCGCCATTGCATAGACTCTGGGGGGTCTTCCGGGACGTCCAGTCCGCAGTACTCTTGGACTTCCTGGACCTCTTCTTAAAGCGTTAGATGGTTCATCTGGGGGAAAACCCTGAAAACCTTCAGCGCTTTCGTACTCGTCGTAAAGTGCCTCTGGTAATGGCTCTTCGATCGGATGATGCGATTCTTGACCATAAGAGAGGTTGATCATGACGTGTTGATCTTCATTTTCCGTGGCGTTGAAATCAACTGATGAACCTGACAAATTTGGGGACTTGTCCTGCGGCAGGAAGTCCTCCCAACTTTTCAATGACTGGACCGTAGTCATTTCCATGAAAATCGCATCTTTGGATACCTTGATCTTCCTCTGCTCCGGTAGCCATACCCTGTACGCCTTTGACTCTTGAGCTGTAGCTCACGAAGATGCCTTTCTTTGATCGTACTTCCAGCTTCCCCTTGCCCAGCGTTCTGTCCATGACGAGGACTTCGCTCCCAAAGATCCTAAAACTGGACACATCCGGTGGCTTCTCAAACCAAACCTCGTACGGGGTTCTTCCCTTTAGTTTACTTGATGGTGACCTATTGCGTATGAAGTTTGTGGTGTTGACGGCCTCAGCCCAAAAAGTCGGTGGCAGTTCGGACTGAATTAGAAGGCAACGTGCCATCTCCATCAGTGTCTTGTTTCTCCTCTCAGCAACTCCATTTTGCTGTGGGTTGTCAGGTGTGGTTAAACGCCTCAAGATGCCGTGTTTTTGGAGCAGTTCGTCAAACTCTTTGTTGACATATTCGCGTCCGTTATACAACTGAAAGCACTTAACCGCCTTTCCCTGTTGGGTGCTCACGAGTGCCCTGAAACTATCAAACTCGTCTATCACTTTGTACTTTTGCTCGATGAATCTCACCTCACACCATCCTGAAGAATCGTCTATTAAAGTAGCAGAGTAGAGCTTCTTTCCGTATGAAGCGACTCGCATTGGACCACAAATGTCAGAATGTATGAGCTTGCCCAGTACTGACACCCTCTCTGAAACCCTTGGAAATGGAGCGCGCCACATCTTTCCCTGGAGATAAACGTTGCATTGAAATTCTTTATTGATGTCCTCGACGTTGATTCCTCGAATCGATACCATCCTGATAACCTCACGTAGTGATTTAACATTAAGATGTCCCATGTGAGAATGCCAACCTCAATGGAATTCTTCCTTGGAGTAATAGCGGCGTCATCCATGTCTGAGATTTTCCTTCATTCCTGGTCGGTCAACTCTGGGAAATAACATAGTCGTTTTCTCGTCTCGCGTTAAGCAGCACGTTGTCATCCTGATCGATGCTCACGGCCTTTGTCTCACTAAAAATCACTTTGTGTCCTTTGTCGGTAACTTTCCCGACCGAAATGAGGTTAGCACGTATGTCCGGTACATACAATGTGTCTTTGAATTCGATCACCTTTTTATTACCGCTCACGCTCGTCCCGATTGACACGTTACCGATTCCTTCGATGTCCGTACAGGTTCCGTTAGCGAGATTTAGCTTTCCATGATCGAAGTTCCGACTGGTCTGTGCAAACCACTCGATACTCCCACACATGTGAGACGTGCATCCACTGTCGAAACACCAGCTAACACGACCCGCATTATTTCCGATTTGAAATGCACCGTTATTGGACATGTCCGTCGTGGCTAGGCACATGCTTTCGACATTTTTCGCGGAATGTTCGTTCGACTTCCTTGTTTTCTGACAGTTTTTCGCCCGGTGTCCGATTGCATTTCACTTAAAACACTTCATTTTCGAGTCTTTTTCTCACCATAGTCTTTGTCCAAATTCTCCCATTTGTACTTTTCTCGTCTATTACTTCCGGCCGACTTTCCCGCATACATCGCGTTCTGCGCTGAGTTCCGTTCGATTCTTACGCGCGTCGAATTCCTACGTAACTTTGACTTGAAGCACTCCAAAGGCGTAATGCGTCACGTGACGACATGGCGCAACGAAAGTTTTCGTAGCTCTCCGGTAGACTGCGCAAAAACATGACTGCCAACAGCTCTTGATTAATGTCAACTTCAAGTTCTGCCAACCTATCCACCGTGTCGAAGAAACACCGAGAGTGTTCATGCATGTCGCCGCCATCTTGTAATTTAAGGACATCAAGTTATTCAACAAAGCAGCCTTCCGTTCCGGCCCTTTGGACTGGAATATTCCCTCTAATTTTTCCCAAATTGCTCGTGAGGTTTCGCAGCCCTTAGTCTGTTTTATTTCCGTCGGGTTCATGGCTAGCACTGTCATATTGTGGCTTCAGGTCGGCTTCTCTCCAACGTCGTTCGGCTTCAACCGTCGCTGGCTCGGCTACAACTGCTTCTGGCTTCACGATTGTTCCGCTCACATAGCCCCATGCATCATTCTTTATGAGAACTGCACGCATCTGTAGCCTACATGTTTCATAATTCTCTTTATTTAAAACTTCAAACTTTACGCCGGTTGCGTTCATCTTCGCAGCGTACTACCGAGTTTTTCGAGACTCAATATGGTGCAGTGTCCGTTAGAGTTGTGTGCTTCGTGATCTTCGATTGGTTACACGAAAATTATCGCGATGAGTACTGGGCCCATAACCTGTTAGCAAAGGATAAAGTCGAGTACACAAAATTAACGTTCGAGACGAACATACAATCTACAAATACACTTAGTGAGCTAATTAACACGCAAAAAAAATGTTAGCGTGAACACAAAGCGACGTGGTCGGTTTTTTACGGAAAAAAAGAACAACTGTTAAAGTGAAAGCTATGTGATTGGCTAACTCTTGATGCTCACGTTACTGCAGCGCCTTTCGTGATTGGTGCAGTGGTTGGATCGTGCATCTTAGTCAGTGTCTCCAACAATTTTGATTTCTTGAAATCAACTAACAATGATGAAAAACCAAACTAAAATATCAAGTTTGGTGTTGGTAAAGAAAATAAGTTACAAAACTTGGAATAATTGAAATTTGAATCTATCTTTTTTTAATGCTAAAATAAGATTAGCATAAGATATTGAATCTGGTAGGCTATTCTTCCCCATGTAAGAATGGAATATTATATTTTGATTTTTAACCAACATACAATTAAATTAAGTTTCCATGAAAATAACTATCTAATGATTCACATACAGAAAAGACTCAAATTTATGGGGTAATGGAGGGGAGGGAGCCATGGATAGTACAGTATATGAACACAATGTGATGAAAAATTCATCCATTGTTAAACCACAAATCAGTTGACCTGCCCCCCAGTGGCGGCTCGTAGCTAAAATTAGTGGAGGTGCTGCCCCAGAAATGTTTTATCCTTTGTTTTAAAATTGTATAAAAGGAAAAAAACATGTATAAAAAGAAAATGTATTCAGGAACTTGATAAAATATTTTAAAAAAACAACATTTTTAATTACTTTAACTTAAATTGTTACAGTTCAAGCTTGATCTATTCATTTACAAATTAAATCCATTCTTCTAGTTTTAATTTGCGCAAAAAGTTCAATAATTTTCTCTTGATCTCTGGATGACAATTGAGAAAAAAAATTCCATTGAAAGTACTTCAAGCGCATTTAGTCTTTGTGTTAAATAAAAGAACTGAAAAAAAATTGAATCAAATAGAATAGCTGGAAGCAGAATAATAATCTAACTCGACACTCTTCTACACTTTATCACATTCAAGAATATGGTACACGGTTTTTAAGCACAACGCACACGGATTAAAAAAAAACTTACTTCCACCATCACGCCAGAGCCGGAACTGTGATAGCAACAGTGCTCTCTCTACCTGGCAGTCCCGCCTTCCTCCCCACCCCTCTCCAATGTGCGCATAAAAGTCAAACACCACGTCGCTGGCATTATGAAGCGCACAGTTCCATACAAAGATTTTGTATCTTTTTCATAAACTGGGGGATGGCTACGGAAGTACTGACATTAAGCTTAAGGAATATATATTGTACTACAAAAATAAATAATGAATTTAAAAAAAGGACTCATTATATTAAATGTTATCGATAATATCAAGTGGAAATAGGGGGTACTACAGTTCCGCAGTCCTATACACGAACCGCCACTGCTGCACCCAGAAAATCAAAAGACTACTACTGTTGAAAATATAATATTCAACCATATTTATATGCATAATTTGAATTGCTTCAGCGTCTGTATGCCCTTTATAATAGAATATTACTCTACTCTATAGTTTATGTTCTATCTATTGAAATAAAACATTTTATAAATTTGTATTTATTCTTGATAAAAATCTTAGTTAGGCCTATATTAAAAATACTCAGGCATACTGATGAAAATGAAACTTATCCCATACTTAATATTAAATATCAGTAATTGTATTTGAATATTTACTTTGTTACACTATTATAAATAAATAAATCATGTTTTCCTTAAGGGGGGAGGGGTTTGATAGTTATAGGGTGGTAGGGAACCAGTATTTAGTTCCTATATGACATAAGATTAAATGTTTGAGTGTAATATTTAAAAAAATCTCTAAAGTAAATAGTTGCTACTTGTTTACATACTTAGTTATGAATTTTCTAAATAAAAAAAAGTGTGACAAATATCCTAATAAACTTTTTTACTATACCTTTTATTTTATTGTAATTTTATTTGGCAAAATTAAATTGAATTGACATGGACCATTATCACTAAAAGCATAATTTTTAGTGAAATTGTATTCGAGATCTCAAAACCAAATTAAGATCTTCATTCATATAACAAAACTTATTATAAACTTATACAAATAGTATCACTCAAACAATAGTAGATAATTAATATTATTAGCATATGTTTGTTAATTTTTTATGCAAAAGGGAACAAGATATATAATTATTTAACTGTAATAATTGATTTCAAATATAAAATAACTTTGGTTTTAATTTGTTTAATTTAACACTAATCCTATAAATAATATAAAATTATATTTACCTTAACACAGTTCATAAAATATACATTTGTATTATTCTTGTTTGCAGGTTTGAAAAACTTGATATTACACCCAAAAGTGCACAGAAAATTAAACCTGTTCTAGAAATGTGGATGAAGGAAGCTGAGGAAAGGTGAGAAAATAAACAATAAACAGTAAAGTGGTGAAATAGAGAATTAAAATGGAAAACTTGGATTTCAATTGGCTACAACTTTAATTCAGCATAGCCTACCTAAATAACATATGCCTTTTTCAACAAAAGTGAGTCTATTTTGTGTTTGGAATGAAGTGTCTGCAATTTTCACGAGTACTGATACTACTACTTACTACTACGACTATTGTGTGCACGAAATATGTTACAAGAAAGAAAGTTAACCTAAGTAAGAGCACAATATAGGGATCATTATAATAAAATATAATCATATTTTCTTTGCATTCTCCCTCCAGATAAGTGCGGGTACACTTCCTCTAAATATAACATTCCTAATCCTTAAGACCATTAGTTTAGTTAGTAGATAATAGTATAACCTGAAGGAGTAGTAAGACACAGTGATATATATCTATATACAATTAAATCACATTCACTATATTTTTTTAAATCAAAAGCAATTTTTTTGTTTTAAAAAATAAAGCTTCTATACAGTTATTTTTGTTCATATAGAATGTTTGTTATAATGGAAGTAGGTACAAGAAAGAAGGACAGGAACAAAAGTCATACATGAATATAGTGAAAATAGGAACACAGTTCACACTTTACATTGCTTTCCCTGAACACTCCTACACCTTTAAGAAAATCTATTTTTACCACTTATTCCCTTAATCGAGGTTTCCATTTATTGGATCTCATCAAAGAGTGTGAAATGAGTAACAAAACTTCCTAAAAATATATAATAAAAGTTAAATAGTGAACATGTATATAAATAGGTACATGAAAAAGGAACTATTAATCTTAAAGATAAACCTAGAAAATTTTCACAGTTTTTTCTCAGTAATATATATTCATAACCAATTCATTTATTTCCTATGTTTGACCTTTTTTGCTTCTTTTATATGTTCTCAAAAGTTACTGTGCAGTAAAGTACCACGTATGTTGTTTCAGTTCTTCCTTTAACAGATGTTTAAAATGTCACCCATGGGCCTGAGGACATGTCTGGATACACCTTCTCATATCATATAAAGAGGCATGTACAAACATTTGTTCAGGTCCAGGAGGGGGGGGGGACAGATTTCTAATATCTGTTATAGAAATAACTAAAACGAGGTATTGAGCATGATACTTTACAACACAGTAATGTTTGGGACAACCTGTAATAATAAAACAGGTATTAAATACATTAGTATTGACCTGGCCTCACAGAATCTCCCCACACTTGAGGCAAGTGACTTTTTATTTTATGACTGTGGCTGAACAATTACTAATAATGCCTTATTTCAGATCGAGAAACTGTCAGCCTTTTTGTTCCTCTTACATGCAATAAGCAATTGACACTGGCACTGTTAGTGGCTTTGTTTTTAGCTCGTTCACCAGTTGAAGAATAAATTGATGCCTAGAGATTTTCTGACTTGTGACCTTGTAAATTACCAACGTAGTAAGTGTTTCGAGGTCAAGAATGTTGTAGAAAATATGCACTTGTATAAATAAATACACAGTACACCATCAATGTCATGTCCTCCAGAGCCTTGAAGATAGTGAGTGGTCTTGTACAATGTAGATTTAGATGTCTTCAAAGATTTTAGGATTTCTCTTCTGGCGCAGTTCACTGACCCCACAATATTTGTTTCCTCTGCTTTCAGTCTTCGGGCAAGCTGTAATAATGTAAATTAAATATCATAATTATATTTTATAATTTTTTGTGAGTTTCAAAATAATATTTTTCTGTAGAAATTTGTTTGCAGAATGCTGTCATTCCCGTGATAGTAATAGAATAATCCGCTGATCGCCGTGCTTCTTCTAGTAATTCTGTTACTTTTACCACTATGTTGCTTCATAATAAAAAGTCATTGCAATATAAAGTGGAAATTATCATCATTATCAATGGTTTCCAGCCTGTGGTTGGGTCAGCTTAGTAAAATGCTCCATCTTCCTCTATCCCTCCACCATTCTTCCTCCCTTTTAAATTTCTTCCATTATGCTTCTCTCCCTTGCACACTTTGTTACCTGCTCCTTCCATATCTTTCTTGGCTTCCCTTGCAGTCTTTTTCCTACATACTTCATTTTCATCATTTTCTTTGACATCCTCTCCTTCTCCATCCTCATTACATACCCATACCATCATAGTCTGGATTTCTCTACTATCTCATATACTACCTCTACTCACTCTCTTTCCCAGATAACTTCATTTCCATGGTCTCTAATTTACTAGGCTATCTTACATTCAATGTCCATATTTCTGCTGCACATGTGACAATGGGTACAAACTACACCCTTTACAACACTTATTTAGACTTTAAGGGTACTTCTATTCTCTATAGCAGGTCTCTTACATACAATTAGAACAAATCTCCCTGCCGTCCTCTTCTTATTGGATCCTCTCTACTTCCACTTTTTGCCTCAATCACACTTCCAAGATTTGTTATGCTCTTTACTTTTCTCAGCTCCATTCCACCCAACTTTATAGCTTTAATAGGCCTTAACCTCTTCCTTGTCATTACCATCACTTCACATTTCACCATGCTAAGTTTTATCCTGCACTCTTTTACTTCCTCATTTCATTATTGTAGATGTGCTTGTACTTTCTCTTCCCTCTCATCCCATACCATCAAGTCATCAGAAAACATTATGGTTATTATTCTTTCCTCCCTGAGTTTTCTTTCCACTGTATTCATGACTATTTCCAATACCATTACAAATAGTAATAGTGAGAGTGCCCTCCCTTGTTTTGATATATTTTTATTATTATTTCGAACCACTCTCTCCTTCCACTTTCTGTCTTGACACAACTCCTGTTATCTTCATACATAATATTCACTCTAATTACAACTCCTCTTTCGACTTCGGTCCCTTCCATTAGTTTCCAAACTTTATTTCTATCCATGCAATCGTGTGATTTCTCCACATCCATAAATAACATTAACAAATCTTTCCCAAAATCATACCTTCTTTATTATCAGCTGTTGTATGACAAAGATCAAGTCTATTGTAGACCTATGCTCCTTAAATCAATGCTGTTCCTCTCTCTATCTTCCTTTCATTTTATTATTTATTCTCTTTTCTGGTATCTTTTATGTATTTTTATACAGTGGCACATCAGTATTATCCCCCTATAATTTGTGCACCTCTTTCTGTCTCCTTTCTTTAAAATAGGTGTTATTACTCCCTTTTACAGTCTTCCAGTACCCTACCTTGTTCTCCTTCCAAACCACCCCAGCACCCTATATAACCATTGGGTACCTGCTTCACCTGCAGCGCTTATCATTTCCATTTCCACAGTCAGTTTGTACACAACCGGTGCAGAGATATGTTACAAATAGTATCTAATATTCTTAATAGTACTGTTATTCATTGTATTGCAGCAAAAAGATTTTGTTTTAAATATGTCATCCTGTACTTACAGCTCCTAAACTTACAGTTATCAAATTGACTGCTCTTGAGTCTTATGGCTATAATACTGTATTTCGTACAGCCAGTTCTATTTATTTATGAGAAGCGTGATTTACTTATAACATATAAAACCCTATTTATGAAATGTCACATGGCAACAATATATCTGTTCCTTCAATAATTACGAATGCTATGAAACAGTGAATTCTTAAAGCAGTCAAAAAGACTGCTCCTGGTATATCCATTTCCAGTTTTTACTCGGTATGGACTCGTCTGGAATAAAATGACCAGTATACAGTCCCAGGAATTCCTTTAGTTTAACAGTGCTCAGTTTCACAGAGGAATGTTCGCAGATACCAGAAAATCACTCAAATCTTTATAAAATGTTGAGGATTTTTTTAAATTTGTAAATGCATTTTGTGCAAGTAATAATTGAGAGTTTTCTTTTTATCAATATTTAGGATACCATGGACATGTTTGTTGTGACTGATGCCAGCCACTTTCACTTCACATATTTAACAGAAAAGTATTTCACTCTCTGCAGAAAAAATATCCTTTTCGAATTCAGTAATAATTTGCCTCAAATGACTTGTTTTAGATGGTTTGGTTTAAAGCATTCTAAATACACATAAAATGATTGCAAACGAATAAATATAACATGCACTTTATAAATGAGAACTATGGTTTTAAAATCTTTTGACAGCTAAAATCATGTGTTCTACTTAACATTGGAATACAAATACCTGCTTTAAAAGCGTTAAGTCCCCATTCCCCTGCACCTTTTCCAGAGATGGTATTGTGAGGGACTCACCAGGAATGTAAATAGGGTATAAAGTTCATTTGAACTCTAAACATTGTTCTCCCCCCCCCCACCCCCCTGCAACCCTTTTCAACTTGGGTGTAGTGAAAGTGTTACCAGGAATGTAGGTTTTATAAGCACCCAAGTAAAGGGCACAGAGTTCATTTGAACTCAAATATTATCTTCTTCAGTCAACAAGCTTGTAGTAAAATATCTGATGTTTGAATAATCATGTTTTACCAAAGCACCGATAATTCATATAGGCCTATATACACTTTTTAAAGTCATTTTCAAACAATTTTAAAATTTATTTCCAAAAAATGCTTAAAAATGACTAATTAAACATAACAAAAAAAATTACCTAAAAAGCTAAAATGGCAAAAAAATGACCTAAAAATATACATTTCTGTAATCAGGCGATCATGAACAGAGTTTATGTACTTATGAGCATTGTCTCTGATGGACCAAAAAATAAGTTGACATGTCATAAAAATCCGGGCCTTAATAATTAGAATATGCTGAAGAGATACACGCACTACACTTTTCTCTTCACTGAAGTTTGCAGTGTTCTGTCTTACAGATACAAAAGTGGCCAAAATCATCTGACGGAGTTCATCGGTGTTGAGCCATCCAAGAAAAGGAAACGAAGAACGTCCTTTACACCTCAAGCCCTCGAGCTTCTTAATGCCCACTTTGAACGGAACACACACCCCTCAGGTATAAACACAATGATATACAAAATTACTCAAGTAGAGGACAAATTGTTTCATAACAAAAGCTGGAGTAATTCTATAGAGTTAAGGGCAGATTCTGACGAAAAAGTTGAAGGCATAGTAATCAATGTATTTAATGTTTTCTCAGGCTAACTTAAAAAAAAAAAATTAACATGGCTACTTTAGAATCATTTGAATGCCATAGTTACCTTAGATTAATTTGTCTGGTTTATACTGTCAATTTCATAGCAACCATGAAATATATGTATCATAATAAGTTTTCAATACTTTTATTATCTCCATACTTAGGTTATGTTATTAACTCACTATGCATCTATTGAAGAGTTGCTGGCAACTCATCACTACCAACTATTTCCAGCCTGTGGCCGGGTCTTTTTAGTAGAATGTTTCTATCTTCCTCTATCCTTCCGCCATTCTTACTCCTATAATTCCTTCCATTTGTCTACTCTCACTTGCACACATTTTACTATCTGCTCCTCCCATCTCTTTCTTAGCCTCCCTTGTGGTGGTCTTTCTCCTACATTATTCATTTCCATAATCTTCTTCGGGAATCTCTTCTCCATCTTCATCACATTCTCATACCATCTCAGTTTTGCTTCCTCTACTATCTCATGTACTCCCTGTAAATTATGTCAGTGGGATAAAGATCGCAGGGGAGGCCAAGAAAGAGATGGGAGAAACGGATAACATAAAGTGTTCGAGTGAGAGGAGAAGAATGTAAGAGATTAAAGGAGGAAGTGTGGTGGAAGGCATTTTACTAAAATGACCCTACCACAGGCTGGAAAGAGTTGATGATGATGATGATGATGAGTAGTCCACTATGTAGCTGTGTATTTATTTTTGTATGTCTTTCCTAGCATGAAAACAGAATATTTCCAAAAATGTAAAACCATGTGTAGTTTTGAAAGTGATCAGAATATGGAAGTGTTTGAGAAACAATAAATTATTTCAGTGTTTCTACATTGTTTTCATATTTTTATAAGTTATAAAATAAATGTTATGAAAAATATATAAAAAAATTTGTTTAAAAGTATCATTGTTTTTACATATATGATTTTTTTGTTCATACAGGCACAGAAATTACTGCATTAGCACACCAGCTGGGATATGAACGTGAAGTCATCCGTATCTGGTTCTGTAACAAGCGACAAGCTCTTAAGAACACTGTTCGGATGATGTCTAAAGGAGTTGCTTAGACTTTTACATATTCAAAGTGGTAGAGAGAAGACCTCGAATGTTGTATATAAATAAACTTTTGGCAATACTGTGATTAAAACTGATTTAACAAAATTATTGGGGGGAGGAATAAAAACAATTAATTTGTGAAGAAAAACACAACAATAAATTTGGTGCAATCCAAAAAAAGAACAGTATTTTGGAAAGATAGTTTTCTTCTTTCTAATAATAAAAATTATCGTGTTAGTGTGGAGTCAGCCTTACATTTAAAACAGATGTGCGGGGTAAAAGTATTGATGGAATATCTATCAGCTTTTTAAAATTACATTAATGTGCATAGTCTACCATTTTACTACAAAGAAGCTGTGATTATGTCATAAGTAAAATATGATTTTATAAAATGGACTTTCACACAACTCAATCATCAGCATAATTTTCAAATTAATATTATCAAAGTATTCCATGTCAGTTTGCTAATTTAATAAAGTTGATCGGAGCTGTAGGAAGGTAGATAAAATAAAGCATGACAAATATTCAGACGAATTCAATTGCAAGAATCAACTTAAATATCTTTGAAAATAAAATATGTCCATCGCGTTATTACCTCAATGTCTGAATATGTTGTCCTCACAAGCTAAATGTATATTTTCTATTGCATCACATGACCATCTTTTATATAATTCTACCATATGTATAAAATGAGAGTTAAATAGTCTATTATTATAAAACTTTAGACAAATGTGTCCCATAGTGAAGTAGTAGTATTTATTTGAACCATACATTGTTGACAAGAGAATAAAAGCATATTAATTTATTTTCTACTGTGGTCATCCTGTATACAAAATGATTAAGATGTCATTCAAAATAATTTCCAAAGATGTATTTCTATGCATGGAATATCTATGCAATAATGTCCAGAAACCCTTTTGAATCATGTAAAGTTAAACCTGTTCAATATTTAAGAAAGGGTTATAAAGATCTGTTATTTTAAACTACTTTTGTTATAAGTTGAAGTAAAAAACATTATTGTGGAGAATATTTTTATATTCTTCTATTGAAACCAAAGTTCCTATTAAATTTGTATAAGTAATATTAGTGAGTGTGTTAACATAGACAAAAAATATATATAAATATATATTTCATAAAGCAGGTGAGAAAATATAATTGTTCTGCTAAAATATTAGAATAGTGTGATGTATGGTAATATGTTTAAGAAAACTACGTATATCAGTCTCGAAATATGTTTAGAAAAAAATAGATGTTCATAAATAAATGCTGTATAGCAATATCCACCAATTTTAGAATTAATATATTATTTAATTTCAATGTTAAAATATTTCTTATGCCTATTTATCACAACAGCCATCTTAATATAATGACCATTTTGACACACTGTGTGGTAGGGCTGTGCAATTCGTCTCGACAAGCCTGTTTATTATTTACATCAATAAACCAATACTATTATTTTGGATGTGGGGATATATCATCTACAATTATATATAATCTACCATGGTATATTATCTATGATGGTGTATCATCTACCACTCTATATCATGAATGGTGATGCATTGTGGTGGATAATATATCATGGTAGATGATTCATTGTGTCATGGTCAACATTGTTGACAACACACTCAAAACTGATGACCTCCATCCCTTTAGATTATTGATTTTAAGTTCTTACTTGCAGTACTCTAAATAAGAAATTTGAAAAGGTCCATAGAACATCAGATCACAAATGATAAACCATAAGAGAAGATGTATCATGATATATCTTGAACTATTATGGTGTATCAACTGTGATCTGTTGTTCTATTGAAGTTTCTCGTTTAGATTACAAGTAAGAAAGTCAATAACCATTGACTATAAAAAAAAATAAGGCCAGCTGCCGCAATTGATATTTCATATCCTAAATTTATATATAAAAGTATATGTATGAATAAACTTTTATAAAAATGCAACAAATACTATTATTAATGCAACTCAATGATGCATCATCATCCTTCTTGGAGATGTATCGTCCCACTCGGAGAATGCATTATACTCTCTACCAATAATTGAATGATGCTGCAGTTTGCAAGACATGGTTTAGGGTTGATTGATGGCAAGTTATCACAATAATATTATTCCCATATATCCATTGAACTATCCCGAAATATTAAGAAATATAAGCTAATAACAAATTAAGGTTGTCAAACACATTATTGAGCTAGAGCTTGAATTGCTAAATAGAAGCACTTGTTCAGCATCAAGAGCTGTTACTTCCTTCTTATTACCTGTACTTCATGTTATTTCAAATGTGTTGTACTAGCCATTAAACGTTTTATCCATTACACTTTTTCAGAGCAATGTGATTTCTCTAACGCTCATATTTTTTGTCTCAAAACATTGCTAAATACCTGGCTATTGTGTTTCCACGTGTTTTATTCAATAGTATTAGTCACATACTGAGTTGACTCAAAAAGCCAAGAGAAATTCTAACTTACTTTAGATTAATGCACAAATGATGGAGAGTAAAATCAATAATGGTTAAAAATTATATAAAATCCATTTCTTGCACTTAGCAAAAATAAATTAACTGAGACACTATCAAATTACCAGTAATAAAAGAAAAATATATTAAGAAAATAAGCTTTTAAAAAGTATACAGCAAAGAAGAGTTAAAATGGTAGGCCATTTACTGAGATGTGATAATTTAACAAAGTTAATTATATAAGAAGATATGCAAGGGAGAAATTAAGTTCAAGAGGCAGACCAAAACTCGGGTACATTAGTCAGGTAGCAGACGATGTTGGTAGAAGAAGGCATAAAAATGTTAAAATCAGGATAGGCAAAAGTGGAAAGCTACAGAAAACCAATCGCAAGATTGATGACCTAATGATGATGATGATGATCAATAGTGTAAAGTATAATATTTGTTTTATAATTAATGAATGTATATGTATCAAAATTAGATTAGGGCTCAACAAATAATGAGTGCCAGATATCAATCTTTTCTTTTCTTTTTTTCAAAAATAACTATTCTTATTTTAGGTTTGTATTTTTTTTTTTTTGAGGACAAAGATTTCTTCATTCAAATGCCTAATTTATTCCTTCCTGTAAATTATAAACATCAGTTTTGATAAGAGGTTATATTACAAAACGTGGCTTCGCTCTCCCTCCCTGAAGTTTAAGAATTTCTCTTTGAACTTAGATTAAATATAGCTTTTAAAACTCAAAAAATTAACTCGTGTGTATCGATTATACAAAGACGATAAACTGCCATGTAAAAATCTTTAAATCGCCCAGCCTTGTATGGTGTCCATTCTTAAAATTTTACTAAAATCAACACAATAGTAATTCTTAACAAAATTCCATACAAATCTTAGCCAAAATATTGATAGGAATAAAACTTTTATCAAGTAGATAGTATATTTGTAAAGTCATGGACTCAATAAGCTATACTTTCACAATTTTAATTTAGATAAAAATAAGGTATATCTCGTGGTGGGGGAAGTAAGGTGAAACCATCCGGCCTTAAAACTCGTCGGTTCTGCGCATGACGTCATCTTAGGGGTACTTGCCTTACTGTGCGCATTGTGCGCTGTGGCATGTTATCGAGTTATCTTAGATTTCAACAATACACCTTGTCTAAATCACTACAGAATAATGTAGAAGTATGTAGCGATCTTTTAGAATATGTATAGCAAGAATAATATTATTAGCACCGCATCTTACTACCCGTTCGGGTTATATGCACTTATGCTAATGTATAATGGTAGGGTGATTGTGAGATGAAATGGAGGGCCTACAGTTTAACGTGGAATCCGAACCACGGTGGAGGCCTGGCATTCCCCACATTCACAAGATGTCTTGTCAGAGGTGATGGAAGGGTTTGGTAATCCAGCAAGAATAATAGGGGTGTGAAATAATAAAATTACATATATTTTAACATAATTATGCAAAGTGAACGAACTTGTTAAATCCTTAAAACAAGGATAATAAAAACAATAGATTCATATTTTACTACTCAAAATATTATGATGCACATGTTAAAGAACACGTCTTGTTTCAATAACTCCACCAATATTAGATTAAATTAAGAATGTCAAACAAAATCCTTGACTTGAACGAATAAAGCACAATAAAAACATAAATTGGTCACAACAGAAAACAATACAAAAAATAATATGTAACCAAGAAAAGCAAAGAGCATTCAGAATATTTTAAACCATTATTAAGTAAAATTATATTCCGTTTTCATTATAAACCCCTATTTTATAACTGCAATATTAAGGCCAAATTTATTTACTCTTTTGATTTTTTAAAATCTATGATTGGAAATCACTATTTTTCATTTCTCATATAAATATAAAATAATGCAATTGAGAAATTTTTCAACCTTGAAATTTTGATGAATCTTTGCATTTAATATGCCCCAAAAAATGAAGTTAACAATTATATATGTTCCTGGGTCTTAATCCTAAAATATTTAATATGGCTATAGCTCAGGATTTTTATTCAGATGCCTACAAACACCCTACATAGTCATAGAAACTGGATCCTCTGGAAATTTTGAGATATTTTACTTTGAACTTATATCAGACATGCAACTAGTCGTCTAAAATTGCCAAGTTTAAGGTGCCACAGTTTCTATATTTAAAATTGCGTCATGAGCACATTTTGTATTTTTATCTCTATGTTTAGTGATTTCAAATGGGAATGGTAGTTTAGATGCATTAGAGGGGGGAGTGGAATTGTATCCATTCGGAATGTTTATCCATTCCGATAGTTTTGTAAAAAAACTGTTTTCGTGAAAAATCGGAATCGTATCCACTAGAATTATTTCACACAAAAACTGGAATTGTATCCATTTGGAATGGTATCCATTCTGATAGTTTTGTAAAAAACTGCTTTTGTGAAAAATTGGAATTGTATCCATTAGAATTAATCCACAAAAACTGGAATTGTATTCACTCGGAATGATATCCATTCCGATAGTTTTGTAAAAAACTGATTTTGTGAAAAATCGGAATTGTATCCACAAATGGCCGACTTGAGGTTTAACAGAATGAACGTTTAACGTAAAAACTTTGTCACACTTCTGGTAGAGGGCAGCAGGATGGAATCTTCTTAACTTACTAATCGTATACTAGAGTATAACCTTGTCTAAAAATATTTTCTTAAACATGAAGTATTTATTTTCTTTAAAGATTGCACTGCATACTAAAAATTTATTTGCAATCTTATTTAACTGGTAAGATTCTTTCTTTCAGGTCAATACATTTTAAAGTATGTATAGACTTCTATAATTTTAAAGAGATAAATCAATTATTTTATTTGGCAACAGACTTTAACCACTACGTTAAAAAATGATTATTGAAAATCTAGCTTTAATTTATTCATATCAAGTGAGAAACGAGACACTGTTTATGAATTCTGGCAAGAATTTTATTAATGTGATTTGGCAGCACTGCTTTGCTCATGTCCTATGCTCAGTGAGCTCTAGTGATGGGAAGAATCTATCAAAAGTAGTCGACTACAGCTTTAGTGTATCGTAATCGGCTGTACTCGATTCTTCCAGAAATACTCAAGTAAAAATAGTTGGGCCGTGTTCTTCTTCTAGTTGCCCCCTTTTTTTATCCTAAGATATAATACACAATATTGGTTTTCTCGCATAAATATATGTATTTGTATGGTACCTGTGTACTTTCAATGCTGGCCTGTTACAGGTCCTACGACTGTTGGCCAGCACTATAATAAAGGAAATTGAAATTGAAATTATTAGAGTTTACCAACATTTTTATTATTTATTACTATTGAAGTTTACCGACGTATCGACACAAGAAACATCATTAAGATTCCTTTACTCATTTTAATTTGCACAACAATATCCATAATTTCTAAACTTTTTTATAACAACCTGTATACACGTGTGTGCATGTGAGTGTAATTTATTTTAAAATAAAGAAGTCTTAAATCAAAATCATTCGATGACAATTTTCAGGGGACGGAAATAATAGCTTTGACATACATGATCCGCTACCCTAAATTAAATTCTTGGATGCACCCCTGAATGTTAATATCTTCAAAATTAATCTTGCTTTAAGTACTAAAAGATCTTGTTTGTTTATAAAACACAAATAAAGCTATTTAGAGAAAGCACTTTTTTTTAAAAATTTATTTAGCACCTAGTTTTACTACCCGTTTGGGTTATACGCTTAAGTACTAATAACGGTAATGGGTGAGGGATTGGGAAGGTTTAATTTAGAGGAAGTGAACCCACAGTTACATGAAGGGAGAATGGAAAACCATCTTTGAAAAACAACCCCAGTTCACCCGACTGATATTCGAACTTTGATATCCCCGTACCCGGCAATCTAGCTCAACACGAAATAGTACATTAGCTAACTATGCCACCAAGACGGGTGTAAGCATTTTCACTTCTTCTTACAAAACCAATGTTATACAAATAGGTTTTATCTAATCAAAGCAACACTATTTATGCAAATTATTTATATGCTAAACAGAATCAAGCCTACTCTCTAAAAACACTTTTAACATAGGGCCTAGGCCTATATCATTCAATACATCACCGGGAATATTTTCAATAACTTAGGTTTGGAGGTAATAGTAGTAATAAAGTGAAAGACAATTAGTTTCAAGTGAAGGGTTTTACCTGATCAGGATATAAATGGGGTGAGGGAAGGGGAGTATCTGGGCTTACAAAAAAAGATGGAAAGATACATAATGCCAAAAAGGGGTTGAAGAGGAGAGGGAGAGGTGGTTCGTATAGCAGTATTCTTGAAACCACTCCGAAATTATGGATTTAAAATTACCCATTCCCAATCTCACTCAAAATAGTAGAGCTCTCTATCTTGAACTGAATCAAAAAGTCAACCTCTCACACCCCTTAATAATAATAGTAAATATAAGAAAGTGAATAATCAATTATAAACCTTATTAAAAACATTTACTTTTAAATATTAACAACTGTTTGTACCAGCTAAGCTAATATGGTCACACACACACATAATAAGTTTTATCGTCCTAGCTACAACCAGATTTACCATGACTACTATCGGTGTTCGAAACTCACTGGATGTTTTGAGATCATTTTGCATAAATTATTTTCCACTTTATCTACCTCTCATACAATTCCTAAAGTGTGAACACGAAGTTAGTTCATAAGGATATTGAGACGTGAAGAATTGAAAAAGCAGTAGACATTTCAATCAAGACCTCTATAAATGTCTTAAAAAAAACATTTGATTTAATTTGTGGAAATAATTTTTTATTTCTCGCATCAGTCGGGCAGAAAAAGTATTGCTATCTTTTAAATAAAATTTGGAGTTTTGATAAATATCGGCGTTTCATGACCCCCTGAAACAGAAAAGATGATTTTTACGATGCCGCGTGTCTGTGTGTTTGTATATTTACATAGAGCCTAAGCCATTTCATCGATCAGGCTGAAACTTGATATCTAAGGTTTTGATAGGGCTCCCCAGAGCGGTTTTTGGAGTTAGATATCCAACCCTAAAATTATAGGTAGTTTATTTAACGACTTTGCCTACTTGGCGAATTTGAAGCGATTTTATGAAGAGGGTTACATCTTAACCTAACGCACTCAAGCGTAAAATATGTGCCCTCATCTGACAGTTCTTACCCCCTCCATGACTACCCTTCCACTCTTTTGCTACCTGTGTCAGGAGGGTACAAACTCCACTCGCCACTCGGGAAGACCGGCAGGTCAGCTTTTCAATGATAAGAGATTCAAATACAACCATTTCCCGTGCTGATAACTAAGTGAGCTAAGGCACTAGAGTGACTAGACCAATGATTTACAATCTGGGAGTCGCGACCCCGTTCAGGGTCGTGGCATTTATTTGGTGTAATCACATTTCTTGCTGAGATTATAGTGCTAAGTTTATTTTTTAAATTGATTATTACTATAGGAAGGTACAAAATTCAAATACAGTAAAAACTGTTTGGTTACTAGCTATGTTTCTTTTGGTTACCTAAATCAAGCAGTTGCTTGTTGACTTAGTTTGCTGTACGAGTCTCGTGTTAGGCGTGAAGCGTTGCTATCAAGTTTTCTAAATACCCACTTGGCTTGTTAATTCGCTTTTGAAGCATATTAATAGCTTTCATATAAATAATATAGCATAATCTAATTTGTAGGAATTAAATCAAACACGTGGGCTTAATGGCACGCTAGTTTGGTCTAACTGATGAGGTTAGGATTCATATTCTGACTGACGTTCTGGAATTAATTTTCCCTATACAATTTTCCACTCTTCCTCCTCGCAACTTAGGGTAAACTTAATCTTAATTGAACCTTTTTCATCCCTAATACATTAGCGAAATTAGTAAACATGTTTATAATCCAAACGGGTATTAAGATGCGGTGCTAAAATTTGTATGACTCTGATTAGTAAGAATATTAAAAAACTTAAAATTTAAAAACCAGGATATTAATATTTGTAGGCCATAAAGAGGTTGCGATGGTCTCCAAGACAAAAATTGATGTCAAACCTGGCAAAAGATTGGAAACCACTGAACTAAGCTCGCATTTCACCCACAGGTTGATTTTCGAATTATACAATTGAATTGGGCATTTTCCTCTTCATACTCATCAAAATGTTAGTGATGGATGTTATCATTTATCAATATATTTTATGGTTAGGAGAATTTAAAATGTGACTTGATCATCGTTGTAGATGTTAATTCTCGACAATTATCTATGGTTAAACTCTATAATTTAGGCTAAGAATGGAAATATTAGGTTCAATAAGATTAACCTAACTTAGATCAAAACAGTCAATGATTATTTGATTTCGACGTCTGTGTCTGAAATTCTCGAGCTGTCGTCTTTTATATAATGCGTGAGAGAGAAATAAATTTTCTAGTATTTCTTTTTCTTTTAACACTTGATAAGACACGCAAATTTTTAATATATGTCAGGCTATATTATATTTCATGTGATGAATTGTTACTAAAATATCTAACTATCATAAATATGTACAAAACCTTAATAAATTCATGTCGGTGACCTAGGGGTCTAAGGTGTCAGACTTTTATGC
The DNA here is from genome assembly GCA_039000515.1 of Timema cristinae. Lineage (NCBI taxonomy): Eukaryota > Metazoa > Arthropoda > Insecta > Phasmatodea > Timematidae > Timema > Timema cristinae. The sequence continues at coordinate 51,274,697 of JBCFYV010000003.1, forward strand.
TGGCGGCCGGGTTCAATCCTCAGTCCTGGCAAAGATTTATCTGATTACCAAACCCTTCCTTCACCTATGACAAGACATCTTGTGAATGTGAGGAATGCCAGGTCTCCACCGTGGTTCGGATTCCACGTTAAACTGTAGGTCCTTCATTTCATCACACAATCACCCTACCATTACACATTAGCTTAAGTGCATATAACCCGAACGGGTAGTAAGACGTGGTGCTAATAATAATAATAATAATAATAATAATAATAATAATAATAAATCCATGGAGCTAATAATGAATACCGATAGGTTGTTTCGCTCTTAGATTGTAGTAGATGCGCTTATAGATACTTACGTCTCTTTCTATCCCATTGGTATTCCCCGTTAACGATATTCTGTTTCTAATCAGCGGAGTTGCAATTACGTAGCTTAAAAATAAACAGAAATATTTATACGAAATAAGCACCCAATATTTATTATGCAACATTCACTGATGCATCTAGTGAACGCAATATATACTAAAAAAACCTGATTCTTAAACCACTTTTTTTCAACCAAATTATGAAAACTAACATTGTCTATCAGCTTCAAAAGTCTATATATTAATATCACGCAATAAGTATGTATCCACTAGTTTGGGAAATACAGTAATTTTATGGTGGTTGTAATAATTGTGGTGAACATCGCTTGCTAATACTATCACCATTAGTAATGAGGTTGGGGATCGAATCTTTTAACGAAACACCTAGCATAAATTCAACACTACCACAGTTGGTAGTGGGTGTGGCAACCAAGCTAGGCGTCCTGAGTTCCTTTCCTGATATGGTCATATATGTATTATTGATAAAATGTCGAATGGGGATTTAATATTGTTCTAAATCTTGCGCTGATAAGAGTATGACTGAAAAATGAACTGTATGGGAAAAAAGATTTTGTATTAAAATAACACGTTAAACATGCCAACCAATATTGTGTATTATATCTTAAGATAAAAAAAAGGGAGCAACTATTTTTACTTGAGTATTTCTGGAAGAATCGAGTACAGTCGGTTACGATACACAAAAGGTGTATTCGACTACTTTTACTCGATTCTTCCCATCACTAGAGCTCACTGAGCATAGGACATGAGCAAAGCAGTGCTGCCAAATCACATTAATAAAATTCTTGCCAGAATTCATAAACAGTGTCTCGTTTCTCACTAGATTTGAATTAATTAAAGCTAGATTTTAAATAATCATTTTTAACATAGTAGTTAAAGTCTGTTGCCAAATAAAATAATTGATTTACCTATTTAAAATTATAGAAGTCTATACATACTTTAAAATGTATTGACCTGAAATAAAGAATCTTACCAGTTAAATAAGATTGCAAATTAATTTTCTAGTATGCAGTGCCATCTTTAAAGAGAATGAATATTTCATGTTTAAGAAAATATTTTTAGACAAGGCTGCACTCTAGTAGACAATTAGTAAGTTAATAAGATTCCATCCTGCTGCCCTCTACCGGAAGTGTGACAAAGTTTTTACGCTAAGCGTTCCTTCTGTTAAACCTCAAGTCGGCCATTTGTAGATACAATTCCGATTTTTCACAAAAGCAGTTTTTTTACAAAACTCTCGGAATGGATACCGTTCCAAGTGGATACAATTCCAGTTTTTGTGGATATAATTCCAGTGGATACAATTCCGATTTTTCACAAAAGCAGTTTCTTACAAAACTATCGGAATGGATACCATTCCGAGTGGATACAATTCAGTCACCTCGATGAAAGTTACTAGATTGTTTCAACTTGGCACCTCGACACTTGGCAGTCTTATTTCTACAATCACATATAACGAAACAAATTATTGTCTTTCTTAATTTATTAATTATAATTTACGGTGACCTGGCGGTCTAGGGGTAAAGTGTCAGACTTCTGAGCTGGCGGCCGGGGTTCAATTCTCGGTCCCGGCACAGATTTATCTGATTACCAAACCCTTCCTTCATCTCTGACAAGACGTGTATTAACCACAACTTGTGAATGTGGGGAATGCCAGGCCTCCACTGTGGCTCGGATTCCACGTTAAACTGTAGGTCCTTCATTTCATCTCACAATCACCCTACCATTACACATTAGCGTAAGTGCGTATAACCCGAACGTGTAGTAAGACACGGTGCTAATAATAATTATTATAATTTATCCTTAGTAAAATATGATTATTTATATATTGAAACTAATTGGAGTAAATTACAAAATTGAAAAAATTAATAATACATTTTATAACTTTTTAAAGGTACAATAATTATTGTCAATTTCTTTAACACGAATGTAAGAAAAAAGTTTATTTCACAACATAACAATGTTCTATCTCTCACTTTTTTTAGACACTTCTCAAAACACATTCTTTCATATTGACTGTACATGCAACGTGAAACCTGAAGATAAGGGGGTGTAGGTCACTGTCAGTGTCGACTGCCTACTACGGAAAAGATCATGTACTTGTTATTAGTATCGAATTCCATTGCAAGATTTTTGAGTAGTGTTGTCTAACCGATTGCCAAGGGAATATTCAAGTACCGTAGATGATTTGCTAAAAATGACTTGAGTAATTTTACTCGATTCTTAGAACTACTCGATTGTGCCCATCACTGGTTAATGTAGGACACAAAGTAGCCTATACCTTATTTTAATCAAAGTAATTGAGGATTTAATCAGCACAATCTTGTCATCAAGGCTATTACTTTAAAGACTTTTTTTTTTAGAAATAATAGACAAGAGAATAACAGTATATTTTATAGGACATAAGAGAAATGGTTGAAATACAATAACAAATTATAAATATATTAATTTTGTTTAATGTGTGTAAAGTTGAAGACTTTGATATTAAAAAAATGTATCATAAAATATGAAAATTGACTAGAATGTTCAAAGTCAGAAACTTTAATATATTATAATATAATGATTCATTAACACCAGAATTGACTAGAATGTCCAAACCAGAGACTTTAGATTTTTCATGAATACCAAAATTGACTAGACTGTCCAAAGTCAGAGAATTTAATGTTTAACATAATATTTATTGAATATGAAATCTTACTAAAATGTCCAAGGCCAGAGACTTTAATGTTTAACATAGTATTTATTGAATATGAAAATTGACTAGAGTGTTCAAAGCCAGAGACTTTAATTTTAAACATAATATTTCATGAATATGAAAATGGACTAGAATGTCCAAAGCCAAAGACTTTAATGTCCAAACATAATATTTAATGAATATGAAAATTGACTATAATGTTCAAAGTTAGAGACTTTAATATAAAACATAATATCATAATATTTCTTGAATACCATCATTTACTGGAATTCCCAAAGCCAGAGACTGTAATAATAAACAGTAATATCGCATAAATATCTAAATATGAACATAGCGCCCAAAGTAGAGCGTTCTAAGATGAAGACTTTAATATCCACGAGATCGCCTATAATGGCGTCAACATTCAGGGCATTATAATAACAAAGGATTCCAAGATCACACAGCAGAATCATAATAAAGTTCCCCCACCACTGGTGCTAAACTCCATGCAATGACGCAAATAGAGGCATGCGATATAAAGTAGAAAATCAAGAAAATATCTTATCAATATGTAACACCCTCTCTGTTACCTTATAGCAATAAGCCACCAAAAATACCACAAGGACGGGAGGGAGTAAGCTAACATACATAATAATAGAAAGCAGTAATAGCAAAGTTTAAAAGTGATAATAATAGTTTATTGAAAAATATGACAACATTAATTAAAGTGGCCTTAATGGTCATCTTGTAGCTGTAGTTGTAAAACATTGTTCAATAGGTAGTTTCCACGAGAAACAATAGAATAACAGGCAGAGTCGAATAGATACTGTTTACTTCAAATAGTTACGGGAAACAAATAATCATAATTACACATAATTATGAGCAATGTATGGTTTTATGAGCTCCAAATATCAAGACCAAAATAGACATATAATACATGAAACGGTTATGTTACAACAAATATTACATTTTAAACAAACGCGAGAATTCGGCTTCCGACCGTAAGTCGAATCTCTCACGGGACTACTGGAAACCACATAATCAAAGTCTTTTAGAAAGTCGCAACATAAATGACAACCACCAATGGTTACAAAAGTAATATTCTTAATAAAAGACTTTGCAAAATTTAAAGTTAAATTTAAGACAAACAGCCTATTTTACGTTACATAAATATTTTATCAAACAAAAGAATGAATTTAAATTATTTTAAATTAAATTTAAATGCACCTCAACCAACTTGTGCACGAACAACAATAATTAAATATTTACAAGTGAAATAAGATGCAAGCGCCTGAGGAGCGACACTAAGAAAAAGATTTATATAATAATACTCATATTTCAAACAAAAAATAACAAGTTTAACTCTGACGTGAAAAATTTAGTCCTAATTTAAATGACCTAAGTTTAAATAACAATAACGAAGATTTACATAGTTTTACAACTTTCCTGGTGAAGTCCTTTTTCAGGAAAGTCGTCTCCTGACGATGTCGGATATTAACAGTCCACACACGTATCAAAGAGTCCATCTATGGTGGAGCCGAAACAAATAGTCGTTCATCCTCGATGGTGTCAAATCGAATAGTCATTCAACCTCGGTGGTGTTGAAGTTAATAGTCTTTCATCCTCAGTGGGGTTGAAGCTAATAGTCATTGTTCATCCTCGATGGTGTTGAAGCTAACAGTCAACGTTGTTTTGTGTGCCGTCATATTTATAGCGTCTTGTTGCCAAGGGAAGCAATAATGGGAGGAGCAGAAACTAGCCGGTGACGTCACGTTGGTGGACATCTACACTCAGTGGATACGTAGGCCATTTCTCTTCCCGCTATACGATTGGTCATGCATCTCCAACAAGATCACCCCAGGTTTGTGGTTTAGTGATCTTTTTAACTGGAGGCACTGATGACGCAGGTGGGCAGGCGATGATTTGGTGGTTGGCACCACTCTCCGCCAGAGGGTAGATAAGTCCACGCCCAGTCTTGAACGCTGTCTCAGTAGTGATCCATTAGATACTCTAGACCAGGCCGACCGGAGACATCAGCTGTTGAGATACCATGGCAGATTTGCCCCACTCGTCGATTTAGGACGTTTTGAAGTTAGGCCAAGCTTGAAGGCTGTGCTAGCCAGAAGATTCAGAGAGTAAGTACATGAACAGTTTATATTGAAGAGAGTTTAATGTGAATTATAATGTTTATGTATAACTTGAAACTACATGGAACTAGAATAGAGAAGAGTTTATTTCTAGGAGATATAAGCTAATGTCGACGTTCTTCGGAGTGGGTAGTATGAATCGAAAGGGAATTTATGCTTGTAGGTTAGCATGAGGTGGGGTGGGGTTGCTTTATCGTAACGTACTTAACTAGTACCCTTACAACTACAAATAAGTTCACCAGCATCTTAATAATGAAAGAACACCGTAGAATTTAAGTGTCCTGTATAACAATAAACCCCCAAGAGATAGAGTCATAAACTGCTATACAAATTAAAGGAGCCAGCCTTCCTTTTAAACGCTTAAGGCAGTCAGGTAACCAAGCTAACATGCATAATGTCAACAATTAAGTGTGCGCTTGAGACGACTTATTTGTATCCATTCAGAATGGTATCTATTCAGAGATTTCTTAAACAAGCACCACAAATACATTTCTGATTTTTATCCATTCTCATAATATCCAAAAATCCTGAATTGTATCCATTCTGAATGGTCTCTATTCAGACATTTTCTTAAACAAGCACCACAAATAAAAAGTCTGATATGTACCCATTCTCATAATATCCACAAAATTCTTAATTGTATCAATTCTAATTATCTGATTATCTTAATTTGCCGCTCTCACCGGACACTCTGGGAACGAGTAGAAAGTGCTGGATTAGTCCAGGCAGAGGAAATGATAACTAGAGTACGGAGTCACTTTCGCTGGTTTTTCCCGGGCGTGGGTGGCTTTCTTGTTGAGCAGAGAGTTGAATCACACCTCCATTCAGTACGTGGACTTATGCGTTTGAGAGAGGAGGTCATGGCACAAGTGCACCGGAGTTAGAGTCCATCAGGGCAGAGGATAAATATTCTCCCATTTGATCAAACTTGTTACTCATAACTATTTGTACTATTAATTAGGTGACCATTTTCTCATAATACAAATACGGGACACTATCTTGTCATAGGCTAGCTATTCGGCCTGCTCTATTGATTATTATTATTAAATTGTGAACTATTATGCTTACTACTATTATTACCAATTGTTAGTTAATTGAGTTATTGAGGCCGACTGACTGGCCGTAACATGAAACTGAGTAAGCAGTGATTATAAAGACTAAGAATTAGGGAATCCCCAAGGGTCAAACACTAAATTCCAGACTCAAAGTTATCCACATATAATTATAATCAAAAATATCGTATTATTCTTATGTTTTAATAAACTCAAAAGCAAAATATTGAAAAATACCGACGTTTCAATGATTCACACCGTGTCATTTCTAAACTAAAATAGGGGACATATTTTTCTCTCAGGGATATTTCTTTTGATTTATCTCAAATTGCCATTGTGTCATTTAAATGCGGCATTTGTGAGAGAACATACGCAAAGATCTCCAACCTTATTCGACTCAAACATCAATGTCATCAAACACCTCTAATTCCTAGTCATCAGGATGCCTGTTGGGACAAGGAGGTATTGTGCAGTGCGTTAGACCTGATCGAGAAAAAGGAATACAATCGTGTCAACTGTTTTAATGAACTTTAGAAAAACAAAAGTTATAACGTCGTGCTATCGGATGAACCCACCAATGAACCGAATGTTATTGTGCTTGAGGGTGTTGGAAGAGTAAGAATGCCAGGTAAAACCTTTGGAAACTTTTTCAATATGCGTTCTAGCGCCTTTCAGAATGTCCTGAACTATTTTGGAGGTGACTCCTACTCATTTTCTAGATGGTAGAAGAGATTATATTCATGCTTGATTTTTTATTTTATTTTATATGATTATATGTTTTTTCTTGCTATCACAATTATATAATTCATGTTGCACTCTGAATGGTCAACTCAATTACCTGTAGTGGCCGAAAGACCTAAATAATATTACTGCTTGTAAAAAAACACTTTATGTTGTTGTGTCTGCACGTTATTAATGTTTTAAATTAATTCATTTCTGATTGTCAATAAGAAAATTAGTAATAAAATGTTTTTTTTTAATCCTTAGCATATGTTGGTCCGAAATAGTTGGAGAATCAAAGATACGAAGGAGATAGTAAAATTGCCATATTCATTTATAAATTGTAATTGTTGTGACTTTAGATTGCTACCAAAAGAGAAAGTAAAAGATTTAATGGTTTTATTATGAATGTTTAAACTTATCCATAATGTTTGAGACTGAGCTTCTAAGCTAAATAAACTTGTATTTATAGGATAGGAGAGGGGGTGTTTCGGTGTAGACTTTAAAAAAATAACAGCTTATAATATTTATTTACACAAATACAAGTTTTACAAATACAGCTCACACTATGAAAAGTATACTTGGAATATTTATTTACACAAATAAAAGTTTTTACAAATATAGATCATACCACGAAAATCATACTTGGAATATTTACTTACACAAATAAAAGTTTTTACAAATATAGCTCACATCATGAAAAGCATAATTGGAATATTTATCTAAACAAATATTTTTTTAGAAAATAGCTCACGCCATGAAAAGCATACTTGGAATATTTATTTACCCAAATAAAAGTTTTACAATTATATCTCACACAGTGAAAAGTATACTTGGAATATTTATTTACACAAATAAAAGTTTTTACAAATGTAGCTCACACCATGAAAAGCATACAGGGAATATTTATTTATATAAATAAAAGTTTTACAATGAAAATTATACTTGGAATATTTATTTACACAAATCAAAGTTTTTCAAATATATCTCACAAAACAAAAAGTATACACGGAATATTTATCTACACAAATATTTTTTTTTACAAATATATCTCACACCATGCAGAGTATACTTAGGATATTTATTTACACAAATAAAAGTTTATACATATATATCTCACACCATGAAAAGTATACTTGAAATATTTATTTACACACAAATAATCGTTTTAGAAATATTGCTCACGGCATAAAAAGTATATTTGGAATATTTATTTACAAAAAAATTATAGTTATAGAATATTTCTTACAGCTTGAAGATATTATGGAAACTATAATAAATTGTTTGAGGTTGTAGAAGGAGTAGTGGCCTCGATACTAATTTACAAAGTCCAGTTTAAAGTGTATTTGAATATATAAAGAGCCAGTTGGTTTTATTTAAAAATATGTACAAGGAAAAATATAAAATTGACTAGAAAGAGACGCTCTTTAAACAATACGAATGCACTCTGTTGAGAGATCGAGCATTTAGAGCTGCAGGGCACACTGTGACAACTATGAAAGAATGCAACTTTGATAAAATACTGATTGAAGATACAGAACTAGACCTAGAGTTAAACAATCACCCTATGATTCAAACTGCCCCGGTCAATCCACTTGATGCACTGTATGGAGGACACTGTGAATCTATGACTCTACACCATAAGACTAGCCCCAACGAGAAAATAGGATATTTAGATATTTACAGTCTATGCCCATTGGTATGAAAATATTTTAAATTTCCTGTTGGCCATCCTATAAATATTTTTGTAGGTGACGACTGTACCGATGACGTTGTAGATCAAGAGGGTATAATTAAATGTACTCTATTACCTCATAGAAATGTGTATCACCCTGTACTCCCCTACAAGGCTCAATCAATGTTAATGTTTTGTTTATGCTCCTCTTGTGCAAATGAGATGAACCAAGGTGATTGTACACACGACGACTTTGACCGGACTATAACAGGTACATGGATAGTGGACGAGGTTCAACTAGCTATAGTAATGGGCTACAAAATGGTTAGAGTGCACGAATTTTGGGAATATAAAATCAGCCATTTCGACGCTCAAACTAAAGAAGGAGGACTGTTTGTCGAGTATATAAACAAGTTCCTCAAGATCAAACAGGAGGCATCGGGATTCCCTGAATGGGTAAAAACAGACGCTGACAGAGACTATTACATTAGCCACTGTTACAACTGAAGGAATAGTGTTGGATAGTAACGAAATTGTTAAGAATCCAGGAAAGTGCGCAATTGCCAAATTGTGTTTAAACTCTTTCTGGGGACGATTTTCACTGAACGAGAACAAGACGCAGACCACCATATTCAACAACCGAAAATACTATTTCTCCCTACTCAACATTCTCGGCACAGAGGTTCGCAACATTTTTTTTTTCAACGACGAGGTTGTTTGCGTCTCTTGTACGTACCATGAGGAAGCCGCCTCTCCCTGGACATGGTCAATAGCCTATAGCCGCGTACGTGTCTACTGGTGCACGTATGAAATTATATTCATATCTCAGGCACTTGGGTTGTTCTTGTCTTTACTGTGACACAGAATCTATTATCAGTGTGATAAGACCGACAGACACGTACACGATACCGACGGGCGAGAATTTGGGCGACATGACAAACGAACTGACCACTTACTGAGAGAGCGTACATTACAGTGTTTGTTTCCAGTGGACTGAAAAATTATTCTTACAATTTGTTTGTTACCGAGACGAACGAATATAAGTCCTCCACCATGGTCAGGAGTATAACGGTGAACTATGAAAATACAAAGGTTGTAAACTTTACGACTATTAAGAACATGATTTTGAAATACATGATGGACCCCGTACACGTGGCCAACCCACGAAAAATTAAAAGAGGTTCTATCGTCGTCTCCGAGATGGTGAGAAAAAACTATAATATTGTGTTTACTAAACGTAGGAGATTAAATAACAAAAGAACCGTACGCTATGGCTATATTTGATCATAATTTTTCTCTCTCTGATTTCTAGTGACTGTTGTGAGTATCCAGAACATTCGTTTGGAATGTGCTCATCTACGTCAAATGCAAATTCGGTGAAATATCGTCCAAACATGGAAAATATTATAAAATGGAGTCGTGTCTTGTGCTATGCTCTGGCTCCTTTTGTCTGAGGATCTTAGTTAGAAGTAATAATCAAGCTGTGGATAGAAAGATACTTGTATAATTTATTTATAGAATATACAACACACAAGAGGCTTCCTTCGACTCGTGAGCGTGCGCATTGTTCAACGACTCCCATTCTAGACTAGCCATTCGCAGAGAGGTGTTGACTCTTTCAAGTCAGGTCAGTTAATCATGACCTCTCACGTCGGGCCAGCCCACTCTGAGCTGACACAGATTCTAGCGCTCCAGTTTGCAGAGCTCGCCATCCAATGCCCACGCCACACACACCTCCCCTTTTTTTGAGTCAAACCACATATACAATATAAACAATACATAAACTGTGAAGTTAGCGTTATCCATGGAGGTTAAACATATTTATTACGTAAACTCCAAATGAACTTCAATTAACCTCCGAAATATAATAAGGTATATTAAGACTAAAGCTAGAATTAACCTTTTAAACATAGTAGTTATACTAACCATCCTAAATACTTTGTTTACAGAGATCGACCCCTAAATGAATTTTAAGAATATAAATAAACTAAATAACTATACAGAATCTCCTAACTACATTGTTCACGACCTAAATACATTGTTTACATCCTAAAGATATTGTTTACATCCTAAATACATTGTTCACATCCAAAATACATTGTTTTCATCCTAAAGATATTGTTTACATCCTAAATACATTGTTCACATCTTAAATACATTGTTCACATCCTAAAGATATTGTTTACATCCTAAATACATTGTTTACATCCTAAAGATATTGTTTACATCCTAAATACATTGTTCACATCCTAAAGATATTGTTTACATCCTAAATACATTGTTTACATAGACCAGCCGGGCATCTTAAGGATATATCAAATATAGCCTTACATTTGTAGAGTAGATTGGGTTGCTATCCCTAATTGTTCATTTCCAATTGGGCTTATTTAGATCTTCGCCTTTAGGTTACCCCCCCTTTTTTATTTACAGAAACAAATTCACTTTTATGTTACCTTTGTTTACAGACACAAATTCAATTTTATGTTACCTTTGTTTACAGACACAAATTCACTTTTATGTTACCTCTGTTTACAGACACAAATTGACTTTTATGTTACCTTTATTTACAGGAACATATTCAATTTTATGTTACTTCTTTTTACAGAAACAAATTCACTTTATGTTACCTGTTTTTACGGAAACAAATTCACTTTATGTTACCTGTTTTCACGGAAACAAATTCACTTTTATGCTACCTGTTTTTACGGAAACAAATTCACCTTATGTTTCCTGTTTTTACGGAAACAAATTCACTTTCATGTTACCTGTTTTTACGTAGCAACCGCGGGGGTTACTAACACCCACCTCTCTCCTAAAGGACAGAGCCCAGGCCTACTAGAGTCTTAACCTCCCTTTTTGGAGAAGGGTATTCCACCCGGAAAAAAAAGGGGCTACCCGCCCTACATGTCAAAGAAGACATCCCAACAAAAGGATGGAGGGGGGGGGGTGTGAAGTGGAGAACCCTACTCACAGGGTTTAAGCTGCGACACGTGGGTCCTGCGACAGGGTAAATTGGTGAGGGGGTCCACTAGTAGTACAGTCACGGGTGTTAAGAATTGACTGATTACCATTTGTTCCGACCATTTGTAGGTTAACTTGGCCGCCACTCCTTCTGCCACCTTGCTCAACGTGTGGAGCTCGTACCTTACTTTGTCCCCTACTTTATAGGGTACGGGTGCTCTTTGGGCGTTGTACCTTCGGGTGACTAGGTCTCGCGACTTCTTCAGTTCGTTAAACGCCACCTCCCATTTTTCCACCATTTTTTGGGGGGGTTCTTCCTCTAAAAACCCTGGATATAACTCCCAGCGCAGATTAATAGGTGACAGCTGTTCATAACCTAATAACAATTCAGCGGGAGTAGCTTTTTGACTGGTGTGGGTTGCAGAGTTGAACGCCAATTGTAACCAAAGTAACGTGGTGTCCCATTTTCTATGAAATTGATGGTAATAAGCTATTAGAGCTGCTTTAAGGTTCTTATGAAAACGTTCGACATGGTTCGGATTCGGATAAAATGGGCTAGTGGTGAAGTGTCTAATACCACTGGAAAAGCACATATCTTTGAATAAACGAGAGGTGAACTGGCTTCCATTGTCCGACACGATGGAACACGGAAAACTGAAGTTCTTGAAAACTTCTCTATTCAGGGCTTTGACTATTGAAGCGGACGTGGGGGCCCTCAAGGGGATAAGCCAGACGAACTTTGAAAAGGCGTCTAATACAGTCAGTAAAATAACATTGCCCTCACTGGATCTCGGCAAGAGACCGAACAGGTCTACATATAACCTCTGCAAAGGAAATTTTGCCACGTTCGAGGATAAAAATCCGTACCTACGATTCAGGGCAGGTTTAGATCGCGAACAGACCTCACATTCTCGGACTCTGTCTCGTATGTCCTGTTCCATCTTGGGCCAAAAAAATTGCCTCTTTACCTTGGTCACCGTTTTAGCCACACCTAAGTGGGCACCCACCGGAGACACGTGGAAATACTCGAAGAGTACCCGGGCGTGGGAATCAGGCACGCACACTTTCCAGCCGGTCGTTCTCGATGGTTTATGTAACAATATGTCGTCTTTGATTTTGTAGTCTTGTCTAACCTCACCTTGGCCGGGACTGGTTATAATTTCTCGTAGTTTAGGGTCGTCTTGTTGGGTAGTGTTGATGGGTATGAATAGTTCTGGCAACCCTGCTAATACTCCTACCACTAACGATTCCTCCGTTGGAGGTTCCTTCCCCCCTGTTTTCCTCGTTCCTTCTGTGGGGGTGTAAGCTCAACTTGTTCTCGTTCACCGGGCATCTACGTAGGTCCGGGTTCTTTTCTCTGTTCTTCAAACATCCTTGAAAGAGTGTCCGCTACCACATTTTCTTTTCCAGGGATGTGGGTCAGCGAGTACCTTAAAACTTGTAGTTGAGAAATCCACCGAGCTATTTTTCCTATTTGTCTGGGATGATTCAATAACCAAGACAAGGCGGGGTTATCAGTTTGAAGTTCGAACTTCCTGTGCTCTAAATACTGTCGGAACTTGTTCACTCCAAAAATGATACCCAACGCTTCCAGTTCGAAGGTCGGATGATTTTTCTCGGGTTGGTGCAGTGTCCGGCTGGCGTAGGCTACGGATTGCAACCCCTCTTTGCTGCGTTGACACAACACCGTCCCTAGTCCCGACGACGACGCGTCGGTTTGAAGAATAAACTGTTCCCGGAAGTCCGCTATTTTCAATATAGGTGGTCGCGAAAGTAGGCCTTTTAACTCTTGGAACGCTTCTTCGGCTTGCGAGTTCCACCGAAATGTTCCCTTATTTTTCTTTATCTGGTAGAGAGGAAAGGCAACCGACGCCAGATTGGGTATGAACCTTCCATAGAAATTGATCATGCCCAAAAACCTGGCGAGTTTCCTCGTATTGTTGGGGGTGGGAAAGTCTCGCACCACTCGCGTGCGTTCCGGGTTGACAGCTACTCCTTTACAGGAGATTATGTGGCCCAGGTACTCAATCTGCGTCACGGCCACCCTTAACTTCTTTGGATTGATGGTTAGGCCTGCTTCCCTTAATCTTCTGAACACTTCTCTCAGATGTTTTTCGTGTTCTTGGTCGTTTGCAGAATAAATTACAAGGTCGCCCAGATACGTAAATACGTACTCGAATTGTATGTCCCCAAATATGGTGTTCATCAGTCGGCTGAGAGATTGTGCCCCATTGCACATTCCGAATGGGAGAAAATTGAATTCGAATAGCCCCACGGGCGTGACGAACGCCGTGTACGGTTTAGATGCCTCTGACAGGTGAAGTTGGTAGTAGGCCCTATTATGATCCAACACCGTATATATCTTGGCCTCGTCCAAGTATTGAAAGGCCATTTCGATAGTTGGTAGGGGCGTCGCTTCAAATTTCACCTTGGCGTTCAATTTCCTATAGTCGATGACCATCCTATTTTCCTTGTTTTCCTTCGTTATGAGAAAGGCTGGGGACGCATAAGTACTTTTCGAGGGTCTGATAATTTCCTTTTTTATCAGGTCTTGGATGTGGTGCCTAAGTACTTGCAATTTGGACAGCGCATAGTGGTACGGTTTAGAACGCACTGTTAACACGTTGCGCTAGGTAAACAATAGACCACCTGAACTCAGCCACAGCGTCGAACGAAACGTACACCTTTCGTTAGACCTTGTTTTCTTTTTAGTCTGTATTAATACCTAGTGGCTTCAACCCTATAGCGCTAAACCATTTTCTAAGAGTAAATAGTACCTACATATGGTACCGCTTAAATTGTTTATAGTAAGGCTAAACCTTGGTGATTAGTCGTGTGAATGTTAGAAGGGACCTGACTCATATGTATAACATTTTTTCTCATACGTCACCAAATCAATTGTTTTTAAGATGTTTCTTACCTATTAGACCAACGTTTAGCCGTTTTATTTCAAAGAGGTTGTTTAGTACAACTGGCCCTAGGACCTATAGTTTATTCATTTTGATTCCCATTAAACTCATCTGACCTTAAAAAAGGAAAAATTACTCTTTATATTTATTATTGGCGAACCCTGGTTGAGATGGGTATTGCCCATCTACCACCCCTCCCCGTCGAATGTGTAAACACTGGATTAAACATTTGGAGAATGGGTTGCTGGAACTTGTTGACTGTACTTAGCTGTTAGTGGTGTTGTTGACTGGTAGATTCTGTAGATCGTGCTTGTTGTTGATCCATTCTCGGGGTCGCTTGACCGTGACAAACCACAGACCTTCCCGTTTTATCCAAGTAGGGATGCTTGTTTAATGTCTGCTTGGCCCCTTCGTCTGCTGGCCTCTGAGCTGGATATGGGGAACACCTAACGTGCTCCAATCTGCTCCGTGGTTCTGGTCTGTAACGTGTTGATCTGGCTGGTGATAGCGATATTGCCTCACGCTGCCCTCCGGATTGTCGAGTCGTTATCTAATGGGTCACATTCCAGTTTTGGGACGGAATTGTTGACGTCCTGCATGTTGGTGTATACTTGGATTTGACTGATGGTTTTTCAAATTATCACGCGTTCTTTCTTTGTTGTCTGCTACCATTGTGCTATGCTCGGGCTCCTTTTGTCTGAGGATCTTAGTTAGAAGTAATAATCAAGCCGTGGATAGAAAGATACTTGTATAATTTATTTATAGAATATACAACACACAAGAGGCTTCCATCGACTCGTGAGCGTGCGCATTGTTCAACGACTCCCATTCTAGACTAGCCATTCGCAGAGAGGTGTTGACTCTTTCAAGTCAGGTCAGTTAATCATGACCTCTCACGTCGGGCCAGCCCACTCTGAGCCGACACAGACTTTAGCGCTCCAGTTTGCAAAGCTCGCCACCCAATGCGCACGCCACAGTCTGTATATGTTCCCCTTTTAAACATTGTAGAACTAACACAAATTCTATGACCATAAATAAAAAATTCAATATCGATATCATTTTAACATTAGATAAGTCTATACATTGACCACTTTACTGTGATACTACCACACACAGAAACAGGTGTGAAAAAGCTATCACTACACACATGTGAAAACAGCTGCTTTAAGGTGATTCAACCAGCAAGCTTCTCCTAAAACGGATTGGCTATAACATTTTGACAGGGAATTTTTAACATGGTTGAAGGAGGGGTGTTGTGTTGTGAAGGGAGTAGGGGGAGGGATGGACAGGCGGAGTTGGAGAGTAAGGCGAGAATGCTTGCTCTTTGTTCACAACAGTGTTGTCATAACACTACCTCTTTTTTTCCGCTAAGAAACTTCACTGATAGAAAATAAATGTCACCGCATGGCTCACCCGGGAGTTGTGGCTTGAGTTTGAATCCTGGCTACTAAAATTCATACAATATTAATAATTCAAAATAATGAACTTATTACACGTGTTACAAAGTATTTGTTGTACCAAATACTACTAAGCCCATATTTATAAAATGTGTTTTTAGAAGAAGAAAATAAGTACCAGTATTACTAAGCAATTTAATGAAATAATTTGAGTGATAAAAGTTTAAGGTCTCTTTTATTATTCTTTTAGCACCAAGTCTTACTATCCATTCGTGTTATACTTATATGTATTAATTACGCTAATTAGTTAGGAATTAGGAAAGCGGAATTTAGAGGAAGTGCACTCGCATTTGCGTAGAGTGGGAATTAATTTAAAATAAAACTACCCTCAGTACACCCGATCGTAATCGAACACCAATCTCTCTGTCTTAACAATGGTCTGGTCTACGACGAGAGTGACGCGTTAGAGACCATGTTGGTACCATAACAGATTTTAGAGTTATTTATTCATAGTATAAAAAGTATTACTTTTCTTTATAGTTATAATAGCTCAGAGCTCATGATGAGTCCCTTACAAGCTGACCGACAAGCTGTAAAATTGTTTGAATGCCACGTGCATAAGAAAGCAAAGTGATCGACAGCCAACTGGTTAACCAAATAAATAAAAATATTTCAAAGCTTGAGTGTGTCAATTGATCGGCACGTTTAGGACCATGTGATAAGATATACAACTGTTCGACATGAAAGTACCTGATGGTATACATATGTCGAGATGGATTCAATGAACCAATTGACCGACAAATTAATACATTGCAAACAACGTGTTAGACAACAAAATCGTAAACGGAAAATAACAAGTAAAGTCTGTGAAATTTAATTTTTTTAAATATATATTTATTATAGTTTTAAATAAACACATTTGTGGTCACATGGTCCAATGCGTCAATATCACATTGAACTGGATTACTAGTGTTGAGAAGATTGGGGTTAGAATTCCGGCCATAAGTAGAGGTATTTACCCCCTAAAAGCTTATTCATTATCCCTCCACGCAAATGAGTGCATATTTCCTTAAATTTTACCTTTCTAATTACTTATCCGGCGTATAGCTCAAACTGGGAGTGAGAAGCCAAGGAAAAAAGTACCAAGTTAGTGGATTTTTTTAGCACCACGTCTTACTACCCGTTCGTGTTACACGCTAATTTTGTGGACTAAAATCATCATTAAGGAATCAATTTTCTAAGTTTTTTTTTTGGGTCAACCAGTTGGCTGTCAATCATTTTGTTGGCTTAAGCATTTGTTCAACCAGTTGGTAATGTCCTACTTGTGTCGGCCACTTGATCCACATGGCTCCTGCTGTAGATCACTTGAATTTCTTCCCCTTTGTCCTCCCATGTCGGCCAGTTTGTGATTTATCAGTTTGCCTGCACCCGTAACGAGGTTAGAGTCGTAATTCTCATCTTATTTGGTTTGCCAGTGACAGGGAGATCAAGGTTAGTATCGCAGCAGGATGTAATTAGGTGTTCGGTTCTACCTCTACGCAAATGCTGATACATTTCGAAAAATATTCCCTTACTAGCCCTCCACAATTAGTCAGGTGGAGTCCGACGCCTTAGCTCAGTCGTTACCGTTTCCGCCTGCTGAGCTAAGGGTCACCGAATCGATTTCCGGCATGGTTGAAAAATTTATAATTTGTGAAATGTGAGTTACCCTTTTATAGTGATGAGTTAATGGTTAGGGGCTGGGGGGTGTTGCTTTTGTACTTGATTTAAGAACATAGCGTAATTATTACATAAACGTGTAAACCGAACGGGTAGTAAGACGTGGTGTTAAGTTAGGTGGATATCCCGGACGTGTGACAAGATGTGAAGTACTGGTATAGAAAATTTCACTATATCATTACATTGTGACTTTTAGATGGAGTGTTTATTTATGTTATGGTCAAAAAAAATAGTAAAAAATATTGAGAGCTTCAGAATTCCCAGAGTAATTCACAATTTTACATAAACCGCATTATATAGAGGACAAGGTTTATATACTAAAGATTGAAATAGTAACATGCTCATTATCTTTACACGAGTGATTTTGAAAACCTATACCAAATTCAAAATATAAAAAATAGTGATGAAACTCACTCTATTTTGAAAAAATAAAAAACTCAAGGGCTTCTACTAATTTTGCAAATTCTAAATTCACGCATTTAAAACAATTTTATCAACAAACTGTTCTAAAACAGAGTATTATTGTATTATAAATGTAGCTTATCCATTGCCTTCGTTTGACGTGTCACTTCTGAACCTGTCGTAGGTCGGAATAATTTGCCATAGATATAAAGTTATTGATTTTCTTCTTAATTAAATATATTTTGAGTGGATGAAAAATAATGCAAACATCTCAACTTGTCCATATCACTAGTTAGTTTTAGCTTACACTCACACTTGGTATTAGAATTATCGAGAATTTCAATATGTCCTAGAATTTTAAAATATTTAACAGAGTAGCTAGCAATAAAAAATCAAGAATACACCCATTTAAGAAACATAAATATATTTATATTCAATTTAAATTTGGTAAGAGTAATTATTATAATAGATTCACCAATGAGAATAAGGTATATTATTAAAAGTTTAACAAACATATAAATAACATTAGTTTAAAAACAAACACTTCATTAAATTCTGTCAGAATTAAAATTTACCAAAGGAGATTATTTTAGAATTACAAGCTTAAATTTTTATAAAATGTAACTTGATTAATTTCTTATGGTTAGCTGTAAAATTTATAGTTGGTTTTTATGTAAAATGCAAATATCCTAATACGTACATAATTATACAAGTTATTATTTTTTAAAAATGTTACAAAGTTAAATTTGTAGAGTACAAACACCGAAAACTACAGTAATAAATTATAAACAATAATATTAGGAACTTAAATACCAACCTAATCGGCCTACATGAATGTTATTATGGTTTCACAACCCTTTTAGAAATTGCGAATTGCTGGATTCTTTCTAAATACTTGTAATATATCAACTTTATCATTCTGAATAAATAATAATAATAATAATAAATAGTCTAGTATAAATTTAATTCATAAAATAGTAAATAGTTTTTACAAAATATTGGCACAACAAACTCTTGTAAAATATGTTGTTTTTCTCTCTCAAGAAATGTTTTAACTTAATTTATTTTATCGTGATCCTTGTAGTTGAGAGAAATTTCAAAAAGTTTATATTTTTTTAATCCAATGATCATAATTTTTGTTGAACTCTCTCCACACAGTAAATCTATAATTATAAAAAATCCATCTTGTTATTTTGTTATTTAAAAAAATACTTAGTAGACCAGCTGAAGTATAGAATTTGAAACACTACTAACTCATATCTTCAAGTTTTTTATTTTTTCTGGAAGTCTGAGCTTCCATGATATAAACAGTTTCTTTGCATATCATTTTTGTCTTATTCGACTATCTATAATCTCAGGAGCTATACAATGTAAGTAAAATCTTTGTAGTTTGGGTAGCATCGTGTCATTCCATAGTTTTATATCTTTGAAAGCTCTCTCAATATGGATAAAATTTTCAGCATAAACAACAAAATCACAGAATTTCCCCTCTGTAATGTTTAACTGCCCTTGTATTTGATAATAATACACTTGACAGGTTTTCAATGTTAGTTGGTCACTTTTTAATTGCAAGCATAAGTTTTTCTTCCCATTCCTAATAGAGTCTTTAAAACTTCCCTACTTCCATATAATACATGCTTATTTAGTTTGTATATAATTATTATCATATGCAAAGCGTAAAATACCTTCTCATTGTTAAATATACATTTTCCTCTATCTACTGTATACAAGTTATATAATTACTTTGTAGTAGGCCTAATTAAGTATACGTAAATCTTAATTTTAAATATACTGTAACAAGATCAGTGCTTAACAGTGGGACCAGCGTGCTCTCATTGTTTACCCTAGCTGCGCTCCTTGTTCTCTCTGTCTCCCTCCTTGTCTAGCAGGTAGGTAGTGACCTTCTCACTTGGCTGGGGGATTAGAGGGGCCAAGGGGGTGCGGGGAGGAGGGCGGAGACACATCTAGAAGAGTCGGGATTCTTTTTATTCTGGATTCTTAACTTTAGAAATGGATGATTCCAGACCCTTAGCTGTCACCACCCCTATATAAACAAGCTCAGTGATAGCCGTGCAGGTTCAGTTCTTGGCTCTCAACCAGTGGGACTGTGAGTGGACCAGCGCGTGTCCAGCGTGTGGGCCTGCGTGTCCAGCGTGTGGACCTGCGTGTCCAGAGTGTGTGGACCGGCGTGTCCAGAGTGTGTGGACCGGCGTGTCCAGTGTGTGGACCTGCGTGTCCAGTGTGTGTGGACCGGCGTGTCCAGTGGGTGGACCGGCGTGTCCAGTGGGTGGACCGGTGTTTGTGTATCGCGGGTCATCGCAGTGTATCGTGTGCGGGACAAATGTTGGACTAAGTACACGGGTGATGTAGACATTTATTGTTACTGTGTTAATGAACATGTTTGTGACTGTATTTAAATATTTGAATAGTTATTAGATGTTTTAGAGTTGTTAATTTATTTATTTAATTTACTTACATCTCTGTGCTCTATTCGTTAATTTAAGTTACAGACTTGTTTAAGGTTATTTTTTTATTCTAATTAATTACTTGTTTAGTTATAATTAATTTAGATATATAGTTAATCAGTGTGTGTATGTGTGGTAATTTTAATAATCATAACCTTGAATATTCCGTGGGCATTTTTATTCGTGTTTGGTCGGCAACCTACCCCAATATCTCTAAAAGAACTCGTGGTTCACACTTTCACGTGTGAACGGCCTGTGACCCTCCCAGGTCACACGTGCGCCGCCCCACGTTACAATACTTTAATCCATCTCTCCAGGACACGAACACCAATATTCTGGAACACATAACAATTTTGTAAAAATGTAAATACAAGATCAGATTTGTAATAGAAAAATTACACAAATATTGTAAAAAATGTGTTTGTCGTAGTATTATTTTGCTTTCAAATAGGGAAATTTAAACGTTATTTGAAGTTGAAATCACTTTATTGTAGTATATCATTTGTGTATTTAACAACAATTATGAACCAGTGGTAACAAGGCCTCTGGACAATAACTAGAATATCATGAACCCGTGGTAACAAGGCCCTCGGACACACAATAGCAGATTATAAACCAGTGGTAACAAGGCCCCTGGACATCAAACAATAGCAGATTATGAACCAGTGGTAACAAGGCCCTGGGACATCAAACAATACCAGATTTTGAACCAGTGGTAAAAAGGCCCCCGGACATCAAACAATAGTAGATTATGTACCATTGGTAACAATGCCCTGGGGCATCAAACAATAGCAGATTAAAAAACAGTGGTAGCAAGGCCTCGGGACATCAAATAAAAGCAGATTATGTACCACTGGTAACAAAGCCCTGATACATCAAAAATAGCAGATTAAAACCAGTGGTAACAAGGTCCCGGGACATCAAACAATAGAAGATTATGAATCAATGGTAACAAGGCCTCGGGACATACAATAGAATGTCATGAACCAGTGGTAACAAGGCCCCGGGAGATAAAATAATAGCAGATTATGAACCAGTGGTAGCCAGGCCCCGGGACATTAAACAATATCGGATTATGAGCCACTGGTAACAAGGTTCCGGGACATCAAACAATAGCAGATTATGAACCACTGGTAACAAGGTCCAGGGACATAAAACAATAGAATATTATGAACCACTGGTAACAAGGCCCCAATGCCCCGGAACATCAAATAATGGAGTATTATCAACCACTGGTAAGTAGGCCCCGGGAGATCAAACCATAGCAGATTATGAACCAATGGCCCCAGGACATTAAACAATATTGGATTATGAGCTACTGGTAACTAGGCCCTGGTACATCAAACAATATCGGATATCGGAAAATACCTAAAGAAATGCAGTACTCATGTGAAATTAGATTTTTTTTTATCACTTTCAAGATTTGTATATACTGTTTAATGCTCAATTTACAACCAGAAATAAAAGTGAAACGCATATATTTTTACACATTCGTGAAGTTAATTGTAATATTCAGATAAGCAATAGGTTTAAAATCAAGACGCGTTTTGATGCACCAAGCTATGAGTTCCTTTGACACTTTGAGTTGAAGAACAAAACTAACACAGTAAAATATTATCAAAGTGCCAAGGAAATACAGAAAAAATAAACGTAACAACTCCGCACCCAAGTAGTAAGACGTGGTGCTAAAAATAAACACTCTAGGATGAGTCATTAGTCAAGATGACCCGATACTTCCTTGTTCGGATAATGTGTGTTATTGGTAGGTACAGTCAAAGAAAGAAGTTTCAGGAAATAGACATACCAAATTTACATTTGCATTGATCAATTTAGTGTTAGAAATAAAATAAAAGAATATAGTTAGTTTAATAAAACAAACAAAATTGAAATAACGACATTATGTACTATAAAAAGATATAAAATAGAAGTATCAGGGTATAAAACGAAAAGTACTTCTATAAGATTAAAAATTATGTAAATTTACAATTATTAAATATCTTATAGACTAAAAACTATATTTATTTAAGAACTTGTAACTACTTCATTGTATACACTTCATATACATTTTTAGCTGGAATAAATTTAATATCTATGCCTTAACTACTTTACCTTAAAATAAGTACGCAAAATGGATAAAATAGCAATTTTGACTGCTTATTACTCGATAACTGTAATTATTTGAGATAATTGAATCCATATTTATAGTTTATATTTGTACACTTATTAAAATAATGCAATAAAATTTTGATGGTCGACTGACCTAATTGACTTCTGTCTGACAGACGGTGACCTTATTTGTGTACATGTTAACACGTGATATAGAAATTATCAGGTGTCTGACCAAATATATATTGACATGACGAGACGATTAATGGATTACATTAAATATTTTGGCTGACATATCATATTGAAAAGACTTATTATTCGTAGATATTTATCTTCTCTCTCTGATTCTAGTGTAATTCTTATTAAAGTACAAAAATATAAATAGAAACGCCTTTTCCCCGGTTAGAGCCACAACACTCTCTGCAGGTCTAGACTTGAAAAGTCCGTACAATTGCAGCATACAACTTTTGTGCAGGCGTTGAAAAAATATTTCTATTATATTACCAACAGGAACGTACGGTAGAATATCTCCACGATCTAGTCTTGATCTTTACCACGGGATAGATGTTTTGGCTGGGGTTATAGACCAAGATTATCGTGGTAATATTTGTATATTATTCATTATTCATGATGAAACTGTTTTGAAAGTTAAAAGGGTCAATAAAATTGCTCAGCTAGTGTGCGTGAAAATTGATTACCCTAGAGTTGAACACACTGATTCCCTATCAAACACTGATAAAGGGGCGGGAGGGTTTGGACCGTGCGACTCCACTATAAAAGACCGAGTCGTAGGTCGTTGTAATTTAGTATAATGGGTAAAATCAACGCGTCCATCCTCACGTACTCTATGAAGCAGGATATATGTCTGATGTCTGCCACGGAGTTAAATAATTTACCTATAGAATTTATTAAAGCATACGCCTGAAGGGATTTCAACCGCACTTGGGATTTACTCTTTCCCTATTCGCAGCATGAATTGAAAGATTACAAATGTTGTTTGGAACATTATAATAAGGGGATAAAACAAATATTGGGCCGCCTTCTATTAACAAAATATGTCGACGATGTCTATTATCATCATCATCATCATAGAAAAAAACAAGCAACTAGATGTTATATCTATGTACGTGACTGTATTTTTTAGACAGTTTTGATACTGACTTTTTTTTAAAAAAAATAATGTTTTGGTTCAGCAATTATATACATCCATGTCTAATGTCATTGTAGATTTTCAGGGGTTCAAAGATGCCGACAATACATTCATTAATAAAGAATGTAGCGTTTTATCTATGTGTGGATGTGTGATACACCAATAGACGTTTAAGTCCCCATATTCGTTTTCTAAATTACCGCGTCATATTCAAACACAGTGTGATTGGCTCACAGTGGTACGATGGTGATATGACAGTTAGTCAATTTATTTCAGTATTAAAAATGGCGACTCTAGACTCATCTATAATTTATGTTAAGGGGGGCGAGAAAAGAAAATTTACTATAGAAATACTTGAAAAAAAAATTAATTGATATGTTAAACTTGGGGTGTCCCTCGCTGAAAGAGTTGAACCATAATAAATTTGATAAATGTTTCGGACATAAATGTAAAAAAAATAAGACGTCCCCTTTCGATTTAGTCAGACAAGGGTAGGAAATTTTAAATTCTAAATTTAGAACCTTTTTGTAAAAAGCGGACATTCATTTCTATCATTTGAATAATCCAGACGTAAAGGGGGCAGTCGTGGAACGTTTGAATCGCACGCTGAAAACTAAAATGTGGAAATATTTCACCGCATTCAACACTCACAACTATATCGATGTGATGGGCAAGATAGTTCAAAATTACAACGCTAGTGTTCATTCGACTATAGGAATGGCTCCAGCGTCAGTCAAAACTATTCACGTCCTTAAAATACTATTATGGATTCAAAAAGAGTGGGCTAAGATTAAAATTGGGAAATTTTTTTTCAAGGTGGGTGATCATGTGCGCATAAGTAAAGAAAAAATTATTTTTGAAAAAGGATACAAGGCTTATTATACGCTGAAATATTTAGCATAATAAAAGTAATTGCTAGTCTTCCCAACCGGTCTATTTGTTACAGTATCTCCAGGGAGGGATCTTTAAGGGGGTCTTTTTGTGACCTAATCTTAAACTACCCGGCTCTAGTTCAATCGATACAGATCCTGTCTTTGTATACACAGACATTATAGGACCACAGTCGCTAGGTGACTCATATGTGAGATGGATTAGAATCATACAGTTCCCCTCCGCCATCGCACATCACGTTTTCTTTCCTATATTCTATTTTCCCGTTAAGAAATGTAATTTTGAATCTATAAATATAGGCTTCTACACAAAGTTTGGTGAACGAGTGAATTTTCAATCGGGTCCCGTGTTCACCGTAGCGGTTTTACTTTTTAGAAAGAAAAAACTAGATAAATAGATACGGGAGGTAGTAATTTGTCTTAATCTTATCAATGGAGGGAGAGAGAAAACATTGGGACTGTCTATCACGCAAGTTATAAAATGCAAAGAAAGAGGCCATGGCCTCGGATTGTTCTTTGGCGGACTACTTCAATTTGTCAAACCGTGGTTTGTAAGGGGGCAAAATCATTGGGAAAAAAACGTTACAAACAGGTTCGTACATTCTAGCCGATATAGCAACACGGGAACCCGACCAAAAAGTTGGTGATATCGTTAAAAAACGCGTCACTCAGGATGTTGAAGGAAGTGGCTTGAAAAGTGTAAAAAAGTGTAAACGAATTCATTCGGACGGGGGTGCTATAGCAAGAGGGAATAAGAGTGCTAAAAAAGATATTTTCGAATAATTATGGAGTGTTCAAAAACAGAACTCGATCTTTTCGAAGAAAAATGAATTCAAACGGCAATTAAAAATAATAAAGTGGTTGAATACAAACCCATCACTTCCGTAGACAATGCCGCTCAGTTAGAGTTCTTCTGCCCCGGAGACGGCGAGTACTTTCACGACCTCTCTCCTATTAAATTATATCTTCGTATTCAACTGGTGAAATGGGACGGGACACAGGTCGCGGCCGACAATAAAATCAGATGCGTCAACAATGTGATACATTCTTTATTTAGTTAAATCAATATTTCTCGCAACGAAACACCCATTACAACCTCTATAGACAACTATGCCTACAGGGCTTATTTAAAAATCTTAACTAATTACGGCAGAGACGCCTCAGACACCCACCTGGTGAACGCTATGGGTTTTTTTGATACACCTGCCGCTAACGGTGAACTCGCTGCATCCACATAGAACAAAGGCTTCGCCACTAGATTAGACTTGTTAAAACATCCGGTCGAGTTGGTGGGATGTTTACACTCTGACATATTTAATACATCACAATTGCTATTGAAAAACGTATCCTTGCGCGGTTAAACTAATTTGCAATAAAAGAGAGTTTTATATGCTCACAGGTGCGGACAATTTAAATACCGACGTCCGGTTGAAAATTTTAGAGGCCACCCTCTTTGTGAAACACGTGGATGTGTCGCATACTATTTCACTCGCTATAGAAAATACACTATTATGGAAGCAGGCCTAATACCACAACAATCGGGTGGACGTCAATTCAGTGACCGTACCCAAAGGATCCAAGTCTATGAGCCTAAACTATGTTATCCAAACGGTTATCCCTAAAATGGTTTTATTCACTATGGTGTCTAACGATGCGTTTGTGGGCAGTTTGAACACGAATCCATTTCAACTCATTTATAGAAACTTAGATCGTTTCGTTCTATATGTAAATGGGATACAAAAATATTTGCCCATTTTGATAAATTTTGACAACGCCGGCACGTCCACCCTCAACTATGACACATTATTTTCTGGATTGGGCATTCAACACCAAAACAACAGACATTTAATCACGCGAGATATGTTCAATAAAGGTTAGTTTATGCTGGCATTTGACTTGACTCCCGACGCTGCAGGACAGGACTCGCACAATAACCTTCAGTCAGAGGGGAACGTGAGATTTGAGTTACAGTTCAAGACAGACTTTGATACCGCCATAACCTGTTTGTTCTACTCTGGGTACGAGGGGACAGTGTCGAAAGATTCTAATCGGGAGGTGAAAATTAATTATTAAGACTATGAATTCGCATCAAATATATACACTGCTGCAGGGTAAAATTTCATTCTATAAAAGGACATTTCCTTCGGACAAATTATCTCAAAATTTTACTCGTCCCTCCTTATTTGTGGTCAATCTACACCCTCACACTAAATCCGGATCACATTGTGTGGTTCTATGTGTTTCCAAATTTGCGGAGTATTTTGATGCACATGCCAGACGACCGAGCCAAGCGATGACTAGCCTCATAAATAAACACTCGAGACGATGGACGTACAACAGAAAACGACTCCAAGCCATAGCGTCTGGTGTGTGTGGCCACTATTGCTGTCTGTATGCTATTGTCAAAGCCGCCGGATGGAGCCTGAGGAGATTCACAGACCTGTTCTCAACCACAAACTTGTGCAAGAACGACCAACTATCCGTCACGCTGTTCAAACGTCACTTTGGCAGCTGTCCAAGGTGTACGTGCAGGTGTGCCCAGATGTGTGTTCCAGCATTAGATATAAAAGGTATACTAGAATTTTATTTAATCATTTGTATTCAATTATCTGACAGATGAACATCATCATGTCAGCCATATTTGATTTTTCATTTATCGTCAACTCTAAAAAGGAGTGGGTGGTCACCAAGCTAGCGATAGTTTTCATCGATGAGAAACAATCCTAATGCTATCAATTCAATAAAACCACCAGACTGTGCTACTCCAAATTGGGTGCAATTCTAAAGCAAAATTTAGATAAATCCATCGTACTTTAATCATATGATAAACAAACAGGTAATTTTTTATCCCGTCTCACACGGCGGACATTCATCCCTCTACGCGAGGACTATAAATGTCCCTTTGTAAATTTTATCAACTTAAATTGTTGGGGATGTACCGCTCCTCTTCATGACAGCACGCCGTGCGTGATAAAAAATGAAAACCCCTTGTCACGATTCGTCAGATTTCCCAGAGCCGAAAAATTGTATAAATTTTGTCCAATCACCGAAGACCATTACGACACCGAGAATAAATTTAATTGTTACGACTGTTGATTACAGGCCATCAGTCCAGGCTCATACAGCGATGGAGAAGGTGACGTGCAGCTGTAATATGGTGGAGGACCATCTCCCAGCCGAGGATTCACAACCGTCGTTGGTGACCCGGACTTTCTACCTAAATGACAAACAGAACAAACACATACCGGTTGGTCTCTTTCCTAGCCACTACTTTTGTGCTCACGTGATGTTTTCGTCAAATTCTAAGCGTCTAATACTCACCCTCCCGCAATGGAACTTTATCATTAAAGAAATACCGTTTTGGTCCAAATGTGTTGAGAACTGTGTAAAATTTGTGTCCAACATGGATGACTTTAGCATATAGGTGAAACTTCTTTTCGGTGTGTGAAAATTGAGCCTAAGTGTAAAAAAAAATTCAAATATACTTGTCTACGGATGAATCAAAAACTATGTACAGTCTTGAACAATATATCACACGTGAAATTTCTCAATCATCCTAATGTATTGGTTTTCATTGACAATGTCCTCACCTTTAAATCGTTTGTAGACCCACCCGATCTTATCCTATATTTTGACTATCTATCGTTATTTGACGATCTTTGTATTTTTATTTATGGTAATAATAAATTATGAAAAATATGTATTTTTTATTATTATAATAAAATGTGAGAAAATGTGTATTTATCTTTAATTTCTAGTAATATATCCCTCCAATTTAAATGCTATTTTTGTAGTAAAAGCCATATACCATTTGACGTAATTATTAAAGGATGACAAGTAGTGTTGGTTAGTGCTCACATCACAGAATATAATAATTCATTCAATTTTAAGAGGTCATACTCCTGTGACATCAATGAAGTTTATATACACACAACCATTACAACTGACGTCTTTGCTTACGTCACAGAATATTCATTAAAAACTTATTTTATTCATGTAATTCTCTTGAAACGTCACTAGCATAC
Organism: Timema cristinae; assembly: GCA_039000515.1. Taxonomy (NCBI): domain Eukaryota; kingdom Metazoa; phylum Arthropoda; class Insecta; order Phasmatodea; family Timematidae; genus Timema; species Timema cristinae. The sequence goes on from JBCFYV010000003.1 coordinate 51,303,350, forward strand.
GTATATTATTTACACCATCCCCTAATACGTTATATTTACAGTTGTTGGCTCACTGTCAGAAATGGAACCTAATCCTGTGATATCAATGAATATTAATTCAAAACTGATTTTATTCAATTAATAAATGTAATTCTCTTATGATGTCACTCTCATACGTCATATTCAATATTTAAATACCTCTCGTTTAGTTACACACAGCCATTACTACTGATGCCACTGTCTTACTTCACAGAATATTCATTAAAAACTGATGTTATTCACGTAATTCTCTTGAAACGTCACTAGCATACGGAGATTTTAGTTACACAATCTCCTCAGACGTCATATTTACAGTTGCTGGCTCACTGCCAGAAATGAAACATGGCTGCCCACTTACTACCCATCTCGTATTGTGGTTTTGATCTCGTATGGACCACTAAAGGACCAAAAACAGACTCCTTATCCGTATTCCATGGTTCTTAAGAAATTTTATTCGAGTCTACACAGTCATGATCATTAATCACGTGACCATGCAAACCAATTAGATAGTCAAAGGACTTGGTTCAATAAAACTTTTTGAAAGAACAAGTACCAAAAAGTAAGTTGATCAATAAAAGAAACTAAAATAACTTTTATGAGGACATGTTCAGGATATATCATAGAAGAAATGTAGGAAAAGCACAGTCACAATAATATATATTTATAGCACGATTTGAACTATCAAACTCAAAATTAGATTTGTTTTCGCCTGAAAATGAAAAATAAATAAACGCACAAGTACTGAGGATGTTAACAAAACTAAGCAAATCAATCAGGGGTTCTTTTATTTCTATACGCGCGCACATAATATTTACTTAACTGTGATTGGTAGTCCCTATAAAATAGTCCTTATAAAGTTAAAGTTGACGAGGAATAAAGACCTGAATAATGATTCGATCATGACTCTGTTGACAGAACACTCTCAAACTGTGGCATTGATTTCTTAAGGACAACGGACTATGATACACAACTACGGATACTGAGTCTGAGTCTGTAGATGGTGTGTAAGTACCTTACGGGTACGGAGTTTGTGTTTCAGGCTTTGTGAACAGAATTATATAACCTAACACAATGTTATTACCTTCAGGAATAACTTACGGGTTTTGCGTACAGCTCAAAATTAATAGACCTAAACACGTTTGAAGTTTTCAGAGAACGTAGTCCATCTCCCGGGCTTGGTTCTTTCATTACTATAGAAGTAAATTTCATTGTTAACGAATATCAAGAACTCGAGACGATGTACAGTACATCATGAAAACTCTGTAGTCAACACATAAAAACGAAAAGTTACCGTGTAAAACAAATAAATACAAAGGTAAATGTAGTGTTATGGCAGAAAAAAGAAAGGTAATGGTAAAATATTACAAACATTAGGCTTTTTTTTAATTTCAATTGTGCTAATATAACCATAAATAATAAATTTATAGAATGGTAGCTCTTTGTATTATTAGTAGAACAGGAATTTGAGCGCTAGGTGGATGTTAAATGAACTAATGCTATCAACTTAATGCAAAACTATAATAATTACTAAGGTGCAAAACTGTACCAAGTACATTTTTAGTTGGTTATATCTTGTATACATTATTACATTAGCTCTAATTTTAAATCTCGGAACCTAATGCTCAATAGCAAGATAGAGAAACAGAAGTATGAGGATATACTCGTATACACTTCTTTGTGAAGCAAATGTAGGTTAATGTAGGTTAAGCCACTAACCATTTTGTTTCTAATACTCTTAATTATATGGCTTGAGTACGGTAGATAATACATTCTCATGAGCTAATAAGTCTACTAAATATTTTAATAGGTATTCAAAATATTTATTACAAATGATTGCTTCATGCCATTATTATGACTTATTTGTGTTAATAACATCCCAAAAACGCACAATAAGTTCAAAGATAAATACACATTTGTCAGCCAAAGCTTAGCTGAAATTATACTTGTAGCCATGTAACTCACGTAACTCAAGTTGGCCCGCCACATTGCTGATTTTTTTTGTTCAGTCGTTTGTGATCTATTTGTGCTCATATGTGCCCGAACATGAACATTTGTGCCCTTTTAGAAAATATTTAATGTGGCGGGACAACTTTACCCCAAGCTAGCCCGCCACGTATTGAAAAATACAACACTATTTTTTTTATTTATGTCTTTCCCTTGTGCTCCATTTGTTCTCATATTGTAACGTTTAAAAGAGCTATCTTGATATATTCATGTTTGTACGGCATCATTAGGGTGACATTTAATATAACGATTTAATCGAGTCCAAGTTTGCTGTTCTGTATTAAAATAATTAAAAAGGGATGATATCTTATTTTATAAATTAAAAGTTCTGGTGTTTCATAATTATTTTTATTTTAAGTAGATAAACAGTTTGTTGCTAGATATTTCACAAGTTGTAGATTTTAATAAAAGCCCGACTATTACGTTATATCTGTGATAATTCCCGACACGTGAAATTTAGAACACAGATTAAAATGTCATAGACTATATCTACACGGCTCCTCGTCAGGAAGGATAGTGAAGAGATGCCTACCATGAAAGAATAAATCAAGCGATATTTCCTTCTCGAATCTTCCTAAAATAAAAAAGTGTGGTCATCCAGCTGCGTTTCTGTCCACAAAACTGCGTTGTCTTTTTAAACAGAGACATAGAAGGCTGTTGCCATAACTTGCAACTTAACAACTCAACACAAATAAATCTTACTACCCGCTCTCACTTAAAATATCGTAATTTTAAATAAAGATGTGAATAATAAATTATTGAGATGTATAATTCTATATCATTACAATATGTGCCCGGAAATGAAAGTTTGTGCTTTAAAACTAGGCATTCAAGAGAACATTTAGTATGGCTAACATGAGCTTTCCCTATATCATAACCTGTAGAAAAATTGAGTTCAAGCTGGACCGACACTTGAAATATAAATGTAACAAATTCTGTTATCACTATTCGTTTGTGCTTCGTTTGTACTCATATGTGCTCGAACATGAATTTTAATGTGCGGTGAAACTAGTCCTTTTAGATAAAATTTAATAAAGGCAATACACCTTGAACTCAAGCTAGCCCGCCACTTATTGAAAAACCAAACATAGCACAATTCGGTTTTCGCCATTCGTTGGTGCTTCATTTTTGCTCATATGTGCCCGAAAATTAACATTTGTGCTATAAAATTAGGCAATAAAGATAACAATTAATTTAGCGGGCTAACTTGAGTCTTCCCTAATAATATGTAGAGAAATTTAGTTCAAGCTATCCCGCCACATTTTGAAATATCAATCTAACAAAAAGTTTAAAACTAGAATTAAGTTTCTAAATTATCGTATATATGAACCAAAATCTCGATAAGTTTTATCATGCTAATTAAAATATACTTATTTTCATATTATCCAAGTGAATCAGGTAATCTTATATCTCGGATTATGTAAATAGCCATAATTTTGTATTATTTGTATAGGCCTATTTATCTTAAAGTAATCATCCCTATCAATTAGAACCAAAATTCCTCACACGTGAAAAGAGATTACTTTAATTGTTGTGGCGGGTAAAAAATTATTTGCCCAATCTATATAATTTCTTAATGTGTGTATGTGTCTCTTTTCACTTTTTCTAGAAGTCCCTAGATGGCCTATAATTCTTAAACTTTGAACTTTTATACTAGAAATCACAAGGCAGAAGCAAAAAAAAAGATGAATTTTCAATAAAAAAATTCTGTTTTAAAATTTGTAAAGATTTTCCTGAATTAAAAGAATTGAGTGAGGGGTTAGCGTTTTTCAGATTATTCTAAAATATATATATTTCATCCTGATTATTAAAGTTTCGTTCACCACTCACCGACAAGCGTATTAACTAGTACAGTATATTGTAAATGTCGTCTATTGCCATAGTTAATGAAGTGGTATGTACACTCCGTCGATATTGTAAGGTAGCAACTTTTTGGATCAGCACGTGGGGTATTCTATACCTCTACACATGACTGCAGAATAGTTTGCCTAGCTGCGCCCAAGGCCGGATTTAGAGAAAGCTTTAAGTCCTTAAATTATTTCTTGACTGTTGGGAAGGAGTGATGTGAGAGGGAATATGTCTTTTTGCGATGTCCAAATAATTTAATCACCTAAATTAATTTTACTTTTTTGTTCCCTTCATAATAAAATCAATTATTTGTTACATACTTAGATAATTAAATATGTTTGGTCTCATTAATAAATTGGCTTTTTTTTTAAGCTGTTAAAGATTTAACCACGCCACACATTATGTTGGCAGCAGTCCTTCCCACATTTATTGGTTTTGCATGGTAAGCCGGTTTCCTCTTTTCAGAATCTTTATTACTGTGGATAGCTAATTATGAATTTATTAATGATTAATTAATATATTACACAAATATAATGCAAATAATAAATTATATCTAATAGATTTTTACTCTATTTAAAGACGCTGAGTTAAAAAAATTATAAAATTTGAGGGTCCCAATCCTGATTTAAAATTGTTTATATTATTTCTGGGTGGATAAAAAAAATTTGATAAAATCATATCCATTGGACGTATCTTAGTTAAAAAAAGGTAATTTATTTGTTTCTTCAAAGCTACTATGACTGTCTATATAAAGTTGTGGTACCATAGTTCTATTGCAAACTTTATTTAATGTTACCAAAACGGCCACAATATAACGATTAGCTAAAAGTAATGATAAATTCTTTGATTGATAAAATTGCTGTTTATTGAGATTTACTTTGATTATCATTTTCTAATAAATTAATTGTATAATGTTAACTGTAGTTTTGTTTTTGTCAAATCTGTTTTTTTAATAAATCAATTCTGAAAATCCAAACCATAATACTGGTTATGTCATCTGTAAGTATTAATATAATATCAGAGTGGGGAAGTTTAAATGATTGAAATGCATGGAGTTTTTTTGTTTACGAGTTTAAAAACACTTTAAATTATATCTATACTTGTTTTAAGGTTTGGAATGTAAATATCCTTAAGTAAAAAAGTATTGTAAGTTCTTTACTGTTTTTAAGGTAACCTGGCGTTCTAGGGGTAAGGCGTCAGACTTCAGTGCTGGGAGTCCGGGGTTCAATCCTTGGATCCAGCACAGATTTATCTTATTTACAAACCCTTCCTTCACCTCTGACAAGACGTGTATAAATCACGACTTGGGAATGTGTTAATGCCAGGCCTACACCGTGGTTCGGATCCCACATTAAACTGTAGGTCCTCAATTTCATCTCACAATCACGCTACGATTACACATTAGCGTAAGTGCGTATAACCCGAATGGGTAGTAAGACGCGGTGCTAATAATATAATATATATATATTTACTGTTTTTAAAAACGTCTGTCTGTTGCCAAATATACATGAAACTTCATAACCGGTTGTGGTGCCTTTATTTATATTAGATATTAGATAGGATCTAGCATACATACAGTCAGGGTTTGAGTCTCCGTTAAAGATACAGCTGGTTTTATTTAACTCTGTAACTTAGGATCTCTGGAATCATTTAACCTATTCTGGTGAGCTTTTTACTATTATACTGGACCAATATCTAGGCAGGTTTTTAACATTATTAGTGTATAATAAAGTGTTTCAGTGTGAGTACCGGTGAAGTGCCAGTTGATTGCTTGTATACATTGATGGAATCACATGATTACTGTGGTGTAGTTTTTAGTATTCTTTAGAGTTTAAATACGGCTATATAAACCCGGATAGATATCGCTAACATGGAGTCATCAAGGACTTGTGCTTTAACAAATCTCTTCAAGTGTTTAAGCGTTGCCATATTGAACGTTAAGCTAGGACTAGTGTTACGGGCCACTCTTATTTTGATAAAGTTAGCAAGAGAGGATGGCGTGATGTTTGTAAATGTGGCAAAGAACATTTTAAATCACTTATCGGTGATATAAAAATTTTGGAAGAGTACCCTGATGGTGATAGATGCGTGGAGCTCGGAACAGGTGATTTTTTAAATAATTACACATGTATCTTAGACATTCTACAAGAGTCCACTGTCGAACGCACGTTACATTATTGTAGTTCCGGATGCTTTGCTCACTTTAAAAAAATCATACGCTAGTGGCTTGAGTGGGAGGAACGCTATTGTAAATTTATCTGCAACTGGTTTTGGACGCACCAAGAGTGGGTATGGAACTGGCCAGAGGCAGCCCTAGATTTTGATCAGACCGTCGCATCTAATTTCCTCTCAGACTCACCCATGAACGAGCAACCTACTAGCTAGGCGGACTAAAATTCTTCAGGGTGATCCTAAACCCACAAAGTAACCATCACATGGACAATCAAGGTAATTTAACGTTAAAAAAAATTTACATCTTTTAAATTCTATAATACATATTTTTAAAACCTACTTTGTCCTCTCTTTTTTTCAGAGTATGGATAATTTTATAAAAGAATTCAGTGCTGCCAAGTCGGAGACAAAATATATTTCACTCAGAAATTTGGTGGAAAACACAACTTTAAAATTATATCTCTTGAGGAGCAGGACACTAAATTTGGAAGAGGGATTTACGTGAAGGCTATTTAAATGATAGCCCCAAATGTTTCATTCTTCTGAAAAAGTTTTCGCGGATATGTACAAAGGAACAAATCGATATGGTCAATAAATCTCCTTCAAAATTTGCATTAATTTATGATGGCCTGGTGTGGATAAGCCTATTAAGCTTAGATTGGCTGAAATTTAGTCCAGTTGAATTTTACTTATTCAGTAGAGTTAAACTCACAACTGATTAGTTTAAGAAACTCTTAAATAGTATATATTCTTTAATTATAATATGTGACTAATAAAAGTTATTGATGTGTATCTTTCATAATTGTTTTATATATCAGTATAACATATCTATGAAATTAGAAATTAAAATAAATTTTAATCCTGTATGTTGTTTAGTAAAGCCAACTTCTGTGTAGCTATTAATCTTTATAAGAATGTATTCTCAAAATAAAATTTTCATAGCTGATAATTATGTTTGCAAATCTAGTCTATTTGAGTTTTATTTTACATTGGTTGAAACATGTATTTCAATTGGTTTTAATTTGATATAGAAATATCAATATATTGAACATTTACACTGATTATAGCCAGAGGTGGATTTTCTACAAATCATATTTATAAATTATTGTATTTAAAAACATATCTTATTTTACATATTGCGTTAATAAAAGAAAATGTATCTTACCTCTCAGAAACTGAAGATTCAATGATCAGATGCAGAATGTAAACTCATGATGCCACCTGCTCACCTGCTACACTACTCTCGTTCTCAGAACGAAATGATCTTGTGGCTTTTAAAGCGAGCTAGCCTTATAATTATGTCCTCATTCAGTATGGAAAGTTGTTAAATTCGACACCCACGAAAACAAGTTTGTTCCTAGCTAGGTTTACATTGAATACTAACTCAGTTGAGAGTAAAATTTTCCAACTGTTTAGTAATTATGTCATTTAAAAAACAACTCACAGTATGGAAAGTTGTTATATTCGACACGCACGAAAACAAGTTGGTTCTTAGCTAGGTTTACACTGAATACTAACTCAATTGAAAGTAAACTTTTCCAACAATTTAATAATTATGTCCTCATTTAAAAATAACTCACAGTATGGAAAGTTGTTATATTCGACACGCATTAAAACGAGTTGGTTCCTAGCTAGGTTTACAATGAATACTAACTCAGCTGAGAGTAAAATTTTCCAACTGATTAAATGATATATTTTAGTTATAAAACATAATGAGTAGAGTATTGTTAGTTACGGTACATATATGAAAACGTCACTCACTCTACTTAAGACATCTAAATAGGGTGTCATTATTAAACATAACAGCCAAACGGATATGATGTTTTGTGCGTGGGGATCGCAGATGGCGAAAGTGTCCTGGTGAAAGCATAATGAAACACGTCTCATTCAACCTACTTTTGGATTGAAGGCTAGCAAATACATACATATTCAGTTGAGACTTATTTTACATTACATAATATTATAATTTTTTTCAAATCAATTCAATACTTTTTTACTTATTTTCGCACTTATAATTTCTTAAGGACCATGGATTACGGATAAGGAGTCTGTATTTGGGCCTTTAGTGGTCCATACGAGATCAAAACCACAATAGGAGATGGGTCTCGCCATAGAGTCCTTGTAAGTTCTCAATACTTATTAACTTATTCCGTAGAAGTTGAATCAACTTAAATGACTAAGGTTGTATGCCTCTGGCTACCAATAACATTTAAGAAAATATGTGTATGGACATTTTAATTAAAGCACAAATTTGTAGTGAAAGAATCTATTGATTTGTTTATATCCATAATACTGGTTTTTATATTATGTTTTATTCATTTTCAAGTTATAATAATAAATATACCAAGTGATTGTAAATAATATTAATTGAACATATGCCCTATTTATAGAATCCCACTTAGCTTAGTTCATGTAGACCCATATTTTGCCTAAATAGGTTGTATAAATTACTTTTTTTTACTTAATATTGATTTACTGAATTATTATCTGCTTGCTCCTTGCTGCCAAAGATTACATTAGCCTACTCATCAGGCTAGAGACGATTTCCTTTCAAAGTGTTGTATCGGGCGATGTTACCGACTTTTTCATTCGTTGGTATGATCATGTGATCAAGGATACATACTGTTTGGCTGCGATCGAAAATATTAAGGGTCATAAGTATTTCGAACCAGTAAGTACCTTATGAATACACAGACCTTTGTTCCTGATTGTATACTTAAATATTCTAACGAGCTGGTAGATGGCAGAAGTTTTATATCACGGCTCTTTTAATTCTTAAATATGTATAGTAGGAATGAAGGACAAGTGGGGAACTTTCTCCTTCAATATCGCAAATAATTTCAATGAAACCCTAAAATATATAAGTATGACTACAACTGGAAAAACTAAGTCACTCATAAATAAAAGTACATAATTAATAGCGTTGATACATTATATGTTCTTCCTCCTTCCTCCTAAGTAAAATTCTGGGTTCCCCACTGATTTCTCATGGGTCACCAGTCTTTAAATACAAAATATCTACAATCCTTACCAATATTTAAATTTATAATGTTTTCTAAACTATTACAATACGTAGTATACCTGATACTAACTAATTTTTGTTTACCCTCTTTTTTTCAAAATGCCGTCATAATGGGTCTTGGCTTGTTAACGCTGTTAATTAGTGTGGGATATATCGCTTACGTGAGGTCAAAGTACGAAGGAATGGGTTACTACGCAGCTGTCACCGAAAATGGGAAAAAGAATTTGTTCAAAAGAAATCAAAATGTGACTGAGTTTTTTTTAGTGACATTAAATAAAATATTTAAGTTAGGGGGCTGCAGGCTAAGGGTCCTGGGTTCAATTCCCGCCATGGCCGAAAAATGTGTCATTAGTGAAATGTGAGTTTTCAATTCATAGTAATGAACTAGTGGCCAAGGGCTGGATGTTTTGTCTTTTCTAGATTTAAGTTAGTTTATAAGTCGTGTGCTAAGATAATTAGTCAGCTCGGAAATGGCACTTAAATACCTCAAATAAATGATAGTGCTTAATATATTTTTGAGCTTGAGAGTTCTCAAAGCTTGACTTTTAACGATGATTCAATTTTACCAGGCAATCAACAAGGCGAAGATGGATCAGTCAAATGTAATGATCTGTAGCCTACATTATTAATTGGTTAACCTTGTAAATGACCAAATTACAATTAAATGCACGAATAGTGATTTATACAGTGACTGTTTGTGTAGAAGTAATATAATGAGTGATGAAAACAATCTACAAGTAGTCCCATGAGTACAGTCTGATTTTCTTATGAAAACCCTTTTCTGGCTGCTATTAAAGGTATTAGATTTGCTTTCATGTCTTCATACATCGAGTTATGTTATCTGTAGCTGTCACATTTGATAGATATTTACAATAACTATAACCAATATTTGATAATCAAATTGTATCACTTTTAGCAACAAAAAATATGTTTGAATTTTTTTAAATGATCTTTCTATGAAAATTGGACTATAAAGTACCTACATTACCATAGGACAATATTAAAAGTCTAATAAGGTACCCTTGGTCTATTTTGATTAAATTTAGTTTAAGTTCATTTTATATGAAAAGTTGAAGTTGTAAATAGTTGAAAATATTCCTTAGCCAATATTAAAACATGTTTTATTATTATTTGTTCATCGATTGATGTTAATTCCTAACCGATAGAAAGGGTTAGGTATTGCTGTGCTTACAAGAAGCCACATCAATATTATTATTAAGTAAACAAAACCAACAAAATAAACACTTTTTGAATGGAAGAAAAGTCTCCCAATTGGAGAAAATTAAACTCTTATGTTTGTATAGAAGAAATATTTGATTTATTTTGACCAAAAAAATATTATAAAAACTGCAAAAGCTTACATCTCCACCATAAGTCTCCCTCACTCCTAGTTCGACCCCACAATAATCTACGAAACATTTTGAAGGAATGCTTACGAATATCGGACAGTTATAAAAATTTACCATGCATATTTTAACATATTCATACATCAAGTCATGTTATCTGCAGCTGTCACTTTTAATAGATGTTACCCTCCTAACTAGCTAACGCGCTAGTTTTGTGTTGAGCTAAACGTGAGGATGGGGAGAGTGAGGCTCTAATTTTGCTTGGATCAAATGGGGGTGGTTTTTCCAAAATGATTTTACACTCTTCCTCCACACAGATGTGGTTTCATTCCTCTATATTCAACCTTCCCTATTCCTAACTCATTAGTGTAATTAGTATTTAAACGTATAACCCTAAAGGGTAGTAGGACGGGGTGCTAAGAAAGTATCGATAGATGTTATCAACGGCTATAAAATAACAATAATAAAATAGTAAAATGTTATAAATGTTGGACACAAAATATATGTTTGTAAAATGTTATAAATGTTGGACACAAAATATATGTATGTAAAATGTTATAAATGTTGAACTCAAAATATATGTTTGTATTTTATAAAAGGTACTTCAAATATATATTTGTAAGAAAATCAAGGTATCGAATAAAATAAAAACTGGAGGCTGGCTCTAAGGTGGGTCACACACTTGTCTAGCATATGAGAGAGTGTTGTTTTTGGCAGATTCCAGATGATAATTGCGAGTTGAGAGTTGGAGCAGCCACTGCACATTCATCTGTCATATATATGCCAGTCATGAAAATGATCTCCTTAGAAGAAGATATACGGGGTTGTTGGCCGTGGTTCGTCGGCGAAGAAAAAAAAGACGATCCAGGCAGTGGTGGATTCATATCTTCAATTCGACGAAATTACGGAATAGTTTGGACAAATATTGTCAGTGACTTAGATGATCCTAACGAATTTGAATTATTGTATGTCAAGGAAGTGTGAATGACAGCGACACTTCTCAGGAACACCATTGACTACAACAATGAACATTATTGCTGTCTTCACAGCTTGACGCATGCACAGAAACTTGCATGAGCGTCTCGAACGAGATTCCTGTGGGACAAAGTGGCTGACGTTTACAATACATGTGTACGGCGGTACTTTACTTTATATTGATCCAGAATACATCTAGCATACAAGAGGCCTGATTGGCATTTACAACCTGAAAATGCTCGACAAGTGAGCGGCCTCACTTACTATGAATTTACATTTGTAATTCAACCTGAATATTTAAACTGTATTGGTTAAAGATTGATTAACCTATTTTTTCTAACTTGCGGATCAATTGGTTCATCTAAAGGGTTTACCCCATTTAATTTGTTTTTTGTTTCGTTTGTGTCTTGTGGATTAAGAACTACAGACTCGTGTATGGCTCGAGCGACGTAGTCAATGTTTTTACTGCCAATGCCGCTGATGTTGATTCTACCACTTTCCAGCATGTAGATGTGGTACTTTTTAACCATATGTTCCACTTGTTTGGCTGCAAAAAAAAAAACCAAACATATACACAGTCTTGTTAGGAATGGGAATACACAGCTCTATAAATATTTAGTAAACTTACTCACAAAATTAATAAAACCAACAAAAAAACTTTATGGCGTCACCCCGCAATCAAGCCATAATGACCAAGCGGCCGTTGTCGGCTGGTGAAGATAGTTCTAACTTATGGAGATAGAGGGTGTAATGTGGTCAGCACAATGAACTTTCCAGCTATTAATCTCAGTTTTCATTAAAGTAACTCATTTGTCCTCATGAGGCTCAATTGCCCTCGTTTCAGAACTATTGCTTCACATAAACTCTGGAAGCGCCAGGGATTGAACCAAGGACCTCTGGATCTGTAGTCAATAGATCTGACCACTATACCACAGAGGTGGTCAAAACCAACACACCTATTACAAATATTGAAACTAACACTTGTTATGGATTGTTTGCCGTTCACAAGCATTGGCCGAAAAATTGCATCAAGTCATGCGAATTGAACCTGGCGACTTTAATCTAGCGTGTCTTAAAATAAATTATGTGCAGTGCTATGTCATGAAATGTTACCAGGGTCAGCAAAGCTTGTTAAAACTGTACCTGCGATATACTATCATCCACTATGACTAGATTTGATCATTTGTATATGTTCTCTGTTCTACATACCTATTATGGACAGCAGTGGCTGCTCGTCACTTTAGAAGCTGGAGGGCAGCCTGTTTAATTCATAAATTATTTCTAAATAATATATTTAAAAGAAGACACAAATTTTGGAAATTTTTTTGCTAAATATTCATTTAATTTCAAAAATTAATATCACAAACAACATGCAAAGATAAAAATAATAAACCCACCCCAAAGAACGTGGATGTGTTGTAGAAACTCTGCAGCTGTGTAATGTGCATAAATATATAGGTATGTATGTTCTATGTCCTCACAAGCTCACAACATTAATATGTAGGATACACAATATTTACATTATTTACACTTGCGAGAAATAACTTAGAACGCAATAAACAAAGAAATTATTTATATACGAAGTCAATACGTCTCTCCTTTAAGTTAATGAACTTTTCCATAACTCTGTCGTCAAAGTCCTTCATTTGTGTGCTAGGTTCCTTGTTGATGGCTACCATCGCTAGAGCATTAAGTCTGTCATTTGTTGTTGTATTCCTTAGGAAAGTCTTTGTTCTTTTCAGTGTTGAAAAGCAACGTTCAGATTCAGCAGACGTCATTGGGGTCGTTATGATAATTTTTATAAGCTTCGTCACCTCACTGAAAACTGAAATAATGTTATTTTTCTCCATGAAGTTCAATAGTTGTACTGCTCCTTTAATGTAAAAGTCCTGTCATCTGTATAAAAGTACCAATTCAGACTGGAATTTTTCTTTTTCTAAGAAAGGTTAGTGTTGGATTACTCGTGTGAGTTTTTCTTCCGGAAAGCAAGTAGAAAATTGGGGAAATGACTCATTACATAAAAAAAGACGCTGCCTCCAAATGACCAGTAAAAGCTAATCTGTCTTTTATATTAGTAGTAATGACATCACACACTTCTTTAGCATCCCCCACTCTGGTGCTAGATTCAACATTACTTTTCCTTTTTCTTGGTTGTTCATAGAACTCTTCATTTATTTGCTTCTCTATTTCATTCACTTGCCCCCTTTCTTTCTGCATCTCATTTCAAAAATTCCAATGTCATTTTGCCACATTACACAGTGCCTGTTCCTGGTTTGTAGTTGTTGGTACAATATATCCACGTGAGGTAAAATTTTGTGGAAAAGAGTTAGCCAGAACATTAAATGTGGGTCCTGAAAAGCTCATCTGTGGCTGCTCGCCTCGTTAACAGTAAGTTTGTTTGTGTACTTTTCCTCAAGAACTTCTAAGCATTCCTCCAACTTATCTCTATTTTCGTACACAACGTTAACAGTTCGAATTTTGTAGTTCCATCTTGTTGTAGCAACTCAGGGTAGTCTGAGTTGTACTACTTGCTCCAAAACATAAGATCGTAGAGATGAGTGCGAAAAAAATGCGGGAATGGCAGAAAGGTTTGATAAAAATCTCTAACTTTGCTGTTTGCACTGGTTGATTTTTCCAATATCAAATTCAGCTGATGAGCGTAACAATGTACAAAATAGGCAAATGGGTATGTTTCTCTCTAATTTTGGCCTGTACACCTCCAACAGAGCCACTCATAACATTAGCACCATCATATGTCTGAACTATTAATCTTCCTTTTGAAGTGTCTAGAAGAGGTTTGATGTGGCCATTCTGCATTTTGCTAAGGTGCCTGCACATCTTCCTTCAGGAATAAGAATCCCCAAAACCTCTCACAAGCCAACCCCTCAAACACATACCTAAAAACTAATACCATCTGTCAATGGTTCGTTACATCAGTTGTCTCATCACATTCGATGGCTACAAATTCATAATCACATACCTGCTTTTCTATTTACTCTCTATAGACATTAATCATGCAGTCCAGTATGCCATTTTGTATTATTGTCTATGTTCCTTTGAATACAGTGGCTTATTCTAAATGGTCTTTCATAGCAGAATCCAGCTCAGCAGTATAATTAATTAAACCTCTGTAGACACCAGGATTTGTAGATGATGCTGATTCGTCATGATCTTTGAGAGGTAATTCAAAAACACCACAGTATTTAACACATGAAATCAACCTTTTTAATACATGCCTATTTTTGTCAAAGTGAGTATTTTTTTTTTTTACGTTTTCTCTGTATTGTGAGTCTAGACTAGACGATATGTTTACTTTGCCTAGCAAAGAAAGAACAACAACACTATTCATGTGGTTCACAGATACTTCGTATTTCTTAATTTTTTCTGTTAAACGTTCTTTTATTATTAACGCCCTTTACTATCCACAAACATTCACCACTCTTTCTGGGAGAAACAAAATACACGGGAAAGAGTACAAAGATTTGTCTACCTCACAGCCGCAAATCCAGCCATTTCTTTGGTGTTCATCTTTGGACTTGAGGTGTCTTTTAAAAACTCGATTTTCATTTTTCTTTTTTTCACTTTGTTACACACAAAATTCAGGACAGAATCTACCTAATGATTTCGATACTCTTTTTTGATCAAGAGTTAATCTTGCAATATTCGTTGTCTTAAACACCTGAATTGAACTATTCATATTAAGCCTAGCTACAAAAAATATTAAAACATATAACTCAAATAAACATTATCCTAAGATAACCCTACATAATATTATTATAAACACACACGCCACACACATCCTCAAGATGCAGGAGCACGCGGGATGACTGACAACAATTATTGCTGGTTCACGCTATACACATTTCACAAGCTTTAAACATTAGGGCGCGTAAGGGAGTGCGCCTTCATAAGAAGAATAAGCAATGCTAGCTAGCTAACTATAGCAGGATGGGGGCAATGGGTTAAGGGGAGGGAAGGTTTGGTTTCACATTGCATGGCGCTGACCGTCGCACGCCTGACTGCATGCCATTTGAATACAAGAGGTGAAGGGGTGGGAAGGTTTGGTTTCACAATATCAGGCGCTGACCACCTTGTGCCCGACCGCATGCCATTTTAAAAACATTTCCTGTTATTATTTAAACGAAAAACATATTTTTCTTGAAACTATTATGGCAAGATAAAATTGTTGTGAGAGTGAGAATAATAACTTTAAAAGGAACTGGGGATTCGTGGGGATGGGGGGCGCGCGCCTCCGCGCCTTAGGGACGAGCCGCCCCTGATGGACAGGTATTTCCTTTAATACCTGAGCAAGGAGTGTTATATTGAGTGATAACAATTCACAGGTACAGTTTAACCTAGCACTGGGGTCTCTGGCAACAATTCACAACATAAGTGATGTCTGAATCCTGGCCTTGGGACATACTTGGTTAAATCACTTGTTGAGCAATATCACACCAAAATCGTAGGTCTTGGTTATATTTTCATGTCTCAAGTTTAATTATTTCCATGAATATTTAAAAAACGCAGCTAAATAAGATTCGATAAAACGTTAATGTATGTAAGTTTAGTACCGTAACTATAAAATGAAATATCCTAGAATATTTAAAGCTTGTAAAATACATTATAGTTTAAATAATACTAGTCATTAAAATAAAAAATTGCCCATGTCAAAATTATTTCTTTTCCCAATTCAGAGTTTGTAAAATAAAGCCAATGACGGTTCTGACATTTTTTTTTATTTTTGTGCAAATTTTGAGCTCAATATTTTTATTAAAATTGTACTTATATATAGTCTACTGGTAGATGTATAAACTAAGGCATATAAACCAAAGGGGTAGTAAAACTCGATCCAATAAAAAATAAAAGTATAAACTAGAGCTTGATTGAATCCTATATTTTTTAAATCTGAATTTAAAATTTTCTTTTCAAATCTCAAATACAAATTTGAATCCTTGAATCTTT
This sequence comes from Timema cristinae, assembly GCA_039000515.1. NCBI lineage: Eukaryota > Metazoa > Arthropoda > Insecta > Phasmatodea > Timematidae > Timema > Timema cristinae. The sequence goes on from JBCFYV010000003.1 coordinate 51,319,697, forward strand.
AAAAATGAACAGTTTTAAAGTGAAAATATTTAAAACTAAATTAAAAAAAAAAGTTGTTCAAGACTTGGTGCCAATGACAAATTGCAATTTTATTTGACATATTTATTACATCTTAAACAGCAAATAGAACGTTTTTTATGTAAATTAATTATATAATTTTGTCCTACATGCCTCAGTGGTGTAGTTAGCTAACGCACAAGTTTCATGTTGAGCTAGACTGCCGAGGATGGGGAGATCAAGGTTCGAATCTCGTTCGGGTGAACTGGGGGTGGCTTTTTCCAAATGGTTTTCCACTCTCCCTCCACGTGAATGCTGGTTCACTTCTTCTAAAACTCAACTTTCCCCATTCCTAACCCATTAGCGTAATTAGTACTTAAGCTTATAACCCGAACTGGTAGTAAGACGCAGTGCTAAATAAAAATAATATATTTTTTTTGTTACTTTTCTAGCTACACAACTTTAGAATTCTTGTTACCATTTTTCTATTATTGCTTAAAATTAATATTTCAAGTCAAGCGTCTTAGCTCACTCAGTCTGCCTACTGAGCTAATGGTCCCAGGTTCGATTCTCGGTATGGTAGAAAATTTATCATTGATAAAATATTGGTTAACCTTTCACATTGATAAATTAACATCCCGTGACTGGATGTTGTGCTTGTCCTAATCTTAAATTAAATTATAAGACATATGAAGCTACGACAAACCTAGCAAGCCGGTAGGGACAAATATATGGCTTGAATAAATAACTGACCCAGGCTGGAAACAGTAATGGATATAAATAACAAGTCAAGGTCTTTATAATTATTGTATTCAATATTTTTTTTCTTTAGACTTTTACTAGTAACGAATCCCTAAACTTTCAAATACCATAGTATTTGAGGGAAAACCACAACAGTGTCTGCGTACAGCAATGGGATCTATTCTTCAGCTCTCAAAATGAACATTGCAGTCAAAACAAAACAACTTACAAGTCATTCCTGTGTAAGAAAACATTCCTATCTGCTTAGTGATGTGATTCCAATTTCCAGGTGTTCCCAAACTTTCCAGTCGCTCCTGTAGCTCGTAACGAACTCTCTTCACACGCTTTGCCATTGTCGAAACATTCTCAATCCTGAAACATGCTCTTTGACTCACAGAACCTATGCATGGTGAGTGACCAAACATTTATTTGGCTCGGTAAAGTAGCAGAAGGAAATTTAACATTTTCCGCTGTGTGCTTTAGTCTTGGGTGCCGGCCTGCCTCCTCTAAAAAGAGTTATCAGTTTTTATATAACTAGGATTGGAGTCGACTAAAATTGTGGAGTAATGGTTCCCAGTTGCTAAAAATATAATCATAATGTGTTTAAATTAAGGTAACCTGGCGGTCTAAGGGTAAGGTGTTAGACTTCTGTGTCAGGGATCCGGGGTTCAATCCTCAGTCCGGCACAGATTTATCTGATTACCAAACCCTTCCTTCACCTCTGACAAGACATCTTGTGAATGTGGGGAATGCCAGGCCTCCACCGTGGTTCGGATTCCACGTTAAACTCTAGGTCCTTCATTTCATCTCACAATCACCCTACCATTACACATTAGCGTTAGTGCATATAACCCGAACGGGTAGTAAGACGCGTGCTAATAATAGTAATAATAATATGTAAATAAATTGTAATGGAAGGGATCACAAGTCAAAAGTTTTTTTATTTTTGCACTTTTATATCAAAAATATGTTTTGAAAAATAAATAAAATATTTATTCAAAAGATATATTTTGTTTAAATTTTTAAATTTAAAGACATAACCTGTTATTGAGTAAACTAGTTACTTAAACCTTAATTTCTACATGTAGGGGATCTTAAACAGTTCTTGAATATTTGTCGTGGCATTATCAGGAACTTTTTAAATGAGGCTAAAAAATCACTATGCTTATAACAAGGACTGTTGATTCAGAGCCGTGCCAAATACTATAATACAGAGAGGCGACCGCATCAGGCGCAATCGTAAGGCAGCGGCATAAGCAGCGAAATCAAAGAACCATTCAATAATTACACATCTTTGTGCAACGCTTTTCTATATTGGTCTATGTTATTCCGATATTGATGTATACGATTTATGAATTATCGCACGCCTTTGCCTAAGCGCTTTCGGTACCCTTTGATTTCGGATTACTGTAGTAGCTCTGAGAATTTTATTATGTCTCTGTAGCTAGTGGTGAAATAAGTTTTTCCAAATTAAACATGATAAAACACTATTTAATAAGTTCAATAAGCCAAACAAAACTTAGAAAATTGTCATTAATTTCTATTGAATCTACATTGGCTGCCACTCTAGACTATGCATCACTAATTAACGAACTCGCTAAAGTCAAAATTAGAAGGGTAAAACTGTAGTAGATTGTTGTGGTTGATAGTTGTTATCATTATTTTAAAGTTGTTTAAATTTTCAAAATAAAAATAGTATTAGTACATTTTGTGCAGTTTAAAAAAATCACAATCGAAGGTTATTTTAAAGAAAAAACATTTAGGAGGCCGCATTTCGAAGACTTGCATCATACTGAGAAAATCTACCGCACGGCCCTGTGTTGATTTTACTATGTGGAAACAATTAAATTAAATCAAACTATACACTGATTTGTGTAAGGAGTTCGTTCTTTAAGTTATTTTCCCCTACCAGAATCCTGTTAAATATTAGTGTTTTAGTAGGGAAAAAAGACCTTTTAGAATTACCTCCCCCCCAAAAATCAGTGTGTACTGAAGAAATATTTTATTTACTCCTTACAAAAAAGGGTTTTCAATTTTCAAAATATTAGTCACCTCTACTCACGTTTATTTCCACCCCAACTTAATTTTAATTAATTAAGTCAAATGATTGCCTATTTATTCAAAATATTATTTAAAAAATGAATGATTTTGACCAGTGCCGAGTAAGGATAACTGAGAACACGAATGGTCGCCCATGCTACCAGTGTCCCTTAGAGTTATACCCCAACTGGGGCTGTTCTTGTGACATGGATGGCCGTTCACTACCCTATGGCAATAATAAAAAAAATAGCCAACAGTAGACGGGAGATCGAGGTTCGAATCTTGGTTTGGTCTACTCAGGGTGGTTTCCCTAAATGATTTCTAACTCTCCTCTCGCACCAATGTGGGTGGATTACATCTAAAAATGCTTCCTTCTTTATCCCTAGAAATTAAATAAGAGAACTACATGTAGAAATCTATGAAAGGCTTACAATGTATCAAAGCTATTGTTTCTTTTCTTTTACCAATTTGAAACTTTTAGGTCACTTTTATTATGAATAGTAGTACGAATTTCAAGGCATTAGCCAATTCTTGAAATATAAACTAAGCATTCAACAAGTCCTTAGTACTCTTTATAATATAGCCAGATTGCCATATGACATATCTTTTAATCATCATCACCATCATCGTCATTATTATCATGAAAAGTCTCCAGCTACCAGCCGGGTCTGTTTGGAATACAAGCCTCTTTAACCTTTTAATAAAATATCAAAATTAAAGTTAGTATATCTAACATTGACCAAAGTTTACTGTATTCATCTTAGATCGGTAGAAATTGGTACTATCTGTCAGAAGTGACAAACGTAGAACAAATGGGTACATGAAAGTAGATTGAGAAACGTTATCGAGTTTCAAAATAAGGTTCTTTAATAGCGATTTGACTATAGCTATACTTCATACTTGAACTTTTATTAAACCTATTAGTGATCTTGAGGGAAATGGTAAATTCTTCACTCCCATCCCTCATTATATTTATTTTAGCACCGTATCCTACTATCTGTTCAGGATATACGCTTATGTACTAATTGTGTTAATATGTTAGGAATGAGGAATGTTGAATTTATATTAATTGTACCTATATTTGTGTGGAGCAAGAGTGGAAAACCATTTAGGGAAAACCACCTTCAGTATGGCTGAACCAGGTTTATAACCTCGATTTCCCCATCATCGGCAGTCTAGTCTATTGCAAGATTGATGCCTCAGATCATGGGTCCACCGAAGCAGGTTTATTACAAAATGACGGTTAAAAGGTACTTACTATCTGTTCACTTGATTTTGTTCTACGCCCCTAAGGGAACACATTACATTTTAGTCTGTTTTAGGTTAAATCCCGTATGATATAATTCTGTGCGATTATTGGGATTTCACAAAACAGGCATCATACCCACATGTCTCTGTACGACAAGATATTTTATTCAACCAGCAGGGTACCATATCCACTTTGTAAAAGTTGTGTCTTTCTATTACACGCAGTTTCTTCGCTAAAATAGTGATTGTAATATGTAATGGACATCATTTTGATATGTGTGTGAATTAATGTACAGCTAACGCCCGACTATCCGTGGTAATGTAGAGGACGATTTACACGGATAATCCAAAACAGAGGATAATCCGCATATTCAGTAAAACAAGAGATTGTATCACGTTCATTTCAAACTAATGCCTATCTTGGTTGTGCTCATGAACACATCATTATATTTCACGCACAAAGATAATTTGAAAAAAACTTTAAATCAATGTACAGTATACTCCAAATGGACACATCACTTAAAAAGTTTGAATTAGTATTCTGCTTCATTGCAGCTGTTTCCTTTTTCCTTATCCCACTACATATTTTCCAAAATATCAGCTTGTCAGATAAGAGCGTGTCGGCTTCCTGTTGCAGATAACTAATAGTATTATGAGTTCTTTCCAGTACAGTCCCCCTTGCATAATCATTTTGCCTCTTTTACCATTAGGCCTATCTCTTCCTTAGGGGTTTACTGAGTACAATAATCGGATGCCCTATGTTCTCTATCAACGCGATTTTTTTTATAAACATATCCCCTTCCCTTTTGGCGATGCCGCGGTTAAACCACAAAGTGGATAGTCTGCCCGCGTATAATTGGGAACTTATTGTATATATTTCTTCTTAATGGTATTAGTTTATTTGAGATCAAGTTCACTAAAACTGGGGTAACTTTGAGTTCCAGTGGAACAATGAACACATTTGTAGACAATTGTATTAATTTTGTTTTTGTAGAGAAATTAGAAACTAATGATCGCTAGATCATAGAATAGACCCTACATGGTTACACAACAAAACATCACTCACAAGTTAATAAAAATACCACTTGATTATTTTTTAATTTTAATTATACCTATATATTATGTTTACACTTATGAAATCATATTTGTATCATGTAATTCTCAAATTTATTTTGAGGCGACCGCCTTGGTAATCAAGAAAGTATCAATCACTGCGAGGCTTCATGGCTTAAAACATAATGGTTTGTATTTTTTTCTGGAACTACTTTTCTATTCTAAACTTATGCTCTCTTTTGACAATCACCTATAATCACTGTATGTCATGTCAATAAGAAAGAGGAGACATAAAACACAACCTATTAGCTCAAGGTAAAGAGGAAAACTCGCTCTTAGTTCTCAAATATCTTACAATTTAATGTTGTGAGCCTTTAAAAAAAATGAATGTATTTGTTAGAGGAAGGCTAAATCTAAAACTCTTTTTCATCAAGCCTAGTCTCGTAGCTCTGCAAATAAGCTTAAAAGATCATGAAAAATTAGGTAATTTATACATTTTCACACATTTATTTGTATTAATAAAACTCAAAATATAGGGTTGTTGGAATATTTAGCGTGAATTAGATTTTGAAACAATGCAGCATAGAAATAAATATTGCATTGAACATCTGTGCCTCGATTTCTTGCTTAACAAGGTGGCCCCCTTAAGTATTATTATTATTATTATTATTATTATTAGCACCGCGTCTTACTACCCGTTCGGGTTATACGCACTTACGCTAATGTGTAATGGTAGGGTGATTGTAAGATGAAATGGAGGACCTACAGTTTAACGTGGAATCCGAACCACGGTGGAGACCTGGCATTCCTCACATTCACAAGATGTCTTGTCAGAGGTGAAGGAAGGGTTTGGTAATCAGATAAATCTTTGCCGGGACCGAGGATTGAACCCTGGCCGCCAGCATAGAAGTCTGACACCTTACCCTAGACCACCAGGTCACCCCCCTTAAGTAATTTTTAAAGTTAAAAACATTTTAAGTATTTGTATTTTTTCTAATTATTCTTTTGATAGTTTGAGATGGGTGCAATCTATATTTAAAGCCTCGTACCCACTGATGAGCGGAATGGCAAGCCGAACCGCGAAAAGTGCTGCAACCTTCCAGCGAACCTGCAACCTGCGACCTGCAAATTGCATTTTTCCGATCCACCCAATGTCGGTATTTCGACGAACCATCAAAAAGAGGCGCGCGAACGAGTTTCAACAGTGTGGACGTGTAAGCTAACATTTTGTTGAACATAAATTTTACTTCAGCCTAGACTATGAGAAAAAAAACACGTTCTTTTAGATGTACGATTCATTAAGTATTGTTTCGATAATTTAAAACGGTACCGAAACCTGGCATATGAATCAGCAGTAGCAAGGAAACGAGGGGTTACTGCTAATATGTCTTGTACGGATATAGCTTATCTTTAAATCTGATTTCTTTTTGCAATTTTTGCTCCATACAAATTCACAAGTAAATCACAATCATCAGAATGCATTCTGGTAAAATTATAAAAGTGTCCATTTAGTTCTTGAGTGTTCAAGTTTCTTAATATGCTATCTCCACCAGACATTGATCTATTACTATAGGCTTACAGCTGACTTTGTCACCATCGTCTTTTATTCCTTTGCTTTTCAAGGCGAGATGGAGGCAAATATAAGTGGCTGCCAATTCTTTTTGATATATATTTTCCTTGGATATGGATTATACTGACAGAAAACCAGTGAACCAAACACCCCCACCACCTGTCGGTGTACACCGCACAGTTCAGTATATGGTTTGACGTAGAGTTTAGTGTACTGTTCACTATTCGGTTTGCCATTCCGCTTGCTGGTGTGTACGTGGTTCAAGACGATTGGCCCTTTTCATTTGGCGTGGAAATGCAGAGCCATGGGAACAAACGGTTATCTTTAAGAATTTTTATTGTTTTGCAATTTTCTTTTCTGAAACGGATTGTTCAAGAATAGAAGCATGTTGATTAAGCTATACTTTTTATATAAACACCTCCTCTATAATTTTAACAGCGATTAAATATCGATAAAATTGACATTTTTAAATAGAAAACTTCATAACAGAAAATAAGAAAATAGAACAATTAATAAACATCTATACATTATCATAGAAGGGGTCTTGAAAAAATTAACATAAAAATCTCACTTGTTTTCGAGAAAACTGATATTTCCAAACGTAAAATTTTTCCACAAGACCTATCCAGTAGCTAGCTCCATCTACGGTTTCCATGATCCATCTGTTCTTGTTGGCGTGGAAGGATAATTTGGTTGGTTATGAAACCACGCCTTTCACCCTCCCCTCCCACCCGACATCGCACAATATAGGTTTTAAACTTGTACTCGACAGGACCAAGGGCCTTAAGCCAATATTAGCTAATTATTTCTTACAACAAAACTATTTGATATAATTTCCCAAATATGTGTTCAATGTTACCGTATCATTCAAAACTAACTGGGTTATTGATAGCTCAATACTCACCACTCTTGGAAGAGTTCTGAGCTTTGCAGTATTCTCGAGACGATTTGACAACCATGTTTAGGAGGGTTGCAGTATGCACTTCGTATTATGTTTCCCATGTGGTTTAAGTACGGTAGTAGGCACCTTTTGTTATTTACCACAGTGATTAAACAACCGACACGTTCACCTAAAACATTGAATAAAACCAAGGCTGTACAACACTCGCTATACAGAAACATTCGAATTAAAAATAAGCAATAGTACGACACAGTCATACAAACTTTCTCATATATCTTGGAACAAAATTGTCAAAAAATAGGTTTACAGTAAACTATCATAAGTTTTCCTCAGAAAAACAAACATATCATCTTGATCCTCACAATAAACACTCGGCATGACGCCATAGAAGGAAAGGTTGAGGGAAAGAGGATCTTATGAATAAGAAGCATTCAAATATTGGATGACTTTAAGGAAAAAGAAAATTCTGGGAGCTGAAGGAGGAGGCAGAGAATGCATTGGTGGTCTAAGTTTGTTGATAAAATGAATGAACCTGTCGTAAGACAGAAAACCAACTAATAATAAGTTTATAGATTTTAAACAAAACTGTTTAAACACATTTTTGGTTAAAATAAGAAAGATAAACTTATTGTTTATGTAAAACCATTCCCAGGAAGCTATTTTGAGCAAAATACTATTTATCAGATGAAACACTCCTTATCTATCCATTTAAAAAAAATTAATCTTGTAGAACACATTCTATATCAAGGAGTTTGTATGAATTGAGATGAAAAACGGAAGAGATTATTAAATTAACTTGTTGGCCGAATTACAAACGTTTTATAGTTCAAAGCAGGACTGTGTAGTCGGTATGCCAAGCCTTCAACTCCAACTTCATTATTTTTAAACTATCTGACACCACTAAATATGGATAAGATTCAAATAGAGCTAACAGAGCTAACGAAGGAAATAAAGAAGATGGGGGGAACTGGGAACAGGAATATAGAGAGGAAGAAATAAGACACCTAGCAGACGGAAGAGGGACACAATAAGGGTGGCCAGTTATAGGATTATAAAGGGAATAGAGAAGAATGTAGCTACGCAGACAGGGCAGAAGGTGAAAAGAGAGGAAGGAGGAGGTAGAACAGGTGAGGGGCAATAATTATTGAAGAGACAAGGGAAATACCGAAAGGAAGAAGAGGGCTGGGATATAGAATTCAGGAGGATGGTGAGAAAAAGGGAAAACTGGAGTGGAATGGTCAAAAGGGTAAGGAGGAAAAAATGGTGGAGAAAAGGATGAAGGGGGCTACAAGTGCAGAGGAATGGAGTGGAGGGACTGAGAGCTTATTAGAAGAGTGCTGACCAGAAAGACATCCAATAAGGAATAATGACGTGAAAGATCTAGTGGCAAGAGGAAGGATGACATAAGAAAAGGTAACGGAACTGATTGAGTCAGCAAAAATAATTACGCACCCAGTAACGGAAAAAATAATAGAGGACATGCTGAGGTAGCTGAGATGTTCTGAAGAAAAGGGGTGAGGGAATTATATAAGAATATGGAGCTGAAAGACTTTATTGATAGGATTCTGACTGAACGATGTGTATGGTCGTATGGAAGATAGGAAAAGTTCAAAAAGTGGTGTGGAGAAGAGGGAAGTAACTTTTTGAGAATATCAAAGGAAGAGAATAGGGGCTACTAAAGGACTATGAGATAATAGTATCGGGGATGATCGGAGTGCTATCAAAAACAAAAATTTTAAATAACGGGAGTAGGAACAACATGGAAAATATGGGTCAGGGAGAGAATATAAGGGAGGAAGGGATAATATTAGGATTGGTTGAACCAAATCTGCGAATCGTTTGATCGAAGATACATGGGAGTGGTAGCAGGGATAGGAGTGATGAAAATAGTAAGAAAGGCACTGCTAAAAGGAAAGGAATCAAGTTACATAATGGAAGCAAGAGCCGGACCAGGAATAAGTCAAGAGATATACGAGAGGATACTATAAGTGATACTGGAAATGCTAGTGCTAAAGGCATACCACCAGGCCGGGTTGAACAATAAGCAGGTTCACCTGCAGATAGTGGAATTTGGCCTCGGGGTGTGAAAAAGCTCAGACACGCAAGAGAGAATATTTCATATTCAGGCGAGGAAGATCATAATTAAGGTACTGGTGAAGCATAGTGTAGACGAGTACCGAGTGAGTGGCATAGAGTTTCTGTGGTTAAGGGAAGTAATGAATCAATTCAAGAATAAGAATGAGTTAATAGAATAGTATAAAGTAAACATACTTGCGTCTGAGGACCCTCCATACAAAGTGAAGGGAAACGCAAACAGAGAACTGTTGTTCAAGAAGGAAGTGGGATACATCATAGATGGGATGGGAAGAAGAATGGAGGAAATAAGAGGGGAAAAAGATAAGAGGTTGATAGAGGTAAGCTCAACTACGGAGGAAAGGAAGAAGGAAATTGGGGTAGTTGTACAAGCAGAAGCGGATTTAAGCGGATTTAACCTAAAGAAGGAAGTGGAATACAACATAGATGGGATGGGAAGAAGAATAGAGGAAATAAGAGTGGAAAATATAAGGAGTTGATGGAGGTAAGTTCAACTATGGAGGAGGGGATGAAGGAAAGTGGGGTAGTTGTGCAAGAAGAAGTGGATTAAAGCGGATTGAACCTAAAGAAGGAAGTGGGATACATCATAGATGGGATGGGAAGAAGAATAGAGGAAACAAGAGGGGAGAAAGATAAGGAGTTGATGGAGGTAAGCTCAACTACGGTGGAAGGGAAGAAGGAAATTGGGGTAGTTGTACAAACAGAAGTGGATTTAAACTATAGGCCCACTAGGCACGGGCCTAGGGGCGGAATAATTTGGATAGCGTTAGCTTTTTTTTCTTTAATATTGTGTTTGTTCATTACATTTAAAAATTATTGACTAACATTATCGAAATAGTTAAAGTTTAGATCAGAACGACAATACTTATTTTTAAATAAATGTACTTTGCAATCACTTTGTAACTGAGGTCAGACTCCCCTTCTTCATAATGTTAACTCAAGCTACTGTAGGTCATGCATATTGTACATGCCTGATTATCTTTCGTGGAAATATTTACATGAATATTAACTTCCACCCCCCCTCACCCCCCCAGCACCTATTTCCACCAAAACTTCCTAAAGTTCTAGAAAAAAATAATTTGGGGGAGGATGCCCATTATAATTTTAAATCCGCCACTGTGTACAATATGTACAAGCGATGTGTGAAGATATCCTAAGAATGTAAAGACTAGAAGAGAATAGCAATCTACAGATAGTGCTAAGACATTTGGTAAGAATGAGGCACAAGGATGGCCAGGGGATGGCTTTCCTCGTAACGGAGCTGGTGGATAGGATCCAGCTCCGGGCGGTTAATCTGCCTACTGACGAGGAAGAGCCAGACAAATTGATACTGGGGGTGGTGGAAAGGAAAAGGGAAGTATTTGACATGGAGGATTTATACATACATTTTGTCAAAGCACACGGGTGAGTGAGTTTTAATTTGAGGGGAAAATTGCCAGATTGTTACATGTACACCCACCACCCGTGATGAGGATAAATGGTGAGGCGGAAGTGGACGGAGCGTGAGAAGTGAAAGCAGGAACGGGGCAAAAGGAACTAAAGATGAGGGGTAGTATGGAAAGAAGTCACCATAACAATGGGGGAGGGGCGTTGGTCCGGAAGCCAGTCGAGTGCAAACTCGAATGAAGTAACTGGATGAATGGGGACCTCACCCAAAGAGAAGAGTTCGTGAAGGCGATAAGAAGAAGGGGAAAGGGGGTGCACATCGACCCAGAGTACGACGGCACACTTGGGAACAAGAGTGCGTGCCGGGTGGGTGCGTAACCTCTAGCGGCTGAGAAGGACAGTGGTGTGAGGTGTTAGGTTAAGTTAGGCTAAGTGTTCATTGTAATATTGTCTATATGTTGTTATTGTATTTAGTTTGTTAGTTAATTATAAGTCCTTAAGTAGTGGTTTTGGTGAAAAGTGGGTGGAGTGAGATCTCCGGTAGGGCGGCTCCCCAGGTGGTGAATAGGGGGATGCCAACCCCTGCTGGAGCTCGCGCTGATTCGGGGACTAGATCCGGAAGTGGCGTGAGATCTAACGGGATAGGGTACCGGGGGCATATACCCGGGGCGAACCAACTATAAGGAATGCTAAACAGATAGGAACATCATGGACATTAGGTTAGGTGCCAAATCAACAATTAGTTTGTAAATAAAATGGACCCGAGTTAAGTTAGGGACTAGTCAAAAAGGAATGTAGGATAAAACGCCCCATGCTACAGTCTAAGAAGTGGGGTATAGAGATTAGGATAAATGAAAAAAAAAGTCTGACCCCAAATCTAACTTCAACTTCTTATTAAATGACTAAAGTATATTAATTAGTAATACATTTATTGCAGTAAAGTGCTCAAATACAGATTACTTCATAGGAAACTTCTTTGGAATTGTAAATTTATATTTAAATAAATTTTTCAAAAAAATTACAAACACTGGTTCTAAAAATAAAAAAGTTCAAAAATAAAATGATTCAACATCATCATAAAAAACTGTTTCCAGCCTGTGATCGTGTCTCTTTAGTAAAATGTCTCCATCTCCCTCTGGCCTTCCAAACAACTACATGACATTGATCAGAACCTTGAGCAGAGATAAAATACTCAGGGCCTACCGCATAGACCGTTTCTCATATCAAGAGCACCAGGTACCTCGAATGAAGCAGTATTAGACAAACTCTACCGCCTACAAGAAACTAAACACTAACTAGAAGAGTTACTTCGGACAGCAAACAGAAACATTGAGGCTCACAGCGTGCTCAGCATTACGCCGGAACCAACGTCATTAACTGAATCCTCACCAGATCCAGGCTCTACACAAGCGACTCCCCGTAAGGTGCTTCAGGAAGACAACACTACTTTCTCGTATTGACTACGTAGTCCATTAGGACCGATAGTCATAATGGCCTGATTGCCTTCCTAAACAGAGGCTAGAAGTCCGCAGCCAAACCTAAGGTACTCAGCCGAGAAACGCAACAACGTTCGGGGCGATGACACTTATGGCCACCCTGATCGCGCCATTACCGACTCCTGCAGCCTGCATTTTTGCACTCAGTAGATGCCGTAGGCCTCCCTATAGACGAAGCCACAGCTCTACGCCTAGTTCTGGCCTTCCGAGTGAAAGGACTAAAACTTTCACCAAGACGAGAGACGCAACACATAAACTTCATCCTTGCTTTAGCTTCATTATACCCCCAGCTACTGGATCGATGCTGTCAGATTCTCATCCCATATACATCGCGGTGACATGCGGCTGGCCTGTCGCGGTTGCAGTTGCAGCAGGGGACACGAATATCGAAATATACTCTCCAGGTTTTCAAGCCCCTCCAACAACACAGATACAAGTAGTCTACAGGAACAAGCCAGACTACCAGCCCGAGGACGAGGAGGAGGAGGCCAACAAGGTTGCAGAAAAAGGAGATAAGGATCTTCCGGAAGAGTGTGCTTCACGTCTTCCTATAATAGTGTAATACTTTGTAATTAACCTTGTATTCCTACGTGTCTTATAATTCCATAAACAACACTAGAAGTTAGGTGTCATCAACAATATACATTTACAATTTATATTACTATTATGCAAATGGTATTATATAGCCTATAATATTATATCCAATTTTTAACATGTTTTAATTAATTTAACTGATTTAATTTATACTAAACAAATGCCCGATTCAGTTGCCGAAAGGAAAAAGGCGTCACTCTAATGTTGGATTGGCATGATGATAACAAGGGGTCGGGTGTACTGAGGGTGGTTATTGCTAGATGGATTCTCCCGCTCCTTCCATGCAAATGAAGGTTGATTACTTCTAAAACGCTTCCTTACTCATCTCTTACACATTAGAGTAATATAAGATAATATGTGCACTGAATAAGTAGTAAAAAAAAAGTTTTTAGTACCACATATAATGTACTAATTACGCTTATGAGTTAAGGTTAAATAAGGTTGAACTTGGAGGAAGTGTACCCTCATTTGTCTGGAGGGAGAGTTGGAAACAAATGCATAAAAACTACCCTCAGTACACTCGAATGGGATTCAAAGCCCTATCACCCTGTCATTGGCAGTCTAGTCTAACAAACATGAGAAAGAAGCCTTAGAGTTTTAGACCATGGGTGCCATTTAAGCGGGTAAACAAAAAACAATGAAATTAAAACTTTTTCGGTAAGCGTTTCATTACATTTTGACTGGTTTCACACACCTAAATCATGTATTTGTCTTAATATTATTAATTTTCCCATTAAATTTAGGCTTTTAAATATAAAATTTGTAAATAATAATCTCTTCCTTCTCTATTAAAATTAGCAAACCCATTTTTTTTTAATATTACAAAGTCATTCATTAAACTACTCTTAACTCCATAAAACAAAACTGAGAGACAGCCATAAACATATACATATCAAGTGTGAACAAAACCCATTAAACTTTTGAATCTAGGCCCAGGGACAAAAAGAAAGGTAAACCCCATTTTTTTGGGTTGGTGGTAAGGGGGGAGGAGGGGTTGAGGCACATTACACATAAATATGCATCATAACCCTGGGGATGAAAGTATTACAATCACAATTACAATACTTTCTCTTTATATGAAAAAGTAAAAAATTATATTTTTGACTTTGTTGTTCATGATAGTGAACTTACTATATAAACCCATATTTTTTGAAAATGATTGTGCACACATAAACTCGAGTCCTCGTTTTTCAAAATAACGGACAGTCCATGCATCCTGATGTATGTCACCAGATGCAAAACCTTGGTAAGCGCAGTCTAAGAATGGCATCAGGCCTCTTTCCTGAAACCAAATAAATGGAATTATTGATTTGCGTTGATTTTTTTAAAAATAGTATAAAGATTTTCTCTTGATTTATTGGTTCCCCCACGAGGGGCGCGTTTGCTTGTTGTAAATATTGTAATAGAAGTTAATGACACTAATAAGTTACAAAAATAATAACATTATAACTTACTTACTCTATTGCATTAGGAATTCGAAAGTTCATTGATGTAGTGGAGCTCTAGTTAACACTAAATACACTGATTACATGAACAAGGGAAATAAACATGATAGGATAACACTTGAAAGCATAAGATTCAAATGCATGTTGACATAGGAGTTATAGAGCAAACAAAGCAAGCAATTTACAAGGTAAACAAACATCAGAGCACAATCCGATATTTTTAAAGATGACCTATAGAGTTGGTCAAGATAACTAACATAACACTAAGACAAAAAAAATTGACACACTCAGAAAGTGAACTAGTCGTGAAGCGCCAGTGGTTTAACACTATAACTAAAAAAACTCCACTAGCTCAATGAATAATCTCGCCCTACTCTTAAAAGAGTATTGTTATACTTCCTAGGAAAATATACAATTTGTGAAGTTACTTTAAGTTACTCACCGACGGGAGACACAGACTACCAACACAATACAATAGTGATAATAAATTTGTTCAAGGAATATCTAATTTGCTACAACTGGCGAGCAGGGCCGAGACAGAACCTGCTCAACATCTATTACAAACAACCCTATTTTAGGAGATGAAAACGATATAAGCTAGTGAAGCTAGCTTGACCTAATTGAATTAGTAACAATAGTTTCAGAGAATCGACTATTTGTTCCGGTAATAGATAAACCGGGCAAATATCTTAGAGAAAGTTGGCATTCATGATCTAGGCCTCAACTTAATAAAAGTTGGCGCGTAACGAATTAGTATAACCAAGAATCATGAGATAAACCACACTCAACCTAGGTTTCAACCACTAACCATACGTTGGTTATAATCAATCAAAAAAGAATCATGCTGCCCCTTAAGGGAGCCAGACATGAACGTCTAATAGAATGTGGACCACGCCAGAAGGGCATAAGCAAACCCACAAGTTGCACATCGCTATAAGGCGAAAAACAAGGCGTGGGGCGCCACAGTTCCACAAGGATATCAAACCAATACCTAACTAGGTATATAAATTTGGCCTGGAACAACCTAAATTCTCCCTTTCCCACCTGAAGGCCCTCCTAACCACAACACGATCTTGCAGGCCAAGGAGTGAGACACACTCCAACGAAACCGTTGGTCTTAAGGACCAAGCAGAAAAAACAAGTGATGTGAGAGACCTCTCCTGACATGTTCAACATGACATTGTCAATAAAAAAGCTAACCTAATTATCCATTTAATAACCTCAAGAGTGACAGACACTCTTAACTTGTAAGACAAAAAAAACCTTAACTTTACACGCTAACACTTAAGCCTCCTAGACCCTTCTAGTTGAAAGTTGTATAGTTTACGGCGAGTTATTTCCGTCTGTCCGGCGAGTCCGATCGCACCATCACCGTGAATACTATGGTTTGGAGTACAGTAGATCGGAGAGACGTCGGCCGTCGAATATTAAATTGGAACTGGGTTTTGTTCCCAGTGGGCCGAGGCATTTTATACTGGCTAAACAGATAAACCACGGAAAAAGGTAGGGAGGGGGGTAGAAACACCCCTCAACGTTGAGAACAGCACGTAGGCACCTGGCCATGGCTCGCACGCCCTCACGAGCCACGCAGAAATCAACTCAGTTCGTTAGATAGTTCGGTTGAGTCAAGTCCAGATTTGAATGGAGGCTAGTGTGTATAACTTCCGATAGAGCCGTTCTTACCCAGCGATGTTCCCGAGGCGTGATATGTACCAAATAATGTTATACATTTATATATATATTATTTCGAGAAATTCTTTTCTGTAGCAGATTTAGTTTTTACGGGCCAGGACTGGTTAGCCTGCTACATTACTGTACACCATCTATCCCTAACTTGAGCTAGTTATATCCAGTCCACCTCATAACACCATATCCCTATCTTGAGCTACTTATATTCATTCTATCTCATTACCCTTTATCCCTACCTTGAGATAGTTATATCCATTCCACCTCATTACACCTTATCCCTACCTGGAGATATTGCTACCCAGTCAACCTCATTACACCTTATTACTATCTTGAGCTAGTTATATCTAGTCCACCTCATTACACCCTATTTATATCTTGAAATAGTTTTATCCAGTACACCTCATTATACCTTATCCCTTTCTTGAGATAGTTCTATCCAGTCCACCTCATTACACCTTATCCCTACCTTGAGATAGTTCTATGCAGTCCAACTTATTACACCATATCCCTATCTTAAGATAGTTCTATCCATTCCACCTCATTCCACCTTATCCTTATCTTGATATAGTTCTATCCAGTCCCCCTCATTACACTTTATCCCTACCTTGAGATAGTTATATCCAGTCCACCTCATTACACCCCATTTATATCTTGAGCTAATTCTATCCAGTCAACCTCATTACATTCTATCACTTTCAAGTCCATTCTAATGCTATCTTCCCATCAACGTCTAGGTCTTCCCAATGGGTTTGTCAGTAAATACTCTGAACACGATTCTAGATTATCTCGTTGGCGCTGCATGTCCTGCCCACTGTAAACTGCGATACTTGATTTTCCTAACAGTGTCTTGTGATGAGTACAGTGTATTTAACTCATCATTATGAAACCTTCTCCTCTCATTCTCTGCTAAATTTATGTTGTTTTTTTTACATTGCAACTTACAACTTATCTAGGATATCCTCATTTAATCACAATAATGGGGTAGGTGTGAAAAATGTACCCACATTTGTGTGTCCAGGGATATTGGTGAACAAACTATGAAAAAACTATCTTCACTATACCCATCAAAGCTTAGAACCTTAATATTGTGTCTTTGTCGGCAAACCAAACTTGACAAGCTTAGCGTTTAAGTGCCCACTGAAGAATGGATTTATGTGATGAGGATAATGATGATGATAATAATAATAATCATCATAAATATAATAATTCATATTAAGATAATAAAGACCACGACTATGACGACGGCCACCTTGATTTATCTGAGGAAGTTATGGTGTTTGCTTGTTGGGTGACTGCACTGCTAAAAGAAATTATGGATGTCAAGTTTTGAATAGAGTTGTCTATTTAACTCGTTCCAAGCCTGCGATACCAAAACAGTAAGAGAACAAGCATGTATCTTCATGCATGGGGATATTTATCTGTAGACTAGATTCTGACATGGTAGTACAGATATTTTTATCGTTTAGAAATAGGAACTATGAAAAGTGACATTGAGGCTGTGAGAGGGACAGTAATTTGTGAATAAATACTGATAAATGTAACATCCACCTTTCACTTAACCTCAACAAACACAGTTTATTAATGTAAAATATAAATGGTCATACCGTTTTAGATTAAATAGGTACTAAACTAATGTGTTTTATAGTCGCCGTAGTCGTTCTGCTATATTGTATTTTAAGGTATTGTACATTACTCTTGTCAAACTTGTAATCTAATATTTTCAAATTATTAGTTAAAAATATATCAGCAAATTAAAACCTTTTTATTACAAATGAAAAATTCAGATATGAAATAATAAGAGAATTCCTAATCTTTTTCCAGGAATTTTTACAGGGTCGATTAAGAATTTTTTTATAAACTTGACCATTTGCGAAAGGTTTTTAATCTGATACTGTTAAATGCGACAGAGAATAACACTTCTCTAATGGGGTATTTCTATAAGTTTAATAAACAAATTAATAATCCGACCACAGTGTATGTTGATTCATCATACTGTTCATAGACTGCACGTAACCTTATGTTGGCCCACATGCAGCAAGTTTGACATATATATTGGATACTATGTTAAACTTGTCAAAGTGGGCCAAGAATATCTCATGCAAATTCAGGTAGAAAATTATTCTTATTGGGTGAGTGGGATGCGGGTTGTGAGGACACAGGCTGGCATGTATTCACGTGGTATGATAACAAATTGACAACCTCTAAGACGTCCACTATCTGGCTCCATTGGTGACGGGTAGGGTCAAGTCCCGTGGGGTTGTGGGAGCATGCCTGTAATATGATGACGGATTTCTTCGGGGCATTTCGCAGGTCCTCAAGGAGCCCCTCCATATCGATGGAACGAGTGGCAGGGTCCCAGTAACGGTACTCACGAGCATCCGTTAACCCACTGCTCTCGAATATGCCACGATGGTTGTCTGCAAAATTAATGTTTCTCTTAAAAGCACCGATCAGGGATGAAGAATGTTTGTTTTTTTACACATAAACAGGAAATAAGGTTGGTTAAGGTCATTTGGCCAACAACATTTTATTGTACACTTTTAACAAGTGAATTATTATTATCTATAAATAGTGATTCAATGATTTCAAATCATTACAGTTCAAGAGTTATAAGGGGTAAAAACTTGTTATTTTATGCTTTTTGCACACCATTGTCAAGATAATCTGATTTATGTATTTATATTTAACTCTGTTCACCACATATGGTAACACCTAAGTGGATGCTAAGTGGACACTAGCGTGGGTTTGCTTGTGTCATCCTAGATTAAAAGGTGGAGCTCGGAAACACACTATCGGTCAAATAAGCCTTCACTAACGTTCTTTAATACTACCCATAAGCACTCGCTAAGCACATGTAAATGCCAATTTTAATAGGAAGAACTTTACTTGATGGCTGAAAATTTACTAGATCTACTTTCATGTATTCGTATGTAGAGTCATTTTACCTGCAGTTATTACTTTTATTAGTTATTGTCAATACCTAGAAAATAACAATAATAATACAGTACAATGTTAGTAATCTTGGGCACAAAAAATATGTTTGTATTTTCTAAAAGGCTCTCCT
Organism: Timema cristinae; assembly: GCA_039000515.1. NCBI lineage: Eukaryota > Metazoa > Arthropoda > Insecta > Phasmatodea > Timematidae > Timema > Timema cristinae. Next base: position 51,339,015 of record JBCFYV010000003.1, read on the forward strand.
TTCTGTATTTCAACTGTAGTCTACTATACCATAAAAAATAAAATGTATTACTTACATTTAAGCTTGGTTAATAGTTGTTGAATAATCTTCTTAGACACCTAAATATACCTGATTTGATTCTTGGCAGGGCCAAAAACAGAAATTTGTACTATGAAATTTAGTTTCTTCCTTGTCACTAAATTTTAAATTATAGGCATGAGGCCTGTTTTTTGTGTTTGACCTGGAATTAATAAGTATAAGTCGCTGATAGTGCACTTGCACTAAAGCATGCTCTTTTAAGAGTAAAAATATATGTTACACATCCATTACTGTTTCCAGCCAGGTCAGTTTTTTTATTCAAGTCATATATTTTCCACTGCCGGCTGGCTAGGCCTGCCGTAGCTTCATATGCCTTATAATATACCTTAAGACTAGGGCAAGCACAACATCCAGTCCCTGGCCATTAATTTATCAATGTTGTCTGCTTACAGGAGCCCTACAGCACCAGAAACGGAATCATCCCACATATGCCAAAATACGCCATAATTATATCAAATGGGAAGGCACCAATGAGTGTCGTTATAGTTCTCAACAAGCTCATAACAGTAACAAGGATTAATCAATTTTGCAATGAGAATGTCATATTTGTGGAAATTCAAACTGGTATCGGTGGATGTTTACTAGTTAACATATTGTATTTTCCGTTCTGAGAGGAAATAGAACCGTATATAGAGCAATTAGAAAAGATAGATGAGGCATTCCCTAATATACCAGTTGTATACATGATGTATGCAAATGCCAGGTCTCCACTCTGGCATAGCAATGACATAAGAGGGGAATATGGTAGAATAAGAGGGTATAGGGTGTATCAAAGAGGGAAACTACTAGAGGATACAATAACAACAAGGCATATGAAGTGGTAAATCAGCCAGGAAATCCTTCAGCGTATGTAGGAAGGGCAGGAGCCAGCTCTAACATTGATTTCATCTTATGTAATGTGGAAGCATAAAAACTAATAGGGAATGGGCAAGTGCATGATTGTGAGACATCCAGCGATCATAATCTGATAGCATTTGAACTGGGTAAAGAACTATACAGGGAGAATGTAGGCAAGTGACTCCTCTATAACCTTGGCAGACTGGGAAAAGTTAAGAAGAGAGCTGGTACTACCACAACCTGTGTCACAGGGAGACAACATAAACCAAAAAACGAAGAAACTCACGCGGGCCTTGCAGGCAGCTATGAGGAGAGCAATACTGGTTATGAAGGAAGTCACGAGATGTATAGGAATTCGACCATGGAATGAGCAGCTGCAAAAGATACGTGGGTATACAAAGAGAGCAAGACTAGAATATCAAAGATACCTATAACCAGCAGGAAGACTCCTACTATTGAATATATACCGGCAAAGGAAGGAAGAACTCGAAAATACAATAAAGATTATTAAAAATGATAGCTGGGAAAGATTTGTTCAAGAAGAATTGAGGAAGAATGCATGGGGTGTACCCCTTCAAATTGTATCAAGGAAATTATACCCTCAGCTGTCATTTCAACACTCAAGAAACAGAAGGAGGAATGACTACCTGCTGGGAAGAATTGGCTATGCTACTAATGGATGTGTGCTCCCTGATGAGAATCTGGAGAAGTAGGATGAGGAGAATTAAAGAGTTAGGCAGGATATTAAAATGACATATAATAATGAAAACGTGATAGTGGAACCATTAACACAGGATGATATTAAAATGCTAATAGCAGGAATGAAAAGAATTAAAGCACCTGGACTTGATGGAATGAGGGTAGAGGTTTTTCAGGAAATCAGTGAACAGATATCACCCTTTATGTCCCAGCTCATGAATAAGTGCTTGGCTAAGGGCAGAATCCCAAATGTGTGGAAGTGGAGGGAAGTGGTAATTCTGAGTAAAGGGGAGGACAAAGACTCGCAACTCCCAAAGTAGTACAGACCGATATGTTTGATGATTGTATGTGCAAAATTTCAGAAGAAAATGCTATGTACGAGACTGCAGAAACATAGAGAGGAGGTAGGAATACACCATCAACAGCACGGATTTAGGAAGGACCGGTCTACAGAGGATGTGATCTGTGCTACTTTTATCCTGGTAGAAAAATTTAGGACAAAATATCTGATGGGAATATTATTAGACATCTAAGGTGCATTTGATAACCTTTGATGGCCATCCTTATTCAAGAGATTAAGTGAACTAAACTGTCCGGGGAGTATCTACGGAAGCCTTAAGGACTACTGTAAGGAAAGGTAAGCAAACCTGAGATAGCCAGGAATAACAATAAGCAAAAAATTAACTAAAGGATGCCCACAAGGATCGGTCAGTGGTCCGATATTTTGGGTGTTGGTCTCGAGCCTAAGTTGCTGGAAATTGAAGCACTCCCTGAAGTAGTGGGGGTGGTTGCTTTTGTTGACGACTTGCTGATAGTAGTGGAGGCAAGTTCGAGGAGAAACCTGGAAGAAAAAAGTAATAAGGTACTGAGCGGCTTGGATAAATGATGTAAGAAAGTAAGACTCAGCATGGTGCCGGCGAAGACAACCTACATGCTGCTCAGGGAATGCTTAAGAGAGATCCTATAATTAAGATAGCATAACAAACAATTAGAATGAGCAAAATGGTTAGATACCTGGAGGTGACAATTGACGAGAAGCGAGGCTTCCTAGCTCACATGGACAACGTATGTGAGAGAGCCTTGCGGGCTATGAGTGGGATAGTAAGTATAGGGCAGCGTAAGTTCCATCTGCCCTTAAAACTGATTAGACTATACCATCAGGCGTTGCTTTTGTCAATAGTGGGATATGAAGCAGGAGTGTGGCGACAACAACTGAAAGGGGACAGAGCTAAAAGTAAACTCAGAGGCCACCAGAGGAAAATTCTCGTGAGACTTTCTGGGGCCTAATAAACTGTACCAACAAACGCGTTGTGTGTCAACCTAGGTGTCTGGCCCCTAGACTTAGAGGTACGAAAGAGGGCCACCGTATATTGGCTTGGAAAAGGGAAGTTAGACAAAGTAATAGAATTAACAACTAACGGTGTAAATACCAAGGATGATGCAAGAGAAACCCTCCTGCGGGAGTGGCAAGACGACTGGGAGGAGAGTACCACAGGTAGAAGGACATTCCAGTTATTTCCGAAGTACAAGAAAGACTAAGAATGAAACATCTTCAACCTTCCCAGGGACTTGTCCACTACATCACAGGGCATGGGCCATATCGAGCGTCCCTCTTTAGGATGAACTTGAGTGAAACCAATATTTACTGTTGTGGAGGAGAGGCGACACCGGGACACGTGACCATGGGATGTATATATACGGAAAGGGAAAGAGCGGAGCTACTAATGCCTATACAGGCCAGTGCCATATACCATATCTTGAGGGTTGTGAACCGGTGGAGCTACCTCGATGAGATAGCGGAGAGGGTATCGAAAGCAGAAAGGGACAGACATATGGACGAACTAAAAGAAAGAAGACAAAGACAAAATCAAGACTTGAGACAAAACAGACAGGAAGAAACAACTTAGGAAGAAGTGACAAGTAAATACGAAGGAGACGGATAAGGAGAAGAAACATCAGACTTAGACGTGATGTTACCAAACTGGTGAAACAAAACACCGAACGTGTAAAAAGAGGGAGGGTGGACTAGATTTTGATGTATATATCTAGAGCTCTAGCCGAGGAAAGGCGTCTCAGAGAAACCAGTGATGAATATCGTTGATGAACTAGGGACGCCTGGAATAACGATTAGGGGAGAAGGAAAGTAAGTGGATACAGATGAGAAATCAGAAGTTGTTTCATACTCGAAGAGCCCTGCTCTCTTGGAAACAAGCGTGATGCTGGGCTGTGGCTATCGAGCACTCCAGGGATGTCGACTGGCCACGGTAGGAAGTGACCAGAGAAGAAAAATAAAATGGGACTCCCTACAAGGAAAAGATATAAACTGATTGTGTAGACGATGGCACTAGGTATAAGTTATGTTAAGTTAGATTTAAGTCCAGAGTAGGCATATCAAAAAGAAAAAATGTATATAGTCAAAATAACCTCAATAGGGAAAGATGGATAAGTATAGTTATAATTTATCATAAATTAAATAATGGTAGACAGAGCTGCTAACAGGCACAGGTCGAGGCAAATTGGTAATGATCAATAACAATACAGGTAATTTTAGTAGTAGTACCGGTATGTGTTTATATTCCTGAAAGTGTATGTGTAAAATTTTTAAATTACCTATATAGAAGGAATATTGTATATGAAATGTGAACAGAGCAGAAAAAGTCCTGATTTATAGTTAAATAAGATGCCAGGACAAATATATAGGGAAATTTAAAAAACAAAATGTTTAAGGATAAACCCATATGTTCATCAATGATAAGTTTTCGGCAATACTGGGAATCAAATCCACGATTCTTTACTCAGTAAGCGGATGCTCTAACTAATGAGCTAAGGTGTCGAACAAAACAAATAAATCTAAAATCCTTAAAAGTGCTTTGTACTTACTCCATGTGGGCGATGACATGTAGAAAGTGTTATAGTTAAGTACTTTGCTTATGTATTTGGCACCCATCCACAGGGCCCCTGTTCCACTCACCGACTGGATACTTGCCACCTGGTAATGCCATATCAACAAATTAAAAAGTTTTTTTTTAGAACCATATTCAATAGAACAAAACTGTTTCAAATAATCGATTATTTGCCACTTTTAAATCAGTACCATATTCCAATATTTGAAATTAGTGTTTGGATTGGTCAGGCTGCTACAGGTTAAGGTAATTTTCTTTATTTGCTGAAATAAGTGTTGTGTTTAAAAATGTGTGTCAACACCCTAATACCTTTCATTATTGTGTTTGAATTTGTAGACTTAAGCTGTTTAAAACCTATTTAGACCCTGGACGATTTTAAATTGGGTGCTGGTGTAAACCTTCTTTTACAAAGAACTCATTAAATGTTTCAGTAGAAAAAAAATACTAATAATAACATCCATAAATAAGAAAGATTAAAATGAATTTCTCAAGCACCTTGTCTAATAGTTGATACTCACTCTTTCCTCAGCGATTGCCATTGATTCTCCTCCCAGGAGGAGTCGACAGGCTGCGGAGGTAAAACTCTTGTCGCCCAACGCCCAGAGGTATTCGTATTCTTGTGTCATGTCCTTGGCTATCTCTTCTTCTACTTTGCGAACCACGGGCAACGGCCACGGATTGCCATTTTCGTCTCTATAAGCTAAACAGCCAAGATGGTTTTACTTTGGTGGTTTGTAATTTCACTAGTGTATTGAATTTTTCTTGGATAAAATATAAAGATTGGATTTTCCTTGGATAAAAAATTAGAGAAGGGGCCAAATCCTCGAAACAAGGTGGTGATAAAAATGAGTTTGTTGAAGAAGAATTTGGCACAGAGATATACGAGAATAATGCAACAAAAGTTTGTGGTGAACAGAAGCGGCGGGATATGTTCAATTTTATTTTATTTATATGTTAGAATGTAAAAATGTATAGAGTAAATATTTAATGAGATATAAGATCATGGTTTCCTGTTTACAAAAAAAATTAATAAAAAATATATAATTGTGAATCCTCCTTAAATAATTAAGGAACAAACTGGAGGTCCAAATAACAAATTTCAAAAGGAAAAAAAATGGGGCAATAGGAGTAGTGATTGGAGTTCTGTTCTTTGAATACCTGAGTTCGAAGATTCTAAACTCAGACCTCGCAACTCACACCAGTTGCGGACAATGATATGTGGACGGCTAACCTCATAGACATCGTTAAAATGTATTTCTCTCAGAATTAAAGTAAAAAAAATTGAAGGTTGCACAACCTAAGGGATATGGTAAACCAAATCAACTGAATAAAGCATGAAGTGGCTTCAAGTTGATATTTATTTAATAAGACATTAATTTCAAATGAACACAAAACAAATTGACTAAGCTAATCATTAAAATTTACCAAGGTTTTAAACAAGCCGTTATTTCAATAATCTGGTAGCCGGTGAAGTTTCAAAAAAGGTAATGACTATATATATATTGGGCGCCCGCATTAAAGAATACAATAATTAAATGGGGCATTAGCCCTGTAATACATTATCAATAGATCACGACTCCAAATCGTACTTTCATGACGTAATAAATATCGTGAAAATATTATCCTCACTAAACATTTAAAAGTAAATACATCTAATACGTAATTTTACAATTAATCCATAAGAAATCTTCAAAACAATTAACTTACATCCCATCAACAATAACGTTAGCAATGTCAAAGCCACAACAAAATATTCATCTTAAAATTAAATAAGTTCATAAGTTATTTACAATTAATTAGCCCAATAGAAGTCTTCAAAATAATTAACTTACAACCCATTAAAACTAACGCTAAACAATATCAAAGCCATAAAAAAAAATTCATTAGAACATTTTCAATGCATAATAATGCACCGCCTTTACCAGGAAGTAATGGGAGGGTGCAAATTAATGTACATGCAATGAATCATAACAATAAAGCATTTTATTATAAATACAACAGTCATGTAAATGATAGAGAAAAACTAATGAGAATAAGATTCTGGTTCAACTAATATCGGGTGGCTCCATACGCCAAGCCGCTACTTCCATCCTCCGGTTACTAGGCGAGCGCCAGTGGATCCCGCTTGTTAGATCACAAATACTGCGGGCACCCCTCCTCGGGTCGGCTAGAGCTCCGCGTGGCCTCTCCAGTATTACGTGCCTTAATCAGACACAACCATGCCAATGGGGTTAAAACATGAAAATATCCTCAATCATAACCTTACATTGAAAGATGTGGGCGTTCCCCCACTCTTAGTCGGGTGCACAAAGGTAACAGAGGGAGACTGGCGCTCCCTAGTACGAGGTGCTCTAGGTCACACAAGCGGCCTTTCCAATAGCCCTCAGTAACAGACAATGATTCAATATTTACACCGAGCCGGCCGCAAGCACGGACTCAATACACCAAAACACAAAGATATCGAACACCCTATCCTGCCTGGGCCCCTCCGGGCTACCCACGCACTTTATAAGGTCCCTAATGGTCCCCACGGCTAAGCCCAAAGGCTAGCAGCCAGTAGCGCTAACAATAGTAAGTAAGCTATTATCCCTAACATTCATAGACACGGGGGCGAGCGCTGTTGCACAATACCCTAAGGCCCCTTTCTCCTAAATAGCGAGTAGCCCCCACTAAGAGGTCGAGGGACACTATGCCTATACCTAATTGACTAGCTTATCAAACAAATACAAGACAAAATGGGCCAAGACAGCAAGACTCTACGATACCTCGTCACAACAAAACGGGAGTCCACACTAATACTCCTCGAAATATCCTGCTGACAACATAGCCCAAGGCGTTACCTTGGAATCACAAGGTCCAGATAGAAAGTTAGTTGATAGCAGCGAATCACCCTGGTACAAGCAAGGCAGCCCAGCTGGATCCTGGACGGAGTTGAATAGAGTCAGTAGTATGACGCCAGCCCTGGTACATCTGAGTACCAGCCACAGTTAGATGGGTGCTGGTAGTGGAGTACCAGCCCTGGTACATGCAAGCAAGCCCAGCTGGATCCTGGATGGAGTTGGATAGTCAGTAGTAAGACGCCAGCCCTGGTACATCTGAGTACCAACCATGGTTAGATGGGTGCTGGTAGCGGAGTACCAGCCCTGGTACATGCAAGCAAGCCAGCTGGATCCTGGACGGAGTTGAATAGAGTCTGTAGTAAGACGCCAGCCCTGGTACATCTGAGTACCAGCCACGGTTAGAAGACAGCTGGTCGGGGAGTACCAGCCCTGGCACAAGCAAGCTAGTACCAGCCGCTAGAACTGGCGCCGGAGGGCGGAACTTCGGGAAGCAGACGCCTGGTCCCTGGCCAGGCTGAAGATAACAATTCCACGCTAAAGCGGCGGGGGTCAGCTGGTCATATCCTCTGATCCCCAGCCCTGGTACCCAATAGCGCAAATATTGCACTATTTCTTCTCGCCGAGAAACGGCATGGACCCAGATAGTCTGACGGAATGGATAGAGAGCTCCGTCCCAGCGAGTCTTGTTCCCCTTAGTTGGCTGAAGTAGTCCTACGTGTGAGACCAGGATGAACCGACGCGCAGAGCGTCCAACAAGAGAGTCTCTATTCAGTTGTACCAAAAAAACAATCAGCTGTTCAGAGCGTAAAAAACACTCGGAACGCGCATGCGCGGCAATACATGGGAGGGAGTCAGAGAGACCAAGAAGAGGGGAAAGTTGCTGCGTCTGCGCATGTGCGAGATTCGCGTCAGAAAGAATTAGAATTAGGTCAGCGTGACCTTGTGCGAGATGATATTTCATATTAGCTCGGCACAATAACAAGCTAAATCTTAACGACATCATAAAAAAAATCAGAGAATCAAATCATATTTAAAGATTTTCAAAGATCCCAATTCTTTACTAAAATACCATGATATTTCCTGCGTAACTAATAGAATTAAATATTGGCATTAGAGCCCAAAGTTAACGAAAGTCGATATTTTCATGTGCAATAATCGATTCACCTCAGAGTCCATAATTAGATCGATATTGTCTCAATCGATTTTTGAAATTGACTACACGATATAAATAAAAGATACAAATAAATTTGTACATAATATTTACCAAAAGTCCGAAAAAGAATTTAGAAAAAGATATAAAAAATATATAAAGAAATCAATTGCGAAACCAAAAGGAATTTAGATCTTACATTTTACAAATCTTACACCGGAGCTTCTCCTTCCCCCCAATACAATAAAGTCCAAGAGTGACGACTGGTTGCCCTGCCGCCACTATATATACAATTTAGTCCAGAGATATTGGATGATGGAAAAAGGGGTGGAGGACCAAGAAATGGAACATTCGGGAACAAAATATACGCATGACTAAAGCTTCTACACACGTCTCGGCGTTTCGAGGTCATCCTAAATTGTATACGAGTGAAATGTCTTTGCCGCTAGAGTCTTTGTAGTCAAGTTTTTGCGTCTTTTTTCACAACAGCAGGCGATCAGTCTAGTGATGGGCATAATCGATTGATTTTAAGAATCTAATAATCATTCGATTCCTTGAAAAATAATCGAATGATTCGAAAGAATCATTCGAATGATTTTGACAAGTAATATAGAGTCGGTTATAATCGGATATTTACTACTTCTAAAAGTAGTTACTATTTGCTCGTTTTGCTTTGTGCTACTATTCTCTTTACCCTGCTGTCTGGTCTCCCAACACGCATTTTTTGCATTTGCATCTTATCAACGCATTTCTAAAAAAAAGTAGCTCGCAATTAATATAAATAATTTTGCTAACGATTAATAATTAAATAAGGAACATACGTTTCCCTGTGTGTTTAAAAGAGTCAAAATAATTTACCCTTTAATATTTCATAAACATAACAAAAATATATAAGCTTACAATCGTAAAATTATTTCAATGAATAAAATTATAATACGATCTGAATATTACGGCCGGGGAAAGTTTTATTAACTATATAAAAAGTATGTACTTATCTACTTAATAAATTTAAGTCAACGTTAAAAAGAATTATCTTTCAAACCATTTGTGCTATATGCGATTAGTTAGTTAGGAAGGTTAAATTTTAAGGAAATGAAAAAGAACAATCCACGTAGTAATGTAGCAAAATAATCGAATCATTTTATGATTTTAATTAGAAATATTTTTGGCTGTTATTCGATTGTAAACTGTACAACCACTTAAACTTTGTATTAAATTAACCTTATAATCATTCGAATGCGTAAGGTCGATTATTGTGTAGCAATGGGGACTATTTATTGAAAATGAACCTAATAAAATTAAGATCTGTATAGAGATAGCCTGGAAACATTCATAATCATAAGGTCGCTTTTCCTCAGCACTTCTGGAAAGGGTGGGGTAAGATAATGAATCGGCCAGCTCGCGTCAAGTCAGCTACTGTTTTCATTCGAATGTTTTTCTCATTCGAATGATTTTTTTAATTCGAATGATTTTGAAAGAATCGAATGAATCGATTATTCAGAATAATCGAATAAATCGATTCTATTCATCCAATTCTGCCCATCATTAGATCAGTCTTACTTATGTTGACGGAGAGTGTGGTTGTATTGCCACTTGGATTCGGGGAGCAGTCCGATGGGGTGAGTACCGAGTCTCTTGTTTATTTCTTGTGGCCCAATACCACAATTATATTTCGATACAGGCAGTAACCAGGTATGAACACACATCCTGGTTTACTGTATGTGCATCACTAGGCTTGTCATACACCTCCTCACGTGCCCCATCTGTGCTCACGGCCGGCATGTCAGCAACAGCAACCATGTGCACAGCTGAACCGTGCGAGGTATACTGGCCTACTACTACCAGCACACAGGCCGGCAGCCAGCCGGCATTTAATTTGTTTATTTAATTATGTTTTTGTTCATTTATATTTATTTATTTTATGAAAAGGAAAAAGGATAATACAGGTAATTACAATTTCACTGTAATAATTCATAAACAAAAAATTCTGAGGTTTCATATGTTTATGTTTCGTTTTCAATCCAGTTTTTATTGAGTTTTTCTAAATCTTTTTTCTCTTTTTCTATCAGAATTTTCTTCAGTTCAAATTGCTGCAGAAAGACAAGTCCCTGCATTTGAGGAGTTGGCAATATTTTTGTTTCTTCATTTTCGTAGGACAACATAGGCTTCACACTGGGTCTTATATAGGAATTTGTAGGTGGCTTATTCACCTGTTTGACAACTTGAGAAGTCGTAGAAGGATCATTTGAGAACGTTGGAGATGCGCTACACTAATCATTTTTAGATGCAGAGCTGTTGTCTTCAGTTAGTTGTGATACCCCTGTTGAACAACTTCTGGGCACTTTGGTGAAAACTGTATTTTCTGCTACCCCCAATATTGACAAAAACAGTTTTTCCCAATCTTTTAATTCAATAATTTTGTTCCCCGTCGCTTTTTTATTAGTTTTCTTTTTTCTTTTAATTTTCATGTTTTGAAGCATTTTACTCATTTGCGATTGGATCACTTCAATCCCAGTTGTTTGGGAATATGTACTACATAGGCCTTCTCACGCCTTTTTTTGTTCAAGAATAATTTTTGGCACTCTGGACTTTTCCAACAACACCGGATGTTCTGCAAGTAATATGACAAATAAATCTTTGTCCACAACTTTATTTTCATCCTTCCCTTCATCTTCACTTAACGACATGTTAAAATGCTTATAGATACGACAGAAAAATATCTACAACTGTTATTCTTACGTGCGTCTAAGACTGATGGACATTAAGGGAGTGCGGAGGGGGAGTGAGGGAGGGAGAAAGGCTGCAACGTGATAGGTAGTTGTATCTCCAGTTTTCCCGTGGGGGGGGGAGGCGGAATTGGATCCATTCCGATAGTTTTGTAAAAAACTGCTTTTGTGAAAAATCGGAATTGTATCCACTGAAATTATACCCACAAAAACTGGAATTGTATTCACCCGGAAGGGTATCTATCCCGATAGTTTTGTAAAAAACTGCTTTTTTAAAAATCGGAATTGTATCCAATGGAATTATATCCACAAAAACTGGAATTGTATCCACTCGGAATGGTATTCATTCTGATAGTTTTGTAAAAAAGGGCTTTTGTGAAAAATCGGAATTGTATCCACTGGAATTATATCCACAAAAAATAGAATTATATCCACTCGGATTGGTATCCATTCCGATAGTTTTGTAAAAAAACTGCTTTTGTGAAAAATCGGAATAGTATCCACAAAAACTATAATTGTATCCACTCGGAATGGTATCCATTCCGATAGTTTTGTAAAAAACTGATTTTGTGAATAATCGGAATTCTACTCACAAATGGCTGACTTGAGGTTCAACAGAAGGAACGTTTAACGTAAAAACTTTGTCACACTTCTGGTAGAGGGCAGCAGGATGGAATCTTCTTAACTTACTAATCGTATACTAGAGTGCAGCCTTCTCTAAAAAAAATTCTTAAACATGAAGTATTCATTCTTTTTAAAGATTGCACTGCATACTAGAAAATTAATTTTCAATCCCATTTAATTGGTAAGATTCTTTTTTTCAGGTCAATACCTTTTAAAGTATGTATAGACTTCTATAATTTTAAAGAGATAAACCAATTATTTTATTTGGCAAAAGACTTTAACTACTATGTTAAAAAAATTATTATTGAAAATCAAGCTTTAAATTATTCAAATCTAGTGAGAAACGAGACACTGTTTATGAATTCTGGCAAGAATTTTACTAACGTGAATTGGCAGCACTGCTTTGCTCATGTCCTATGCTCAGTGAGCTCTAGTGATGGTAAGAATCGAGTAAAAGTAGTCGACTACACCTATTGTGTATTGTAATCGGCTGTACTCGATTATTACAAAAATACAAAAGTAAAAATAGTTGGGCCGTGTTCTTTTTCTAGTTGCTCCATTTTTTTATCCTAAGATATAATACAAAATATTGGTTTTCTCGCGTAAATATATGTATTTGTATGGTAATGTGTACTTTCAGTGCTGGCCTGTTACAGGTCCTACGACTGTTGACTATCACTATAATAAAGGAAATTGAAATTGAAATTATTATTAGAGTCTACCAACATTTTTATTATTTATTACTATTAAGTTTACAGACGTATCGACACAAGAAACATTATTAAGATTCCTTTACTCATTTTAATATGCACAACAATATCCATAATTTCTAAACTTTTTTATAACAACCTGTATATACGTGTGTGCATATGAGTGTAATTTATTTTAAAATAAAGAAGTCTTAAATTAAAATCATTCGATGACAATTTTCAGGGGACATAAATAATAGCTTTGACACACATGACCCGCTCCCCTAAATTAAATTCCTGGATGCACCCCTGAATGTTAATATCTTCAAAATTAATCCTGCTGTAAGTACTAAAAGGTCTTGTTTGTCTATAAAAGACGAATAAAGCTATTTAGAGAAAGAATTAAAAAATATATATATTTAGCACCACGTCTTACTACCCGTTTGGGTTATACGCTTAAGTACTAATAACTCTAATGGGTGAGGTATTGGGAAGGTTTAATTTATAGAAGGTGAACCCACATTTACGTGAAGGGAGAATGGAAAACCATCTTTGAAAAACAACCCCAGTTCACCCAACTGAGATTCGAACTTTGATCTCCCCGTCCATGGTAATCTATCCCAACACGAAATAGTACGTTAGCTAACTACGCCACCAAGGCGGGTGTAAGCATTTTCACTTCTTCTTACAAAACCAAAGTTATACAAACAGGTTTTATCTAATCAAAGCAACACTATTTATGCAAATTATTTATAAGCTTAACAGAATCAAGCCTACTCTCTAAAAACACTTTTAACATAGGGCCTAGGCCTATATCATTCAATACATCACCGGGAATATTTTCAATAACTCAGGTTTGGAAGTAATAGTAGTAATAAAATGAAAGACAATTAGTGTCAAGTGAAGGGTTCTACCTGATCAGGATATAAATGGGGTGAGGGAAGGGGAGTATCTGGGCTTACAAAAATAGATGGAAAGATAGAAGGAGGGGTAAATGCGGTATACGAGAACAGATTAGCATAATAATCAAGAGTTGGAGGGTTCCTGAGATGTCGCGGTGATGTAAGGTGGGGAGGTGGGGAGGTGGGGGGTGGGGGGATGACTGAGATATGTGATGGGGATTTGGGAGGGTTCCTGAGATGTTGTGATGTAAGGTGTGGAGGAGGGGGGATGGGTGGTTGGAGCACCTGGGTGACTGAGAACACATTTGCAGGGGGAGGGGTTGGGGTTGGGGGGATGAGAAGGGTTGGAGCGCGTGCTGGACGGGTTGTCTCTCGCACGGCCTGGGTGTTTTTTTCTCTCTCAGGGTAGAGGGTGGCATGTGTATACTGGGACAGTGAAGAGAGGGTTACAGGAGGGTTGAGTGTTCTCTCTCTCTCTTTCATCAACGTGACGTAGTAGGGTTTGGGAGGACAGCTACGGGCCTCAAACCCTTACTCCTTGGGATATGACAAGTATATTCTCTCTCTCTCTCAAACCTGATGGTCTGACCTCAATCCTCAGTCCTAGCAAAGATTGGGAATTAAGGATATGACAAGTATTATTCACCCCTAAATAAATAGTACAGTTTTTTAAACCGAGTATATTCTTAATATTACATTGATACATATATTCAGTACAAAATTCTCTCTCTCTCTCCCTCTCTCAAAGTCGTAGTCTTTTCAACACGCGCACGACCGGTTATTTCACCACTTGAAAAGATCGTATTTGCCGTCACCTAGATAGATCAGCCCGCACTGCGAGGCGTTAAACCGACTTCTGTATCTCGCGCCAAAGTTTTTACCCGGAAGACGCACTTTGCCCACATAGTCCAGTGTCACGATGTTTGGCTCGTCCTCCGGTTCGCTGATCTCCTCGTCTCCTTCCAGGCGACGAACGTTGTAGGTCCGATACTTTTCGAGTTCGGTAACGCTTTTGACACGGTCGAGTTCCTCGCGCTTGATCCGATCCAGCTCGACTCACAAAGCGTCTTCCTCGTGCAGGGATGTCGATTCCTCGAGCTGGGGAGCGTCTTCGCTGAGAATTTGCGGCTCGTCCCCTTCCTTCAGCTTGTAGACGGGACATGATGTTGAACAGCTCTCGACGGACTGACTCGCCTCGTACATTCCCGGATTATGGCATCCGAGCCAGTGCACCGAAGAGTCGCAACATTCTCTGTAACCCTTCTCGGCTCTCGCGATGTAGTATTCCAAGCCGTTGTCTGAGATCTTAATTTCACTCATGTCTTCCAGACGATAACCCAACCGTCTAAACATTACGAATGAGATGCGTCTCCCTACCTCCCGGTCGCTTTATATGCTCGGGATGGAGGGGGGAACATACCCTCGCTCCCCTCTATATCCTTCGCATCGATCCACGAATTGTGTGTCGAGTCGAACCCTAACCATTTGACGTACGCTCTATTTCCGGAACGTCTGACTATCTTCTCCACGAGGTAGCCGTCGGGATACGAAGTCTTTCTAAGTTCCTTAGCGTAGAAACCGCCCGTGATAGGGTTACCTTTCATATCTTCGAGTAGGAAGGTCCTAGGATTAGTCTCGACCACCTTGCGTATTTTAAACAGTTCGGTCGACCAGTTTTCGAAAACGTCCTTATACTTGCTGATACGGACTATATCGCCCACTTTAAATACGTTCGGCGTGGAATCTGAGCTCTTGAAACGTTTATAGACTCAATCATCATTAATTCTTTTACAAGATTCATACATTTAAAAGTTAATTACATTAAACATTTATTGGGAATTTAGGAATTAAGGTTAAATATCTTCAGTACGACAAGTATTATCCCACCTACTTAAATAAATGACTTAAATCCTCTGTCCTGGTAAAAGATTGAGAATTAAGGTTAAATATCTTCTGTATGTTTTCAATAATCAATCCCGCCAAATATTTGGGATATGACAAGTATTATTCTCTCTCAAGATGATTACCAAACCCCTCGATGGTCTGACTTCAATCCTCAGTCCTGGCAAAGATCGGGAATTAAGGTTAAATATCTTCTGTATGTTTTCAGTCCTTAGTCCTTGGGATATGACAAGTATTATTATTCTCTCTCTCTCTCTCTCTCTCTCTCAAGAAGATTACCAAACCCTCCGATGATCTTTGGTGTCTGACTTCAATCCCCAGTCCTAGCGAAAGATTAGGAATTAAGGTTAAATATCTTCTGTATGTTTTCAATCCTTAGTCCTGCTCAAGATGATTATCAAATACCCTGATGATCTGACTTCAATCCTCACTCCTGGTAAAAGATTAGGAATTAAGGTTAAATATCTTCTGTATGTTTTCAATCCTTAGTCCTGCTCAAGATGATTACCAAACACCCTGATGGTCTGACTTCAATCCTCACTCCAGGTAAAAGATTAGGAATTAAGGTTAAATATCTTCTGTATGTTTTCAATACTCAATCCCGCCAAAGATTTGGGATATGACAAGTATTATTCTCTCTCAAGATGATTACCAAACACCCTGATGGTCTGACTTCAATCCTCAGTCCTGGCGAAAGATTAGGAATTAAGGTTAAATATCTTCTGTATGTTGAGGTGTAGGACTGATGGTGGCGAGCCTCGAACCCTGAGGGATCAGGTTTCAATCCCTCTCTCTCTCTCTCTCTCTCTCTGATCTGACTTCAATCCTCAGTCCTAGTAAAAAGATTAGGAATTAAGGTTAAATATCTTCTGTATGTTGAGGTAGAGGGTGGTGACGGTGAGCCTCGAACCCTGAGGGATCAGGTTTCAATCCCTCTCTCTCTCTCAAACGCTGATGATCTGACTTCAATCCTCACTCCTGGCGAAAGATTAGGAATTAGGGTTAAATATCTTCTGTATGTTTTCAATCCTTAGTCCAGCTCAAGATGATTACCAAACACCCTGATGGTCTGACTTCAATCCTCACTCCTGGAAAAAGATTAGGAATTAAGGTTAAATATCTTCTGTATGTTGAGATGGAGGGTGATGACGGTGAGCCTCGAACCCAGTAGGATCATGTTTCAATCCCTCTCTCTCTCTCAAACGCTGATGGTCTGACTTGAATCCTCAGTCCTGATAAAAGATTAGGAATTAAGGTTAAATATCTTCTGTATGTTTTCAATCCTTAGTCCTGCTCAAGATGATTGCCAAACTTCCTGATGGTCTGACTTCAATCTTCACTCCTGGTAAAAGATTAGGAATTAAGGTTAAATATCTTCCGTATGTTGAGATGGAGCGTGGTGACGGTGAGCCTCGAACCCTGAGGGACCAGGTTTCAATCCCTCTCTCTCTCTCTCTCAAATGGTGACGGTGAGCCTCGAACCCTGAGGGATCAGGTTTCAATCCCTCTCTCTAAAACCCTGATGGTCTGCCTTCAATCCTCAGTCCTGACAAAAGATTAGGAATTAAGGTTAAATATCTTCCGTATGTTGAGGTGGAGGGTGGTGGCAGTGAGCCTCGAACCCTGAGGGATCGGGTTTCAATCCCTCTCTCTCTCTCTCAAACCCTGATGGTTTGACTTCAATCCTCAGTCCTGACAAAAGATTAGGAATTAAGGTTAAATATCTTCTGTATGTTTTCAAACCTTACTCCTGCTCAAGATGATTGCCAAACACCCTGATGGTCTGACTTCAATCCTCATTCCTGGTAAAAGATTAGGAATTAAGGTTAAATATCTTCTGTATGTTGAGGTGGAGGGTGTTGACGGCGAGCCTCGAACCTAGAGGGATCAGGTTTCAATCCCTCTCTCTCAAACCCCGATGGGCTGCAATACAAGTTTCGAACCTTGCTCCCCAGGATAATTGTGCTTAATCTACTCCTCGTAAGACCTAAGTCAATAATCATTTAATTGTTTTCAGGTTAAATGTGAATAGTTTTTGAAATGAGTTTAAAAAGATTTGTTTACATCATTAACTAACAATACGAGGTTCGAAACTTGCTCCCAGGATAATTGTGCTTAATATACGCTTCGTAAGACCTAAGTTAATAATCTTTAAAAAGATTTGTTTACATCATTAACTAGCAATACGAGGTTCGAACCTCACTCCCAGGATAATTGTGCTTAATCTACGCCTCGTAAGACTTAAGTTAATAATCTTTAAAAAGATTTGTTTACATCATTAACTAACAATACAAGGTTCGAACCTCACTCCGAGGATAATTGTGCTTAATCTACTCCTCGTAAGACCTAAGGTAATAATCATTGAATTGTTTTCAGGTTAAATGTGAATAGTTTTTGAAATGAGTTTAAAAAGAATTGTTTACATCATTAACTAACAATACGAGGTTCGAACCTTGCTCCCAGGATAATTGAGCTTAATCTACATCTCGTAAGACCTAAGTTAATAATCTTTAAAAAGATTTGTTTACATCATTAACTAACAATACAAGGTTCGAACCTTGCTCCCAGGATAATTGTGCTTAATCTACACCTCGTAAGACCTAAGTTAATAATCTTTAAAAAAAATTGTTTACATCATTAACTAACAATACAAGGTTCGAACCTTGCTCTCAGGATAATAGTGCTTAATCTACGTCTCGTAAGACCTAAGTTAATAATCATTAAAAAGAATTGTTTACATCATTAACTAACAAGACGAGGTACGAACCTTGCTCCCCAGATAATTGTGCTTAATCTGCATCTCGTAAGTCCAAAGTTAATAATCTTACAGGTTAAAATATCATTGACTAATAATAAATCATTGAATTGTTTAATAGTTTAAAAAAAAACACCTACTTGAGTCGTTTTTGAAATGAGTTTAAACACACATTTTTTCCGGCCTCTTTTTTTCCCGTCTTTCTTTTTTAACAGAAGGGTCCGAGGGAGAACAACCCACCTTGCTCCCAGGATAATTGTGCTTAATTTACACCTCGTAGATTCGTACATTAAAAGTTAGATGCGAGCAAAGTTATTTGCATGAATAAACAGTGAAAGGATATTTAAGAATAAAGCATCTACGTATAAACTGCCGGGATTCAAATCGTCACTGGCAAACCGGACAAGACTAGATTGAAGCCTTTTTCTGGATACATTCCTAAACATTCTTCAAAACATTTAGGATGCAGAAGACAAACTTTCGCGAATGTTTCTTTGTATTCCCATCTTCCCAGTTCTATATTTTTGGATGTTGGTGACCTGCTGGTCTAGGGGTAAGGTGTCAGACTTCTGTGCTGACGGTCTGGGTTCAATCCTCGGTACCGGTACGGATTTATCTGATTTCCAAACCCTTCCTTCACCTCTGACAAGACATCTTGTGAATGTGAGGAATGCCAGGTCACCACCGTGGTTCGGATTCCACGTTAAACTGTAGGTCCTTCATTTCATCTCACAATCACCCTACCATTACACATTAGCGTAAGTAAGACGTGGTGCTAATAAATATAACTCCCTGGTATTGATGTGGCCTAGTGTGTTCTTCCTATTACAATCTGACTATATCTAACGGTCAAAAGAGCTACGTGTGACCTAGTGTGTTCTTCCTATTACAATCCGACTATATCTAACGGTCAAAAGAGCTATGTGTGGCCTAGTGTGTTCTTCCTATTACAATCTGACTATATCTAGCGATCAAAAGAGCTATGCGCGACCTAGTGTGTTCTTCCTATTACAATCCGACTATATCTAACGGTCAACAGAGCTATGTGTGGTGTGTTTGCGTTGGGACTGAGAAGTCGGTGTTCGTTACCCAACGTTCTATGAGAGGTCTGTATTGTGATCTCTCATCCTCTTCTGGAAGCAAAGTAAATTGTCTAGTTCCCTAGTTAATAGGGTTCTAATGATTGGAAAAAATAAATGTTTAATGTAATTAACTTTTAAATGTATGAATCTTGTAATAGGGTTCTAATGATTTTAACTTTTAATGATTGAAAAGAAATGTTTAATGTAATTAACTTTTTAAAAAATAAATGTTTAATGTAATTAACTTTTAATGATTAGAAATAAATGTTTAATGTAATTAACTTTTAATGATTAGAAATAAATGTTTAATGTAATTAACTTTTAATGATTAGAAATAAATGTTTAATGTAATTAACTTTTAAACGTATGAATCTTGTAAAGAATTAATGAAGATTAGAAATAAATGTTTAATATAATTAGCTTTAAGCGTACGAATCTTGTAAAAGATTTAAAAAAAAAGAATTATTGATTATAACTTTCATTGTATTATTTAATCAATGAGGGGAAGAGGAGGTGGATGAAGGGAAGGAAAGAAATAATGAAAAAAAAACACATACATAATTAATTCTATTTAATGAATATAAAGATTTAAAACACATAGATACATACTAAATTAGTTGTTTTTTTCACAAGTTATAATTCTTGAAATTGTTGTTTTGTTTATACATTAACACTAATCACTTACACAATAGAGTACATGACGTGAATATTTTTTTAGGTATAATTCTTGAAATTTTCTGTTTAATCGCTTACAGTATAGAACATGAATATTTTTTTTATACATTAACACTATAGAGACTACAGAACATGAATTTTTTTAGGTATAGTTCTAATCACTTACACTGTAGAGAACATGAATTTTTTTTTTCACATAGACGCACTGTTCACTGACGCACTATAGAGTTGACGGTCCGGGAAGTCACTTATAGAGTAATGGAACCATGGAAGAGTATTGACAGTTCCTGGTACTCTATATCTTTTGTCGTCGATAGAGCATAGAGCGACCCTATTGAATTTGTGTGTGTAAAGTTTGAAACATACAGCTCTTATTGAACGAGCCTCTCTCATGACTATCGTCTCATCTGTCAAACAATTACGATAATCCTCTAATGAAAACGTTCTTAACGCGCTACTCTTGACCCTTTTAGCCTTGAGCGTCTCTCCATCTCCTTGTACTGAGAATGAATAGAGTTTAGGACGTAAACCAATGAACTCAGTGATGATCCGACCTCGAGTCTCGTCTTTTAGTTTACCGAGCACCCCGGCATCCTGTAAACATTGTCTTGTCCGTAGGTGGAGGTGTCCAGGTAGTCATTAGCTAACAGGGCAAGTCTCTGGTATGCATCCTCAACAGTCATGTAGTAGAGAAGTGAGTCTGTATCAGTGTATTGAAGTTTTATCGTACCTTTAGGGAAGGCAGGGATCATAACCTGGTAATACAGACCGTACATGACTACCTTCGAGATTTCCAAAATGGCGAATCCCGCATAGATCGGCATATCAAAGTAAATCTCTTGCGGTTCCATCTCGATGATGACTAGGTTTTCTGACACGATCGAGCGGTTTTTAAAGTTAGGGCTGGCTATGAGGTTACCCGCTCCAAATTTCCCATCCCACCTGGTAGCTATCTTTATCGTACGGTAAGCCCTCTTGTTAGATATGAGGCGGCCGAATGCGGCATTGTTCATCAGTTTGAAAAACATGTTTTCAAATTGATTGCTCGCTTTACTCCTCATTTCCGCGTTCAACCTGATATACGGAGCCATCCACGGCGCTTGCTTGAAACTGAGAACACGGTGAACTCTCGTCAGTTTCAACCCGTTCGCTAAACATAGCTTTAGATGGCGGTAGTGAATGACGTACCCAGTCTTATCAGCTAAAGTTGTTAACAGTTTCTCATGTTTCCCTACGGGTGGAATCCCTTTCTCAGGACAGAACGGCAAGTCAGAATGAGCGTCGTGCACATCTCGCGGATATTCAAGATCTACCTGCAAGATATAGCCCGTATCCGCATCGTCCTCTACTTTTAGCACGTCCAATCGAGCAATTTCTTCATCTTCGAGCCACCTGAACTCTCCATAGGGAAGTGAGGACAGCATACTAAATTAATAGAGTCCATTCACGTCTAGATAGACAATGTAAGACTCTGGATTGGAAGGATCAAACGCGTCCATATAGCGATTATTCACTACAGCGTGACGATTAGCCATAAAACTTATCCCTCCGCAGATAGCCCCCTCAATTAATTGATGCGTGTCCATATCATCGATTAATTCGAGCCGTACCCGAGAGCCTGGTACGCTAGACTGTGAGCTGTAACGGACCATCCAGGATCGAGCCTATACGTCTTCATGCAGAGATCACGAAAGTTCTCAAAGACGTCGGCCAGTAAAGTTACGTCCGTACACAGGTAGAGGTTCGAATAGTCCCAAAGATTCTTACATTCGAATACTCGCTAAACCTCACAGGCGTGATCATAGTCTTCCTGAGAGATATGACTATCCGTGAGCGCGTTGTAAAATTTATCTTTGCTCGGTAACTGAGTCTCGTCCAGCCGCTTGAATGAATCAATATAATCATAGGGGAACACTCCTTTTCGTGTGACTAATTTGAAGCGTTCATCCTCGGGATGGCACTTACGCGTGATTTTAAGTTGCTCGGGTTCGAGGTAAGATACGCATTTCTCTAGGGAAGTACATAGAAAACTGAAACTATCTATAATTTTAATTGTAATCCCTCGAAATCCGTGCCGAATATATTTCATGATTACTTTGAATCTTCCCATAGTCTCGCCAATAACTCTGACTTTTCCTGGATTGACGAGAACGCTCTCGCCCGTGAACGGATCAGTTTCTCTACGTTCAACGAGTGATTCGAGAAGGAAAAAATTATCGTAGCAACGCGCGTTATGAATTACTACGCTCAGGTGACTCGGGTTCTTGTAATTAATATTACACGCCGCGTGACTACTCCCACGATAAAGTCCAGTCAAGTGACAATGATCCATAACCCGAATATCATCATTCTTGTAGGGCTTCTCGCATATATGGCAATGAGAGGCTGTATTATGAGCGTCTCTTTGAGCAGGAGTTAACGGTTTCATTGGTACGACGGTACTATAGTACTCTAGTACACGCTTCGCCGTATCTACGAGTGCCTCAACATATTGGTCAGTACAATCTTTTCCCGTGAAGTGACGGTACTCTGAGAGACTATCGTCAAAATTACATTTAACGTACATTCCTACAGAATAAGCTACATGACGCTGAACATTCTCGGTATATGAAAATTTTGGGTCGGGATCACTCGTCTCTATAGGCATAAGTAAGCTCTCCAGGTCCGCATATACGATAAATCCTGCTTTCTCCTGCTGCTTATACTGAGTGAACGTGAGGAATTTATCCTCCCCTTGAGGGAATGTACTCCTTACCGCGTCGAATTTTATACACGCCTCTTTATGTTTTGCGAGTTTGTTTTCAGTTAAAAAAGCGGACAGGCATCTATCGCAAAAGTATCTACGTCCTCTGTTAGACGCTCGCGGTAGTTGAGGGTTTATTAACCGTGACAGATTATTAATCCAGCTGAAATGATAAGTTTCTGTCCCATGCACTCTTATCATGAATAAATGAATATGTCTAGCGCGCTCTTTAGCACTGACGTGTACGGGAACAATTACTAGTTTTTTAGAGGTGTCAGCAGTGTCAATATAAGAGTCACTCCCATCGTGCTTTGCAGTGTACACATTTACAGATATATCGTTAAGCTTTTCAAAGCGCTCGATATATCTCATTTGGAAAGGGAGAGGGATCCCGTCTAGATTCAACACGTCTCGAAAATTAGGGTAAGAGGATAAACGTTGCGCATTTCCGGTCGGTTCAAAAATACCTGATAAAACAGATACAGGGAAACAATGACCTTCTTCACATTGCACATTTATCAACGCTTCACGCCTGGCTATAGTTTCAGGGATTTGAACCCGAGCCCCGATCATGAAAACTGTGTTTTTAGAGAGATTTATCCTCATTTCCAATGTACCGTCATACATCCAACCCGAGTCTCTAGAAACAAAACCTTCAATTTGAGCAAGAAGGGGAAAAACCACATTATTCTCATATATCTCCTCCAAGTTTGTAGGGGTAAATATACCGCATAGAGTAGTGTTGAAATACCCTTTCTCAATTCTACCTTCGGTAGGATGTCTAAACTCGCAAATGAGGCTGCAATTTACCTTTATCGAGTCATTTGCAATTGTTTCTTCTACCGTCTTTACGTATATATCCCCGCAAGCGACGAGAAACTGAACGGGATCCTTATAAGGCAGTTCATTACTGATAGAATAGGCTTTTATACGGCGGGTGTACGCCTGCTCAATAAGTTTCAATGAGAGACCTAACGGTTCCAGGTAAAGCCTAAACTGAGTAAATCCCGTACCTAAGTCACGTGACTGAGTCAAAAGTGTCCGGATCCGTCTATCTATATCGTCATGACCTAGTATCAAAACGCTCGAGGTCTTAATCAACCCTGGTGTATGCTCAATATATGCCTTATATACTTGTGTTGTGATATCACGTTTTAGATAATTAATTAAAATTTGCTCATTCGAGGTTAATTCACGGAGAGTATACACTTTATTTCCATTTATTTGTTGAGATATAATGATGGGGGAAGAAAAGCGTGCTCTTTTAGCTAAAGGTTCTGTCATGTTCCTTAAGTTCGCTCTATGCTCTCCATTTTACCCTCCTCTTCATTCAGGTACAGTCCCCTCCAAGATAACGTCAAGTGGGCTCGAGATGGCTGTAAACAAACAAACAGGAACGACTATGATGTGTGTAAGTGCATAAGTATGATAATCATATGCTAACACCTTACCCCCTAGACCATCAGGCTACCTAGCTGCTTTAGTCACTGTCTGTTCTGAGGAGTCTGGAGGGTCAAGGTTCGACTCTCGCTCCAGGATGCTTTTAACCAAATGGTTTTCTACTCTCTCTCACCATGCTAATTTGTACACATTTCCTCTAAAATATAACCCTATTAATTCATAAACAGCGTTAGTATGTAGACGTATAACCGGAACGGGTAGTAAGAAAGATTTGTACGTAAGCTGTTTGTGATATTTTAGTTTACTGTAAATACAGAAAGGTTTAAATGTTTCTTTTTTTGTCGATGAAGGTTGTTCTCCCTCAGACCCTTCTGTTAAAAGAGGGTGGAAAAAATTTGTGTTTAAACTCATTTCAAAAACGACTCAAGTAGGTGTTTTTTTAAAAACTATTAAACAATTCAATGATTTATTGTTAGTCAATGATATTTTAACCTGTAAGATTATTAACTTTGGTCTTACGAGATGAAGATTAAGCACAATTATCCAGGGAGCAAGGTTCGAACCTCGTGTTGTTAGTTAATGATGTAAACAATTCTTTTTAATGATTATTAACTTAGGTCTTACGAGACGTAGATTAAGCACAATTATCCTGAGAGCAAGGTTCGAACCTTGTATTGTTAGTTAATGATGTAAACAATTCTTTTTAAACTCATTTCAAAAACTATTCACATTTAACCTGAAAACAATTCAATGATTATTGACTTAGGTCTTACGAGGAGTAGATTAAGTACAATTATCCTGGGAAGCAAGGTTCGAACCTCGTATTGTTAGTTAATGATGTAAACAATTCTTTTTTAAACTCATTTCAAAAAGACTATTCACATTTAACCTGAAAACAATTCAATGATTATTGACTTAGATTAAGTACGGTTATCCTAGCACACACACACACACACACACACACTTACCTTCCAAGTTCAGGATGGCTCTTTTGGTGGCGGTAGAGAGACCTTTGTAAACAAGTAGTAGATCCGCTTTTGAGATGTCCTCTATCTGGGCGTCACTAAGCGTCGAAAATCTCCGCGGCAGCCAAACTTGATTCTTGGCGTCGAGCACAGTAACTATACGACGACCGAATCGGGTACTTATCGATTTTATTGAAGAAATACGGTACGCATGACCTATCTCCAAGTCGGTCAATTTACGCGGAAGTATTTCATTACTTCCCACCTCCGTTAAAAATGCGGCTACAAATTCTGACGCCATGGCTAATATAGCTACCGGTTAATGATTCAACAAAAAAAGAGCTGACCACTCCTATTTATAGGCTCCAAGCCACGCCTCTCCCCCTCCCACAAGGTACACGGATCTAGACCCTCAATGTGAAAACTACTCAACACAAATCTCTGTCGCGAATTAAGTATCATGATTCTAAGCATGTCACATAGAAAGAAATTTATGTTCTAAAGTTCGTGTTTTGGTGAATCAGATAAAATATTTCTCTGCCAAAAGGGAACTCGTATACCTTGACTGTTATGAGAATATACGGCTCTTTCAAGTGCAGCTGCCACACCTGAGACCACCTGTGCACCCAGTCACTACGTCAAGCCTGCTCTGACACCCTTTACCACGTGAGTACCTTACACCTCTACCCACACACTCTACACACTACGTCACGATGATGAAAGAGAGAGGAGAAAAAAACACCCAGGCCATGCGAGAGAGAGAGAAACTTGCTAGATAACCCGTCCAGCACGCGCTCCAACCCTTCTCATCCCCAGGAAACCTCAATTATGCAAATGACTCCCGTATGCCGCACCAAAAAAATAGTCTCCCCCTCACTTCTCTCAGTCAGCCAGGTGCTTCAACCACCCATCCCCCCATTCCCCCTCCTCCACACCTCACATCATAACATCCCATAAAAATACTAAACCCCCATCACATTTCTCAGTCATTCCCCCACCCCACCTCCCCACCTCCCCAACTCACATCACCGCTACATCTCAGGAACCCTCCAACTCTTGTGTTCTTGTATACCGCATTTACCCTTACTGATAGATAATACCAAAAGGGGATGAGAAGGAGAGGGAGAGGTTGTTCGTATAAAAGTATTCTTGAAACCACCCCGAAATTATGGATTTAAAATGACCTGTTACCAATCTCACTCAAAATAGTAGAGCTCTCTATTTTGAACTGAATCAAAAAGTCAACCTTCACACCCCTTAATAATAATAGTAAATATAAGTTTGTGGTTTTGTTTATGTTAATTTGATATTAATAAGAGAATGAATAATCAATTATAAACCTTTTTCAAAACATTTACTTTTAAATACTAACAACTGTTTGTACCAGCTAAGCTAATATGGTCACACACACACACACACACCACACACATAAGAAGTTTTATCGTCCTGCTACAACCAGATTTACCATAACTACTATCGGTGTTCGAAACTCACCGGATGTATCGAGATCATTTTTCCTAAATTATTTACCCCTTTATCTACACGCAAATATAAATACACTTTCTCTAAATTCTACCTCTCATACAATTCCTAAAGTGTGAACACGAAGTTAGTTCATAAGGATATGGAGACGTGAAGAATTGAAAAAGCAGTAGACATTTCAATCAAGATCTCTATAAATGTCTTAAAAAAACAATTTTTGATTTAATTTGTGGAAATAATTTTTCTTTATCGCATCGGTCGGGCAGAAAAAGTATTGCTATCGTTAAAATAAAATTTGAAGTTTTGATAAATATCGGCGTTTAATGACCCCCTGAAACCGAAAAAGTTATTTTTGCGATGCCGCCTGTCTGTGTGTTTGTATATTTACATAGAGCCAAAGCCATTTCATCGATCAGGCTGAAACTTGATATCGAAGGTTTTGATAGGGCTCCCCAGAGAGGTTTTTGGAGTTAGATATCCAACCCTAAAATTAAAGGTAGTTTATTTAACGACGTTGCCTACTTGGCAATTTCGAAGCGATTTTATGAAGAGGGTTGCATCTTAACCTAACGCACTCAAGCATAAAATATGTGACCTCATCTGACAGTTCTAACCACCTCCATGACAACCCTTCCCCTCTTTTGCTACCTGTGTCAGGAGGGTACAAACTCCACTCGTCACTCGGAAGACCGGCAGGTCAGCTTTTCAGTGATAGAGATTCAAATATAACCATTTCGCGTGCTGATAACTAAGTGAGCTAAGGCACTAGAGTGACTAGACCAATGGTGTATAATCTGGGAGTCGCGACCCCATTCAGGGTCGTGGCATTTATTTGGTGTAATCACATTGCTTGTGGAGATTATAGTGTTATGTTTACTTTTTAAATTGATTATTACTATAGGAAGGTACAAAATTCAAGTACAGTAAAAACAGTTTGGTTTCTAATTATGTTTCTTTTGGTTACCTAACTCAAGCAGTTGCTTGTTGACTTAGTTTGCTGTATGAGTCTCGTGTTAGGCGAGAAGCGTTGCTATCAAGCTTTCTAAATACCCACTTGTCTCGTTAATTCACTTTTTAAACATCCTAGTCGCTTTCATATAAATAATATAGCATAATCTAGTTTATAGGAATTAAATCAAACACGTGGGCTTAACGGCACTCTAGTTTGGTTTAACTGATGAGGTTAGGATTCATATTCTGACTGACGGTTCTGGAATTAATTTTCCCTATACAATTTTCCACTCTTCCTCCTCGCAATTTCGGCTAACTTAATCTTAATTCAACCTTTTGCATCCCTAACAAATTAGCGAAATTAGTAAACATGTCTATAATCCTAACGGGTATTAAGATGCGGTGCTAAAATTTGTATGGCTCTGATTAGTAAGAATATTAAAAAACTAAAATTTAAAAACCAGGATATTAATATTTGTAGGCCATAAAGAGGTTGCGATGGTCTCCAAGACAAAAATTGATGTCAAACCCGGCAAAAGGTTGGAAGCCACTGAAATAAGCTCGCATTTCACCCACAGGTTAATGTTCGAATTATACAATTGAATTGGGCATTTTCCTCTTCATACTCATCAAAATGTTAGTGATGGATGTTATCATTTATCAATATATTTTATGGTTAGGATGATTTAAAATGTGACTTGATCATCGTTGTAGATGTTAATTCTCGACAATTATCTATGGTTAAACTCTATAATTTAGGCTAAGAATGGAAATACCAGGCTCAATAAGATTAACCTAACTCAGATCAAAAAAGCGAATGATCATTTGATTTCAACGTCTGTGTCTGAAATTTTCAAGCTGTCGTCTTTTATATAATGTGTGAGAGATAAATAAATTTTCTAGTATTTATTTTTCTTTTAACACTTGATAAGACACGAACATTTTTAATATTTGTCAGGCTATACTATATTTAATGTGATGAATTGTTACTAAAATATCTAAATATCATAAATATGTACAAATTGAATATTGTTCTAAACCGTGCGCTGATAAGAGTATGACTGAAAAATGAACTGTATGGGAAAAAAGATCTTGTATTAAAATAACACGTTAAACATGCCAACCAATATTGTGTATTATATCTTAAGATAAAAAAAGGGAGCAACTATTTTTACTTGAGTATTTATGGAAGAATCGAGTACAGCCGAATGCCAGGCCTCCACCATGGTTCGGATTCCACGTTAAACTGTAGGTCCTTCATTTCATCTCATAATCACCCTACCATTACACATTAGCGTAAGAGCGTATAAACCGAACGGGTAGTAAGACGCGGTGCTAATAATAATAAAAATATATGCAAGTCCTTAAACCTCTTAGGAGGAATATTTGCACAACAATAATCTATCTCCATTTTAGACTCAATGTCAATATTTACATTTTTTATTGGTCAAAATTTATAAATGAGGAATTTAATAGCAATGTGATGACATGAAGATGTGCTACACCTAATAAAATGTCAAAAATTTTAACCGGAAGTCAAAGTTTTAACATGAAGTTTTGACCCTTGTGGAGTCAATATTGATCTCTTTTATCGGTCCAAAAATAGAAATGAGGACATTAGTTCTTTAAAAATAACATTTTAAAATTTAAAACCGGGACTCGAAAAATGTTGTATATAAATATAGTGTAATTTATACTTGGGTTTGCTAGTGTATATTATTTCGTTTCACATATATTACGAGTTTTGAGTAAATATTTCCATTTTCAAACAATAGAGCGAGAATGTCCATGCGGAGTTCTGTACCATTTATTTAATATCGTTAAAATATTTCTATCTGATAGGTTTTGATCTTCAAAGTCATTTAACCTATTCTAGATAGTAATTTTTTTTTAATTTTTAAAGAAAAAAATGTTAATCTTAAAAGAGTATGCAAGTCTTTAAAAATTAAACTAAAAAAAAAACACTCTGGCTTCAACAATGTCAAAGTTTAACCAATCAAAATATTGAAACTTTTGAAAAAAATTATCAAAATTTTACTGAATAACATGATATAATAATAATAATAAAATTATAATTCAATTAATTGAATGAGAATTTTTATATACATTAAAGTGTAATAAATAGAATGTGTACAATATTTAAAACGTTATCACATTAAAGTGTGAGTTAACAATTTTTTAGAAATCTTGAAAGAATTTTATGTATGACAAATGGAGTAATGTATGTCATTATGAATTATAAATATATACAATTAAGAAGACATCTAAAAGTATAAAGTATGTTGAATTGGATTTTATAAAAAGTTAGATTTTATTGTCAAAACATTAATATTGAAGTGTATTATGCACACAGTGATATATTTAGTAAGTCAAAATATATGGTGTTATGGTGTTTTTAAAAAATGTTGACGATAAAAGGTGATAAAGTTTTTGATTGAAAATAAAAAATATATAATCCTTAACTCAATACAATCCCTTGTTTCTTGAAATAGCAGCTAAGTTTGCCGTTAATATCAACAAGTTTCGACGCTCGCTATCATCAGCTGCTGCATCATCAGTATTAGACATAAAATAAGATTTGTGTCAACAGATTACTTAACTCAGTCTCTAGGGTGTATATCTACTGAGATAAGGGTCCTGGGTTTGACTCCCGGCACGGCCGAAAAATTTATCGTCGTTGAAATGTGGGTTTACCCTTTCACAATGGTGAATCAACGGCCGGGGGCTAGATGTTGTGTTTGTTCTAGATGTTAGTTCATAAGTCAGTTCAGAAAGTGCATGTTAAATACCTCAAATAAATGAAATTTTAAAAAAAGTTGTCTTATGTCATGATTTGACCATGGGATTCTAAAATTCAAACGTCCCATCTCCAATTTAAGTTCAACTTTACTCTTTCCTAACATTTTAGTGAAATTAGTACAACCTGAATGGTTTATGAGAAATATTGCAAAATTAGACTTACCTCCAACAATTAAATCTATCTTATTTCCATTGGTGTCTACAAAATAAGTTGCTCTCAATCTTTCAATTTCGTTAGCCTCCACAATGCAATTTGTGTCAAACCTGGACTCACCACTGCACTCCATGTTCGTTCTACTATATAATATAATGTCCAAGAAAGAGAGTTGTCAACTCTTTTGATAACAACTTATATAGGCTCACTTTGTGTTTGAGCACTGAAATCATATATATATATATATATAAAACCAGTCATGATAAAGATAGTCCATTGATCCAGAACCTTCCAACAGTTATATAATACCAAGTTGAAAATAATTGACCTTTTTGCTATCAATCAGAATACTAGTATACTGGCACGAGTGGTGCTATTTTCAATTTATTGTGAAACTTTTGGTCTTACCAGTTTAAGTACTCGTTTTTTATCCTTTGTGTGTATTTGTTGAATCTGCATGGACTGTTATTATGTTTTAACAACTTTATGATTAGGAAAGGGATTTAAGGAGTGTGACTCTTGAACCTAGTGAAACGATTACATAGATACTTAGATTAATATAGGTTTACCTATAATGTGTGCTTATATACGAGTATTACGGTGGGCAGGACATGCAGCGCAAATGGGTAATTCTAGAACCGTGTTCAGGGTATTGACTGGCAGACCCAATAGGAAGACCTATATGCAGATGGGAGGATGACATTAGAATGAACCTGAGAGAGATATGTTGCAATGAGGTGCACTGGATGGAATTAGCTCAAGATAGGGCTAGGCTGTAATGAGGTGGACTGGATAGAATTAGCTCAAGATAGGATGTGGTGAGGTGTACTGGCTGGAACTAGATCAAGATAGGGATAGGGTGTAATAAGGTGGACAGAGCTATCTCAAGATATGGTCGGGGTGTAATGAGGTGGACTGGATAGAACTAGCTCAAGATATAGGGGGAAACCTTTTAGGAAAAACCACCTTCAATACAACTGACCGGGATTGAACCACGATCTCCTTGTCATCGGCAGTCTACTCTATTGTGATATTGACGCCTTAGACCATGTGTCCACTCTTGTGGGTATTCTGCCTATTTTCAATTTCTTGAGTACCTATACTACTCAAGTCTTCAAGGTTTAGTTTTAACTATTTTAAGTGCAAGACCAATTTATGGTGACAGTTAAGAATTTAGAAAACTTTGTCTTAACAAATGTATAGTGATTTTTTTTTAGTTTCCGCTACTCAATGACTTTATTGACACAACTGAGCAAGAACTTCAATGTAATTCTTTTTAGAATAAAAAAGAAACATAGTAAAAGTAATTCAGGTCTAAGATAATATTTCCTGTCTACTTATGATAATAAACTTTTGAATGAAAAACCGAAAATTAATCGTCACCTAATGAGGATCAGAGTCTTGAATTGTCTTGTGAGTTCCCTTTAAAGATAATTTTTCTTCAATAAAATTGCTAAAATTTAATGTTTCTATATTTTCAATAAAATACTTGATTCGTTTTTCACCACATATCTGTGCAGATAAAAATTAATGTAAACAAGATTTGCGACTTAAATATCTTCTTGGAGCCAGACATTTGAGATGTGACTGCTGCAAAGCCACAACCATTGCATTAACTCTTGCAGCTTGGTTATTGCAGAAATTTGATTCATTTAATTGTTAATAAGTATTTTGATGACTTAATTATGAAAAAAAAATGCAATTTTCTTATACGTTATTGGGTTTCGAACCCTAATCTCCCCGTCATTAGTCCATTATATTGCGAGTAACGCCCTTAAACCATCCGGCCACCAAAGCGGCATCCATGGTTTGATTTTATATCTAAACTTTTAAGCAAGTTATTTTAATCAAAAAATTTTTTCTTTAATTCCTCATCGCGTATAACCCAAACGGTTAGTATGACGTGGTGCTAATTAATAATAATTTAACTACTCATCAATTTAAAATGGCATTAATTTATTTATTTTACAAATCGGTGAGAACAAACTCAGTCGGGGATGTTAGTAATATTTTAGGGATTGTCCTCAAATATCGGGGACAAATGGTCACTTTAATTTGGTGACTTCTATTTAGATAATCTTAGAATAAATTAAAGAGGCCATCAGCTCACTTCCTATACGTGCAAAGAGAAATATAATTTACATGTCCGTGAACTTTAGCCAAACATACTTATCAATATAGATACAAGCTTTTTAATTATTACTGATAGTTACACTATTATCATAACTCACACTTTTTATATGGTTACATTTATATGTCTAGTATTAAGATAAAGGACTATGGGTTATATATTTAATGTAGGGGGTCAACATTAAAATAAAGGAGTGTCATTTTAATTAAAGCTATAAGTAACATTTTGCAATTAATAAAAAAAAACTCATCTGATACATATCAAATATTTGATAAATATTAATATTCTATATGTTATTACATTTATAATTAGTTTACTTACTTAACAATGCCTCTTTAATACCAGTAACTGACTATTTCTTTTTTCTGCGGGGTTGAATATATCATGGATGACATTTAAAATATTGTGTTACTTAGTGCAGTTAATAATATTATTTATAATTAGGCCTACTGTATATTGATTTATTTGGTTTTAAATGGAGTTGGGTTGAATCCACTATTTTCCAAATCCTCATTTAACTTCCGCCAAATCCCAAATAACAAATTCGTATCTTATAACAAATGTATGAGCCTCAGAGGAAGTAGAAATACAATAAAAAATATATAAATAGTATCTAGATGTTAAAAAAAACATTTTATAGTCCTTTCATTATAACATTCGTACATTCAGCTGTGTGTTAAATTACTGGACTGTGGCCTGGTTGTTGAGATTTTTCTATAAGTATGTTGGGACTAAGCCACCAATGAGGGCGTATTATAGCTTTAAAATAAATTTCAATGGAAAAAATTAAAGAAAAACATATATAATTTTTTTAGGGCTTGAGGATTTGAGGGTTCCATCCTCAGTTTTAAATGATAACTTGACTTGTTCCTAGTTTATAATATTATTGTTTCTTGCTACTTTTTAACAAAATATATAAAATATGTGTTGAATATTTTCTTGGTTGATTAAAAAAATACTGATATGTTGCTCTCATCCTCCTAATACTGTACTCATAATTCTTTAATGTTAAAAGAAAGCAGGATCACCACACAAATGTAAAACCAGAAAAATGCAAGAAATTTTTGTGTTTTAAAACCTGAAAAAAAAACTGGAAATTTTGCAAATAACCATATAAATACTGGAATATTTGAGAATTTGGAGCACAAAGGTGCAAACCTGAAATAATATTTTGCATGTAAGAAAAAGCGAACTGAAGCTCTAAGAGTGCCGGCTATAACATGTTATATCTTAACACCTTAAAAATTTGGCTACAGAATGACTGTATTTATTTCATCCTCAAATCTGTATCCGGTACCTAAAAATGTCAGGAAATTTGATATGTTGGGGAAAAATCATGAAAAAGTCAGGATATGTTTTCATATTAAAAAACTTTTATTTTCCATAGTTGAAATAATATTTTTCGTCCATGGTGGATTAAATAGCAAAGTTATTATATTTGTTAATTATGGTTAAAGTCACATTTAAATATATTTAAATTTTTAAAAATGACACCTGGATACGAAAATCAGACCTGGGACCTTAACTTTAATGCAACAATGCTTGGCTATTTAATATACCGTGATATGCGCATTAATACAGTTATAATTGTACTATTGGTAGCATAAAGACTTACAGAGTCCAAGTTGGATGCGTTTTCTGATAGCTCGCGATCTTAAGTGATCACTCATATGTAGTTGATGATCTCCCCACATCCATTACAGACTCTGTCTTAAATTATGAGTGAAGAATACCCCTGATACAGGGCGATTCCTGGATAGTTCAGTGGGTAGATGCATACTAAACCAAAGGTCCCAGGTTTGATTTCTGTGTCCATGTATAATTTTTCCCTTATACATATTAATCTCAATTTTCAAAGTCAACACATAGTTTACTGTAGTTTGTCCATCCCTTTACTGCAAGTCATCAGCCAAAGTGTGAGTCACGGTTATGCGCACTCGTGGTAATTTAATTATGTTATAAGAAGAAGATCCAGGTACAGGTGGATAAGAGGAGTGTAGAGAGAAGAGGAGTGGATTGGGCTGGAGTGGAGGAAGAAAGGTAGTGGGAGCAGGAGTAAATAGAGAGGTTTATGTTTTTAAGACAGACCATACCTGTTGCAGGAAACAGTGCACGATGAACACGAAGAAACTAAAGGAGATGTGTCTCACAACAATTTTAAACTTTACTGATGTAAGGCAATATTTTATTGCTTCAATATGGTCTCACTGAAATCTAACTTAGATCGCACTACCCAATAGCCCATCGCTTTAGTTTAAAATCCTTTAACTACTTCATTGAGGACAATATTTTAGAATGGGTATGTGTCTAAACATATTACATCAATTTGCATTCGTAATAAAATTATGTAATATACTTAATACATAGTAACTGGAAAAGTCAGGAGATTTTAAGCTACTTTTTGGTTGGAACAAGCTCGAAATGATTTGTTTTGAACATCACTGGCATGAATGACTTCACATTAGTCAATAATTAAAAATGAAATTTCATCCCTCAATACTTCAAATCAAGTTCGCTAAGGCAGGGTGCACACATGCTGATACAAAATGCTTCAAAATATAATTAAATGAAAGATTTTTGTGTCGTTGTGTTTCGTCGTGTCATTCCACTTTGACTACATGCCTTAAAATGATTCGCTGCACATTGGCTGAAACAAGGCAGGACAAAATAGATGGCACACGAAGACACACACTGTGAGACACTTTGCATCAAAGTAGCTGTCTTCCCTACTTCCATGTTTCATTCTGTTTCACTTGTTTCGTAAAAATACAACACTGCGCAGACACAAGTCAGGCAATCTGGCCACGTGACAATAGTCTCCTTCAAAACTTGAGCTGTAGTACCGTGGCTACAAACATGTTTACCATATAACCTCCGCCACCTATAAAAGTGCAGTTACATTTACCCGTTTAACCGGGAAACCAGCACCGCTCATGAATCCTCCGAGCACATCATCACTCTGCTAACACTAACAAGAAAAACAAGACTGTTTCCTCATAATGTTACGTAGTTCGGCTGACTTTCCCCGAGTAGCGGACGCTGCGCAGGCGCTAAAACTTGGAGAAAGAAGCGCTCTGGGTGATCACGTGGTGTTCCCTACCCCCCGTATTATCTCACTCTTGACGTTGTGCGCAGGCGTCAATGAGGGTAACTCGTGCTAACTTGCTGATAGTGGCATCATAGAACTTGTGTATCCTCCCTCCCATATTTTCCCCACTGTGCCAAACTGAATATAGGCGTGCACCCGGCAAGGAGCAGGTACTCTTTGATGCTTTTAGGATGTAGTATCTTATGTTATGTTGGAAAAACTTTATATAATTTGTAAACCTGGGGACCTGTTAAATTGTTATTTAATTATGGAGGGACCGAATTTGGATTTGCTTCGGCGTAATATTTTTTATGAATAATTTTACTAGTTTAGTTTTGTTGGGTAATTAGATTTGTTATGAAATGAGGATTTTTTTTTAATTATCTGCTTAAATTTAGATTCTATGATAGTATAAACAAGTCAAATTTTGTTGTTAAATTTTGTAGGGTATATTGAGCAGTATTATGGTTAGGTTCCTGTCTTACTGTGCTAGGCGTTCTAAAGGAAACTTATATGTATTGTTATCTTACTTTCTATTGTTACCCAAGGAGAATTTCAATTACTGTTTGCCAACCGTTATTATACACTCAGTATGTCTGCAAGAGACATATTAAGCCTTTAGGTAGGTTGCCTGGCCTCTCGGTCGGATTGTTGGACAATAATCATATCATCATTTATTTTTAATATAACCAGTGTGGCGTGCGCATTGGGTGGCGGGCTCTGCAAACTGTAGCGCTTGAGTCGGGGTCGGCTCAGAGCGGGCTGACACGACGTGAGAGGTCATGATTAACTGGCCTGACTTGAAAGAGTCAACACCTCTCTCTTCGAATGGCTAGTCTAGATTGGGAGTCGTTGAACAATGCGCACGCTCACGAGTAGAAGGAAGCCTCTTGTGTGTTGTATATTCTATAAATAAATTATACAAGTATCTTTCCATCCACGGCTTGATTATTACTTCTAATTAAGATCCTCAGACAAACGGACCCGAGCACAGCACAATGGTAGCAGACAACAAAGAAAGAACGCGTGATAATTTGAAAAACCATCAGTCAAATCCAAGTATACACCAGCATGCAAGACGTCAACAATTCCGTCCCAGAAGTGGAAAGTGACCCATTAGATGACAACTCAACAATCCGGAGGGCAGCGCGAGGCAATATCGCTATCACCAGCCGGATCAACACGTTACAGACCAGAACCACGGAGCAGATTGGAGCACGTTAGGTGTTCACCATATCCAGCCAGGGGCCATCAGACGAAGGGGCCAAGCGGCCATTCAACAAGCATCCCTACTCAAAAAAAACGGGAAGGTCTGCGGTTCGCCACGGACAAGCGACCCCGAGAATGGATCAACAACAAGCACGACCTACAGGATCTACCAGTAAACAACACCACTAACAGCTAAGTACAGTCATCAAGTTCCAGCAACCCATTCTACAAATGTTTAATCCAGTGTGTGCACATTCGACGGGGAGGGGTGGTAGATGGGCTACACCCATCTCAATCAGGGTTCGCCAATAATAAATATAAAGAGTGATTTCTCCTTTTTTAAAGGTCAGATGAGTTTAATGGGAATCAAAATGAGTAAACTAAAGGTTCTAGGGGC
This sequence comes from Timema cristinae, assembly GCA_039000515.1. Classification (NCBI taxonomy): domain Eukaryota; kingdom Metazoa; phylum Arthropoda; class Insecta; order Phasmatodea; family Timematidae; genus Timema; species Timema cristinae. Next base: position 51,376,197 of record JBCFYV010000003.1, read on the forward strand.
CAGTTGGACTAAACTACCTCTTTGAAATAAAACTGCTGAACGTTGGTCTAATAGGTAAGAAACGTCTTAAAAACAATTGATTTGGTGACGTAGAAAAAAAATGTTATACATATGAGTCAGGTCCCTTCTAACATCCACACGACTAATCACCAAGGTTTAGCCTTACTATAAACAATTTATGAGGTACTATTTACTCTTAGAAAAAGGCTTAGCGCTATAGGGTTGAAGCCACTAGGTATTAATACAGACTAAAAGGAAAACAAGGTCTAACGAAAGGTGTACGTTTCGTTCGACGCTGTTGCTGAGGTCAGGGGGTCATTGTTTTGCTAGCGCAACGCGTTAACATTGAGAACCTCTTATTTAGGACACCACCTAGGCCAAATAGAGCAAGAGCCGGCATAAGGTTAAAAGGGAAAAAGAGGGTAAGGGTCGAACATCGTAGAGTGAATAGGGGACGCGTAGATGAGAAGAATCCGAACCAGGGAAATTAACGCAAAATCCCATAGGAATAGTAGACTAGACTCTTGCCCAATAGTTAATTCTACTCGCCGTCATCATGGAATTGGATCCAAACAGGTTGTTGAAAGATGAACTACAATACGAGATCATAATTCGTGGAGAAACCCCGTTAGATACGGTGGATGGGTTACGCAGCCAACTCCTCCTACTATTAGACACGGAAAGAGACTTAAACGCCTCGATAGTAAAAACAACCTTAATTCCTCTGCTATCAGACGAAGCTCCCATAGTAGAACGGAGGTTACATACCTAAAGAAAGATCTAACTGACCAGACAGAGCTTACCCCAAGTCAAATAAAAAAATTTGAAACTTCCTTGTTACATCTTTCGTCGAGACTAGAAAGGGCGACCATAGACGATACTAAGTTAATAGAAGGAAAAGAGACGGGTTTAAAACTATGCGAAAAACTCAAAACAAAGGTAAAGTCGCTTAGGGGGCACCAAAAGGAGCCCACGCGTTCTAGTAACGAAGAAGAGCTATCCAGCCGTCTGGCAGAGGGCTCGGGGGTGTCAAGAGATCTTACGACTGAAATAAAAAAAACGAATAACAAATCACCCATAACTGATCCCATCCAAATGGAATCGCATGATGTTGTTAAATCCAGACTTTTTACGGTCTTGAGTATAGTGAGAAAATGGGGAGTACGTTTTGGGGAGGAGTCAGACCCAGTGGATTGTTTAGAAAGGGTAAACGAACTTAAAGCCACTTACCATTTAACCGATAAGGAGTTGTTACAAGCGCTTCCCGAAATTTTTCAAGGAAGTAGGTTACGGTGGTTGAGAAACAATCAACATAACTGGCGCGATTGGGAGCAATTTCAAACATTATTCAAAGTTAATTTTTTTAAGACTAACTACCAAGAGTTAATAGAAGAGGAGATTCCGGGAAGGATGCAAAAACCCACGGAATCCGTACAGGAGTATGTAACTGAATTGCAAACTCTAATTAGAAGGCACGGGGGGTTCACGCAGGAACAGGAGCTGAACCGTGTTTTTCGCAACCTTAGGCCCGATATTAAAATAAGTTTAACTAGAACCCAGATACAGTCCGTCCCTCAGTTAGTGAAAGAGGCCGCAAGTTTCGAATTGAGCCAACAAGAAATAAAAAATTACAATAGACACTTTAGCGAAGAATATAAACTTAGAAGGAACCCCAGTGTTGGCGGACGGCGTAACCAGGAAAACCGGCAATACCAAGAGGAGCCGGCGTTTGCACGAAGGGTCGAGAGGGAAACATTACAATACAACCCAACAGTCAAGGGCGATAGAGAAGGTAATATCTCCTCCCTAAAAACTCGAAAATGCTTCAATTGTTTTTCGACGACGCATTTGGTCCGTGACTGCCCTAATAGAAACCTAAGGGGTAAGGAGAAAGGAAAAGGGATTTTTTTTAAGTAGGCGTGGTCCGAACAACCGATCCACGCCGCTGAATCCACCGTGAATCACAACCACGAGGGCGCGCTAAAGGGAGTGAATATAAATATTGGCAAAATAAATACAATCACTCTTTTGGACACGGGCTCAGTTAGCAATATCATGTCTATAGAGTTCTATGAAAGTCTAGAAAAAAACAAACTAAAAGGGCTTACACCATGTGACGTACAATGCGTCTTAGCGGACACTAGAACCTTAAAAGTTAAACAAAGGGCAAGGATAAATATCAAAATAGGCAGGTGGGCGTGGCCTATTTGGTTTCTGATTGTGGAATCCTTGGTGACACCGGTTATATTAGGACACGGATTCATGCGTGACACAGGGATGAAAATTGATTTCGCTAATAATAAGGTGTGTTTTGAATTCGATAACCAGCTAGAGTTTAAATTAGAGCCCTTACCTGAACGGAGGGAGGTAACGGTAGCGGTGGAGACGAAATCCATGGGACGCTTTAACAAGGTGCTGAGTGAATATACGGACGTAATAAGTGAAAAAATAGGAAGGACCCATGTTCTCACCTTAGACATCGAACTCCTCGACGATTGCCCAGTACGATCTAAACCGTACCACTATGCGCCGCCCAAATTGCAAGTACTTAGGCACCACATCCAAGACCTCATAAAAAAGGAAATTATCAGACCCTCGAAAAGTCCGTATGCGTCCCCAGCCTTTCTCATAACGAAGGAAAACAAGGAAAATAGGATGGTCATCGACTATAGGAAATTGAACGCCAAGGTGAAATTTGAAGCGACGCCCTTACCAACTATCGAAATGGCCTTTCAATACTTGGGCAAGGCCAAGATATATACGGTGTTGGATCTTAATAGGGCCTACTACCAACTTCCCCTGTCAGAGGCGTCTAAACCGTACACGGCGTTCATCACGCCCGTGGGGCTATTTGAATTCAATTTTCTCCCGTTCGGAATGTGCAATGGGGCACAATCTCTCAGCCGACTGATGAACACCATATTTGGGGACATACAATTCGAGTACGTATTTACGTATCTGGACGACCTTGTAATTTATTCTGCAAACGACCAAGAACACGAAAAACATCTGTGAGAAGTGTTCAGAAGATTAAGGGAAGCAGGCCTAACCATCAATCCAAAGAAGTTAAGGGTGGCCGTGACGCAGATTGATTACCTGGGCCACATAATTTCTTGTAAAGGAGTAGCTGTCAACCCGGAACGCACGCGAGTGGTGCGAGACTTTCCCACCCCCAACAATACGAGGAAACTCGCCAGGTTTTTGGGCATGATCAATTTCTATGGAAGGTTCATACCCAATCTGGCGTCAATCGCCTCTCCTCTCTACCAGATAAAGAAAAATAAGGGAACATTTCTGTGGAACTCGCAAGCCGAATAAGCGTTTTAAGAGTTAAAAGGCCTACTTTCGCGACCACCTATATTGAAAATGGCGGACTTCCGGGAACCGTTTATTCTTCAAACTGATACGTCGTCGTCGGGATAAGGGGCGGTTTTGTGTCAACGCAGCAAAGAGGGGTTGCAACCCGTAGCCTACGCCAGCCGGACGCTGCACCAACCAGAGAAAAATTATCCCACCTTCGAACTGGAAGCGTTGGGTATCATTTTTGGAGTGAACAAGTTCCGACAGTATTTAGAGCACAGGGAGTTCGAACTTCAAACTGATAACTCCGCCTTGTCTTGGTTATTGAATCATCCCAGACAAATAGGAAAAATAGCTCGGTGGATTGCTCAACTACAAGTTTTAAGGTACTCGCTGACCCACATCCCTGGAAAAGAAAATGTGGTGGCGGACACTCTTTCAAGGAAGTTTGAAGAACAGGGAAGAGAACCCGGACCTACACAGACGCCGGTGAACGAAAACAAGTCAAGCTTACACCACCGCAGAAGGAACGAGGAAAACAGGGGGGGGGGGGAGGAACCCCCAACGGAGGAATCGTTAGTGGTAGGAGTATTAGCAGGGTTGCCAGAACTGTTCATACCCATCAACACTACCCAACAAGCCGACCCTAAACTACGACAAATTATAACCAGTCTCGGCCAAGGTGAGGCTGGACAAGACTACAAAATCAAAGACGACATATTGTTACATAAACCATCGAGAACGGCCGGCTGGAAATTGTCTGTGCCGATTCCCACGCCCGGGTACTCTTCGAGTATTTCCACGTGTCTCCAGCGGGTGCCCACTTAGGGGTGCTATAAAACGGTGACCAAGGTAAAGAGGCAATTTTTTTGGTCCAAGATGGAACAGGACATACGAGACAGAGTCCGAGCATGTGAGGTCTGTTCGGGATCTAAACCTGCCCTAAATCGTAGGTACGGATTCTTATCCTCGGATGTGGCACAATTTCCTATGCAGAGGTTATATGTAGACCTGTTCGGTCCCTTGCCAAGATCCAGTGAGGGCAATGTTATTTTACTGACTGTATTAGACGCCTTTTCAAAGTTCGTCTGGCTTATCCCGTTGAGGGCCCCCACGTCCGCTTCAATAGTCAAAGCCCTGAATAGGGAACTTTTCAAGAACTTTGGTTTTCCGTGTTCCATCGTGTCGGACAATGGAAGCCAGTTCACCTCTCGTTTATTCAAAGATATGTGCTTTTCCAGTGGTATTAGACACTTCACCACTAGCCCATTTTATCCGAATCCGAACCATGTCGAACGTTTTCATAAGAACCTTAAAGCAGCTCTAATAGCTTATCACCATCAATTTCATAGAAAATGGGACACCACGTTACTTTGGTTACAATTGGCGTTCAACTCGGCAACCCACACCAGTCACAAAGCTACTCCCGCTGAATTGTTATTAGGTTAAGAACAGCTGTCACCTATTAATCTGCGCTGGGAGTTATATCCAGGGTTTTTAGAGGAAGAACCCCCCAAAAAAATTGTGGAAAAATGGGAAGTGGCGTTTAACGAACTGAAGAAGTCGCGAGACCTAGTCGCCCGAAGGTACAACGCCCAAAGAGCACCCGTACCCTATAAAGTAGGGGACAAAGTAAGGTACGAGCTCCACACGTTGAGCAAGGCAGCGGAAGGAGTGGCGGCCAAGTTAGCCTACAAATGGTCGGAAAAAATGGTAGTCAGTCAATTCTTAACACCCGTGACTGTACTACTGGTGGACCCCCTCACCAAATTACCCTGTCGCAGAGCCCACGTGTCGCAGCTTAAACCCTGCGAGTAGGCTTCTCCTCTTCACATGCCCCCCCCCCCTTCATTCCTTTCGGTGGGAGGGCTTCTTTGACGTGTAGGGCGGGTAGCCCCTTGTTTTTCGGGTGGAATACCCTTCTCCAAAAAGGGAGGTTAAGACTCTAGTTGGCCTGGGCTCTGTCCTTTAGGAGAGAGGTGGGTGTTAGTATCCCCCGCGGTTGCTACGTAAAAACAGGTAACATAAAGTGAATTTGTTTCCGTAAAAAAACAGGTAACATAAAGTGAATTTGTTTCCCTGAAAACAGGTAACATAAAGTGAATTTGTTTCCCTGAAAACAGGTAACATAAAGTGAATTTGTTTCCGTGAAAACGGGTAGCATAAAGTGAATTTGTTTCCGTAAAAACAGGTAACATAAAGTGAATTTGTTTCCGTAAAAACAGGTAACATAAAAGTGAATTTGTTTCCATGAAAACGGGCATCATAAAGTGAATTTGTTTCCGTTAAAAACAGGTAACATAAAGTGAATTTGTTTCTTTAAAAAGAAGTAACATAAAATTGAATCTGTTCCTGGAAACAAAGGTAATATAGAAGTGAATTTATGTCTGTAAACAGAGGTAACATAAAAGTGAATTTTTGCCTGTAAACAGAGGTAACATAGAAGTGAATTTGTGTCTGAAAACAGAGGTAACATAAAAGTGAATTTGTGTCAGTAAGCAAAGGTAATGAACAATTAGGGATAGCAACCCAATCTACTCTACAAATGTAAAGCTATATTCGATATATCCTTACGATGACCGGCCGGTCTAGGTGAACAAGGTATTTAGGATGTAAACAATGTATTTAGGATGTAAACAATGTATTTAGGAGGTAAACTATATCTTTAGGATGTAAACAATGTATTTAGGATGTGAACAATGTAGTTAGGAGAAGCTGTATAGTTATTTAGTTTATTTATATTCCTAAAATTCATTTAGGGGTCATTCTCTGTAAACAAAGTATTTAAAATGTTCCATATAATTTCTATGTTTAAAAGGTTAATTCTAGCTTTAGTCTTAATATACCTTATTATATTTAGGAGGTTAATTGAAGTTCATTTCGAGTTTACGGAATAAATATGTTTAACCTCCATGGATAACGCTAACTTCACAGTTCATGTATTGTTTATCTTGTATATGGGGTTTGACTCAAAAAAAGTGGAGGTGTGTGTGGCGTGCGCATTGGGTGGCGGGCTCTGCAAACTGTAGCGCTTGAGTCGGGGTCGGCTCAGAGTGGGCTGACACGACGTGAGAGGTCATGATTAACTGGCCTGACTTGAAAGAGTCAACACCTCTCTCTTCGAATGGCTAGTCTAGATTGGGAGTCGTTGAACAATGCGCACGCCCACGAGTCGAAGGAAGCCTCTTTTGTGTTGTATATTCTATAAATAAATTATACAAGTATCTTTCCATCCACGGCTTGATTATTACTTCTAATTAAGATCCTCAGACAAACGGACCCGAGCATAGCACACCAGGTGTATGGTCAGGAGCGTAACCCTAATAGGTGATATGAATAAGATATGAGATGGGATAAAAATAGACTTTCTAATATACGTGTTTGCCAACTTTCATCCTTTTTAATTATTGTTCACTACATTTTAACTTTTGGTGCGTATATAGATTAGTTCAGTTAAATCATTATGAATATTCTTTATATTTGATTATGCGTGTAATAATCTGAAAATCTATATTAATTTCTTGTACATATATTTTTTTTATGTATAAAGTTATTTTTGAGCATTTACCGTAATCTAAAAACGTAATATTGTTAACATTTGGATTATGAAAATAAAACAGCCTTTAGGCCAATGCCATCTTCTATACTGTTTTTATGCTTTAGCATCAAGCATACCCTTAAACTCCAATTAACGTATATAATTAAATATTTCTTTTTACTGACAGTTAAACACCTAGGTTCAGATACTTGGGCGTGGGCATATTTGAGTGTGTATCAAATTAAGGTCCCTGGTGTTTCATTTTATTATTGCGCTTGTTATTGCAACACCTTCTCTCCTGAAAAAAAGGTTGACTGTGTTGATCATTTCTTGTTTTGTTTATGCTTGAAAATGCCGAAAAAGGCTATCAGTAGTGAGTGTAAATACAAAGATGCGTAATTTGCCAAAGAACATTTCTCAATTCTTATTTAATTGATAGTGTGAACCCAATATTTCCTACTTTATACTTTCTCCTGCTTAACCAATCAATTCCAGAAAATTACATCTTTAATTCTACAGCTTCAAGTGACTGCTGGCAAAAATGAGTACATTAGTTTTGTAGATTTAAAAAAATTATAATGGACTTGATTTGCACAAAATTATTTTTGTAGTTACTGATGATGCTCCAGCCATAGTCTGTAAAATAAATGGATTTGTTTCTATATTAAAAATTATCATCTCTAACATTCAAAGTGCTCATTGTTTGATTCAGCAAACTGTTATATGTGCTAAATTACATGATGAATTTAAATTCATAATGAATAAAGTAAGGAAGTTGTTTAATTTTCTTTGCTCCATTTAGAGCTTTAGTGACAGATTGTTCAAGAAAATTGTTGCCAACATAGGTCTTGAACATAACAACCTTTGCTACCTGATGAAGTAAGGTCGTTAGTGGCTAAGGATAGTCGAGAGAATATTATTATTATTATTATTATTATTATTATTATTATTAGCACCACGTCTTACTACCCATTCGGATTATACGCACTTACGCTAATGTGTAATGGTAGGGTGATTGTGAGATGAAATGAAGGACCTACAGTTTAACGTGGAATCCGAACCACGGTGGAGGCCTGGCATTCCCCACATTGAGAGAATATTGAAATCGAAAGAAACAGTGTTGGTTTTCTATGTTTTGTTTTTTTTCAGAATAGTAATTATGCTAAAGCACAACATTTTTTTTTTCACCTTAATGACTGATTATGAATTCCTACTTAAGCTTGCATTCTTGCATTAGTGAGTGGTACTTTTGGTTACTTGAATAAATTAATCCTTCAGTTGCAGGGGAAACCCTTCCTTCGCCTCTGACAAGACATCATGTGAATGTGGGGAAAGCCAGGCCACCACCGTGGTGCGGATTCCACGTTAAACTGTAGGTCCTTCATTTCATCTCACAATCACCCTACCATTACACATTAACGTAATTGCGTATAACCCGAACGGGTAGTAAGACGCGGTGCTAATAATAATAATAGTTGCAGGGGAAAGAGAAAACTGTTTTTGATATAATATAACCAATTCAGAATTTCAATACTAAAATGTTTCTGATGAAGGGTGATTTTAACTGACATACGTTTATTACGTTTATTAATTTGTAAGTGTTTGTGAGGTATTTTAAAAAGGAAGAAATCAAAAGGGAGGAGTATTTGTTTTAAATTTGTGGAGATAGCCCTAGCACTTTTTTATGAGGTTTATAAAAAAAAATTGAGTTTAGATTTGCAGAGTGTACATTGCCAAAAGTAATGCGGGAATTCATAAGAAATCCCTTTGCGACCCCTACCCAGTTATGCAAGATCCCTGAAAGTCCTAAAGGACTGTTACCTAATATGGATCAAAGTGATTTACAGTTTGAATTAATCCATAATCATGGTTCGAAAGAACTGAGAAGTATATTTACAGGCGAGTCAATGTGTAATTTTTGTATAAAATTTATGACTAAATATCCAAGTTGTAAGAAATAATCCATTCTATTTTTTTTACTATGTTTGGTCAAGCTACAATATAAAAAGTAGGTTACCAGAACCAGTTAGCATTTTCCCATTATTAAAATGCACTAATATTAGCAACTATAGCCTATAGAGCCTACTCCAGCTTCTAAACAAATCGCCGAAGTACGTTTCCCTCACTTTTCTCATTAATTTCTTGATAACTAAAGTAAGGTTTATTTTATAATGTATATATTAGGGTGCCTAACTTTTATAAATCTTAAAACAAAAAAGATTATAAATTGAGGTTATTAGTTTTCATTGTGTATATAAAGTTACCTCAAATTAATTTTTCGCACGCTTTGGCCCGGTACATGAAAAAATATATATATATATGCCACCCTCCTCCCTCTTTACTGCTGTGTGGGCCTAAATTGTCAAGATGGGTTGCGGCCGAGGATAAGGGTGGTGACTGGAAATATAGCTGTGTGGGTTCGTAATTGACGTCCTGCTTGGGTTTTTATGGTTTTAACTGACTTGCTCTATGACAAAATGTGATGTTGAGGAGAAATATTAAATGATGTGAAAGAACTTAAAGGAATTACTTAGGAGCGCGAGACAGAGCTAAGTATATCAAGGAATGCTTAATCAATGACCTTACAGACCTTTAGGTGACCCAACGTGGATATAAACCCTGGTACCTTGGGCATGATGGTAGCCCCTCCCAGCACACGTACTCAGCGATCCGGTGTCCTAACCGGCGTAGCTCCCTAAATGGGCAGTGTAGCCCACTTAGATTTGATGGTGGTTTGCCAGCCCTATTAGCTTGGAAACATTCATATTTATCCTGCCTCCTAGCCTGATTTACTGTGAGGAATGCTGACACTCTGTTTATATTGTCATCGCATTTTTTTGTTTTTTGTTTACTAACTAATCAAAACACCTTGCAATACTCGTTTTGTCACTCACAATTCACAACACAATAAATATTAAACAAACAAACGGCTCAATTTATGCCGTGTCAATGACATAATTGTGGCCTTTGATGAGAATTAATTGAGAACTACTGCGTTAGACCATTCGATCACCCATGGCCGATGCAGGTTCTAAACATAAATCATTATACAGTCAACTCTCGATTCTACGACCCCGGGAATAGCGTCCCTCTCGAAGTAACGACCCTTTTTTAGGAACCGTGAAAAATGTGGGGGAAAAAGGTTGAAAAGTTTAAGGAAATCGGCTGTAAAATGTGTTTGTTGCATTTATTTAGGTCACTGCATTGCAATTATCTTTGTGAGCGCTGTATTACTAGTAAATTGGGTGGGTCAGGTATAAAAATAGACATCACCTCATAATTGCCAGCCAATAGAACTTAACTCTGTCCACCCCCTCCCACAAGCAAGACAATGTTTCCCCGTGCGCGACTGCCGCTACATCACGTGCCAGGCTTGCTTTTGCCATTGTTATTTCGATTCTCGATTTGGTTACTATTTTGGTTTGATTTTGTGAACAATTTTTGACGACCCATGCTATTGTTTAACATTGTTATTTTGATTTGGTTACGTTTTTGGTTGGATTTTGTGAACGATTTTTGATGACCCACGCTATTTATCGTCTAAAAAATTCAATTTTTTCGTATGAAGGTCAGGGGTGGAACAAAATCTGTAAAATTCCAATAACGACCCCTTCGAAATAACGACCCTTTTCCAGGAACCATGAAAGGTTGTTTAATCGAGAGTTGACTGTAGTCATATATTCTATAGTTGAGTCAACTCCACTATTTTTCGAATCTGAATCTTCAACTATCCTTCAAATCCCTCATCTCGAATCCGAATCTTGGAAAAATTCATTAACATAAGAGAAAATACAAATATAATAGAAAATACAAAATAGTAACTAAATATTAACATTATTTCGTATAGTCCATTCATTATAACAGTTATACATCCAGTTAAGAGATAAATTACTAGGATAAAATACAAATATAATAGAAAATACATAATAGTAACTAAATGTTAACATTATTTCTTATAATCCATTCATTATAACAGTTATACATCCAGTTAAGTCTGAAAATTGAAAAATGACACCTGGACACGGGAATCGAACCCGGGACCTTCGGCTTAGTACGCCACTGCTCTTACCACTGAGCTATCCAGGATTCGTCCCGTGCCCATGGTCATTCTTCACTCATAGTTTAAGGCAGAGTCTAAGATGGACGTGCGGAGGTCGTCAGCTTTATAAACACGTGATACACAAGATCACAGCCATCAGACCACGCAGCCATTATCGACTCGGTAGTTGGCAATTTTGCAGCCATTGGACAATTATATATATATAATTGTATAGGATTGCATATATAGTGAAACAATAGCCGGAACTATTGTTAATGCATTTTAGTGAGGATAACACCTCTCCGATATCATATTCTGAAAATTGAAAAATGACACCTGGACACGGGAATCCTGGATAGCTCAGTGGTAAGAGCAGTGGCGTACTAAGCCGATGGTCCCGGGTTCGATTCCCGTGTCCAGGTGTCATTTTTCAATTTTCAGAATATGATATCGGAGAGGTGTTATCCTCACTAAAATGCATTAACAATAGTTCCGGCTATTGTTTCACTATCCAGTTAAGTGATAAATTACTGGTCTTGGTACTGGTTAAGTTCATCTTATAATAATTATAATTTGTTCTGAACCACGGATAATAAGTATTAGAGCTCTAAAATAAATTTCACTTGATTTTTTGAAGGATTCTTGAATCTCAAACCTCGAGTATCCTTAATGATTCGAGGGTCCCATCCCAGATGGATAAATAAATTCCTGCCACCTGACTTGGGTTCATCAAATGGGCAGGATTAGGTAATCACGCCAATAAAATAGCTAGAACTTGAAAACCATTCTTCTAGTTTCTTCAAAATGATGTTAAAAAAGTATATTTCTAGTCATCTTAATCTAATAAGCAGGTATAATCAACAAAGCTTTATTTTATATCAACACATTTTTTCTAAATACCTATATAAAAGCATAGTTTGTTAGCAATTTACAATGTATCACAGTTTGTAATCTATAATATTTTATATAATGAATAAATATTAACTTTGGCAACTCTTCAACTGTCATTAATAAGCTTAATTTACCTGAAAACACTTTTTGCAAAGACAAAATATTAAAATTATTAATTAAAAATTGTAAATTGGGCAGGGATGATAGAGTAGGTATACCTTCAACCCAACATTAATTAATAGTGGTAAACACTCACTTTTGGGGTATGAGAAGCTTCAAAAACATTGATTTTACTTCAAATATTCGTCAGTTTTTACTTGGATTTAAAAGAAAATTCTGGATTTTACAATCGCAAAGCTTCACCAATAAAAATATTTAAAGTTAAAATACATATTAATGTTAAATTTTTGTATACTCTACTCTCCTTCTATCCTGAAAGACAACAGTCTTACACCTACTTAAGTGGCTGGATTGTCTAAGATGTCACTCTCCTGTTAGGCTGAAGACAGAGTGGGGCGATCGGGGGTCAAATCCCGGTCTGGTCTTCTGAGGATGGTTTTCCCCTCAATGGTTTCCTACTCTTCTCCCAACCAGATGTGGGTACATTAACTCTAAATTGCTTCCTTCCTCATCCCTAACCCATTAGAGTAATTATCATAAATGCGTACAACCTGAAACAGGTAGTAAGATTAGGTGAAAAAGCCTTATCTTGACGTATTACATTATGTCATGCAACATAACATTTTTTTTCTTTTAAATATAAAAACTTGGATTTGGTTTCAGGAATAGTTCATATAATTTTATTCAACGTCACTTCACTACGTACATATTAGCATATGACAACTTCAAAAGTGTTTTTTATACCGTGCATCTAGGCATGGAATCACGAGCGTAATAGGAATCCAATATTATTAGAGGTAATTTGTAATTCCCAGGTGAATGTAATTAAAAACTATTCTTACAAACACAAGTAGTTTTGTACATGCATAAGTTATACAAGTTAATGAGTATATTGACAATTGCTACATATCAACCCTGAGGAACCAAGTTTTATACACATTAGTATATTTATTAAATCTAAAAGCTAAGATAGCTAAAATCAATAACAATCAATTGATAAAGACCCTTTTATTTTGGCAGTGAATTTTTTTTATTTTTTTTGCGAGACCAAAAGGTTTAATGTAAAGGAGGACATATTAGGCCTACAATATTAATGTAGATTTGTATTGTACTTTATGGGTATTGACCTCTAAATTCAAATGTATAGTTTCAAAATGAAGTGAAATAAAAACTCAAAATAAGATCAATAATACGCAAAAATAAAATGTTTTATTTGGAAGAAGGTACAGTTAAGGCAGAGAACCATTTCTAAATATAGCAAATTACCTCAAAAAGCGAAAAGTGGTTTGCCTTAGAGTTTATTTTAGACAAAAATAAAATATACAAAATTCATTTCCTGTAAATTTATACATTTAAATGCTTTTTCTTAATTTTTGGAAATTAAGAAATTGGTAACAAACCGATCACAAATATAAATTACCATTACACATGGCTGATTCGAAATAATTTTCTAACAAGGACTATTTTTATAATAAATCTATAATAAATAAAAGAAAATATTTGTCTGTGTGCGATGCCCAGCAAATCTACGACACACACAGATCTGAAATTTTTAACATAGGTTAATGGAAGGGGGTCCGAATGCACCTCAAAGCCGGATTTTTAAATTTTTAATTAGTTTTTTAATTAGATTTAGAATAAATTTTCAGAGATGATTGTGATAAGAATATACCACATCCTCCTTGGAAAAAAAGTGTATGAAATTTGTTAAATCATGGCAAATTGGTCACCATAGGAGGGGGCTTATATAAGCGCCGTGTGGCATTGCTAGTATATTTTTAACTTACAATAAAATGTATTCATGAAATATCACCATTTGATAAATAACATAAAACGACTTAGTATTCTAAATTAAACAACTATTTAAGAAGAGCCAGTTTTAAAAATCCCAAAATATCTATAAAATTGAATTTATAAAAAAACTAGTTCTTGAAAATAAAAATTGTACTGTAAATAGTGCAATCCAATAGTATTTACTATTTTCTCTCGACATTTTTAGTCCAACCAAGAGCAAGTTAACTTTATGAAGGACTTTACTGAGGTAGAGAAAGATCATTGTAAATATAGTTAAGGGAGAAACCACCGTAGCAAGTACAGGACCTAATAAGTTTGTGTGCGTCTAGTAAAAAACTCATCATCTGACATATTGGCTCAGTCAGTAGCGTGTCTGTCTACTGAGCTAAAGGTCCTGGAATCGATTCTCGGCATAGCATAAAAATTCATCATTAGTTAAATATGGGTTTCCCCCTTCACGGTGATGAATAAATGGCCGGGGCTGGCTGTTGTGTCTGTTCTAGATATAAGTTAATCTATAAGTCTTGTGCTGATATAATCAGTCAGTTGAGGAATTGCACGTTTAACCCTCAAATAAATAAAAATAATAAACCCATGATCTAATTATAAGCTCATAGTCAAATGGGGAGAGGTAGGGGATTTTCGCCCTCTTGTTTAATTCCTAAGGTCAGTGTTAGTTGCCGGCAAAACCTGTGCTGCGTCACCGATATTAAGATTTTAAGATGCCTGCGCATCAAGATAAGCATTTAGAGGACTTAATAAAACTGTATCAAATTTGTAAATGTTTTACCTTGTGTTATATTCCAGAGCTTTTATTATTCATATAAAACTCCCTCAAAATATTAGCCCCGTATTATGCGAGGGCCCGTATTATATTTAGGCCAATATGGTACTCCCTCTTGGTGTGTTCTGATAAAATGAAGCCTAGACCAAGCGATTGTATGGTAACGATTATTTTACTTAAAGAGGCAACCATTCCCTCTTTATCCAATGAAAGAAATGTAAAGTGTAAACTTTGTTCTTTTCATTGTAAAAGCCATTTTGTGTCGGCTCCCTTTTGTTTCCGTCCCTGTTTCATGTACCTTCCCCCATATAACAAATGGGCTACATATTGTATTTGATAAAATAGCACACGTCAACTTAGGGTCATCGTAACATAGATATAATTTCTAACAGACATTAAAAGGAGGCCATTAAGGCAAGACATACACATTTAACAGAAAAATTTTAATTTCCAAGTTCAATAATTAAAACACAACAAAATACATTTATGTGATTTTCAAAACCTGCCAAGCTCCATCTTCATTTCAAGAGAGTATAACACTAACTGGACTATAGCTAGAGATTGATCATTGACACATCCGGCCTCTTCTTCATTTCAAGTGAGTATAACACTAACTGGACTATAGCTAGAGATTGATCATTGACACATCCAGCCTCTTCTTCATCACAAGAGAGTATAACACTAACTGGACTATAGCTAGAGGTTGATCATTGACACATCAGGCCTCTTCTTCAGCACAAGAGAGTATAACACTAACTGGACTATAGCTAGAGGTTGATCATTGACACATCAGGCCTCTTCTTCAGCACAAAAGAGTATAACACTAACTGGACTATAGCTAGAGATTGATCATTGACACATCAGGTTTCTTCTTCAACAAAAGAAAGTATAACACTAACTGGACTATAGCTAGAGATTGATCATTGACACATCAGGCCTCTTCTTTAGCAGAAGTGTATAACACTAATAGGACTAAAGCTTTAAGTTGATCATTGACACATCAGGCTCTTCTTTAGCACAAAAGAGTATAACACTAACTGCACTATTGCTAGAGATTCTTCATTGACACATAGGTTTCTTCTTCAGTGCAAGAGAGCATAACACTGACTGGACTATAGCTAGAGATTGGCCATTGACATATAAGGCTTCTTCTTTAGCACAAGAGAGTATAATACTAACAGGACTATAGCTAGAGGTTGATCATTGACACATCAGGCCTCTTCTTCAGCACAAGAGAGTATAACACTAACTGGACTATAACTAGAGATTGATCATTGACACATCAGGCTCTTCTTTAGCACAAGAGAGTATAACACTAACTGGACTATAACTAGAGATTGATCATTGACACATCAGGCCTCTTCTTCATCACAAGAGAGTATAACACTAACTGGACTATAACTAGAGATTGATCATTGACACATCCGGCCTCTTCTTTAGCAGAATTGATAACACTAATAGGACTAAAGCTAGAGGTTGATCATTGACACATAAGTTTTCTTCTTCAACGTAAGAAGTATAAAACTGACTGGACTATAGCTAGAGGCTGATCATTGACACATAAGGCTTCGTCTTCAGCGCAAGAGAGTATAGCATTAACTGGACTATAGCTAAATGTTGATCATTGACACATCAGGCCTGTTCTTCAGCACAAGAGAGTATAACACTAACTGGACTATAGCTAGAGATTAATCACTGACACATAAGGCTTCTTCTTCAGCGTAAGAGAGTATAACACTAACTGGACTATAACTAGAGGTTGGTCATTGACACATAAGGCTTCTTCTTCAGCATAAGAGAGTATAACACTGACTGGACTATAGCTAGAGGTTGATCATTAACACATCAGGCCTCTTCTTCAGCACAAGAGAGTATAACACTAACTGGACTATAGCTAGAGATTGATCATTGACACATCAGGCCTCTTCTTTAGCACAAGAGAGTATAACACTAACTGGACTAAAGCTAGAGGTTGATCATTGACACATCAGGCCTCTTCTTCAACAAAGAGAGTATAACACTAACTGGACTATAGCTAGAGATTGATCATTGACACATTAGGCCTCTTCTTTAGCAGAAGTGTATAACACTAATAGGACTAAAGCTTTAAGTTGATTATTGACACATCAGGCCTCTTCTTTAGCACAAAAGAGTATAACACTAACTGCACTATAGCTAGAGATTCTTCATTGACACATAAGGTTTCTTCTTCAGTGCAAGAGAGCATAACACTGACTGGACTATAGCTAGAGATTGGCCATTGACATATAAGGCTTCTTCTTTAGCACAAGAGAGTGTAATACTAACAGGACTATAGCTAGAGGTTGATCATTGACACATCAGGCCTCTTCTTCATCACAAGAGAGTATAACACTAACTGGACTATAACTAGAGATTGATCATTGACATATCCGGCCTCTTCTTTAGCAGAATTGGTATAACACTAATAGGACTAAAGCTAGAGGTTGATCATTGACACATAAGGCTTCTTCTTCAACGTAAGAAGTATAAAACTGACTGGACTATAGCTAGAGGCTGATCATTGACACATAAGGCTTCGTCTTCAGCGCAAGATAGTATAGCATTAACTGGACTATAGCTAAATGTTGATCATTGACACATCAGGCCTCTTCTTCAGCACAAGAGAGTATAACACTAACTGGACTATAGCTAGAGATTAATCACTGACACATAAGGCTTCTTCTTCAGCGTAAGAGAGTATAACACTAACTGGACTATAACTAGAGGTTGATCATTGACACATAAGGCTTCGTCTTCAGCGCAAGAGAGTATAACACTAACTGGACTACAAATAAAGGTTGATCGCTGAACCTCAGCATCCTTCTCCAGATGAAAAATAAATCCCGATATACCCTAAAAATTACTTTATTTTGTGTTTTAATTGTGAGCTTTAAGATGTACATGTTTCTGTTAAGTGTGTAAACTTTGACCTTCTACCCTCCTTTCAATGTATGTTAAATAAAGCCATTTGACACAATTTTAATTTTATTTATCTAAATACAGTTTTGCAATGTTTTGTTCCATAAATGCCCCCCTAGCCAAGTCATTATCAAAAGGTTGGTTGGTTTATATCGTAACTATTCTAATTGGGAACAGAAGCACCATCTCGTTGATGGCTTTGGCCACATAATCTATGTTATTAGGGGATATCCGCACATGGTGATGTGGCCGCTCTTCAAGAGGTAAATATGGGGGTTGTTCATAAGGTTCTCCACTTTAAGGGCTATCAACAAACACAGATAAGAGCTGTCAGACATACTTAACACAATTCAAGAGTTTAAATGACATTTTAAAACAAGGAGCTATATAAATTAATACAATTTATTGGCATTTTCTAACGCTTAAAATATGACTTGAAGGTGAACAGTAAAATGTAATATAAGAACATTCAAACTCATTTTATTATGTGTGCAATAAAGTTAATTAATTATGCTATAATGTGGCACTAAATAGCGTGGTACCTGAAAATAAGTTAAGTTTTTTTACTATAAACAGCCTTCATAAACCTTAGTGCAACCTATAATCGCAAATATAAAATTTTGCATATTTACAATGTGCATGTAGTTTTATCAATATATCGAAATAGTTACTAACCACCACAACCAATGGTGCAGTGTGTCCCTTAAACTTGAGAATGTCATTTTGTTATTTTAAATTAAATTAACTTTGACTTTCTATTCATCTTATTCGTGATAACACAAATATGGCTGGCAAAACCTTCAAGATTAATTTATTCAACACATTCTATAAGCATATATTTTCACTAAGTTTTGGTGACAAAATAGATATATTCTACCTTGTAAAAATTTAGTCGCATTATGTTGGCCATGACTGAGATTCTTTGGTGAGATAGTTTAGTGCGTGTTTAATGTTCAAAGTCCTTTTGACTTACAAAGATACAATGTTTAATATTCAGAATCCTTTTACTTGTGGAACTCACAGTTTAATATTTAGAGTCCTTTTAATAAGGAAATATTTAATATGTTTGGTCTTCGAAGTCCTTTATACTTGTGCATATTAGATATGTTTAATGTTTAAAGTCCTTTTTACTTGTTAAAGTTACAAGAATGTTTAATATTCCAAAACCCTGTTACTTGTGGAACTTACAATTAATATTTAATATCCTCTTGACTTATGCAAAATGTAATGATGTTGAATATATCGGAGTCCCTTTTTTATAATATCTATTTAGCTGTGGAAACTTGCTATATTCAAAAAAATATAAAATATTTGAACAATATAATCAAATTAATTGTAACCACTTGACTTTTTGGCTTGCTTCTTAAGGTAAAATGCATAAATATTAATGCTTTCATAATCACCATTTATGCACACATGGTATTTACCTATAACCTAGGCCTAAATAATTTGAGGAAAATCGCCCATATGATTTAAAATGTAGATAATCACAAAATTTTAATGTTATAAAAATGTAATTAATCAATAAAATTTATCTTGCAGATAATCCCATATGAACCAAGATCTAAGTCTGACTGACAGTATAAATATTTACCTCTAATAAAAATTTAATACATATAAAAACATAGATAATTTAACTGAAGATAATAATTGCAGTAATCACTAAATTGAAGGTCGTGAAATTATTTTTTCCATATGCATATTAATGTATTCACAGTAATAAGTTTTGCCAATTTAAACTATATAAAATAATGCCTTCTTCTGCATTAATAATGACTAAACTAGTTCAAATAGCTAATAAATTAAAACACTATAAACTGCCTAAATTTCTATATTTTTTTTTATGAAAAAGAGTCTTTATACAATGGCTGTAAAAAGTGTTTTCAAATGTTAAGAATTTATTTCATCATTCTTGATATGCGATGGGTCGAATGAAACCTTGGGCGATCGCCTACAGCCATTTATTGTTTACTATATTGTATATTCTGTGTTACTGATTCTGGAAACCCCTAACATATAAAACAAACATAAAGCCTATCAGCCTATATAATACATTATGCTCATTCTCGGTTTCAAAGCTTGACGTTTTCCAGGTTGTGATGGAAGGAACCATTGTTTATTATTTTAATAATTATATGTATATTTATATAGTTTCCTTACAGTTCACAGAGATCACAATATAAACACAAATCAAAAAATTACTACAACATGTTTTAATAATAAAATAATCTTGGCAGTGGTATAAATATCAATATCACTAAAATATGAGTCTAACTATTTCAAGAGACAACTTGTGAATGATCGTTTTAAACAGAAATCTCGAATCTCGCAAGGACTGCAGATTACTTGTGTTTCTGTGATAATACAGCTGGAGTAACTTTTGTGGGGGCGGGCTATCAACCGTTTTGTCGACTAAGCTACGATCCTATAAGCCAACTTGGAATTTCATGTCAATTTTATGTCATACGTAAATCAAGTTATTGTGTAAAACTTTGCATATTTAAATCTGAATATTTTTAAATCTTAAGTATACTCATCTATAAATCACATAAATACTAATATTTATAGATGAATTAGTATTAATAAACAATTGTGTAATTGTGTTGATTTTAATGGAAATTTAAGTATATTTATATAGAGTATAATTATACCTACGGTAAAATCCCAGCTTTGTCATATAGGTATAGTATTAAAGATACTAAATTTTAATTCAAAAAGTGTGGCCTAAAACTAGATTTGGAAAACGTAAAAATTGAAGTTTCTTACCCTCATAGCTTTTGAATAAAAATAGTTAAAAATAGATGTTTTGTGTTTAACATTTCATAGAATAAAACTCTTTTGAAAGAAGAAAAGAAAATTCTATACATATGGCCTTAAGCTATAAGTGTTATGACCTGAAGAAGGTAGCTGAACAAGGAACCACATGATCCGTCACAGATGTATATATGGAGGGCGCGCCTCCATCCTGCTTTGTAGGACATGGCCAGGGACTCGTACGTTTGAAATTAGTAGAAAATTTGCCCTCGGGTACAGGAATCTATTCAGGCAAAGTTAGATAGGAAGGATTTGGTCAGATATATTCTGGTAGAACCTTATCTTGACGAGGAGAGTTTAAGGGCATACTACCACTGGCAACTATAGATAGAGCTTCGAATGGATACATGACTTCATCTTTATTATGGTAGTGTACGTCAAGCAGCCTTGTTGTGTAAGCACGCGGCACAAACGTGAGCTGATACTCCTTGGGTCAACTGTTTGAACTTAGGGTTTGATAATTTCGTTGGCTGGTCAGTCATGAAGCATCCGAGTAGCAAGGGCGGATGTGTTGATTAGCTTGCAAAAAGAGCAATACATTCAGTAGAGTTCTCTCGATTACATTTATGGCTGGATATCCGTCATTTACGTCCGTAGTTGGTCTATCATTATGAAAACTTCAATTTTTTATGATTACAATCTTTGTTCTGGATTGTTCTGCAAAAATGTTCGTTTGTTCCGTTTTGATAAACCCACAAATAGTATGTTTACATTGGGGAAAGAGGGACCAACTTCACGGTAGCCCATTCCGGTTTGAATAATATCGAGGCATTTATGTTAAATTAGTATATTTTTAATGATATCAATATTTTATAATGCATAGATACTCAAACCTACTCTTTTTAATCAAAAAGTTGTAGTGAACCACCAAGCGACACAGGTAAGCTTAAATGCAGGGCCTTGAAGCTTAATGGTCAATTACAAAACAGCTGGACTGACGCCAGGCTAAGGTCAGTTGATTCTAAAATAAAAACAATTGATAATTATAAACAAACGTTAACTGGAAATTATATACATATAGTATTGTTAACACATTTATAATTTAAACTAGCTTGCTTGATTGGGACAAAAGAAAAATCTTTTTTAAGAGACATAGTATAATGAATTGCAAAAGAAAGGTTATTTAATTACATTGGTAGATGGCTAACATGATCGGCCGGTCCTTTTACTATTAGTACTGCCAGAGCATTCAATAATACAGGTATTTACTGACCCACTACCTGGGATATAATTCATACAAGACTAATATTCAACCAATAGGTGCAAAAAACGGGCAAAGAGAAAAAAAAAGGTATTATCCACGCGGACCCCATATATAAACAAGCGGAGTTCCGCTCTTTACGCACCTAAGCTAATATCATATGCGAAGCGTGGCAACAAAAATAATTCAATACATTGAACACACTAACTAACCCAACTGGGTCCTAATAAAGGATAGACAACTTGGTTGTAGCTGTAAAAATAACTGTGTGATTGATTCTAAGGACTCAAAAGAGAAATATCGTGCTCGTCGAGAATAGCAACCATTTGGACTAAGTCGTCATTAAACAGGAGCTCAAGGTTTCTATATTAAAGCTATATCATATGGATATAGGAAAAACACGGCCGCTTGGACCAATATAACAAGTCTGAATGACTTGAGCAACACTAGAGTTGCTGTGACAACATCAACAGAGTTTTACTAATACAAAACCAAAATCTAGTCATTCTGACTAAAACAAGAAGTCAAAATAATCGTAGTTGTCACCTCGACTATATTAAGTCTGAAATAAAAAATAAGTCAGATGGACTTATTAAATAAACAATTTCTAATATTTTAACTAAACAATAAGTTAAATGGACGCCGCCTCTATACTTAAGAAATCGGAGAGAATTTTCCTTGGTAGCGCGACGGAGAGAACCACGTCCAACACATAATGGCCACAGGTTCCTTTCGTGGAGAGAGAGCTTTCCCTCGGAGGCTTCTCGAGGGTGTGGTGAGCACCATGCCCAATACTGCATGGCCACCGGTCCTTTCGTGAAGAGAGATTTTCCTCAGAGGCACTGCGGTGAGTACCACGCCCAATACTGCATGGTCACTGGTCCCTTCGTGAAGTGAGATTTTCCTCAGAGGCACTGCGGTGAGTACCACGCCCAATACTGCATGGCCACCGGTCCCTTCGTGAAAAGAGTTTTTCCTTGGAGGCGTGGCGGTGAGTGACACGCCCAATACCTATGGCCACCGGTTCCTTCGTGAAGAGAGGTTTTCCTCAGTGGCGTGGGGGTGAGAACCACGCCCTATACTCCATGGCCACCGGTCCCTTCGTGGAGAGAAGTTCCTTCTCCAACGACGTGATGTGATAGAATAATATTTTGTAAATCTGAGGGTACCTATTTTATACCCTTTTTTGACTAGAACGGAACAAAAAGAAATAGAGAAAAGACGTGATAACACAGCTGATAGGAGCTTGCGGGGTGTTGAAAAGGGAGGTTCTAAGACACGCTATCACGACAGTGGCGTTCGAGGGACGTGGGAGCGAACCTAACTTAGGTTTAGTTCTTTTCTACGACAGAAGTAGTAATTGGAAGTGTTTAGGAAGCACCGTACGCCATTCATGTACAATATTTTGCTAGAAGGCATGTTGGCGTTATCCGATCCCATCCAGCCACGGTGAGTAAGTTTTGAAGCATATTATTCCTGAATGTATTAGCTTTAATTATCTTCTTTACATTCCACTATTGTAAGTTTAGTATTTTTAAGCAGATTTGTATTATTAAAATTGCTTGTAGTATTTTCTATTGAGAGCACTTGGATCATATCCAAGTCCATCCAGTCGTTAACAGTAGGTTTTGAAGGATATTATTATTAAATATATCAAATCTAATCCTCTTCTTTGGATTCTGCCAATATAATTATTATAACTTCGTATTTTACGCAGCCAAATTGTGTATGTGTCAACTTTACATGATTGACACGCTACAACTCTCCTACCCTTCATAGGAGGGTCAAAAGCTGATGGCGAGGAGATATCTACAGAATTATCTTGCCCCTTGGGAGTAGGCCATGGCAACTACATCGAAGTCATACGGCTTGCATAATTTTCTCGTCTTCTTCCCTCATGGTATCGGGCTGACATCAGAAGAAAACTATTTATTACCATTCTTTCTAGCGAGTTGAAGCCGATGGAAAGTAAAAGGGGGAGAAGAAGTAAAGTCAGATCGAGAGTATACACAAGATTACCTCAGATTCACTCACAATAAAGTTTTGAGACAGAAAACCCCAACAACGGTCAAAATTAGGAAAGCAAATTAAAGTTACTTCCTTTACATCCTAAAAGTAGCAACAGACAATAGTACAAAGATTGTTCTCAACAAGAGAAAATTATTAATAAGTCTAGATCCTAACTGAATCTTGCTACTGCAACGATTTTTATAACAATAGATCAAAAATGTGTTTCTCCTCAGGAGAAAATTATTAATAGATCTAGATTCCAACTGAATCTCATTTATGTTACTTTCTTAACAATTGATCAGAAATGTGTTTCTCGTCAGGAGAAAATTATTAATAGATCTAGGTTCCAACTGAATCTCATTTATGTTACTTTCAGACTTAATAAAGGTACACTATCTACAAAAGACTATGTGTACCTACTTCTTTAAATACACAAATATTTACTTTTATTTTTACATATTTACTATTAAAGATAATTACTTACTCCTTCCTTTTCTAATATTGTTTCTACTATAGTTTCTACTATTATTGTCTCTACTAGTGTTTCTACTATAGTTTCTACTAGATCTAGTAGAAATTATTTCAACACATTATTAATTATATCTTTTTACAACATCTAATATATACAAATATACAACATTTATGGTACCTTCTTTAAATGGTTTACATGAGCTCGAAAACTTTGTTGCTCATCCTCCACGAGTTTAAGATGAACGGATACAGGCGTTAAAAATGAACTGATTCTCCATGGACCGCTCCACCTTGGAGTGAGCTTGGCAGAGATCCTGTCGGCATCTGAACTCAATGGGAAGGTACGGCACATAACCATGTCATTTACAGAAACATTTACAGGCAACCGACCTTGGTTTTAAGCCGCGGATCTCCGCAAATTATGAAAGGCAAGCTTACACCTTTCATAATACGTGGAGGTCCCACAATCCCCAACTAGAGGGTCAACGTCCCAAATTGCCAAAAGGGATGACTCAATTCCCTGCTAAGTAATAAAGAGGAGGGTGTAGCTCCTGTAAACTTGTGAATAGCTGGGTTGAAAGCAAGAGATAGGAAGTCTAGCTCCTTGTCCCAGTGAGGCTGGAAACTACCATAATAAATGGGCAAAGTAATATTTAGATTTCTATTAAATCTTTCTACCTGATTAGGTGCAGGGTTATACGTACTAGAAGTTACATGTTTGATTCCCCACGCCAAACACATGTAATGAAAGCCTTAGAACGATAGCAGGGTCCACTATCACTTACTATCTTTCTGGGAGCACCAAAAATCGCCCACACTCTATCAGACAAGGCTTTAACGGTAGTCGAACCTTTCATATTCCTTAGGGGGATAACAACAACAAACTTAGAAAACCCATCAATGAGATTAAGAACACGGGTATTCCCACTGGTAGAACGAGTGATGGGTCCCACGAAGTCCACAAACACAATATCTCACGGGTTATGAGCGACATCTGCAGCGTGCAACCCATAACGAGTGTTCTGAGAGGGCTTGGCTCCCAAACACCCATCACACTTTCTAATCCACTGTTTAACATTCTTATACATATTAGGTCAAAAAAACTCTTGAGCAACCTTATGATGCGTTTTGAAAATTCCCAAGTGGCCTCCAAAGGTAGAATTATGAAAGTATCTAAGGATCATATCCCTTAATTTAGAGGGAACAAAAATCTTTCTACCCATGTTGTTCTTACCCGCACGCATAGAAGGTCTCTATGGATAAGAAAATGTTCTACATCATCACCACTACCTAAGAGATCAATAATCCCCCTACAAAAGGGATCTTCCAATTGATGTTGTCTTAAGGACACAACTGATTCCGGGATAGTACTAATGACATTTAAATTAGAAGGGTTAATGCAAGCAAGTATAGGAAACACGCCCTCATTGATACATGATAAAACATCGGCAACTACGTTATCTTTCCCTGAGACATGTACAGTAGAAAATTTGAATTGAGACAATCTTAAAACCCAACGGCCAATCTTACCTAATTGTTTCGGGTGATTAAACATCCAAGATAAATCACTATTATCTGTATACAAAACGAACTCGTGTTGCTCCAGATAATCTGCAAACTTCTCAATACCAAATACGCAAGAAAGACATTCCTTTTCATACGGACTGTACCTCTTCTGAGACTCATTTAAAGATTTGCTCGCAAAAGCTACCGGAAGTAATCCTTCAGTATATCGTTGAGAGAGGGCAGCACCAAGTGCATAAGATGAAGCATCTACCTTAAGTTCAAATGGAAGCAAGAAATTAGGCATTCTCAATACCTTAAGGGACACCAAATTTTGCTTAGGTTTAGAAATGGCAGTTTTTTGTTCTTCTCCCAGACAAATTGTACACCCTTATTTTTAGCTGGTTTAACGGGCTGCTAGCTCCGAAAAAGAAGGAATAAACCTCGAATAATAGGCCCAACACATCCCCATAAAACGTTGAACTTGTTTTAAATTCTTGGGGGCTGGGAAATTGACAATAGGACTAATCCGCTCTGGGTCAACAAGAATAATTCCCTTAGAAATGACATACCCCAAATATTTAATACAATCAGTTACCCACGTCACTTTATCCGGGTTCACTGTTGGACCTGCCTCTCTAAGGCGCTGCAAAACTAATCTGACATGTTCATTATGCTCTTCTAAGGACTGACTATACACACTATGTCGTCTAGGTAATTAAACACAGATTTGAATTTAAAATGTGCCAAAATATGGTTCAAAGCTCGACTCAATGCTGCTCGTCCACAAGTGATTCCAAGAGAGACCCTGTTATACTCATAACAGCCCAAGGTGTTACAAAAGCGGTATATTGCTTAGAGTCCTCCATAAATGTACACCGACGAAAACTAACATTCAGGTCTATTAAACTATAGACCTTCGCCCCCTCTAAATGTTGAAAAGCACTTTAGACAGTAGGCATCGGGTAGGGGTCAAAAACAATCTGTTTATTAATTTTCCTATAGTCGACTATCAGTCTATGTCCGCCATATTTCTTAGGGATTATAAATGCAGGACTAACATATGCAGACTGGGATGGTCGTATTATATTCTTATCGAGTAGATCCTAGACTAGTTCTTTAAAAGCCTTTAACTTAGGTGGTGAACAAGAATAGGGTGGTGATCTGACAGGTTTATAATTAATAAAGAAATTTGATACGGAAATATATCACATTTCCCCCACTTAGTGGATATAGTACTGAGAAACTCTGTAAAGTCGCACTAAGTTCACTGGGTGGATTACTGATTAGAATGTTCTTATGTTTAGTATTCACTTTCTCAAATTTAATTTTAATACAGGGGTTAAATTTTAAATAAATACTATTATTATTCAAATCAATCTGTGTATTTGTCCTAGACAGGAAATATATGCCTAATATCACATCATATGGCAAATTATCGTCAACACATGATAATGTTTCAAGGTAAATCTTTTAATTTTAATTGTACAATAAATATGTCTATTTATTTTGAGTGTGGTTCTATTAGCAATGACAAAATATTTAGTTTCTAAATGTTTATCATCTGAAGGATGTAAATTAGGTAATTTTTGAAAAAGTTTAGAATTTATGAAGGAACAACTTGCTCTAGTCTCAACAAGTGCACAATATGAAATACCATTAATATTAATTTTAATGATTGGATCCAAGGTACATGGATTGGTTTTGCGGTTCCCAGCTAAGCCATGTCTTTTCTGGCGCACTACTAGTTTTTTGACCTACACTGACTTTTGTAGTGACTCATTTGTCCACAATTAAAACACTTAATTGATGACATATTTTTCTTTTGATTTAAATTAGTTGAATTTTTAATTTGACTCACTTGGGTTTAGAACCTTGTGTTTGGGAGGGTTTACTATAACTGTAATTCTTTGGTTTGTTAGAACTGTAATTTGTATTGGATTTACTATCCATAGTGGGTGGAGGGTTAGAAATTAAATATTCCTGCTCTGCTAGCATCGAACTTTCTATATGCGAGGCTAATAAATGTAATTCTGCCATTGAAGATGGCTGTGAGACGAATACAAAATGTTGTCTTGTTAAAGGTGAAACATTTTCAAGAATAGTTATAACAATCTCAATCAACGACACCTTACACCTAGACCACCAGGACACCCAATATAAACATATAAAAGTAGCAAACACAAGTATGGCTTTTACAATGAAAAGAAGAGCACAGTTCAAACTTTATATTGCTGCCATTGGAAAAAAGATGTAATGACGGTTTCTTCAAGAAAATCGATCATTATCACCAATCCCCCAACCTTTCTTGTACCTTCTTATATATATAAATAGAATTACCTCATAAAATGCAAATAGATTTTCCTAATAGAGTTAAACTAAATAATCCTTATGAATATGTAAAAATAAATTTTAATTAATGTCCTTCAAGACCCTCTAGGTAAAACATAAATACCGAGGATAAATAGAAATAAAAATTAAAAGTACAAGAACAAATATAGTTTCCATTACCCGTCAAAAGTCTCAAGTTTGTCCACACTTCTGATCAATAGTTGCCTGTTGCCAAACAAACAGTACATCTTAATTTGAAAAAACATAATACATACAAATCACCCGCTATTGCCCCCTTACAATATACCGCCCCCTTTGAAGACCATAAACCCCCTTTGAGGGAGGGGGGTACCACTCAGGTTGGGAAACACTGTTTGATAATCATTTACGAATAGCTACTAAAACAAACCTATAGCAGCTCATGGTCAGCTTTTATGCTGCTTTATAGTGGTGTGCACAGATTCATAAACTTGGAATATTGGTCAACTTTGAGAGAGAAAAAAATAGGTTTCAGCAATTTTAAAGCTTCGCCAATAAGAATATTGAAAGCCAAAATACTCATAATATATGTTCAATATTTTTTTTAATTCTCTATTGTTATATACAATACACTTACCTTGAAAGGTAGTACTTTTAACTTGATGGGTTACGCTATGGCCTCAGTTTTTAAACCACACAATAGGGTAATTTTACAAGGTACGATTAGGTGTGCATAGCAAAATTTTGTAGTAATTGAATAAAACGGGCGTAATTAGTATAAGTTTTATTGCAAAGCTTTGATAATATTGATATAAATTATATTATTTGATTCGATAACTCAAACTACATTACAAAAAAAATTATAAGGTTTTAAACCATTGCAATTCAACAATGTGCCTAAAATATGTTAATATATTTTGAATAACATTACTTGGGAGGTAAAGTAAATGCTTATTAATTACCACGATAGACTGGAAAATAAGCCACCCTTTTTTCCCAATAACAGAGTTTATAAAACCTTCGTATACCTTATAATACATAACAAATGTATTATTTTTGAGGATTCTAGATATGTATTGAAATTGTAACATCACAACAGATGATGGATTCTTTACTT
Organism: Timema cristinae; assembly: GCA_039000515.1. NCBI lineage: Eukaryota > Metazoa > Arthropoda > Insecta > Phasmatodea > Timematidae > Timema > Timema cristinae. Next base: position 51,405,029 of record JBCFYV010000003.1, read on the forward strand.
CTTATATTCCGTTCACGATAGGTTTTTTCGTGGATGACAGTTCGAAAATCATATGTTTAGGTTTTGGGTTGCCAACACTTGGGAAAGATCACAGTTTTGTTATGATGGATGTCAGCTGTTGGCGTTATGATATATTAGGGATTACTTTTGGTAACATTTTGAGCTGTCATCTAGGTAAACTTAGCTCGTGAATGACTTATAGCTTTGACAAGGTCAACTATTGTTGCATGAACGTATTGAAGAACTTACATTGAAACATGATAACTTATAGGGACTAGGGTCCAAACATAATTCTTTATATTTTTTTTACAATGTGAAATCTTTTCATTTATTTTTATTTTTAATTATTTGAAGTTCTTGAATAATATTTACTTCAATTTGAGATTCAATTCAAACTCAAAGAAACTGCTTCGCAAATGTCTAGTAGCCCGGTCAAAATAGACATTGACCCTTGCATAAATTCACAACAAGCTGAAAATGTACAGGAACGTAAGGGATACCACTCTAATGAAATCCTGAAAAGTCCCCATTGATCCCGTGTGTGAAATTTTTTTTATTCTAGGTCAAAGGTTGCCAAAATTGGTTTTTTGGATTTTTTGGCCAAACAGTTAGTTTTAGGATAAAAATAGTTCAGACTAAAATTGTAGATCAGGTAATTATCTACTAATATTGTCCTTATACTTTTTTCTCTAAGATATACCATTTATGAGAAAAAGCCATTCGAAAGTTAGCTGGAGCTGTATTTTCCATAATATGCATAACTATGCTAGTAGTGGGGGGGTCGTTTCAGATCAGTCATTTATACATAAAACTGCCTATATGTCAGAGCGTTTATATCGAAAACGTTCTATATTTGGGGGTCGTTTCGGATCAGTCATTTATACATAAAACTGCCTATATGTCAGAGCGTTTATATCGAAAACGGTCTATATTTGGGGTTTGTTTTTTACCTCTCCCGCCCCTTTTCCCCTCCTCCTGCCCCTCCCCCATGGCATACGCCGGACATGTTGGTTGTTAATTAATTAATTGGTAGGATAGAGGCGTTGGAGTTATTATTGGTAGGATAGAGGTTTTTTTATTCATCAATTAGGGCGCTGTAGTTTATTTGCTGAAGCATAGAGCCACTCGCGCTCCACGTCTTTCTCCTCCGATTGGTAGGATAGAGGTGTTTTTATTCATCAATTAGGGCGCTGTAGTTTATTTGCTGAAGCATAGAGCCACCCGGGGCTAGCGCTCCACGTCTTTCTCCGCAGGCTGACCGATAGCAAATGACGCCAGCTTCTCCAACAGTGGCAATCAGCCTTTCACTTT
>JBCFYV010000003.1:51406439-51458759 GCA_039000515.1 Timema cristinae
TTAAATTTTTTTGGTTAAAGATTGTGATATAATAATTATAGTTTTGCAAAAAAACAAATGTTATAAAATATTTTTTAACTAGATATGTGTTTTGCCGGAGCTCCCAGGCAGGTTAAATAAAATTCCATCTAAACCCCAAAAGGTCCGAGATTAAGTTTCCCTCGTGCAACTGAGCTAGTTAAAATTGACTTTTTTTTTTACATACAACAGAGGAGAAATTTTTAATTAAAAAATAAAAATTTTTTTTTTTCACACCATTGCCCCGTGTGTGAAATTTTTTTTTCTGGTAAAAGGTGCAAAATTTGGTTTTTGGATTTTTTGGGCCAAACAGTTGTTTTAGGATAAAATGTTTGGACTAAAATTGTAGATCGGGAAATTATTACAAAATTTGTTTTTAAACTTTTTCTCTAAGTTTTCCCCTTTCTGAGAAAAAGCCTTTCGAATTTTGCTGGAGCTGTATTCTCCATAATTGCATAACTACGCGTTTTTCTGAAAATATTTGAGCGTAAATAAGAAAAATTTTAAAGTTTTCGTGACAATACATTTTTAAGGGTAGTTTGAAATTTGGTTATGACAAAATTAAAACTGCCACTGTCGGAATTTTGGGATTTCCCCGTCTAAAATAACGGGATTGACGTTTGATAACTTTAAAAACTTAAACGTGCTGATAAAGTAACTCCTTTTAGCTGTGAGTAGCTCGAAAAAATTCATGATGGAAGTACATACCTTTTGCCCAGTTTATTATTTAAGAGGTTTTTATTATACGGAATTTGAGACTAAAAATCAAAAAATTTTTTTTAATATGAAAGCCCCTACCCTTTTCAATTCGTTAGTTGGATGCGGAAATAAAAAAAACCCACCCTTTTTTGGGATGCTTTCAAAAGATAAAATCTATTTGAAAAATCTGTAACATTGATGACGGATTTTTATTGCATCGTGTGGTCGGGGATCGAGAAGTATTTCAGAAACATTTTGGTCAAAAGAAACCATATTACTCGATGGTTATAACGATTCAACAAAAATATTAAAGCTTCGAACAACGTCGCCGTGTGACAAAATCAGCATTTTGCTCTAATGTTCTCTTTGACTAACATATGACAGTTCCAACTAGCCAACAACAATTTTTATCGAATGTTCATAATAAGTCTCGGTTCATTATAATGCTAAAGTAAATTTACTACTGAGAATATTTTAGTTAAGCAAGCTGACAATGATGCTGATGTATTATTGTTGAAACTGCAATCAATCAATTTTATCCAGCAAATATAAATGTTGTTGTTGGTGAAGACATTGATCTGTTGGTATTAATTACTGCTCGAACTCCAAGTGACAGATTATTTTATTTTTTGAAACCTGGCAAGGCTCAACAATCTTCAGAAATGTTTTCAAATGAGTGATTATTGGCTTTCCCTAAATGTAAAAGCCATCTTTTATTTTTACTGCTTTCACCGGCTGTGATACTACATCGCATTATTCAGGTGGGGTTAAAACATCAATTTTGAAATTATTCGAAAAAACAGGATTTAGTGAGATGTGCCCAAGTGTTCGAAGATTTAAATTCTACGCCAGGAACTCTAATCGTTCACGGATTCGCTTTCTTCTTTCAATGTATGGAGCTCCAGCAAAAATCACCTGCATTGATAAGTATCGTTACTTATCTTTGCTAAGCAATCACGTAATAAAAAAGTGTTCAATTAGCTTGTCTTCCTCCAACCTCAGCTTTTGCTCAGCAACATTTCTATCGAGTGTATTACCAGGTTTAAGTGTGGCTTGGCAATAACTGGATCCACACGAATGGGGTTGGAAGCTAATTGACAATATACTGGAGCCAATCCATACTCTACTTCCCCTGCACCAGAGAAGCTCCTTAACACCATTTTTTTGTAATGCAAGAAGGGGTGTAGTTCGAAATGCAGTTGCAAAAAGTGTTTATTTTGTTCAACAACATGCATCAGTTGTCAAGGCAGTCGTGTTCAAACTTTGAACTTTCAACAGAAGAAGATACCAACATCAACGACGAACAATTTACATAGACTCAGGAGGATACAAAGGAAAAAGAAGAAGATAATTATAGAAAAAGAAATGAAGAAGAAGAAGTTCATAAGATCTGATTTACCACTAGAACAGATGGTGGAGTATGCCTACCGGGGAAACCACGTTAAAAAAAAGTGCCTCGTACACTACCTCATAGGTGGCGTGGAAACGTGTGCATATTATGGAGAATACAGCTCCAGCTAACTTTCGAATGGCTTTTTCTCAGAATGGTAATCTTAGAGAAAAACATATAAGGACAATTTTAGTAGATAATTACCTGATCTACAATTTTAGTCTGAGCTATTTTTATCGTTAAAACTAACTGTTTGGCCAAAAATAAAAATTAAAACATTTTTGCGACCTTTGAACTTGAATAAAATTTTTTGTACACACGGGATCAATGGGAACTTTTCAGGATTTTATTAGAGTGGTATCTCTTACGTGCCTGTAAATTTTCAGCTTGTTGTGAATTTATGCGAGGGTCAATGTATATTTTGACCGGGCTATTGTAAAGATGCAGGTGGTACAGCAACTATTGCACAATTACAGTACAATAGTTTACATTAATTTGTTATTGATGTGTTTTAAATTCACACATGTGCCTTGTAAACTATCCCTTAAAAAATAAGTAAAGGCCTGGGCAATGAAATTAAAATAGGTAGACCCGCTTTGATGGCCGCATGGCCTAACACGCTACTCTCGCAGTAGACTAGACTGCGATGACGGGGAGATTGAGGTTAAAATTTCAGTTGGGTGTTTTCAATGTGTTTTTTCCTAAATAGTTTTTCACCTCCTTCACACAAATGCGGGTACACTTCCTCTAAATATAATCCATTCTTATCCCTAAAAACATTAGTGTAATTAGTACATGAGTGTATAACTGAAACGTTTAATAAGGCACGATTCTAAAAATAACTATAAAAAAATACATAGCTCTGAGCATCCTCTAGTTAAGCCAGGTTTTGATCATCATGTTCATATGGCATTTCTCCAAATACGAGTATTAATTATAGTCAAATTAAAAATCTGTTTATCCTAAATATTCAAAATGGGTCGAATCCACTCATATAAAAATTTGATCTTAATAGAACTATTGTGTGAATATAGTTCTGAACGGATATTATGTTCTGGTTGGGAAAAAACAGTCAGTAAACTAATTGTCTGGTATCAGTTTTGTCCTTAAGTTTGGGCTATAGGCGTAATAGCTCTAAAATAGCTATATTAATGGTTCTAGGGAAATAATGGATTATCTTTCAGGATTAAATTATTGGAACGACCACTCCTGCTTACATAATATTACAAAATCTCAAATATTTTAATATTCCAAGTAATGGTGATGAATTTTTATCTGTTTATCTAGCCGGGGGTTCAGGTATTCACAGGCCTGTAAAGTGGCCAAGAAACAGAAAGCTAAGAAGAGGACCTTCAAGGTTTGACATCTGGCGCTGTGTACCGCTCTAAGAAAGCTAGAGGAGACATGAAGAACAAGGGTCTGCCGGACCCATATGCTTATGTGCCCCTTTCACGCAGATGCTCAGCAAAGGTATATATTACTATTGTTGATAGCCAAAAGATGGCCAACATATATAACAGAGTATAATCAGAATTTAGAATGTACATAACATAACACATGTTTGCAAACTAGCAATAATCAGAATTCATAGGGATGGCGCGTACTTTAGATGTAGATTCCAGCTGGAGATGAACGTCTGCTGTATGTCTCGGGGTTCATCCGGAGACATACTAAATGAGAAGAAGTTCTTTTAAGTCATTATAATTAATAATAGTTATATAATAACATAAAAAATTACTTTAATTTTAAATGATTACTAAAAAATGTAAACGAAAGAATGTATGCAAAGCTCAAACAAGTCCTTCACAAATGGAAGGTAAAATATATCAATGCAAATGAAAAACTTTAGCAATTTGTATTTTGCTAAACATTAATGATGATTTACAAGTAGGCTACCATCTTTGTAAGCAATAGCTACCCTTCCCACAGAAACATTTACATTTTAGTTTCAGCGCTTCACTGATGTGGATTTTCCATTTACAAAAGTTGAAAAGTGTATGTGATTAATTTAAAGCTACATTATTTGTTACATCTGACAACTGAATGGTGAAAAATTGTTTGAGTATCTATATAAAAAGAATATATTACTCTAAATAAATGTTTAAAAATGACATGAAAATAATTCAAAGTATGAAAAATTGACCTAAATACTAAAATTACAAAATAATATCTATAAATTAATATATATATCTGCAACCAACTTGATAGTCATAAATAAACATATATAAGCTCAACAAATCACCATTTATTGATTTTAAATATCTACTTCTACGTCAATATACATTTTTAAATGATCTTTAACAAGCAGGATACATTCAGCCATTGAGAACAGTGTAAGAAGGGAATAGATAAATCTAGTAACTTTAATTTTTTTTTTTAAATCAGTATACCAACATATGAAAACTGAATAGCACAGAAGCGAAGGGAGTATCCAAATATAGGAAATGTGGAGAAAGTTAGTTAGGAATGGATTATGAAAGGAGTTTTTTTATAACTATTTACCGTTATTGGCCCAAAAATAAACCGCATTTTTTTCCGGAAACAGCTTTCATAAACTCTAATGCGGCCTATAATCGCACTCTTAAATAATAACATTCAATGTTGTACCTATAAGATATACATGTTGTTGAATCGATATATCTCGCCACCGCTATTTAAAAATAAATTAACCTATTAGTTAGCAAAATTATTTTAAAATAGATTAACCATGACAGTTGGCAAAGTTATTTAAAAATATATGAAGAATTACTATTTATTTGTGTGTACAATATTTGAGCCATAATAGCTGTAAAATAAAATTATTTTTCAGCGCATTCTATCGGCAATATACACTTTTGGTAAAGTGAGCTTAAATATTTCTAGTGAGATTCTGTTTCAGTATGTTGGTCAACAATTATTTTACTGTGAGAACAATAACTTAAGTCCGTATCACACGACTCTAGCTCGTACTTGAATCCAGTGTGCTAGCTAGCACTAGCTAGCATGTCATCATTTAGCGTGTGTGAATCAGAAAAAGTATACTGGTTCTGCCACTTGGTACTGGCTACCACTACTAGTTGTGAGGATAGAAACACGTGCTATTTTCGTACTAGTTTCGAACTAGTCTGTGTAATTCAACCAATCATGTGCGCTGAGACTGTTTTGTAGAGAAATGGTATAAATGACGCCAACATGGTCATTGGATGTGATTTTGTTGTTGGCAGAAAATTATTTACTAAACAACCTTGTTTATATAATACCAAATTGCCACAGTATGACAATATATTTAATATTATATAAATTTAATTTAAAATATGTCATCTAAAAACGACAAACTGTGTTCCAGACCCAATTTTTAATCTAATAAATTTGATAGCATGCCAACTTGGGCGTTTTTTTTTTATAATATAAGTGTGCGTAGGCTTAAAAAAGAAATTTGTGTATCAAGGATACTTTACTTGGACACCGTGGGCTTAGGGGCCTCTGACCACAATGTAAATAAATGAATACAAATTTAGGGAGATACTAAACGTTTGTGTCACCCCGAATGTATATTACCTAACCTCCGAATATATCGTATTTAGCCTCCTGAGGACCATTATTTCGTCTTTCCCAACCATTCCCGTGTATATACTCTTTTTCCTACGCTCCCTCTCTATAATTTTCAATATCTTTATTAGTAATTAATTGAGCTGCTGCACTCAAATTAATCTCTGACGTTCGAGAAATATTTGCACTAGAACCTAGTACCAAACTAGCAGCGTGTGAATACTATAGTCCCATTTACATTGTACTAGCTAGTATAAGATATCTAGGTGCTAGCTAGCACACTTGATTTCTAGTATAAGCAAGTGTCGTGTGATACGGGCTTTAGTATGCATATAAATTGGTAAACATTTATTCTATTGTGAGAACAATAATTTAGTGCGTGTATTAAATTTGGAACATTTATTCTGTGAGAACAATTTAGTGCTTTTATTAAATTCGGAAGTGCAACATGACGGATCATGTTGAGAAAAGAGTGGGTTTTAGCCAGGGAATTAAGTGTGAACAACTTACCTTTTTTTCCAAGTGATTTATTTGGAGTATGAATAACTTACTCTTTTATTTCCAAGTGACATCTTTTATGTGTAAAATATTGTGAGTTTTTTCTATGAAAGTGATTTATTTAAGTAACCTAATTTTAAGTGTAAGCACCTACCATTAAACAATTTCTATTTTCAAATGATTTAATACACTGATCATATTAATTGGAATATTGTTTTTTTTTCTCTAAAAGTTGTCGAAAATTTAGGGTGCGGCCTATTTTCGGGCTTAATAGTACACAGTTTCTTGCCTACCTATAAGGGAAGGCTGTGATTATGATCTATGTAAATATGCCGAATTTGAATTACTCATTGTTTTAAACATTCCAAAAGAATAAATTTTAAAAAACTAGACACTGGTTGAATCTGTATCTACAATTTATTTTCGAATTTCGAATCCAATCTTAGCAAATTGTGGAAATTTTAATGATTTACTAATAAGATCTGCATTACACACCTAAACTGTATATTAAAATTTATTTCAATCATGCTTTTAATTTTAATCAACCCAACCATTCCTGGCTATTACTGGTTAAAATCCAGCCAATTAAACAATCTATAGACTCATATTAGGTATTGTTTGAAAATAAATCAATCAAAATATGAGTTTCTTTAAGCTATATTTATAAGTGTTATTAAAATGAGTTAAGTTTCTAAAAAAAACATGTGAGTAAACAAACTGATTAGGCTATTTACCTTTTGGCCAACTTTAATCATCTTGAGGTATTATAATTTATTTTGATAAGAAATCTAGAGTAAAAATACAAACTTATTTAAAAAAAAGACTAAAACAACATGCCTAGCAATTAACATACATTGGAAATAATGAACTCAATAATGCCTAATGTGGAATACCAGGCCTCCACCGTGGTTCGGATTCCCGTTAAAATGTAGTCCTACATTTCATCTCACAATCACCCTACCATTACAAATTAGGCGTAAGTGCGTATAACCCGAACAGGTAGTAAGGACGCGGTGCTAATAGTAATAATGGCCTAAATATGTATTATTATTTTCTTTTATATCTATTTCTATCTTTGCGTAGAAAACACGAAATATATTCGATTCTTGTGAAATATTAATTTCTGAGAGTACATTCAATTAAAAACACGAACATATTTTCAACTTTTGCAATAGATTCATTCTATTTTATTAGGCAAGACTGTGTTTGAATATTTTTACAATTACTTCACTAATATATTTGAAAAATAATAATAAACTCTTAGTTAAAATCAATTTAAAAAACAATTATGAATTAGCAAGTCGTTATTTGATTCTTAAAACTCGATAGCACTTACTAAGTGATCAAATTACCTGAATCTATTTTAAACAAATAATCGATATAACAATACCTAGGCCGCTGGCGTAAATAAACAGTTTTATTCATGTTAACTGTTGACAGTATTTATTTATTTCATGAAACCCAACAAAATATCTAACTTAAGGATCATATGAAATAAATTGGTGTTCTTTGCATAGTTGTAGATAATTAAAACAGTTGGGTAGTAAGAATTAACAGTCATGTTTATTTAATCATCACTCTGGCCGGTGTCGAGTAAAAATATACGTCATGGCGGCTGACTTTGTATCGTGTGTAATGTGTTCTTATTTCTCTTTTTAAAAATTACGTAATTTGTTTTATTTATTTAGAGTTTATTGTAATTCTAGCAATGTTTTTCAGTTTTTGAAGAGTTTTAATGTGTTCATTAAAATATTTACAAAATTGTTCGTGAGGTGAAAGTTTCAGAAGTAAGCATGCGCTGACACGGTTGAGTCCAAGTTTCCCATAGGGTTGGAAGGTAGGGTATTAAGCACGTTAAATTTTCTACACCTATCAATTATTTATTTTTTTAAAATTTTTATTTATGTTTTTTTCTTTTTTGTGACAAATAATTATTACGAATTAAGTTGTGTTTTTCAAGTAGGCCTAAATTAGTAGTTTTTTAATTCAAAAATTAAAATACATGCTTTGTTTTGGGTGAATGTTAAAAGATTTGAGTGGCCATCTATAAAAAAACTTAAATTTTAAAATACAGCAAACCATTTACTAAAGGCGGAACAAAAAAAAAATCAATTCCTGCACTGTTAAGTGTTTAAAAATATTAGGGCACTGACCTAACCTGCTGGTATAAAACGACTTAGGAGATTTTTAAGAGGGGTGGAACTGCATTTTATAAAACCCGTGGGAATGTGCAGGTTAGAAAAAAATTCAGGGTCTGAACCTTTTTTCTTGGGGGTTTTTCTTAAAAGTTTTTTCGATCCAATAATTACGGTTTATAGTCTTAACTTACTGCCTTTTTTTAAAGTACATTTTGTTTATGTTAGGTGAAAAATTATTTTTGATGAAACAGATGTAAGGCTAAAAAGGTCCAAAAATGGAATTAAATGAGTTGTGTTTTTTTTATGTTGGTATTATTAAAATTGATGTGTTTTGTTAATCTTGTGTTGTAATATGTTGTCAAAAAATGCCCCAATAGTATTATTAAATGATTTTTTTCTTTTACGAAAAAAAAGAAAGCATGCAGGTCATTTCAAAAATTAGTGAAGGAGTCGAAAGGGCGCTAAAAGGGGAGGGAAACCCAAGGAAAGCCGGGAAGAATAGGAAAAAAAATGTGGGGCTAGAAAAATAGGGTTTCTTCTCAAACTCAGCTCCTTTTAAAGGTACTTCAGTCTATTTGTCAAATGAACTGAAGCTGTTTTTTGATTTATGTATTTATTTATTGTAATAATTTTATTCTTCAATAAGTTACAATATTTTGTTTTTGTTAACTATAATAGTTTTCAAATTAATAAAGGTTTTCCCATTTATTTTGTGTTAGTAAAACTTATCAATATTTACAAAAACACTTTTTCCCTTAAATCCAAATAATTACAACAGGAGAAATTTAAATTTTGGGTGAATTGTTTATAATTTTTAATTTGTTAAATAAACATCAAACTTTCTATGTTTCGTTGAAAAACGTGGTATACCCCGGTTTGGTTTTAAATGAGAAAATACTAAATTCTGTACAAAGCATTTAAAAATTAAAGTCTTCCCTTTTTAAAACTTTATTGGGCCCCAAGTATGTTTAAAGTGGACTTTGCCAATACAGAAAAAAAATTGTTCATTTAAAATTAAAACCTTGAGACTTTGAGCTAAAACACTTGGAAAAATTTTTGATACAGCTTTTGATTTTTAATGACAATAAATATAGTTTTAAAAAATTTAAAAGTTAGTTCAATTTTTAACTCAATAAGACAATTGTTTTTTCCCCATGTATGACTTTAAAAAGCTACCCCTAAATTTAAATATAAATTTATTAATTCAATTTAACATTTGAAAGAGACTGTTTATTCATAAATCCTTTAAGGGCAGTTAAAGAAAACAGTTTTTTAATCTTTGTTATGAATTGGCTGATGATTTTTTTTTCACTGGGGCAAGAGAACAAAGCAATAAAATTTTTTTCAACCTAAGTAATATGCGATGAGAGAGAAAATGTAATAAAAAAATAAAGCTCTATAAGGAAAAACCCCTTTTCCTTTTTTTGCATGTATGTATTTAGAAAAAAAGGTAAGGAAAAGTGGATATAAATTAAAAAAAACAAACAAATAGGCTTTGAAATGAAAAAAAAGAAAAAAAGTTCAGTTTTTATTGCTTCATTGGACAAAAGGGAGGGTGTTATAGGTACGAAAATCCCCAAAAATTTCCCCAAATTTAAAAAAGATAAAACGAAAATTTTAAAAGCTGAATTTTCAAAATTTTGGCCCCAAAATCACGAAAATATTTTTTTAAATTTTCCCTGCATCGTAAAACCTGAACGTGTCGAAATCACGCCACCCCCTACCCCGATGCCTGCGCTAGCCCAATTTGTGATGTTTTTACGAGATCCCCAAAGGCAAGGATAAAAAAAATCATTAGTTAAGTCAGTGGTCGAAATTTGGGAAAAATTTTTTCAACGGCAGTAAAATACAAGCCAAAAATTTCCCTTAACTATTTTACAACTGAAACTTTTATTGGGAGAAATTTTTTCATTGTCTATAAACACTTCAATAGTTGTTGCTAAATTTGCCGTTTAATTTAATTTCAGTAAAGTATTCACATTGCAGTTTCTTTACTAAATTTAAATTTTTTGTAAATTTCAAATTTAAATTATAATGATTTATTTGAAACTAAAATAATGGCCCCGTTAATGATACCAATATTTTGCTATGGGGTAGGGACTAGTCTAAAACCTAATATCCTTTTTAATTAAATTATTTTAAACAAATTCAAACTAATTATTTTCATCGTAAAAATTGTTGCATTAAAAATAAAATTACTTGTTTTTAGCAATTTTTTGTTTCACATGCTTTCTTTTGTAAAAAACAGACACTTTAAAATCAAAACATGTGAAAGGGTTCTATTTTTTGGGAAAAATTTTGTATGAGTGAAATTTAATAGAAATTACAAAGAGAGAAAAATGCTGCTAAAAATTCCCAAGCACTTCTTGTGAAGTAAAGAGGGGTTTTATTTACAAATGTTGCTAAGAAGAGAGAAACTATCGCACCGAAAAATTTTAAAATTCTTTGTTTTACTTGTAAAGAAAATGATGAGAATATTAAGAAATTTTTTATTATTAATCCATATTAAAAAATTTTGTTTGATTGTAAAAGTTTTTAACAAAAACTGTTCATAAAATTTTGGCAGTAACAACCAGATATTTTCTTTTTAATGTAAAGTCCTTTTCAAATCAACTCATCATCAAGTGTTTGCCCGGGGGCCCCCAAATTTCCCCTATTCTTACTCCCCTCTCCCCCCTTTAATTTCTTCAATTCTTCTCTCTCATTGAACACTTTCTTTTTTTGCTCTATATCTTTCTTGGGTTCCTTGCGGTATTTTCCTACATATTTATTTCCCAAAACTTTTTCGCTCCTCTCTTTTTTATTCTTTACTGTCCATTAAATTGTATTGCTTCCTTACTTTTATGTACTTCCCGTACCCTTTTTTTCCCCGGGTAACTTATTTTTAATCTTGTTTTTTCCTCGTTAGGCCGAGTTGGGTTTGTTTCACCCCAGGGTTTTAAGCCTGATGGTAAAACCCCTTTTTTTTATAAATTTGTGAATGTGGGAGTCCCGGGCCTCCACCGTGGTTCGGATCCACATTAAATGTAGGTCCTCCTTTTCATCTCCAATCCCCTACCTTACAATTAGTTTAAAGGTGTACACCCGAACGAGTGTAAGAGGTTTTTGTGCTAATAATAATATTATTGAAAATTTTTAAAATTATTTAAGTATTATTTCAAACCCACATCAGGAAAAAGAGATTTTTTTAAGCCTTTTATTACGTGCCATTTTAATATATTTAGTTTATTTCGACCCCCTCAGAAAAGTGTTTTTTTTTTTCAAACAAATATTGGCTTTTTAACTGACCGGTGGAATTTAGTATGTTTTGCATATTTCATAATAACATAGGGGGACTTCAATTTCATGAAAATTCTGATACTGGAAAAACTCGGTTTTTACTAAATCGTTGCATTAATAAAGATCAGCTGTCGACAAAACACCATTTGTCACTTTTCATTTTTTTAATTCAATAAATATTTTGAAAAAAATATGATTAGTTAAAAAAATTTGGTTTTGGTGTACTTATGTACGCGCGCGGAGTTTCTTCTTTGGCTCATTAAAAAAATAGTTTTTAAATTTATGCAAATAAATTTAATTTCAAAAAAATGAAATATTTGATTTTTATGTTAAATAATATATTTTAATTTATATCAATAAATAATCATACGAAAAGTTAACCCCAAATTTAAAATTTGGAGCATTGGAAAAAATCTTTAAACCATTTTTTTTTTACTAATATTTACGAATAGTAAAAATATTAAACAAAAAAATTCAATTTAAAAAATATGAATATAATTTATTAGCAAATATATATTTGCCTTGTATGAAATAAAACAGTGTTGTGAAATTTTGAAACTAGAAACATGTGGAAAATATTATATATATGAAAACGTGTCAAAGGGGACGAGGTCCAAAAATGGCGAATAAAGAGGTTCTATTTTATTTGTTGGTAGCTTTTTTTTTTTCGAGACTTAAAGAGCGGGGTTTTGCTTAACCTGTTACTTTTGTGTTACATGATGCGCGCGCATCTTTAAAATTTCATTCATCATTTTTTTAACGGCCCAAAAAAAATATAACTTCAAAAAAAAATTTTTTTTGTTGCTCACTTTTTGTGCAGAGTTTAAAACTTTTAAACAGGTTTGTTTTTACACTCTGAAAGACAATATGAAACTGAAGGTAGAAATCTTCTACCCACAAACAGAAACACAAATCCCCTTTTCCAAAAATAATTCTCACAATATAGGCTTCAATAGGGAGGTGAAAGTTTAAATTTAGCTGTAAAATATTTGTGTTGAAATCAATGTCTTGTTATAGGAATCGTCGTCTCTGTTGTGAAACAAATTCTTGGAAAACCTAGTTTAATACAAAATACAATACACTATACAGACACGTAGTAGGATCTGGGTTTGTTCAAATTTAAAATAAAGATCCTTTTTGAAGATGATAGGAAGAAACGAAGAAGTAGCATTTAGTGTGCAGGCAAAAACTCCTTAACTTTCCTGTACTTTCTTCCTAATATAATTTTAATAAATAAATACTATAGAATTGTAGAAAAATAACCCTTAAAAAAAGTGTAAACACAAACATATTTACCACACTCACTTAAACTCTCTAAAAGAATGAATAAACACTGCCATGATATCAAAATAAAGAAAAAATAGTGTCACCACATGCCTTCAGTCTTAACCTCAACTTTGAGGACTGCTACACCGTCAAAGTGATCAAATCAATTAACAGAACCCAATACAAAAATGTCTCATTTTTAAGAAGATAGGAAAAAAGGCACATCATTGGATCACCGGTATAGAAAAACACACCCATAAATATTTTTTACTAGGATGATTTCATCCCGTTGCAACACAGCACCTGCCATCCAAAAAACCATTCAAATCTATCAGATAAGTTTTCTTCCCTTTTACAACCAAATTGTAATCACTGAAGCTAACTTTTATTTAGTCTTACTATACCAAGTACACCTTCCTGAGCAAGATTCAATGAAAACATTGAATGTGTGTAAATATGTGTTAGTGTTTTTATTTTATTTATGCTTTATTTTTCTACAGTTCTATCATATTATTTTTATATTTTAGTTTTTCTTATTGCACTTAATTTCATCCATAATTTAAAGATAGTAAATACAGATCCTTAAGTTGTCTGAGACTTTAAAAGAAAACAACTAAACTTACCTTCATGTCTTCATATCACCATCCTCTTTTCCCTATTTTTTCTAACATAGTTACAAACATTTATTAGATCTGTAAATATTCCCTTAATCATTCTAAAACAAACAAATGTTGCCGCTACATTTAAATATATATTTTTTTAGTTTGAGTTTGATAAATATATTATGGCAACAGGAAGTAAAAACCGATGAATAAGAGGCAGCTTAGTTTGTCTGTGTCAACATTTTACTTAAAAGACTTGGTTACTTTCTACATTTATGGTGAATATTGAAGAATTAAAAACCCAATTTGGGGGTTCTATGGCCTAAGGCAGCGGTCAGCAACCTAAAGCCCGCTGAGAATGTCTGGCTCGCAAAAGAATGAGCAAACAACAATTGTATTCATCTCCCCTTATAATGTTTTATAATTTTTTTTATATAAAAATACTTTATAAATGTCAATCGGGTGTTTAAAAGCTTTTAGCACATCAAATAAGACTTTTCCCATAATCAAGTTTACCACTCTCCCTCCTGTAAATGTGGCTACATTTCCCCTAAATTGATTCAACCTCATCCTATCACTTTAACTTTAAGATTCGGGGTGGACACTTACTATTTATGAATGATGATGTTGTACAGCCTATTTCTCAGAAATTATGCATAATAACATGCTGGTTTTTTTGTATTATATCTTAAATTGTAAAATTTAAAAAAAAACTATATTATTAAAAAAGTTTCAAAACTATATTTACTTTCTTACAATAAAAATGTTAATTTCAATCAGATTAAAAATTAAATAAAACATAAATACAATATCATACATGACAAACATTTCTAATACATAATTTTTTTAAAATTTGATATTTTCAGATTAAATCAGTTGAAACTGTTGAAAGGTTCAGTTGTTTCCGCTAGATGGGTCTGTCATCAAAATCACCTTTGCCTCTCCCCCCCAACCCATTTTGGCATTATCTATCTTTACATCTTTTTTGTAAAACCCAGCTACTCCCCCTTTCCTCACCCATTTATATCCGGTTCAGGTAAAACCCTTCACTTGTGCTAATTATTGTTTGTTTACTTGGTTACTACTATTACCTCCAAACCTGAGTTATTGAAAATCTTCCCCCGTGCTGTATTTGCATAGCCTATGTTAAGAGTTTGTTTTATAGAGTCATAAACATTTTCACAAACTTTTTCAAAAACATTTCTAAACTCAAGCAAACTAATATCAACCGGTATTTTTCCTTTTGAATGTAGAATTATGTCGTGTGTGGTGTTTGTTATAAAGAATATTGATGTCCTAGCCGGTCCTTACCAGAAGCTGGGGTACCCCTGTCCCATTTTCCAGTCACCGATCTGTTTTTCTCCCGGGCTCCATCTCACCTTCATTTTCCCATAATCTCTCCAGCTTCATTTTCTGCATGTTTTACACCCGGTCCCCCACCCTTAAATTTTTTTTTTTCCCCTGTCGTTCTCTCTATTGGTGTGGTTATATATTTTGGTCCCTGTCGAAACTACGGCGAAAAGAGGGTTTTGTTAAATTTTTTCCCGCCCTAAACCTAGGCCAATTTCGAATAGCCGAAAGGGGCACTTTTGATTTTTTTTTAGTATTTTTTTTTTATAGCTATATCTTTTGGCTTTCGGAGCCCCTTCGGGGCTGTGATCGTCTTTTTTTTATCTGTTATTTTAAAGTTTTTTAATTTTTAAAGTCCAATTTAAGTTTTAAAAAAATAAATACCCAAACAAAAAAATAATTTCATAAACTGTTTTTCCCTTGATTAGAAAAAACCTATTTGTATGACATTATTTTTAAAAAAGAGGTGACCGTGCTTTTTTCAAAATTTTTATTTGTTTTATAGAAAACAAGACCCTTTCTTATTAAGAGGTTTAATTTTGAAGAATTAAGATCTAGTGACTCACCCAAATTAAAATTTAGGGGGGGGGATGCATGTGTGCCAAAGCTTTATTTCTGTACCCTGAAAATACTTGTAATTTTTTTAAAAAAAAATTACACACACAAAAATTAAAAGTTGTTAAAAAAAAAGTTTAAAAATCGAATTTGCTGTACACATTAACATGAGAAAAGGGAAATTAATGACGTTACATGACATTACTTGTGTAGAACGTCGATAAACTCAATAATGTAAAAAAACTTTTAAAAATATAGGTCCAAAACAACTCACTAGAGGTAAAGGCATTTTGTATTTTTGTAAAAAAAAAATGAATATAAGATTTGTACGCCGCATGCCTTTCTCTCTTTTTTATCTTAAATAGACATTTCAAAAAAACTACGGTTTGTGAAACGAAATAAAGCTCTGCTTGTTGTAGAAACATTACCCCAAAGGTTAAAATGAAAAAAAATACACTTTTACTTTCTCTACAACGCACTTTAAAAGTTTAAGTTTTTTAAATTTGTTGCTGATAAATTTATAAAAATGGGAATTTCCAAAAGGTAACCTAAAATTTATTTTTATGGGGAAAAAAGAATTCCCATTTGTTTAATAATAAACGTGTTAGATAAAAATTTTAATTTCAAAACATTAAGCGAATTTTGAAAAGTCTTTTTATTTTCATAATTTGGGATGGATTTTTAATTTAAAAAAAAAAAAAATCTGGGGACGCTTAAAAACCCCAAATACCAAGTTATAGCCCCCAATCTGTAAATAGTTTCAACTCTACCCGAGGTGCAGACGAGGGCATTGTGAAAACAATTTTTGGGTTTTCCCGGGGGTCATAAACATCGACATTTATAAAATCTCGAGTTAAAAATTTTTTTGACGATCACAATCATTTTCTACAAGGTGTCGAAAAGGTAACTAATTTTTTACAAATCTTAGTTCCCGAACGGGGTTTTTTTAGGTAAGCCGTTGGCTTACACCATTGCAGGGGGGTCGAGGTTAAAATTCCCATAGACTAGACTGCTGAGAGGGGGAGTCGGGTTCAAATAATGGTGGGGTCCTGATGGGGGTTTTTTCCCTAAAATTGTTTCCATTCTCCTTCCACGGAAATGCGGGGATTTCATTCAATTAAACATTCCTAATCCCTAAATCATTTTTGTAATTAGTATGAGGCGTATAGCCGGAACGGGTAGAAAGGGTGGTGCAAATAAAAAAATTTAAAAAATAAATAACCCGTTAATAACCTGGTCTTGGGAGTCCAAAAAAAAAGAAAGGGGTTTTAAAATCGTTTATAATCATTTTTTAATAATAATAAATTATTTTTTAAAAGAAAAGGTTTAAATGAATTTATTTAATCCATTTTTTTTTTTTTTTTTTAAGAATACATGTTCTCTTTTGAAAGGTTTTTTGAAAAAAATGAACAGATTTGTAAAGTGAAATGGGCGTAGGGGGGTTTAAATTCTTTTCATTGAGATAAATTTTAAAATTTCCCATTTTTCGTCAATTTTGGGCCCACTTTTTTGGGGCTCTTAATTTATGTTTTTAAGATAGCTTAAATTTTTTTTAACACCCTATCCCCAAAATAAAGTGGGTTTTCACTTTTTTTTTTTTCTATTTCTGTATAAACAAAATGGGGTGAACATTTTAATTTTTCCCCTCCTTTTACTAGTATTTTAAAATTAGTTAACGACCTAAAACTGGACGAAAAAAACAATATGGGGAAGGAAATATGTTTTTTTTATTCTACAGAAATAGAAACCCAAATAAAATGATTGAAAATGATGATTTCCTAAGGAAGCATAAAAATTATACTTTAAGGGGGTTTGAGCCCTTCTCTTTGACTTTGGACGTAATTCTATAAAAAAAAAAACTAAGCGGCTCAAAAATCGGCCCCCACCCCTTTTGAGGTACTTGGGTTTTGGCTTGTCTTTTGTTTAGTAAGAAATAAGGTAATGGTTTAGGGGGGGTGGGGGCCCCGGAGAAAAAGGAGGAATGCAAGGAAAATTTTGAAGGGGGGAGGAAGTTAGGGGGGGGGAAAAAGGGTTGTTTTTGGGGGTCTCTAGCACTACAGTACGCCCTTTGGTGAGGTGGTAAAAAACAAGTCACTGGAAAAAAGAGATTTGCAAACTTCAGATCCCCATCGAATCTTAATATTAAGTAAAACCCAAAGGGGTAGAGACGAAAAAATAATTCAATTCTAAAAATTTTTTATTCTGACACCAAGTGACAATTGGGCGAATAACATTTTTTTTTAAATTTAAAGGGGCCCTCCCTTTACTGGGTGGCGGAGGTGTTTTAGGGTTTCAAACCCATCCCACCCCCTTTTCCACCATACCTGAATTTTCCCCAAAATATTATTAATAATGCTTTTGTATTACCTCAAACCTGGGCTATTCTTGCCATCTCATTTTGGGGGGAACTTATCAGCAAAAAATAAACACCCCCCTGCCCCTCACCAAAAAAAAAAATTGTGTATGGCCCAGAATTTCTATTTAAAATTCCACCCATTTGGGGAAATAGGTAAAGGGGAAATTTTAAGAAGTTCCAATATAGATTTTCTTTGGAAAAAGACAAAACACAAGGAGTTAAAAACTACCCTAATGTTTTATTTGGGAGGGAACCCCTGACTCAGAGAAAAGGACGACCCCTTTGCCCAAAAAGCTTTTGATCGCCATATTCTTCCCAAATTCCTTAACGGACTGTTTTATTGACGGATTTGCCGCTTCAAACAGTGCGGATAAATTTTATCTATAGCCCTCGTTAGCAAAAACCCCCCAGAAAGTTTTTGATGTTCTCTAGTGCTCATTAGCCGGGGGTTTTTTCCTGCAGGTGTTGAAAGTTTGTGTTAAGATGCCCTAGGGTGTTGCTTGTGAAAATGTTTGCTGAAGTAACACTCAACTTGATATCATAGTATTGGGGGAGCGAATCTTTGTGGTTTTGAAAAATGTATTTGGTCTGGGAAAAGGGGACAAAGTTAACCGCCACTTTGAAAAGAAAAAAAAGAATGGGATATAAAATAAACATTTTAATGAAGTTTTTTTAAAACCCCGATGAAAAAAGATTTTTTATGGAAAAAATTTTAGTAGAGTAAGTTTCTTCTTTCGCGGGAAATTTTAGTTCCAGTTTTACGACGTCTATGGACATATATATATATATTTTTTTTTCAAAAAAAAATTTAACGCTAAATGGTTTTGATTGTAAAAAAAAAAACTTGATAAAATTTTTGACTCAAGGGGGAAACAAAGGAAATTGGCGTGACTGACAAATATTAAGTTTAAGAAAATTTTTGAATACGTTTGTAAGTATAAAACCTCAACTATCTTTTAAATTTTTGGGATCTATTATTTTGAAAAATGCTCTACAATAAAACATCCTTTGTCAAAAAAAGAGCTGGGTATGGCTAAAGAGTTAAAAATTTTTGGGATAGGCCAATAATTAAATTAGACTAAAGTGAAAAAAAATTTCCCTTTACACAGGGATTTAATTTATTATTGCGTGTCAAGTTAACTTTTAAAGAGACAATGTGAAGAGGGCGTTGGTGCGAAAATGAAGGCACACTTCCTAGAGGCACATTGTAGGGGAAAGAAGGAGGAGAAAAAAGGGTCTGGGCACTTTTATGTTTGAAAATAATAAATTAAATAATGCGTAGTCTATTTTAGCCCTTTAACAAAGTCAACGAAAGAAAGTTGTGGGGAATGGTTTTTGGGGAGTTTCAACAAACACCACATCCCAAAAAAATTTTTTTAATTATGTACGAGGGAAGTTATAAATATGTCACAAATGGTTTTAAAAAAAAGTGAGATGGATTTTGAAAAAATTTATTATTAAATATCACAACCCCGAGCAATTTTGGGGATGTTTGTTTTGATTTAGTAACTTTTTTGGGATTTATGATGAAACTCTGGCTTAGAGTTATAATGTAACAATTTTGGTAGAAAAGGGAATGTTATTTAAAAAATTAACTCAGTTGGGAAAAAAGGGGGCCAAATAGAGTTTTTTTTGGGTCATGGGGGTTGACCCCGACGCTAGACCGTAGCAGATTAGTCTTGGGGTCATCTTTGGGCCCGTGTGCTTGGAAAAAACCCGTCTTCCCAGGGTTCCGGTTCGGCTCTTGGGGGCTCGCGAACCGTGTCGCATTCCATCAGTCTAATTTTTTACGAGAAACCCCAGTTTTTACAGTACGCGTGCGCCCATCTCTTATTTTCCCCTTTTTAACTTCATTTAACATCACATTTTTAATATCTCTTAGTACTTTTATTAAACCAAAATTCGTAACCTTAGTATATTTTTAACCACACAAATTATCTTGCCTAGGCCCAAACCCCTTCCCCAAATACCTGACAGACCCACCCCAAAAGAGGGGGGGGAGAGGGGCGGTGGCGACAAAATTTAAAATTTTTTTATCGAAATAATCTTCATCAATATAAATACACTTATTACATAATTTTACTGAGAAATTAAACACTGATTCAAAATTATTGTAACTCCTTTATCTTTGTGGGCCCGCCTTCAAACCCCCATTAGTGTAACTAATGTAATTCCAGGTTTTTTTGAAATTGTTTTATTTTTAATTTTTATGATTCTATGTCCATAAGTGGTAAAAAAATTAGAAAATGGGGGGAAAAAGTAAAAAATTTTTACTAAAATAAAAAAACTAGCTCTGCTAAAATCCGTTTTTTGATAGGTCTTACCGTTTAGTACAAGGGGACCCAAAAAAAAGGTCCGCCCCGATTTTAAAATTGCTCCCCCCTTTTATATTTTTTTTTTAAAAAATGTTTTTTTTTCTTTTTTTGAATTTTCCCCGTGGGTTACGGGGCTAGAAGTATAGTGTGCAAATTTTCAAGTTTCTTGCTCACTAAAAAGGGGGTAAACTTTCAGTGGGGGGGGTCAGCCATGTGGTTTTAGTATGGGGCATAGCTTGACTTGTTTTTAAACAGAAAACCTATTTTCTTAAAGCTTTTAAGTTTGGACTATTTTTGGGAAAAAAATTTCGCTCAAAGGGAAAAAGTTTTGTTTTCTAAATTTTCTAAAAGCACGTTCATACAATCTATTTACAAATTTCCCTTACTTTTTACCAGGAGATAAAATTTTTCCGGTTCAGTTGCAACTGCCTAGTGCCTTATTGTTCAGTGCTGAAAAAAACCTCAAAAATTTAATTAAAATACAGTCTGAAATAATTTAAAAATAAATTAGTTAATGTTATGATCCATGTTATTCTTTATATTAATAAATGTTTAAAATAAAGTGAAATACGGTACCAAAATCAATATTAATATATATTTATTAGAAAAAAAAGAGAAATATTTTAAATATTTAATCCCGAAAAATAATATTAACCCTTGGTTCCCTTAACTTGTGGTTTGGCTCTTATTTTATGTAGAAGTAAAAATTCGAAAAAATTGTAGTTTTCATTACAAATACAGGGTAAGATTTCTTAGCATTTGAAGTTACCTGATAAAAAGTAATTTTGGAACCCAAAGACCTAGAGAGCACATGAATGTTTACATTTCCAAGGACATAGTTACAAGAAATGTTGCTTTTTAAAAAATTTTTTAAAAAAAAAAAGAGAAACCCCAAAAAAGTATTTGAAAAGAGGGTTTGGAATAAAATTTCCACTACTGTCAGTCAGATCACCGTTATTTAAAAAAAGAATAATTAAAGGAAGGAAGAACTTAAAAATGATGTACTACTTTAGGGTAGAGAGGGAATGGAAACACTTGGTAAAAAATTTTCATTTCATAAGCGGATTTAGCCCCCCCGTCCCCAACGAACCGACCCGTATCTGCGTGCCACTAATACGGTAATTCCCAAGTCGAGAAAAAATTCAGTTTAAATTAATATTGACCACACCCCGCTTCGGGGGCCCATGCTCTAACGCGGTACTTCCGCAGTGACTGGGACTGTAAATGATGTGGGGTTTAGGTTGGAATTCTTTGGTGTACTAAAGAGGGTTTTTCAAAAAATTTTTTTCATCACTCCCCAGAAAGGGGGTACACTTTTATAAAATAAAACTCCTAATCCCAAAAAACCTTAGCTTATAACCCGAACGGGTAGTAAATGTGGGGCTAAATAATTCTTTTAAGTTGGGGGGCTGCTTTGTAGGTTTTCTTGAACTTGGGCCTCTTATCCCGCCCCTTGTATTATTATATTAGTTTTAATGTCCCCTTTAAACCCGTTTGAAAAAATACTATAATACTTACTTATTAAAAAAGTAAATTCTTAATTAATAATATTCTAACTTTCACGGTCTTGGTCAAAAGGGTCATTCTTATGTTATACTGGGGTAAAGGGGACGGAGATATCGGGGTTAAATCCATGGTTACGTGTATGAGGATGGTTTTCCTAAATATTTCCCACTACCCTCACGCAGTTTCGGGTACTTTCCCCTTAAATTGTACACTCCTCATCCCCATTCCATAGCGTAGTTATTAATGTACTGTATAACCCGAACGGGGGATTAAACGGGGGGATAAAAAAATTTTTAAATTTGGGTATAAAATTAAACTATAAATAAATAATCAATTTTATTAAATTTAAAAACAAATCAAATTATTTTTAAAAAAAATTATGTTAAATTTTTAATTTTTTAAATCTATAAATTTTTGTAATTTAAATTTCACACTTTATTTTCAGTGTAAATTACATATCCTCTTTTCAATCAAGTAGTTCCAGAAACCCTTTTGTTCAACTTACTTTACTTTTTTTTTATTAAGCGCAGTGAAATCTGATAACATATTTAAAACAAAAAAAACACAATTTAAAATTAAAAATCATAATTTTTTCACCGCGTTTTGTAACCTAATGTGTAAGGTTTGGGTGATTTTGGGGATGAAATGGGGACTACAGGGGCATTGGAGTTTTATGGGGAGACCAAAAAAAAAAAACAAAAGAAAAAATTTTCTATTCGGGGCCTGTCGACTGAGCCTGCGGGGGACAAAGGCTCAAAACCTCCGGGCGAATTTTACTGCCGGGGAACAAGACCTAGAGCCGTAATGCTGGGAAGCTCGCGACGCCCCCGGGGGGCTGCCATGCGCATAACGAGTTCCCCTCACGAGAAAGGTTTCCCCAAGTCACATTTCTTGATATTGTTCCATTTAAAATCCCGAAGTATCCAAACCCTTCTCCTTTTGTTCCCCTACTGAGTTTTTTTATATATTATGTTTCTGTGTCGTAACGCACAATTGGGCCTGTGTCATAGCAGGGTAACATAAAATCCGGGTTTCGCGACTAAAATGTAAGATCAAAATTATTCTTGGGTTTTAAAACCTTTTTTTATATACTATGATACTTTTTAAAAAATTTTTTTTCGGGCCCTAATTTAAATTTATCTAAATTTAATCTTATGGTTGGAAAATTTCCCTTTTTTTTTTTATAAAAGAGGATGGGCCCCCTTCCAACAGTAAAGTCATTTTTAATTCGTAGTTCGATAGTTTGGTCTAATGTTTTTAGGAATATTAATAACTTTTTCGGAAACTTTTTCTTTTTCTTTTATTTATTTGGATTGCTATCTGATTAAATTGTAACTTGTGCAAAAATTTTTCCGCCATTTCTAATGGTTAACTATTTGAATTTTTAAAATTTTTTCAATTGAAACGCTAAATTTTTAGGGTACCTTTTGATTGTGAGTTAAAAGGTTTGTTGTCTTTTTCTAAGCTCCTTTTTTTCTGAGCGAACTTTAATATTTAAAATAGGAAACAAAATATTTGATATTAAAAATATAAAATATTTAATAATTTAGTGTTACTAGAAGGGGCCCCTTCAAGATAGAGTTTTGGTTAATTATTAGTTACTTTTATGTAAAACCATGTGACTATGTTTATAAAGTCCTTTTTTGTCTCCGTAACTATACCAGTTAAGAAAAATGTTAACTTTTTATGGAAAAATTTTTTATTTTTTTCGATCATAATGTTGTTTACCATATTTATTGTTATCTGAATAAACTGTTACGCAACTATTTACGTTATAATAAATATCGACCTTTCTTGACTCGTTTTTTATCTTTCATATATGCCCCATCATTCCCCAAAGGGAAAATTTTTAATATTTTTGGTTTAGTATGAATTTTGGAAAGGGTGCATCTCTTCTGTCTGTTTTAGATAAAGGGTACATTTATAAAATCCACAAACTGTTCAGGTTGCGAGTGTGGGAGTGTGTTTTGTGTTTTAACATTTGAACCAAAAACCCTCGGCACCGCTTGGGTTAACCCCCCCCCCATTTTTTAGTTTTTTATATTATTCTAGTTTTTGTTGGATCTGCCCCCTTTTTGGGTGCTACAACAGTTTTAAAGTGGGGTCCAACCACGGTGGAGGCTGGCATTCCCCCCATTCCAATTGTGATTAATCAAGTCTCGGGTTTTTTTTCGAGGAAGGAAGGATTTTGGGAAACAGATAAATCTGTGCCCGGGGCCCAGGATTGAACCTTGGATTCCCAGAAAAGAAGTCTGACACCTTTAAACCCCTCCTGACCTACCCTTCTACCCAGTTAAGGTTGTTCAATTTATCTTTCCCATCGCACCTTTTCCAATACCTTTGGGAAAAGCCACCTCCCCAAGTGAACATCCCCGGGGTGGAGTGCCGCAGGGGGTTTCCCTGGTGGGGGCCCCCCCCCTCTTCAGTCTCTATGTAACGACATTCCAAAATCCCCCGGCCCGGTTGGTCTGTATGCGGACGACAAAGGCTCTAGTACGGAGTTTGCGAGGGCAGCATGGGGAGGCGACTCCAGAGACCTGTCCAGTTTGGGGGGTGGCTGACTACCCGGAGAACAAGTATAACGGGACAAAGGGGCATGCAAGCCTTACATGGAAAAAAAAGTACTACGGCCGGGCCCCCCTCCGCTGTTCGGGAAAAGACGATGGGCGGAGAGTGCTAATACCTGGGACTTACGCTGGACACAAAACGACCTGGAACGACCTGTAACGAAAAACTGAATAAGGGGAGACAAAGGTAGGGGTCCCAGGCCCATGCTTAAAAGGGGTAGGCCCTGTCTACAAGGAACGGTCTGACGCTGACAACATGCTCAGGGCCCATCCTCGACTATGCGTGTCCCCTTGGGGTCCCCTGGGGACACGTATATGAGGGGGACGCAGGCGTTTCCGAGCGTAATCTGGGATCTTGTGGGGCACCCTTTGGTATTCCGGAATGAGATCTTCACGTGACCGGTACCTACCATCAAGGACCCCTTTTCCCGGGAAAATGGCGCATCCTTCTACGCCAGACTTCCCGGTGCCCCAATCCCCTTACCAGGGGCTTGGGAACTACGATCGACCTGGGGGGTGCCTCGACGTCCCAAAGCCCTGCTGGATAAGCGAGATGTGTCAACGTGGTTTGGGAGGCTCTCACCCAGCCCCCCATAGAGTGTGTCTCCGCACTAACTCTAAAAACCCTTTTGTCGGTTTTTCAAATTTTTTTATTCCCCCCCTTTTTCCCCCAAAAATTCTAATATTATGTAATCTTGTTTCTTTTTTTTCAGAACTTCGCGAAAAGCACAACCGTTTTTAAAAATTTTTCGAACCAACCCGGTGTGACCAATTGGTCGGTACGTTTGGAAATTGCTCTCGTGCTCCCCTTCTGGAAGCAAACGGAGCTGCCTTTTGTCTGTGTCGTGTCTGTCCCTTTAACCTAGCCTCCAGGTCCTTTTTTAATATATTACTTAATCAACTTTAAAAATTTATCATTTTAAATTTTTTAAGCACAAGAGTTTAAAAAAAAAAAAAACAAAAACAAAAAATGTAAACATTAAAAAATATGTTACTTTGCGTCTTGGCTCCCAAATGATTTCTTAAAAAATTTCCAAAAACAGATGTTTATAAAGGGTAGGGCTTACTACTGTTTAGGTATACACGTATTTGATAATCATGTAATAGGGTAGGGGTGGGAAGGAACATTTTTTGAGGTTTTCTACCCGATTTGCGTGAAAGGGAGTGGAAAAGTTTTGGAAAAACCCCTCAGGCCGACCGGGATTTAACCCGGTCTCCCGTCTCAATAGTCTAATCTTTATGATCAGAGCGGGGTTCCCGAAGTCAATGATAGATGCCATAGTGCTTACTTTCCCCACCCCGTGGGTAAATTAGAACTTACGCACAGTTTCTTATTCTCGTATAAAAATTTTAAGAAAGACCTTGGTTTTGCATTATCATTAAAAAGGTTGTTATAAGTTTTTTTTGTCTTCTTCTTAAGTAAAAAAGCCCTAAGGTTGGGTTTTAGGGATTTTAACCTGGAGCCCGGGCAGGACTTAACCCTTCAGCTGGTTTGTGCGCCTGTATATTGGTAGAAATTACATGTAGGCCTACTAGGGAAATTCAGGAATGTGGTAGTTCCCCCTTGCCCCCCACAAGTTTTATGAGCAAGCGCGAAAGAGCCTACCCAATTTTTTCGAAAAATATTTTCACTACCTTCCCGGGTTCTTTTTCGCCACCCAACGACTGGGACCAAGGCTTTACTTTCCCCTCTGAAAGAAGTTGTGTAGGATTTTTATCGTCAAAAAAACGACCCCCGGTGGGGTTTTAATCCATGAAAATGGATCCCAAGGCAAACAATTATCCCCAAAACCATGAGGTAGAGTGTATATTGATATCTAACATTAAATTTAACACCCCTTAAAGTGATGGTGGGGGTGTTTTTTGGCTGCGATCCGAAAGTTCCAGAGTGAGAACGTTGTTTCCAAAGTAAAGCTGGGCAATGGATCAAGTACTTTATTGCGCTTTTGCAAACATAGGGTTATCTAAAAAGACATGAAACAAAAAGTCCAAATGGTACTGAGGAAAAGCATTAATGTAGAAACACAAAAAAATGAGTTGGTGCTCTTCAATAGACATTATCAGGCCCCAAGACACAGAATTTTCGTGGACACCCTTTGTAAACCTCTAGGGTTTGCAAAATCAGGTTTAGTGGGATATCTGAGCGGCCGCTTTTCCCCCCAACCTTTATATTTAAAATCCCTATGTGTCATCACCCCCACAAAAATTAATTTATTTTAGTGTTTATATAATTTTGAATACCTAAACCCAAAAAAACACAGAAAAATATAAACGAGTGTGGGAAATTTTTTTTTTTACTTATTTTAAAAAATAATGCTACTATTAATTTTGCTAAGAACATGACATAATATTTTAAATTATATTTAATTTTTTTAAATGCATACATGTTAGGGTTTCATTGTGGACCCGTGGAAAAAAACGCCAATATTATGGGCTAGTTTGCTGGTGTCGAAAAAATCAGGGTTCAAAAAACCCGTCTATGGTCATAGGTTAGTATTTCCTATTGGTTTTCCAACATTCCCCTTTAATCCCAAAGAGCTCATTTTTCTCTAAATTTATCTTCCCCACCCCCACTTTCCAACGTGATTAAAATGGCATAGTCCGGGGGTAGTAAGACCGCTTCAAAAAATAAAGTATGGAGTATATTTAAGCAAACCTGTTTCTATAGGGGTTTTGGCCGGGCATACCCGAGTTTGGAAAAACTTTTGACTAAATTTTAGTTTAAGACCCCCGAAGTGGCTTGAAAAGAGTTAAACCCCCCCGTGCCCGGGGTGTGTTTATCGGGGTGAAGAGAGTCCCCGTTTCCCCTTGCGGTGGCGTGGTTTCCTTCCCCTCGTCACAAGCCCCACAAGCGACGTTGGAGGTCGTGAGCCGGGCGCCTGTGCACCGGGGGAACACAGGTGGCCCTCATTCCCCCTCTAAGCTTTCCGGATGGTTAAGTAAATAAGTCAATTTTTTAGAAAGAGCCTTATCTACCTCTTAAAAAAACAGATCACCACGTGGGCCTATGATACGTTTAAAATAATTAAAAACTTTAATGCACTCCTGAAAAATTATTATCTAATTAAAAAAAAATAAAATTTTTTTGAAAATGTTAAAAACCCAAAAATACTGTTTGTTTTTCTAAAAGGTTTTACTTTTAAAGTGAGCTATAGATTTATAAAAGCTCATTTGAAAAAAAACAATTCTGTTTAATATTTTTATTTTTGATTAAAGTTTAACTCACCAAAATTTAAAATTTAAATTCTTGCCTCGGGTTTGTTTTCAGTATTTGCTTGAGCATTATTATTTTTTGTAGTTTTTACTTGTTAATGTTAACCCCGGTGAAAATTCGACGTTTGGTTTAAAATATTTTTATAAGTGGATCTGTTTTTTTTTTTTAAATCAGTGACGTTTTGCTATTTTGAAGTGCAATAAATAAAATCAACATTTTTTAAAAAAAGTGATACAGAGTTGTTTGTACCAAAAAATTTTAAAAATTGGGAAATACTAGATGATACTGAATGAGGATTAATTTAAAAAAGATGAAAGTTAGCGTTAGTTAATATTTTTACTTAGTCCCCGGAGTTATGGTGTTTAAAGCTAGAGAAAAAAAGGATACATTTCTCTATGGTTGAAAGTCAAAAAAAATTTAGGAAAGGGTGAAAGTCACTTATTAAAGGGGGGGGGGAAAAAGGTATAGCTATATTTGGGCGAAAATTTAAAACCCGGTGAGTTAGTTGGGGTAAGAGGGGATGGAAAACCCAATTTGGGGGTAAGAGCGGGGTTAAATTTTGATGCTTAGAAGGAAAGAAAGATACTGTAAATTTATGTTAAAAACATATAGATTGCTTTTTAAGGAAATTATTTATATTTACCCGCTTCATTGGTCGTATGGTCCTACGCGCTACTCTTGTGTTAGACTAGACTGTCGAAGACTGGGAGATCGATGTTAAATGCCGTTCGGGTGAACTGAGGAGTGTTTTCCTAACTATTTTTCCACCCCCTTTTATGAAATTGCGGGTGCACTTCATCTAAATTAAACCTTCCTAATTCCTAGCACATTAGTGTAACTAGTACAAAAAGGCTACTAATACGCGGTGCTAAAAAAATATTTTTGATACATTTAATCCTGTTGGCAGTATTAACCATTCTGAGGGTGTTCATTTGAGTCAAATATTATATAAATAACGTTAATTTTCTGTGAAATTTAGTAGACACTGTATACATTTGAAAAATCATAACTAACAAATCTCGTCAGAACGGGGTTCTAGTCCTTCAGAAAAAATACTTCCAAGTTTTCTTCAATTTAAATTCATTAATTTAATAGTAGGGGATACATTTATCACATTTGGTGTTTTATTATATTTTATAGCATTATAAAATTGCAGCTACTATGGTTTTTTAATACTATTTTCTTTTTCCTTGACTACATAAAGGAAAAACCTAGGGAAGGGGAGCTGCTGGTGTTTGGAAGGAAATAGTATTTTTAATTTTTTAACCTTTGGGTTTAAAATAGGGGGGCAACCTCTGATGGAAGTGTAGGTGAAAAGGGAAAGGGAATATTATCTTTTTCTTCCTTAGCTACACTAGATTAAAACCCTATGAATGAACTGCTGGTCCCTTGGGGGGGAAAAAATAATTCCTTTTATTCCCGGGCCCTCCCACTAGATTAAAAAACTCTAAAGGAATGCAAGTATTTTGGGGGGAATTTTATCTTATTTTTTCCTTGGCAAAACTAGATTACAACCTCTGAAGGAATGTGGTACTTTGGGGGTAAAAACTATCTTATTTTCTTCCTTGGCTAATATAGGTTAAAAAACTCTGGGGGAAATTGAAGGTTTTAAATGTAGGGAAATATTATTTTTCTTTCTCTCATTTTGGAAACTTTCCAGAGTTCCCAAATTTTATATCTGTAAAAATGAAAAAACATGCCCCCCTGAATGGCAACCCTGTGCCCCCACACCAAGTCTGCATTCCCCCTTTAGAGGTTGTAACTAAATTGTAGTCCCTAACATGTAGTTTTCAGAAAACTTTATAAAATTTTTCCCCCCTCCCTCTTGTTGTAGTAACGGGGTGTACCTACACGGTTTGCATTAAAATCTAAACGGTTTCCCCCCAACTCCAAAGTGGCTCAAAGGGTTTTCGCGGGGGTAGTCTTCCCTTCATCAACAAGACAGGTATTTGTTTCATATTGTTTTTTTTTATTGTAATCATCTAAAATTTTAGGTAGTTTGTTTGGATAAAGGTTCCAATACTTTTATATTTTTTAAAAATAAATATAATAAATAAAATAGTAAAAATACATAGGTCCCCGTCATGTCATCAACTGCCCAGATTTAGTGGGGGGTGGGGGGGGAAATTTACAATTTTCGATGGCCCGAATGGTCTCTAAGCGCTAAGCATCACTCTCGCAATAAAATGGGATCTCGAAAAACGTAGGGTTGAGGTTCGAAAAACCTTTTTGGGGTTGTACTGAGGGTGGATTTTCCTAGATGGTTTTTTACTTTCTCTCTCCCCACAAAAAATGTGGGAAACCTTCCTAAAAATTAATTTTCCCTCAGCCCTAGTTCATTATCTTAATTAGCATATATATATGTATAGCCCCGGGAAAAAGGGGGTAAGCGTTTTTGGTTTGCCCTAATTTTAAAAATAGAAATAAACCCTTTTTTCAGTAACTATTCAAACCCCTGTTTTCGTCCAACATTGATTCATTTCATATTTCATTAGTAAAATTTTTTATTATAAGGGCTTAACTCATGAAAAACCTGAAAGTAAATTTGTTTTTAAATTTTACTATCTGACTGATATGGTTTTCCATGATATTGAATTATTTTTATTATTATTTGTTCTGTCTTACCACAGATCCTTCATTTATCAGTGAAAATTAGTCCCCCCAATGCACCCCGGTCCCTCGCCTTTCCCTTCAGCTCCCAGAGTTGTATTCTTCCCTTTAAGTCATCTAATATTGGGGTTTTTAACAACATTATTGTTTGTTTCTAGCAAAACACGAAATATTATAGTTTGAAAACACGTACAATCCTTTAACCACAACTGGGCAAAAAATCTATAAAAGTGTACAGTTTTATTAATAATTACACATGATTTAAAAAACTGCAATGTCGTGTAGTTTAGGTCTTTAAATATTTTCGAACTTTGGGTTTTAAAGGTTGTCATGACGGATAAAACAAGTTGAATTGTTTTGTGGGTTGGTGTGAGGCTAGATTGCACTAAGAACTTTATTTCAGAGAAATCCCAAGGGAGCTCGGGGCTATGCCTGGTACCCAAAGGGGTGGCAAGAAATTTTTTTTTTAATTTTTTAAAACTCTCCAAGCAATTTTTAAAAAATATTTTTACTAACTACTTTTTTTACACGGTTCACGATGGTTACTCCTGACTACCGTTTGGGACCCCCCGAAGGTTACATTGTCTGGGGTTGAGCCCGTGCGGTAAAAGGGGGTTGGGGAAACCCGGAGGGTTTTTGGGGGGGGTGGGTGTTAACTATGGAATGAGGGGTTTAAAATTTTTAAAATCTATATTTTGTCTATAACATTTTTAGTTATTTTCATGGCAATTTTAAATAGCACGGTCCATCGAAGCGAGGGTGGTCGCGACGCAGATTGAACCTTTGCGAGCTAACCCAAAAGTACCCCCGAGTTGACTCCATGCTGTGGTAACCGACGGGATTTTGCAGTGTGTCTTTAATTATCCTCAATGTTTGGTTTTTTTGTGAGTTTTTTAGATTTCTATCTTAGGGCAGGGGCCTCTCTTTGCTGAGGGGTTGGGAAACGGCGCTCCTTTAATTCCATGTCGAATTCGGTAATTTTGGGGGTAAATTGCTCGCCTAAGGGCCCGAAAGTTTTTTCTTGAACAATAAAAATCCGTAGCACAAATTTCTTCGTAGGGGAAGTAAAGCCCCAGTCCCATTTCGATTTTTTGGGATGTAAAAGAACCCTTTAATTTTATGTGAACCACCCCCTTTTTAGCAAAAAATTAAAAGGCCCTTTCGCCCTGTTCTTTTGGGAAAATTTTCATGTGCTGAAAATAAACAATCGGTTCAGGGAAAATGCAAGTTTAAATACTTCAAATAAATAACAAAATTTTAACTTTAAAAAAAAAAATTGAACTTGCTTTATCTCGATAATTCCATCAAGTATGGTATCTCTATCAATCGCACGAAAGTTCGTTTTCCCCCCAAGAACACAAATTTTTAGCAGGTTTTCCCAAACACGATACTGTTTTATTTTCAAGGAAATGTACATACGCAGGGAAATTTAAAATTTTGCCCGAAAAAGAACTTTAAATTAATATGTTTTTAAAATTTTTTAAAAAAAATTTGGGGTTTGAAGGTATTATTAAATTTTAAAAAGGGGTTCAATTTAAAACTAGTAGTTGAGGAGGAATACCAAAAATTTAAAATTATTTAAAAAATAGCTTCTTTGAGGGTTTAAAAATGCCACAAATTGTCCCTACAAAAAAGGGTCTGGTTTTATGGAAAAAAAAAAAACCCCAATCGGGGTTTATATGTATATATCCCAAAAAAAGACATAAATATTTTTTCTTTCCCATATTTAAATTTTTCGACAATGTTTGAAGATCGTAACCCTTTAAAAAAAAGTGAAATTTCCAAGCGAATGTTAAAAGTTTTTCCCCAAACGAATGTATTATTCACACCGTTTAGGGACCCTTAATGTCAAAAGCTCGAAATTGATGACGGTTTCCCCCAGTTGTTTCTGACCTGCCCCCCCGTCTCTGGGAATTTTTACTCCAAAAGAGAGTGTAATTCAATAACGCCCCTTGTGGGAAAGGGGGAAAAATTTTTTTGGGGGGGACAGTGATCTTTGCCTTGACGGTCGATGCGACTTAAAATTTTCCCCTTTATATTTATATTTCGTCCAATTGAAAAAGAGTGCATTCATCAAAAACCTTTCATCGCAAAACTCACTGATTTTAAATATGAACTATTCCGCTCTGTGGTCATAACATCAAGATGGCCCCGGTTTTAAAAGCTTGTCTCATCCTCGAATAAATTTTTACAAATCCTGTTTTCACAGGAAAGGGAAACCCTTTAAATTAAAATTTTATATTTTTAGCACCAAAGTCTTACTGTTTAATTGGGTTATTTCACTTATGGACTAATTACTTTAATTTTTCTAGAGTTTAGGAAGTTTGGGAAAACCCTTCAGGAAACCCTCCCCCCCCCCTCCCCTTTTACTCAAATACATCCAACGGGGGTTAGAGCTCTATCTCTCCCCGTCATCGGCAAATCCCGTCTATTGCAAAAATTAGTCTTTGACCGGTGACATTCAACTTTATTTGTTCGTTTTACCCCCAAATTGAATTTTTTTTAAATGGGGTAAAAAGGGCCATTTTACAAAGCAATTTTTTCAATCTTCCTTAAATTTAACAAACAAAACAATTTTATGTTTAAAAGGTGCCAATTTCAAAGTAAAAAACAAATTTAAAAAATTTAAATTTAAAAAATTTGGTTTTAAAATTTTAAAATTTATTAAAAAAAAAATTTTTTAGGGCAAAATTAAAAATTTTATAAATTAATAAAAAATTTTTTTTTAAAAAAAAAATAAATTAAAAATAAATTAAAAAAAAAAAATATTTATAAAATAAAACAAAGACGAGCTTCCCTCATTCGCCTTCCAAAAATGGGGGAAAAAAAATCTTAGGCATCCACGGGAAAAAAAAGGAAGGCCCGAAGAATTTTGTTTTTTTGGAAAAATTAAAAATTTTCCTTAAAAGTCCTGTTTCAAAATTGGGGTATAATAAAGGGCCCTTTGCAAAAAAACCCTTTTTTGGTTTTTTTTCATTAAAAATTGTTTTTTTGGGGCCTTTTAAAATTTAAAAAAAAAAAAGGGTTTTTAAAAAAAAAAAATAAAAAAAATTTTTTAAACCCAAAAAAAAAAATTTAAAATTTCAAAAAAAAATTGTGTTTTTAAACCAAAATTTGGGGAAGAAAAGCAAGTGGGGAAAAATTTTTTTTTTTAATTAGCCGGCCCCAAAATTAAATAACCCCCGGCCCTTATTGGGAAAACGACTTGCGTGGGCCTGGGGGGGGAATCACAACTGGTTTTGGGTAACGGGGGGGGGGTTCCTAAATTTTTTCCCCTCTCCCTCCCCAAATGGGGTTTCCCCTTCCCACTTAACCCCCAAAAAAATTTAGGAAAGTTAAGGTTCCCAAAGGGGAAAGCCCGGGTTAAAAATTTTTTTTTAAAAATATAAAGGGGTTTTTTTTCCTTGCTTTTAATAAATTTTTATTAGAATTAAAAAAAATTAAGTTTTTTAAAATAACAGCACGTTAATAATTATTTTTTGGCTAACATTTTTCAAAATTTTTTTAAAAAAAGGGGCCCCCCCTTAAAAAACTTTTTAAACCCCTAAAGGATTACAAAAAAAAAAATTTTTTTTCGGGGTTTTTTGATAAAAAAAAATTTAAAAAAATTAAGCTTTAAAAAATTTTTTTAAAAAAATTTTAACAATTTAAAATAAATTTTAACCAATTTTTTACTTGCTTTTTTTTTTAAGTAGCTTCCCCCCCGGTCTAAAAACCCCAAAGGGGGTTAAAGGGGGGAATAACAGGAAAAATTTTTTTAAATTTTTAAGCCCCTTTTTAAAAATTGGACCCAAAAGGGAATCAAAAAATTTCCGGTTCAATTAATGAAATTTTCCTCCTTTTAAAGAACCCAAAGGTTTTCCCAAAAAAAATTTTCAAGAAAGGGCAAAATTTTTGGGAAAAAATTTTTTTTTTAAGGGAAATTTTTGGAAAAAAAGGGGGAAAAACTTTTTGTTTTGATAGATTAGGCAAAAAAAAAAAAATTCTATAATTTTTTTTTATTTTTTCCCGAATTAGGAAAAATTCCCCCTTTTCTTAAACCTTGGTTGTTTTAAAAAGTTTTTATTGAAAAAATTAATCCCCCAAGGGCTTCAAAAAATTTGGGGGTTTTTTTAAAACCCTTGCCCAAAAAAAAAGGGTTTTTTTTTTTTTTTTAAAAAAAAATTTTTTAAAATAAAATTTTGGGAAAAGCATTAACCCAAAATTTAAAACCTGAAAAATTGTTTTGGAAATTTTTTTATTTTTTCCCCCCAAAACTTGTACTTTTTCAAATGAAAACCCCCCAAAATTTTTCTTTTTGTTTTCACAAAAAAATACCCTTCAGTTCTGTATTCCCGGAAAAAATTTTACTTTTTTTTTCGCTAACAAAATTATTTTAAAATTTTGGTTTTTCCATTTTTTAAAGCCGTAAAAAGAAAAAACATTTTAATTTTTTTTAAATGTACAAAGATTATTAAAAATTTTTCCAAAAAAAAAAAAAAAAACCCCCCAACTGTTAAAAATTTTTTAAAATAGAAAAAACCTTTTAAACCACAGGTGGAATTCTCTCAATTTCTTTTTCCTCCAAAATTTCTAAATAAATGGGGGAAAAAGGGTTTTAGCAATTTAGGTGAAGGACTTTTAAAATCAAAATTTTTTGGTTTAAAAAATTTCCCTTTAAAAAAAAACCCCAATTTATTTAAAATTAATGTTTTTAAAAAAAAAAGGGAATTTAAAAAATTTTTAAAAAAGAATTTTTAGGAAAAATTTCCGTTTTCGGGGCTTGCCCAAAACCCTTTTAACTCCAAACCCCTTAAAAAAGCAAAAAAAAATAAATTAAATAGAAAGGAAGAAGTCCCCCTCCAAATAACCCTTTTGTTGGTTCTTTCCCCAGGAAGGTTTTTTCCCAACCCCAAAAAAGAAGCTTTTTTTGGTTTTTTCCCCCAAAACCAGGGGAAAATTTTTTTCCCTAGCATTTTTCTTTTACCAAATAAAATTTAATTTTATTCAAATAAAAAAAATTTGCCAAAGTAAAAAAAAAAAAAAAATTTTTTAAAATTTAAAATAATTTTTTAAAAATATTTTTATTTTTTTAAAGCAAAAAATACCAAACGGGCATTACCCAAGTAAACTTAAACCCAAAAAAAATTTTGGCCCTAAATTGAATACAAAAATTTAAATTTTTCCAAGAAAAACACACGCTTTAAAAAAAGGTTCCAAAATAAAAAAAGGGGGTTTTTAAAAAAATTTTCCAAAATTTTTTTCAAAAATTTTTTGAAAGTTTTTTTTTAAAAATTAAAAAAGAAAAAACTTAAAATTGTTTATCTGAGGCGAGTAATACCGGGTTTGGGAAAAAATTTGTTAAAATTTTTTAGTAAACATCTCTTTTTCCCTTTTAAAAAAAAAGAATTTTTGGGGGTTTAAACCAATTTTGGCCCCAGTTCTTTTATTTCCTTTTCGTTTTGGGGCCAAAAGCCCTTTCCCCTCACAAATTTTGGCCCACCCCCAAGAATAAAATTTTAAAATGTTTAAAAACGAAATTTAATACCAAAACCAATTTCGGGCCTTCAACAAAGGGAGCATAAGAAGGAAAAAAACCCTTATTTAAAAAATTGGGGGCCCAATTGAAAAAATTCCCCCACAAAAAAATTTTCCCACGGGCTAATTTAATCCAAAGGTATTTGGGGAAAAATTTCACAAAAAAAAAATAAAAAAAAACCTATTTTTAAAAGGGGGGGAAAAATTAACTCTCCCCCCACAAAAAAAATCCCCCGGGCAAATTTTAAAAAAGGGAAATTTTCTCCTTTACACCAAAGGAGATAAAAGGGCACAAAAAAACCTTTTTTTTCAAAAAAGGGGGGTTTTAAACGGGAAAAAAAGAAGGGGAAATTTTAAAGGACAAAAGCTGTTTCCAAATACAAAAAAAAGGGGCCTAACGAAGGGAAAAAAAACCATTTAAAAAGGGGGGAACGAACATCAAGCGCCCCCCATTAAAAACACCAAAAGGGTTTTAGGACAAAAATGTTTTCAGCCTATCAGCCAAAAACCTAAAAAGGAAAAAAAAACCCTTTTTAAAATCCCTTTTCTAAATAAAACCCCCCAATTTAAAAATGCCAGGGAAAAAAATGAAAAAGGTTTTGGAATTTTCCCAAAAAGAGAAAACAATCCCAAAAAAACCTATTTTTGGGGGGTTTTAAAATTTTGGGCCAATTAAAATCGAAAGGGGTTTTTAAGGAAAAAAAAAGGAATTTGGGCAAATCCCTTAAAAAAGACCAAAAATCCTTTTGAAAATTTTCGGGGAAACCCCCCCCAAAAAAA
Source organism: Timema cristinae (assembly GCA_039000515.1). Taxonomy (NCBI): domain Eukaryota; kingdom Metazoa; phylum Arthropoda; class Insecta; order Phasmatodea; family Timematidae; genus Timema; species Timema cristinae. Next base: position 51,442,628 of record JBCFYV010000003.1, read on the forward strand.
AAACGAAACCCCTAAAAAGGAAAAAAAACCCCAAAATTTAAAAAAATCCTAACGAATAAAAAGAAAACCTTTTTTTCAAATGGGCCCACTTAAAAAACCCCCAAAAAAAAATTTGGGGGGCTTTTTAAGAAAAACCGTTTTTCGGAATAAAAAAAAAGGCCAAATTTTCTAAAAAATCCGGGATGGGATTTTTTAAAAAGGGGGGGCCCCTTAAAAATTCCCCCAAATTAAAATGTTTTTTGGGAATTTCTAACTTAGCCGGGCCCAAAAAAAAAAACGAAAACCAAAATTTTAAAAATTTCCCGTTTTGGAAATGGGGCAAACTTGATCGTCTTATTTTTTGTCCCCAAATTTTGGGGCAAAAAGTAAAAACTTTTGTAACCCCTTAGCCCCAAAGGGGGAAAAAAAAAACTAATTAAAAAAAATTAAAAAGGGAAAAAAAATAAATAAAAAAACCGAAGGAATTTATTAAATTTTAAAAAAGGGAAAATTTTTCCAGGAAAAAATTTTGGTTTTTGGGGGAAAACACGGCCACCTTCAGGGTTTTCAAAAAAAAAAAAAAGGTTAACAACCCCAAAAATTTTAAAAGGGAAAAGGGATTTATAAATAAAATAATTTTTAAAAAATTTTTAGTTTTAATTTAAATTTTAAAAATTTAATAACTTTTTTTTTTTAAAATTTTAAAATTTTTTAAAAATTTCAAAAAAAAAAAAAAATTTTTTCCCAAAAAAAAAAATTTTTTTAATTTAATTTTTTTTAATCCCTAAACATATTTTAAAACTTTATTATCATAAAAAATTAAATATAATATACTATATAAAAAATAATCTTAAAAAAACTTTTTTTATTTTTAAAAATGTTCAAAAGTGTTATAAAGAAATCCCCCCCAAAATACTTAAAAAAACCCAAAAAACACAGTTTCCCAATTTTCCCAGTTAAAAAATATAAAAAAAAAAATTAAAAAAAAAATTTTTTTTTTTTTTTTTAAATTTTGGGAAAAAAATAAAAAAACAAAAAAAACAAAAAAAAATTAAAAAAAAAAAAAATTTTAAGGTTTTAAAAATCCCTAATTAAAATTTAAATTTCCCCAAAAAACCCCCCCCCTTTTTTTTAAAACCCAAACCATTTTTACAAAGAGAAAAAAAAAATTTTTGGGTTGAAAAAATTCGCGCATAATGCCAATTTTTTAAAAAAAAAAAAAAAGCTCAAGAAAAAAATATATCAAAAAAATTCCCCAAAAAATTTAAAATTAAATTTAAAAAAAAAAAAATTTTGAAAAAAATTAACCAAATTGGATTTTATTTTACATTAATATAATATGTCCTTTAGCCCCGCTTATTTCCCCACATGGCGCACAAGCCCAAAAGTGCGTCTTCCCCGACGGATGGTCTTTTATATGGCTCACTCATCAACGGGTACCCCAAAGGGAAGGGGGGGGGCGCGGGAGAGAACATTCATGTTATTCTGGCAACGCCTGGCAGTTTTCCATCTTGTTCTCGTTTCTTTAAGTTGGGGGGACTGAAATGTTAGCGGTGATGCCGGGCTTGGTGGCGAGAGGCAAACCGGTCAGTCCTTTACATTGTTCACTTGTGGTTTGTGTATTGGGGGTTTTTTTTGCGCACGGTGTCGGGGAGATTTTGGGATTGGGAAGGAAAAATTAGCTTGACTTCCCCCTTTTTTTGACTTGGGGCAATAATTGCAAATCCCCTCCCTTATTTTTTGGGGGGGGGGGTTTCGTTGGCACCGCTGATTTTCCTGGCTTCCGGGAAGACGGGAATGCCGGGGTTATCTGCGTTCTTTCGTCATCCCCAGCACCCACAAGTTCCCCTAGAATTGGGGTTATTTTGAAGGGCCCCTCTTAGGTTGGGCCTTTTTATGCCCGGAGGTAAATCGCCCATTTTGGTTTGTGGGCCACCCCGGAAACTTTTGGGTTTTCCATTCCTTTGCCGGGTTTTTTTTAGTGGTTTTCCCGGGACAAACAAAAAAAAAAAAAAATTTAAACGGAAGACGTGGGGTAAAAGGGATTTTTTTAGTGAAAAATTTGGACAATTTTAAGTTCTTTTTTTTGCAAACCATATTCAATGAGCCGGGTTTTTTACCCCTGTTTATAGAGGATGAAATACGAAAAAATTTTGAGGGAAAGGTTGAGGAAAACGACAACACCACTCCTTCCCTATGAATTTTTCCCCCTTTGCCTACATCGGCCCCAGAATGTGATTTTATAATAAGCAGTGGTCACAAAACATTTTGTAAACTCCAAAAAAATCCATTAAGATGGGGGTTCAAAAAATTTAAAACTTTAGGGAAGGTAAGTAAATTTATATGCTTGACTGTACCCATATTTGTTGACCATTTGGGCATAATAATTGCTACACAATTCTATAATTTACATCTAAAATAAAGTATAAAATAATAAGTATGTTTAACGTATTTGTATATAATTTCAAAACTTTACGTACCCCCTAAGATTTCTTCAAGTACCACACGGGTCTACGCATACAACAGGTTGAATGCCATGCCTTAGATAATGTGGCCACCGAGGCTTTTATCTGACAGCTATAGACGTTACCAGATCTACTCTCACGCATTCATACGTCAAGTCATATTTTATTCAGCTGTTATTTTTGATAGATATTATCAATACTTATAAGATAAGGCCTATATTAAAATGTTATCAATGTTAAGCGTAGCAAATATGTATTATTTTAAAGACATTATTTTATGAAAATTGGATGGATAGGAAATAAAGCTCGAACCAGGTGTCACATCGTGGTACGGTGTTCCTTATTCTACTTAAGAAAACAGTTAAGGTAAGTCCAGCAACATTCTTTTACCATTTAAAAAAATGGGAAAATAATTATTTTAAAACGAGCCAAATTTTGCTATTGTCAAGTGAAGAATAGATAAAACTGCACTTCAAGACGTATTTTTGTTCAAGTGTAAAACTTGTTGGTACACCTAGTTTCCTGGTTATTTTGAACTCTTTTTTTTAGCACCGCATCTTACAATCCACTCGTGTTATACGCGTATGTATTATTTACTTTAATGGTTTTAGGAATCAGGAAGGTTATATTTAAAGGAAGTATACCGGCATTTGCGTGAAGGAAGAGTGGAAAGCCATTTTGGAAAAAAAAAATCAGTACACCTGACCTATATTCGAACCTCAATCTCCCCATCATCGACAGTTTGGTCTACTACAATAGTAGCGCCGTAGACCATGCGGCCACCAAAACGGGTAGCTATGTGTGTTCAATATTAGTATAAAATTATGAGTCTGAAGGTTATAAAGTAGTAGACAAATCTTAGTAACTATATTTGTTCAAATACATCCGGATATTTAAACTAATCGGATAAAGATTAGGAGAGCTCTCTAGAATAAATATACCTTTATTGGTGTGAAGAGATGATGGGAAACTCGTTTAGGATTCCGAACCGCCAATCTACTTTTCATCGACAAACCAGACAATACGAGTATGAAGACTTTGTTTTCATGCCCACCCGATGCTGATTTGATTCGAGCCGAGGTAGAACCATTATTGTGTGAGTTTTGTCCTCTTACTCGGGCTAGAAATTGGCTGCATTGATTCACACTTTAAGTCAACATTTGGATATGGTTTAGTGTTTAGATTGCATTCTGCTGTTTGCTATTGTGTTTTTGGTGGGTCTTAATTAATAATGATTGCTTCCAGTGGTGCACCTAGAAATTTACATTTGGTGGGACATACAATCGAGACTGAGATCATAAAACAATTTGCGGGGAAAGGGCGGTTTAGGGTACACAGTCCTCCTCTACCAGCAGGAGTACGAGCAAAGGTTTGAATATTAAATGCCCTCTAAAAGAAATTTGGGGTTATTTATACGATAACTTGGGGTAACCGTTTTATAAAATCGTAAGTTCTGTAAATTAATTTGTAACTTTATCATGTAGGGTAATTATTGTAATTATGAACACTTTCTAACTCGAGGTGAATTTTGGCTTTTTATATGCCTGTGAACCCAAACATGTGAGTCATCCAATCCTGTCTGTCCGCTCATCTGTCTGCCTGTCCTTGGCCACAGATCTGAAATGGTTTAATGTATTTAATTCAAACTTGATATTTGGATGTTGTATGGTATTACCTCAGTTGCTTGTATTTTTAAAAGTTTGGTTCTAAATCTAATACTGATAACTGAATTTTGAAAATTGTTACACCGTTGTTACAATATTACAGAGACATAAGGAACATCTCGTTACACCAAAGAGCATATATAACAATCAACTCCCAATCTCCTAGACCTCCACTCAAAAATATATAAATATATATATATATTTAATATTACAGAAACTATTGGTTTTATAAAAATATAATTAGAACAAAAGTTTTTTTTTATTTTCAATAATAATAGCAATGATATCTCAAAAAGCCGCGAATAAATTACCAAAATTGTAGATATCCTCTTATGTAAAGTACTCTATTAATAATTTTACCGAAAAAATTGGATGAGATATTTGTTTTTAATGTTAAACAGTGCCTGGATACAAATTTTAATCAAAATAGTTTGAACGTATTTTGAGAGAATCAATTTTTCTCTCTTTTCTTCCCAAAGTAAGCTACTGTTAATTTTAGGTTTAGATAGCTGATAAAAAAGACTCTAGGGAACCTTATTAAAACCATAATTACCAAGTTTTAATCCTAATTGGTAAAAGTGTTTCGGTTCAAGGCCGAGATACAGATATACGGCATCGAGAAAACCATCTTTTTCCGGTTTCAGGGGATCATGAAACGTTGACATTCATCAAAATCTAAAATGCTACTTTTTTTTCACGTTAACATCACTTTCTCTCTCTGAGGAGTCACAATAAAATAAAAAATAAAGCAAATTTTAAACATAACTATTTAAAAAAACTTTCTATAGTTAAAATGGAGATATAGAGGACGCGTGAAAAGGTCGTTGTTTATGCAGTTTTTATATCAAAACTTTTTTGACAAAAATAAATCAAATGTTGCTTCGCTACAAACATAGAGCTTAATTTTCTTCACATGGTGACAACATCAGTTGTTGAATATCTGTCATGAGCATATTGGCATTATATAAAAAACTTTTAAATTAATATAAAAAGTTGCCATTGAATTCCGGAACATCCTTGACGTATAGTCAAGAACTGTTAAGGTCACAATGTGAATAAAATTAAACTCTACGTTTGTAATGAAGCAAATTTGATCTATTTTGACCGATACAGTTTTGATTTAAGAAAAACTGCAAAAAAACCTTACCTTTTCTCACGTGCTCTACATCCCAACTTAAATAAACTCAATTTATCCAGTTAAGGGTAAAACAATATTCTATTTACCTTAAAATCTTGATAAATTACATGATAGAATTATCTCTTAAGCTTTATACTTTTTTCGGTAAGCAGTGTACAGTACATTAATGGACACTTGACTCTGCTGATGAAAATAATTTGCAATTTGGTCAAATATAGATATTTAAACTAATAGTAATCAAGTTATATTCATACCAAACATAATATTTTATTTTTTAGCTTTATTAAAAGTGCTCGAAACAGAATAAAAGAGGCTGTGATTGAGTGTGTGAAAGATGTGTGTGGATCTGTGATGGTGGGAAATTTAAAAAGCGATGCATGGTGAAAGAAGCGGTGAGAGGAAAGAAATAAATAGTACGGAACTCCGCACGGACTTTCTCGCTCTATTGTTTAAAACTGAAGATATTTACACAAAACTCGTAATATATGTGAAATGAAATAATATACACTAACAAACCTAAGCATAAATTGCACTATACTTATGTAAAACTTTTTTTTAGTCCTGGTTTTAAATTTTATAATTTTATTTTTAAAGAATTAAGGTCCTCATTTGTATGTTTATACCAATAAAAAAGATCAATATTGGGTCCACAAGGATTAACACTTCGTATTAAAGTTTCGACTTCCGGTTAAAATTTTCGACATTTTATTTGTGGCCTACACATATTATGGTTATCGCATTTTTATTAAATTCCTCATTTATAAATTTTGATCAATAAAAAATGTAAATATTGACTATTGAGTCTAAAATGGAGATAGATCATTGTTGTACAAACATTTCTCCTCAGAGGTTTAAGGAAAAAACAACATAAATTTTTTGAGAAACTAACTTATTAAAACTTAAGTAGTATCTCTTTACAACTAAAGCTCACAAAATTGTATTAATATATTTGCCAATATCTCATAAACTGTTGGTTTTATAAAAATATATTTCATATAAAAGTTTTTGTTTGTTTTTAATAGTACTACAATTTTGCAATGAAAAGTTATTTAGTATATCAAATAGTTGCGGAGATACGGAAGTTTCTGATCCTGTAAAGTACCCTAAATTCATTTTCATAGGAAAATGAAAATAGCCAGATTATTTATAATCTTAACCAACGCTTAGACACGAATTTTAATAAAAATATTTAGAGCCGATTTTGAGAAAATAGATTTTTTCTCTTTTTCCCTTTATTAAACTAGTATTAATTTTAAGTTCAAACAGACACACAGACAGCGTTGCCAAGACCATTTTTTCGGGTTCTGGGGTAGGGGTCATGAGACGTCGACATCCATCAAAATTTCAGGTTAAACTTTTTTTTTACGGTCACAATAGTTTTACCTTTTGTATTCGAAAAGTTAAAGAATATATATATATGCGTGTAGCTTTAAAGTTATTGGTTTTTATAAAAATATGCTTCAAATAATATATTTGTATTATAAATAGATATACATATTTGTAATGATAAATAATTTCATATTTCAAATAGTTTAGGAGATATTTGAAAAAATATAATTTAAGCATCATACCGGAGCCCTTAAATTCATTTTGCCGAAATATTGAGAGTAAGCATTTTGTTTAGAATATTTAGAAATGTTTAGAAATGAAATTTAATCAAAATCGTTAAGCCAATTTTGAGAAAATCAACTTTTTCTCTTGTTGCCTTTCGGTAAACTACCCTTAATTTTAGGGTTGGATATCCACTTACAAAAATCTCTCTGGGCAACCCTATGAAAACCCTAGATACCAAGTTTTAGCCTGATCAGTAAAATAATGTAGGCTCTACTTGGAGGTACAAACAGACAGACAAACTGAAATTCAAAAACCACTTTTTCGGATTCGGGGGTCATGAAACGTCGACATTCATCAAAATCTTGAGTTAGATTTTTTTGACGATCACAATACTTGTTCTACCTGTAAGATATCGATAAAGTAAAAAGGATATAAATGAATCATTGCTGAGTGAAACAGATCGTAAGAGGTTGTGGGACATAACTATACAAAGAGAAAAATATTAATGCAAAGCAATAGTAAAGAAGAGGAGCAAATGAAATTAAAGTAAGGAGAAAGAATGCAGAATTATTTTGAAGGAAATAGAAGCTGTTCTGAAAGGGGGTAGAAAGAGCAAAACGAGGAGTACAAGGAAATAATTTGGCATTCGTAATAAACTTGGTGAGATGATCTAGGATGAAAACAGTAAAATAGAGTGATGGAGGAAGTATTTTGAGCAATTGTATGGCGGAAACCTAGAGAAAGTAGCAGAAAATAGGGAAAATATTATGAGGGAACGAAGCTGAAAGGTTAAAAGCTATAAAAGTGATGAAGAATGGCAAAGCTGCGGGTATATATGGGATTACCGTTAATGCTTAATGGTAGGGGCATGGTACAACTTGCCAGACTGTGTGAGTTGTTCAATGTGTTGGTGAGATTTTGAACGTTCCTAATGACTGTAAGAATGCTGTCACTGTTCTTTGCACAAAGCAAAGGCAGAAAGCTTGAATGTAAGAATTATAAGGAAATTAGATTGTTGACTATTCAAGGAACAGTCTTAATTGAGATGGTGCGTGAAAAAACTGTGGACCAGATTTGGGGTGTGTTTTCATGCCAGGCGGATTTTGAATGGACCAGATATTTTCATTGTAACAATTGATTAAGAAATGTATGGCAGTAAGGAATAAATTTGATTATGCATTCATTGATCAGAATAATGCTTGCCATATAGCTAGGGAGTCAGCCAATTATCAAAACCCCTTAGAGCAATAATCATAATACCACCAGATAACTAAAGGTATATAATATTTTAATGTCATACTAATTGTAATACAAAAAAATACGCAACGCAATACAAGAAAGGTGTAATTAAGTTGCTTTAAAATATATATTTAAATTAAAGATTAGGTTGTACAGACTATAGTCATTTGGGAACTACGGGATAGAATTGCTTTCTATGCACTTCCCTAGCCAGAGTTGATATGTTGAGTCCTTAAGTCCACAGTGAGCAAACAGTGGAAATAACCATAGTTACATGTTCTTCCACTAAATGATAGTTTCACCATTTGTACTGCGTGGCCAGAAACTTCCACAGATAAACAAGGGGAGTATAAAAACCTCCTATATCTGGAAGTCAGGGCGCTCTTCTTTGATAACTATCACACTGATTGTATGAAGTAGTACTCGCTGGATAGTTATTCTTATAAACCACGAACTTGTAATATAATTTTGTTACTAATTAATAAAAATTTAACATCTTACCTCTTCATCATCAACATCGATGTATATAAGTTCCTATCAAGGATTTGGAGTTGAAACGAGCCTAATAGTTCCCTGCCTCTAGTTCCCAGACCTGAGGGATATGACACGCTTACGATCAGGTAAATAGGATTAGGTTATGGAATGTTCTGAGAGAGTATGGTGGGGATGCATGGTTAGTAAATGCATTTATGGTGGTTTATGATGAGAATAAATTATGAATTATGATTGATGGAGCCTTGAGCTAATGGTTTGACATTTAACAGGGTGTTAGACAAGGCTGTGCTATATCTTTATGGTTGTTTAATGTATTTATGGTCAATTGTATGAGGGATGCTTTTGAGGACGTGGTTGGTGTACAAATGGACAATGTGAATGTGAGCGTCATGCTATATGCAGACGATGCACTATTAATGTTTGAGAATGAAAGTGACTTGCAGTACATTAAACTGTTTGAATGAGATGGTAGGCATAATAGATTTTCGTATAAATGTATCCAAAACTAAGTTGATAGTTTTTGATAAGAATGGATCAGGAAATGATTGTCAGCTTAGTATACTTGTAAAATTGTTTAAACAAGTGATTTAGTTTGTGTATCTGGGCAGAATGTTCTATAAAAATGAAAGGACAGATGGTGAAATTGACAGATGGGTGAATGCATCTCGAAGAATAGTTGGTTGTATGTGGACTATTGCAAAGAATGAAGTATTATCGAAAGAGTAAACGATGCCAATATTTGAAAGTGTGTTGACACAAACATTTTTGCATGGATGGGAATGTAGGTTTGTCAGGAGAAACATAAGAGCAAGGTTAATGTGGTTAGAATTATATATATATAAGAAATGCACGTGGGAAAATTCGTGTAGGCATAGTCAGTAATGAGTGGCTGCTGAAGCAGTTTGGTTTGAAAGGGAATTCAAAAAGTAAATATGAAAGAAGCGTTTTACGTTAATTTGGTCATGTTGAGAGGATGAGTGTGGATCGAGTGACGAAACAAATATATGAAGGTAGAGTGTGGGGATCAAAGAATGGGGTAGGCCATGTAAGACGTGGATAAATTTAGTAGACAAATGTGTGAAAAAGAGAAACATTAAAACTTGTAAGAATAAAAGAACATGTATGACTCGGTGTATGGATGTTGTTGAAGCAAAGGGAGAATTCAAGGATAGGGAAGTGTGGAGAAAGTTAGCGATAGTGGATTAATTACGGAGTGGTTGATTTTTGAGTTATATGCACAGTTCCTTGCCTACTTAAAATAAGAACGTTGCAAACTTGTGAACTTTTTTTTTTTAGATAGTTGTTTGAGTGTAGTTAAAAAACTTTATAATAAACCATTACTCTCTCCGAAAAATTATATACTGGTATCTTGTTTAGATTAGGTAGTTAGCTATATTAGTTTGATTTATGCTAAATTATATAACTTAGGTGTTTTAAGTCCCTATATTATATAAATATAAAATCGATTGATTTGTTTTTTTAATTTTGGCTTATTCTGTTCACATTTTAAATTTTGTTATGCTTATTTCAATGTATGTAACTAAACATAAAACTTGCACACTTCTATTATTAAGTTGTTACATATTATAATATCAGTTGGGACCTGTTGTTCTAGTACTAGTTTATGCTAGGACTGAGTCTTCTTATCATAGTTGCCAGTGCAGCTTTCCTCCAAACAGCTGGCAGCGTCGCTTTTATCTACTGCTATTTTTAATTTTTATTTCACAAAATATTTACTTCTCTCTTGTAGAAAGTTTATTTTTGCGTTTAACCTGAAAATCAACACATGTGGCCACTATATAAAAAAATCAAACTATAAACACTTTAGCGCTCGTTGGGGGGGCCCACAATATTATTTCATCCCCACCTTAGCACACCATTTCTTATTTCAAACAACAACGCACACACAGATGTCTGGAATGCCATCATGGTTGCTTAAGGTTTTTATGACTATAAAATAATGTTTTAGCAAATAAATTAACACAATTATCAATAGATACCTAGGGATTCATTTTCAATCCATATTAAAAAAGGATATTATTGAATTGTAAACTAAATTTAAACTCTTAATCTGTATAAAATATTTTAAAGATGTCTCTATATATATAAAAGTGATAGCCCTGACTCACTCACTCACTCACTCATCACTAATTCTCACACTTCCCACAAAGCTAGAGGGCTGAAACCTCACACGGTTGTTCCTTATAAGCTAATTAGAAAAAGTAAAGAGGTTTCATCTCGATGTTTTGTGATTAGGGGGGTGAAATCGGGGGCCCACCCTTATCAACAATAATGATTTTTAAGCGTTTAGAGGGTAATATTCCTATAGGTTTGTTCTAATAATGTTTTCGAAAAAAAATAGCTACTATTTTTAACCCTATAGATGCTTCTAAGGGGTGGGAAAAAGTAAATACAGACAATTAATTAAAATATGTAGTTACGTTTTAATATGCAACTCCAAGAGACTGTAGAAATCTGTAGTTTATATTTTGCTGAATTTTGTGGTGTTTGTAGTGTTTGTGTGAGTGAGAAGGCCCGGCCCAGGGTGATGTGTGGTGGTGTTGGACGGGGGGAGACCTGTTCAGCCCAGACGCTCTCAGCTGATAACGCCCCAGGCAGTAGGAGAGCGGGCCTGCCGAAAATAAAACTCCCCATGAGAAACGATACATGGTCACCTCCTCGCGGTGTTTCTCGGGCAGCGCTAAGAACTATACCATTAAAGTTCAAACAAAGATTCCTCATTTTCATCCAAAAATAAATAATAACACAATATTCCGTGGGAAGAACGGGGATTCCGCTAGTATGTTTGTAAAGGACATCTTAGAATATATATTCGTGCTTCTGCTCATGGTCTTATCATGACAATACTCCGCCACTGAGCTATCAAGTTTCATTCCGTTCCCTAGGTCACAATATAATCAATATTTTAGGTCAGAAACTAGTATGGGCATGGTAGATTGTCAGCATTTATGAAGACATAGCAAAAATATCCATTATGACTCAATGGCAGCTTTTTTACTGCTGAATTGTACAAGTTTTTTTTTAAAAGGTTGTTGCATTTCAAACACTTTTGTGAATGGCTCATGATCCAGGTCAAATATAAATTTAATTTTATGATTAAAAACATATTCAAATTGATTTCAAGTTGTTGTTTTAACTAAACCTTATTTTGTATTTACTGACTCTAAAAATAAATTACTACACATTTCTGAACTTATTTTATTTAATGATTTTAAAGGTCTAATCTTTTAAAAACCATATCGTTTTCAAGATATAGCTTAAGTTCTTACTTTTTTAAATGCCGGACGTAATCTGCTTCCTTGGCAACATTTTTTCCAAATGTAAAAGCTTATTTTAATCATATGTCCATTCTGTTTGACCTTTCGCACATCCTCTGTTTAATCTAGTAAACTAGCCAAAGAAGTGTTAATAGTGACGTCTTACAGTGATTACAAACACAATGCACGAGTTTCAAATTTGTTGTGGGCTTTCATATGGATAAAAACTTCAATTTGATTAAATAGTAATAGCAATCAAAGCTAACAAATTTTATATAAGTAAAAATGCACTAAGTTATAAAATAAAACTGTTAAAAGTTATTGTTTCAGGAACGTTAAATATAAAAATGAATTGATTTAATTATCTACGTTTTAATCAAATTATACGCCAAAGTAAAAAATATAAATTAAACTAACGAAAACTTAACCTAATTTAGGTTCATAATTAAAATACTTCCTACCATTTCCTTAAGTGCCCAACCAAATCAAACCACTTATGATCATAAACGTTGAGGTGTTAGACTTAAAAATTAGAATAATGAAACAATACAAAGTTCGGTCAACATTATGTCGTGCACCCAGCTAAGAACAGTCGTATTAGGTCACATGGGACACCCACCCAGTGGAGGACAGTCTCTCAAGTTCACAACCTGTCATCACCATGGGGACTAGGACTCAGTAAAGGAGAGTTTAACAAGGTCACAATCTGTCATCACCATGAGGGCTAGGACCCAGTAAAGAACAGTATGGAAAAGTCACAATATTTCACCACCCATAGACGTGCACCCAGTATGACATTCTCACACGGTTACAAACTGCCCCCATCCTTAGACGAGCACCCTATATAGGACATTCTCACACGGTTACAAACTGCCCCATCCTTAGACGAACACCCAATATAAGACATTCTCACACGGTTACAAACTGCCCCCATCCTTAGACGAACACCCTATATAAGACATTCTCACACGGTTACAAACTGCCCCATCCTTAGACGAGCACCCTATATAGGACATCTCACACGGTTACAAACTGCCCCCATCCTTAGACGAACACCCTATATAAGACATTCTCACACGGTTACAAACTGCCCCCATCCTTAGACGAACACCCTATATAAGACATTCTCACACGGTTACAAACTGCCCCCATCCTTAGACGAACACCCTATATAAGACATTCTCACACGGTTACAAACTGCCCCCATCCTTAGACGAACACCCTATATAGGACATTCTCACACGGTTACAAACTGCCCCCATCCTTAGACGAACACCCTATATAAGACATTCTCACACGGTTACAAACTGCCCCCATCCTTAGACGAACACCCTATATAGGACATTCTCACACGGTTACAAACTGCCCCCATCCTTAGACGAACACCCTATATAAGACATTCTCACACGGTTACAAACTGCCCCCATCCTTAGACGAGCACCCTATATAGGACATTCTCACACGGTTACAAACTGCCCCCATCCTTAGACGAACACCCTATATAAGACATTCTCACACGGTTACAAACTGCCCCCATCCTTAGACGAACACCCTATATAAGACATTCTCACACGGTTACAAACTGCCCCCATCCTTAGACGAACACCCTATATAAGACATTCTCACACGGTTACAAACTGCCCCCATCCTTAGACGAACACCCTATATAGGACATTCTCACACGGTTACAAACTGCCCCCATCCTTAGACGAACACCCTATATAGGACATTCTCACACGGTTACAAACTGCCCCCATCCTTAGACGAACACCCTATATAGGACATTCTCACACAGTTACACACTGTCCACAAACATGTACGTATACCCAGCAAAAGGCAGTCTTACAAGGTCGCAAACTGTCACCATCCATGGACGCACAATTAGTAGGAGACAGTCTCACAAGGTCACAATTTAAGCTTTATAAAATAAGCTATGCCTCCTTTCTTTACTCCATATGCTCCCTTGCTACTATTATTAGTTCTGCTACAATCGTAAAACGGGCGTGAAGGATGTTCGTGTTTGTTGAACTCCGTAGGAAACGTTTACACTGTCATATTTCACATCTTTCCCGGTACTTTGGGAGTAGTAAGGTGATGAGTAACATTTTAACTCCGTTGACATTTACATCATAATCTCTGACTTCCGTCGATAAATCGTTTACAACCAAGAGTACTGGGTTCAACAATATTCATGTTTGTTGGTATGTATCAAACCGTTTCACAGATTTTATTTACATTATAAATGAAAATGAAAATTATAGTATGTAAAAAAAAAATTGAACTAATATTTGTAATTTGTGTTCTTATTCAAAACACTAGTCCAGTTAAAGCAATATATGGATTAAAGTTTGAAACCATTCAATTAAATCCGGCAGAGTGAGCTATGATGTAGCATGCTTGATACACGTCCGTACCAGTGATCAAAAACTAAAAGGCGTCAGTCTCACAATATATTACTTTGCAAATCACACATGGAGACCGCCCCAAATTCCCTCGTCCAAGATTTGAAGCTTGAACAAACCAGAATTTGCAAAGTAATATATTGTGAGACTGACGCCTTTTAGTTTTTAATATATATATATATATATATAGCAAATCACTATCACAATCTAATGTGGATGCAATATCAATAGAACATTTTCCTCATCCCTATCCTAAAGATTAAACCACTAATTGTCTTGGTCTTAAATAAAATAGTTTAAAAAAATACTTTCTTTACTCTAACACAAGAGAAAATTTATATGGGATTGTTTTCCACTTTTCACGGGTCATTTTCACTACAGTTTTTCCATCTTCTCACTAAGATAGAGCGGATGCATTTATTTTAAATTACCTTCACTTCATAACTCCTACGTTTTGGCTTAAATTAAGTTTTTAACCACCATTAAGTCAAACTTATCAAGAAACTCTATACATCACCTCTCCATACGAGTGGTGCATAACTAAGTTTATTATTATTATTTCCTACGAATCCTGTCCATTCATTTAGTATATTTTGAGTATGAGAGTATTCGAAAATTCTAGTTCGAGTCAACTTTTAGTACTTAGATGCTCGAATTCGACTAGAAGATTTTTACAAAACTCGAAAAATTTGAGTTATCAGAATTTTACATCTTTTTCTCGAAAATTTCCAGTTTGATTAATTTGATTTAATTTAGGATATAATTTCATAACAAATAAAGTCCATCAAATTTAATTTCGTCCGATTAAAAAATGTACAGTTAAATTAAATTTATTTAAAAATTCTAATTTGTATAATAATACATTTTCTCACTAAAAAAAATCTAAAAATAATAATATATTTTAAATTTGTTATGGTCTATCCATGTATCTGTTAGACTACAGAAATTTAACTTGAAATATTTATTGTATAAATAATGCTATATGCTAATCGAACTCTTAAAATACTCGATAGTTTCATTCAAACTCAACTCAAACTCGACTCGAAGTTATAAATACCTAATCGCACACCCCTGATAATTTTTCACGGTCAGCATTGATAACACCCGATTTGATGGCCACATGATCTAACGCGCTAATCTTGAAGTAGAATATACTGCCGATGATGTGGAGATTAAGGTTCGAATCTCGGCCGGGTGTACTGAGGGTGATTTTTCCTAAATGACTTTCCACACTTCCTCCATGTATATGTGGGCACATTTATTTTATATATAATCTTCCCAATCCCTAAAACCATTAATGTAATTAGTACATAAGCGTATAACCCAAACGGTTAGAAAGATGTGGTGCTAAATACATTAAAAAAAAAAGTATTGATGACATTTTACTATATATCGAGTGCTATTTTATAGGTATTGGTAATACCTATTAAACGTGACAGCTGCAGATCACATTACCTGATGTATGAACACGTGAAAGTAGATATTTATACTATTACTATATATTAATATTATAAAGAGGAAAGATTTGATTTTTTGTTGTTTTTTTTGTTTGTAATGGATAAACTTAAAAACTACTGGACCGATTTTAAAAAATATTTCACCAATATAAAGCTACATTATCAGCGAGTAACATCGGCTATATTTTATTTTGAAAATTTAATTTATTCCTCATAAAAATGTCGATAGTATATTATATAGTCGTTGGAAAAAAAAGTTGTTGAAGGGAAAGTGGGGTTTGTGAAGGGGGCGGTGGGGTGGGTGAGGAAAGAGGAATGAGATGAAAATAGGAGTAAGGATAAAAAGAGGGAGGGGACTATACAGTGATGGTAGGACTGTATTTAAAAAAAGAAGTAAAAAATAGTTTTGTTTTTATATTGACATGATGGATGATTTGAATCTTAGTTTTACAGGATTCTTT
>JBCFYV010000003.1:51458859-51533311 GCA_039000515.1 Timema cristinae
TTATGACAAAATTAACTGCCACAATGCTCGTGAAGTTGGGATTTCCACCATATCTAAAATAACAGGATTGACGTTTGATAACATTAAACTTAAACGTGCTGATAAAGTAACTCCTCTCTTAGCTGTGAGTAGCTCGATAAAAATTCATGATGAGAAAGTACAGTACCTATTGACCCAGTGTTATTATTTCAACGCATGAGTATTATTACTACGGCATTTGAGACTGAAATCGAAAAATATTTTTAATATGAATTAGCTCCCTACCCGTTATCATTATTCGATGAGCTTGGAATGCGGAAATCACAAAAATCAGCCATTTATGACTGCTTTCAAAAGCTAAAAATCTATATTGATAACATAAATGCTACGTATACTATTGATGACGGATATTTATTGCATCGTGTGGTCTGGGATCGAGAAGATACCTTCAGCAACATTTTGGTCAAAAAGAAACCATATTATTCGATGGTTATAACGATTCAACAAAAAATATTAAAGCTTCCGAACAACGTCGCCGTGTGACAAAATCAGCAGCTTGCTCTAATGTTCTCTTTGACCAACATATGACAGTTCCAACTAGCCAACAACAATTTTTATCGAATGTTCATAATAAGTCTCGGTTCATTATAATGCTAAAAGATAAATTTACTACTGAGAATATTTTAGTTAAGCAAGCTGACAATGATGCTGATGTACTTATTGTTGAAACTGCAATCAATCAATTTAATCCAGCAAATATAAATGTTGTTGTTGGTGAAGACATTGATCTGTTGGTATTAATTACTGCTCGAACTCCAAGTGACAAAATTATTTTATTTTTTGAAACCTGGCAAGGCTCAACAATCTTCAGAAATGTTTTCAAATGAGAGTTTATTGGCTTTCCCTAAATGTAAACGCCATCTTTTATTTTTACATGCTTTCACCGGCTGTGATACTACATCAGCATTATTCAGGAGGGGTAAAACATCAATTTTGAAATTATTCGAAAAACAGGATTTAGTGAGATGTGCCCAAGTGTTCGAAGATTTAAATTCTACGCCAGGAACTCTAATCGTTCACGGAATTCGCTTTCTTCTTTCAATGTATGGAGCTCCAGCAAAAATCACCTGCATTGATAAGTATCGTTACTTATCCTTTGCTAAACAATCACGTAATAAAAAAACGTGTTCAATTAGCTTGTCTTCCTCCAACCTCAGCTTCTGCTCAGCAACATTTCTATCGAGTGTATTACCAGGTTCAAGTGTGGCTTGGCAATACACTGGATCCACAAGAATGGGGTTGGAAGCTAATTGACAATATACTGGAGCCAATCCATACTCTACTTCCACCTGCACCAGAGAAGCTCCTTAACACCATTTTTTGTAATTGCAAGAAGGGGTGTAGTTCGAAATGCAGTTGCAAAAAAGTGGGCTTATTTTGTTCAACAACATGCATCAGTTGTCAAGGCCAGTCGTGTTCAAACTTTGAACTTTCAACAGAAGAAGATACCAACATCAACGACGAACAATTTACATAGACTCAGGAGGATACAAAGGAAAAAGAAGAAGATAATTATGGAAAATGAAATGAAGAAGAAGATAATTATGGAAAAAGAAATGAAGAATAAGCTCAATAAGATCTGATTTACCACTACAACAGACGGTGGAGTATGCCTACCGGGGAAACCACGTTAAAAAAAAGTGCCTCGTACACTACCTCATAGGTGGCGTGGAAACGTGTGCATATTATGGAGAATACAGCTCCAGCTAACTTTCGAATGGCTTTTTCTCAGAAATGGTAAATCTTAGAGAAAAAAGTATAAGGACAATTTTAGTAGATAATTACCTGATCTACAATTTTAGTCTGAGCTATTTTTATCGTAAAACTAACTGTTTGGCCAAAAAATAAAAATAAAACATTTGACCTTGAATAAAAAATTTTGTACACACGGGATCAATGGGAACTTTTCAGGATTTCATTAGAGTGGTATCCCTTACGTGCCTGTAAATTTTCAGCTTGTTGTGAATTTATGCGAGGGTCAATGTCTATTTTGACTGGGCTATTGTAAAGATGCAGGTGGTACAGCAACTCTTGCACAAATTACAGTACAATAGTTTACATTAATTTGTTATTGATGTGTTTTAAATTCACACATGTGCCTTGTAAACTATCCCTTAAAAAATAAGTAAAGGCCTGGGCATGAAATTAAAATAGGTAGACCCGCTTTGATGGCCGCATGGCCTAACACGCTACTCTCGCAGTAGACTAGACTGCCGATGACGGGGAGATTGAGGTTAAAATTTCAGTTGGGTGTATTCAAGGTGTTTTTTCCTAAATAGTTTTCACCCTCCCTTCACACAAATGCGGGTACACTTCCTCTAAATATAACCATTCTTATCCCTAAAAACATTAGTGTAATTAGTACATGAGTGTATAACCTGAACGTTTAATAAGGCACGATTCTAAAAATAACTATAAAAAAATACATAGCTCTGAGCATCCTCTAGTTAAGCCAGGTTTTGATCATCATGTTCATATGGCATTCTCCAACATACGAGTATTAATTATAGTCAAATTAAAAATCTGTTTATCCTAATATTCAAAATGGGTATAATCCACTCATATAAAAATTTGAATCTTAATCCTTATCTTACCTATGAAAACATACTTTCAAATCTAGTTCTGAATCTTAGTAACAAGAGGAAGACTTTTCCACATTGGTATGATTTTTCCTTCAATTTTTTTTCTGTTTTTATGAATTCTTTAGTAGCTACAGAAAATAAATTTTAACTAGATATTAGCATTTTATTTTGTGAATGGGAATCCACATTCATTTAAATGGTACCCACATTGATGGTTGTATGACCTAACACGTCACTCTCTGGTGACTGTATTTGCTGGTGACAAGAAGATAAGAGTTTGAATCCCTGTCTGGTATACTTAGTGTGTTTTTCCCTAAATGGTTTCTCATTCTCTCTCCATACAATTTAGGTAAATTTGCTTTAAAATAGTACCTTTTCTCACTCCTAAGTTGAGTAGAACTATTGTGTGAATATAGTCTGAACGGATATTATGCTCTGGTGGGGAAAAAACAGTCAGTAAACTAATTGTCTGGTATCAGTTTTGTCCTTAAGTTTGGCTATAGCGTAATAGCTCTAAAATAGCTAATATTAATGGTTCTAGGGAAATAATGGATTAACTTTCAGGATTAAATTATTGGAACGACCCACTCCTGCTTAACGTAATATTACAAAATCTCAAATATTTTAATATTTCAAGTAATGGTGATGAATTTTTATCTGTTTATCTAGCCGGGGGTTCAGGTATTCACAGGCCTGTAAAAGTGGCCAAGAAACAGAAAGCCAAGAAGAAGGACCTCCAAGGTTTGACATCTGGCGCTGTGTACCGCTCTAAGAAAGCGAGAGGAGACATGAAGAGGAAGGGTCTGCCGGACCCATATGCTTATGTGCCCCTTTCACGCAAGATGCTCAGCAAATGGTATATATACTATTGTTGATAGCCATAATGTGACTATCATATATAACAGAGTATAATCAGAATTTAGAATGTACATAAACATAAAGACATGTTTGCAACTAGCAATAATCAGAAGTCATAGGATGGCCGCCTATCTATGGCTTGCGTACTTTAAGATGTAGATTCCAGCTGGAGATGAACAGCCGCTGTATGTCTCGGGGTTCATCCGGAGACATACTAAATGAGCAGAAGTTCTTTTAAGTCATTATAATTAATAATAGTTATATAATAACATAAAAAATTACTTTAAATTTTAAATGATTACTAAAAAATGTAAACGAAAAGAATGTATGCAAAGCTCAAACAAGTCCTTCACAAATGGAAGGTAAAATATATCAATGCAATGAAAAACTTTAGCAAATTTGTTATTTTGCTAAACATTAATGATGATTTACAAGTAGGCTACCATCTTTGTAAGCAATAGCTACCCCTTCCCACAGAAACATTTACATTTTAGTTTCAGCGCTTCACTGATGTGGATTTTCCATTTACAAAAGTTTAAGAATGCATGTGATTAATTTAAAGCCTACATTATCTTGTTACATCTGACAACTGAATGGTGAAAAATTGTTTGAGTATCTATATAAAAAGAATATATTACTCTAAATAAATGCTTAAAAATGACATGAAAATAATTCAAAGTATGAAAATATGACCTAAATTACAAAATAATATCTATAAATTAATATATATATCTGCAACCAACTTGATAGTCATAAATAAATATATATTAAGCTCAACAAATCACCATTTATTGATTTTAAATATCTACTTCTACGTCAATATACATTTTTAAATGATCTTTAACAAGCAGGATAGATGCAGCCATTGAGAACAGTGTAAGAAGGGAATAGATAAATCCTAGTAACTTTTTTTTTTTTTTAAATCAGATACCAACATATGAAAACTAAATAGCACAGAAGCGAAGGGAGTATCCAAATATAAGGAAATGTGGAGAAAGTTAGTTAGGATGGATTATGAAAGGAGTTGTTTTATAACTATATACCGTATTGGCCCAAAAATAAACCGCATTTTTTTCCGAGAAACAGCTCTCATAAAACTCTAATGCGGCCTATAATCGCACTCTTAGATAATACACATTCAATGTTGTACCTATAGGATATACATGTTGTTGAATCGATATATCTCGCCACCGCTATTTAAAAATAAATTAACCTTGATAGTTGGCAAAATTATTTTAAAATAGATTAACCACGACAGTTGGCAAAGTTATTTAAAAATAGATGAACCATGACAGATGGCTAAGTTATTTAAAAATATATGAAGAATTACTATCTTATTTGTGTGTACAATATTTGAGCCATAATAGCTGTAAAATAAAATTATTTTTCAGCGCATTCTATCGGCAATATACACTTTTGGTAAAGTGAGCTTAAATATTTCTAGTGAGATTTTGTTTCAGTATGTTGGTCAACAATTATTTTACTGTGAGAACAATAACTTAAGTCCGTATCACACGACACTAGCTCGTACTTGAAATCCAGTGTGCTAGCTAGCACAAGCTAGCACGTCATCATCTAGCGTCGTGTGAATCAGAAAAAGTATACTGGTTCTGCCACTTGGTACTGGCTACCATACTAGTTGTGAGGATAGAACACGTGCTATTTTCGTACTAGTTTCGACACTAGTCTGTGTAATTCAACCAATCATGCGCGCTGAGACTGTTGTGTAGAGAAATGGAATAAATGACGCCAACATGGTCATAGGATGTGATTTTGTTGTTGGCAGAAAATTATTATAAACAACCTTGTTTATATAATACCAAATTGCCACAGTATGACAATATATTTAATATATATAAATTTAATTTAAAACATGTCATCTAAAAACGACAAACTGTGTTCCAGACCCAATTTTAATCTAAATAAATTTGATAGCATGCCAACCTTGGGCGGTTTTTTTTATAATATAAAGTGTGCGTAGGCTTAAAAAAGAACATTTGTGTATCAAGGATACTTTACTTGGACACCCGTGGGCTTAGGGGCCTCTGACCACAATGTAAATAAATGAATACAAATGTAGGGAGCTACTAAACGTTTGTGTCACCCCGAATGTATATTACCTAACCTCTGAATATATCGTATTTAGCATCCTGAGACCATTATTTCGTCTTTCCCAACCATTCCCGTGTATATACTCTTTTTCCTACGCTCCCTCTCATAATTGTCAATATCTTTATTAGTAATTAATTCAGCTGCTGCACTCAAAATTAATCTCTGACGTTCGAGAAATATTTGCACTAGAACCTAGTACCAAACTAGCAGCGTGTGAATACTATAGTCCCATTTCCATTGTACTAGCTAGTATACAGATATCTAGGTGCTAACTAGCACACTTGAATTCTAGTATAAGCAAGTGTCGTGTGATACGGGCTTTAGTATGCATGTTAAATGGTAAACATTTATTCTATTGTGAGAACAATAATTTAATGCGTGTATTAAATTCGAAACATTTATTCTATTGTGAGAACAATAATTTAGTGCGTGTATTAAATTTGGAACATTTATTCTGTGAGAACAATTTAGTGCTTTTATTAAATTCGGAAGTGCAACATGACGGATCATGTTGAGAAAAGAGTGGGTTTTAGCCAGGGAATTAAGTGTGAACAACTTACCTTTTTTTCCAAGTGATTTAATTTGGAGTATGAATTACTTACTTTTTTATTTCCAAGTGACATCATTTTATGTGTAAATATTGTGAGTTTTTTCTATGAAAGTGACTTTATTTAAGTAACCTAATTTTAAGTGTAAGCACCTACCATTAAACAATTTCTATTTTCAAATGATTTAATACACTGATCATATTTAATTGAGAATATTGTTTTTTTTCTCTAAAAGTTGTCGAAAATTTAGGGTGCGGCCTATTTTCGGGCTAAGGGTTCGGCCAGACTGCCAAGCGTGCGAGCGAGCGCGCAAGCGACTGGGTGGCCAAACTGGCGAGCGCGCGAGCGAGCGAGCGCGTAATTAGCGGACCCTAGTTAGATTATTATTAGCACCGCGTCTTACTACCCGTTCGGGTTATACGCACTTACGCTAATGTGTAATTGTAGGGTTATTGTGAGATGAAATGAAGGACCTACAGTTTAACGTGGAATCCGAACCACGGTGGTGGCCTGGCATTCCCTACATTCACAAGATGTCTTGTCAGAGGTGAAGGAAGGGTTTGGAAATAAGATAAATCTGTGCCGGGACCAAGGATTGAACCCGGCTGCCAGCACAGAAGTCTGACACCTTACCCCTAGACCACTAGGTCACCGCCCCCCCCCTCCCCCCTAGTTAGAGAAGATGTCTCTGTCAAACACACTTAGTACATCTCTGCTCATCGAAAATTCTTACAGAAAATATTGTGTATTTATAAAAAAGAAAAAAGTAGAAGTGCATCCAATTAATAAATTGAGAAATGCGTATGGTACTGTACTGAAGTGTTTTAAAATCAGATTTGCCGCACCAGTGCCAGAATGGTGCGTTGCACTCGATAACTTTTGACTAGGAGGCAAAGGTTCGAATCTTGGCTCAGTGAACTGAAGGTGATTTTTAAAACTTATTTATTGTTGTGGTTTTTTCATACTCTCTCCAAACTAATGGTGATTCTTATTTGTAAAGGCCTACTTTGATTATAATATTGAAGTATTTTAACATATCGGGTTTACATATATACATTATATTATTTATGGTCTTACCAATTAAATTAGGCCATTATTATTATTATTATTATTATTATTATTATTATTATTATTATTATTATTATTATTATTATTAGCACCGCATCTTACTTCCCGTTCGGGTTATATGCACTTACGCTAAGGTGTAATGGTAGGGTGATTGTGAGATGAAATGAAGGACCTACAGTTTAACGTGGAATCCGAACCACGGTGGAGGCCTGGCTTTCCCCACATTCACAAGATGTCTTGCCAGAGGTGAAGGAAGGGTTTGGTAATCAGATAAATCTGTGCCGGGACCGAGGATTGAGCCCCAGACCTCCAGCACAGAAGTCTGACACCTTACCCCTAGAACGCCAGGTCACCGGGCCATTAATAGCAAGTGTGTTAAACCTATCACTGATAGAAAAAAGTCAAATATCATGTCAAAATGAGAAGTTTCCCCAGCACTCAATGAACCAACATACAATAATATTGCCTAGCGCCTGTAAACTAGACTGTACCGGGTCGAGCGCGCGCGCTTGAAAAATAGAACCAGTTCTATCTTTCAAGCGCGCGCGCTCAGTCGCTCGCGCGCTCGCTCGCTCGCTCGCTCCAGTGTGGCCACCCCCCATTACAACCAATGTGTTCTATTTTATATTTTAGTCGCTCGCGCGCTCGCTCGCTCGCTCGCGCGCTCAGTCTGGCCGTACCCTAATACGGTACACAGTTTCTTGCCTACCTATAAGGGAAGTCGTGATTATGTATCTATGTAAAATATGTCGAATTTGAATTACTCATTGTTTTAGACATTCAAAAGAATAAATTTTAAAAAAACTAGACACTGGTTGAATCTGTATCTACAATTTATTTTCGAATCTCGAATCCAAATCTTAGCAAATTGTTGGAAATTTTAATGATTTACTAATAGATCTACATTACACACCTAAACTGTATATTAAAATTTATTTCAATCATGCTTTTAATTTTAATCAACCCCAACCATCCATGGCAAAATACTGGTTAAAATCCAGCCAAATTAAACAATCTATAGACTCATATTAGGTATTGTTTGAAAATAAAATCAATCAAAATATGAGTTTCTTTAAGCTATATTTATAAGTGTTAATAAAATGAGTTAAGTTTCTAAAAAAAACACATGTGAAGTAAACAAACAGATTAGGCCTATTTACCTTTTGGCCAACTTTAATCATCTTGAGGTATTATAATTTATTTTGATAAGAAACTGTGAAAAAAAAAAAAAAATATTAGTTGTTATTTTTAATTAAATATTTATTTCTCCTACTGTTGTATGTAAAAAAAAATAGTTCAATTTCATCTAGCTCAGTTGCACGAGGAAACTTAATCTCGGGACCTCTGGGTTTAGATAGGCACTTATACTTAACCTGCCTGCGGAGCTCCGGTAAATCACATATCTAGGTTAACATATTTATATAACATTTGTTTTGTTGTCAAAGCTATAATTATTATATCACAATCTTAATTCAATTTAAATCATTCGATAACAAAATTTAAAAAAAACCTTTTTCCTTACATTTTCAAAGGCAAAATAAAACCAACATATATACCTAAGTCCAACCACGTACAAAATTATGGCACAGAAAGTTTATTATTTACCTTTAACACAATTAGACTTCTTTGAGTCAAACAAAATAGCCACACTGCTCACAGCCACCTATTATTTACCTTTTTTTTTATTAAAACCATCCTCAGTCCCGCAATAATATAAGAAAATTGAAACTTCTCACCCTAGACCATCTGTAGTCGAGAACTCGATCATATGTACATATCTCTTTATGTTTACTGAAGGATATGCATGTCCTCACAAACTCTTCAAGTAGTAATCAAGATCCTGTTGTACATCCTTTCATAATCTTAAACTGGTAATAAGTAGTGGAACAAGTCCTTTTTCCTTCTTTTCTAATGATTGTAAAGTTTTTACATCCCGGCATTAATATCACTTCTTTTTCAACCCCACGCCAATAACAAAACAAAAGAACCTTTCCAATACACGCCAAAGAGGTGATACCATTTAGAAGTAGTAATATTGTTGGAATAGTGACGTATGGATGATTGTAAATAGGGATTATAATTAAAAGGGGATGGTTTTCTTCGTCACAGATTTGCCCCCTAATGTTTCAGAAGTTAGTTTTAGTATTGAAAACTGCTACTGGAACATTACCAGCCATTGGTGCACTTAAAGTGGTAGGAGTTAAGGTCCATTGTCTAACGACTTTTCCTTTCTTCTAAACTTGGCACCGTTGAGATCCTTGCAGGTAATGTTGCTCGGAATTGTACATTCATTTAACCCTTTACATATTGGTTTATAGGTTTTGAAGACGCGCACTTGACTTATGTCGGTGTCCTCGCAACCAAAGCGACAAATTAAAACACCTGCTCCTGGGTTTCAACCGCACTACACCAGCTATTTGAGCAAATTCAAATGGCACTCTAGTTGTCCTCCAGGTGAAACATTTGTCTACTACCTTGGGTTTTACATAACTTT
The DNA here is from genome assembly GCA_039000515.1 of Timema cristinae. NCBI lineage: Eukaryota > Metazoa > Arthropoda > Insecta > Phasmatodea > Timematidae > Timema > Timema cristinae. The sequence goes on from JBCFYV010000003.1 coordinate 51,468,561, forward strand.
TTTTTTTACAAACATTTACACAAATATGTTACATGGCTAATGCTTGCCTTATATAGTATAAGCTGTTAGCATTCTCTAGACCTACATACAATTGAATAACTAACACAAAACAAAACTACCCTCATTACATTGAAACAAAACCACACTTTAGCAATAGACTGGACATATTAAAATTATTAGTTTACACACTCTTTAACTAAACCAAAATTCTTAAATATTAAATAGCTAAGTGGATGGCAAAGGTTAGATAGAAACATAGTCGTGTTACAATATGAGACTCTCCTCTTGCAACTTATGAGACAATTGTTCCAAACAAAAAAACAACAACTCGTGAACTCATGCCAAATTGGTGTTTCCTGAAATGTACTGTGCCCCCAATCATCTTCAATTGACCCACTAAACTCACCCTAACTGTTTGGGTACCTACAGCCCCCTAGGCTTCTTATTACACCACTGGTCGCGAATGCTGACTCTCATAATATGAATTTCAACTTCTTAAAGTGGAATTATCATAACAATCCTCTGCCAGGTGATTTACATACACCATATGAGAAAATTAAACAAGTTAAAAATAATAATTACACACATTAGTTGATTATATGAAGAAAAAAAAACCTTTTTCAAACCCTGAGATAAACATAGACTATAATGACACAATATATTAAATAATATAGTAGTTTGACATAACTATTCAATGAAATTATAGGTTGTTTAGAAATAGACATACAAAATGTTATAACGTGCCCTATCATAAGTATAAGCCTACCATGGAAATACTGGGCCATTTTCACGTAAATATCAAGCACTTATCATAAGGTGCTACACGTATGAATACTTTATAACTTAATAGGGTGTTTGAAAATAAATACTAAGCGAAATAATAAAAAGGACATTTACACAATGTTGTCTGTTATAAGATAATGGAAAATAAATTCCCTCATTCCTGACTGCAAGGAGCGTAATGACGGAAACCAGGTGCCACACTTGCTGGGGCCTGCTTATGGCGACTAATTGGTGAAATCAAAAGTTCCGGTGCGTCTCTTCTCAGCTGTTGGGGCTACACATCTCAAGTATACAGTACATACTTGTAAACACACAAGCCCTATCATAGGGTAACAATTGCAGATAAAGTTCATGGATTTAACTTCTTTTTCTTAAAATAACTTCATTATAATTAAACTGAAAATGCTTATAACGTCTTAGACCTCGTCATGTTACTTGTCTGCTTCCCATACATGAATAAGGAATGACTTTGGTTGTGATGTTACTTTACTCTCAGAAAATCCCACTCTCTTGTCTCTTCCTCTAACTATATTTTCTTCTGACATATACAAAAAATAAATAAATAACCTTCAAAGTTTCACCATAAAACATTTAATAATTCTCGATGCTATTCATTTCCAATAAAAGTTGTGTGGGTTCCTGCCCTTTCACAAGTTTTAATATTCATGTGACTATCACAAGTCTGCCCAGTCTAACAGGTACCGGCACAGAGGGACTAGCCTTAATGTTGACGCTGGTTATAACCATTATTCATATATTTTAAATACTCACAGGATTTTCTCTCTCTCATTTTGTAGGCATATTCTTATCGTGTAGGTCTTCGGGATGCATCTTCTCTTCACATGGGGTATTTCTTAACTTCTTTGACGTAGATACTTTAACAATAACAAATAATCTATTACTGATTGTCGAAATTATCCATTATAATTCTTAAGTAATAATTGTGGGATAAATTACCCTTTCCACAATACAAAAAAAAAAATTCTCCACACTTTTGTTTTATCTTTCTTATCTTTCCTTAGATTGATACCTGACTTGTATAATACGGTGTGTACCTTCCAACCTTGAGAAAAAAATGCCGCAGGCTATTTGTTGGATGCTGAGAATTGTTCACCAATCTTTCCTAGAGTTTCTAAATTCTTCTTTTTTTTTTTTGTAGTTTTAAGTGTTTTAATTGTGTAGCCGGCTTTAGACCTAATCAATTGTAATCCACATTGTTGTATTTCCAGGCCACCACCCATGCAGTGCTGGCAACTCGTAGAGCCATGTAGCTCACCAGCCCTTAATGTTAACATTTAATTTGCTTTTAAACTAACTGAATGTTTTACTATTACAAGGCTATAATCGCTTTTTTGAGATATTTATATCAATATTGTCTTCCCAAATTCAAATTTGTATTCAAGGGATGACACTATTTAATTATTTGTACAAAAGTTGGCTACTTCTGTTCTTCTGACTGACAAACACATCGATGACTCTGTTGCTGAAGTTTAGAAATTCAACAATTACATCCTTAAGTATAGAACAAACAGCCAGCGAATTTAACCGATCTTGTCCTATGGTGCTCTTGAATCTAATAGACAACTCAAAGATAATCCTTCAACTTCTAACATAAGCTCGAGACACGTCGGATTTCCTGACATCTCCATTTCTTCCTTTTCATTTAGTAATTCTTCCCTATGATCTACACCAAGGGTGTTAACTTTTTCTTGACATACTAAAAATGCTCCCAGAGTGTGTGGAACCTGCGACCGGTCTGGGCTGCCTACATCCCAGGTCAACAGTTTCCCTCTTTGACAATTACATTTACATCAACTGGTTGAGGATGATGACTAGAACCACGGGATGCTTGCCCTTGATAAACTGGACCTATGTTAGCTGGTACCCTATGTTGAGGGTTTGTCTGGGACGGTTGAAATGGGGTATGGGAGTTACTCCTAGACCTAAAGTCCCTGTCGTTGTCCCCATAAGGGTGGTCTCTAGGGTGAGGAAAAGGTCCGTTGACTGACCTCTTGTCTCTTACCTCAAGGTTATGATGGGGGTTTTCCCGACCTCTACCAGGATAGTGGTGCTCTGACTGGGCACCCCAAACTAAACTAGGGCCTGAATGGTCGCGAGGAGGTCTATCTCTCCTCCACGCTTCCTGTGGACGTGCTCCCAGTTGAAACTGTGGAGTAGATCCTACCCGCTGTTCCACGTTCGGCCTCCTATGAAGCGGGGAAATGAACTGTCCTACTTTGTCCCTACGCCTATCCTGTTCCAAAGCGTCCAAGCGCTGCAGTCCGGCCCTAAACTCCTCCAAAGTGTTGTAGGTAATCCCTACCAACATCTCGCGGTACCGTATGGGTAGTTGATGCGTGACCATATATATCAACTCAGAGTCACTGATGTTCGACTCGAAATTCCTACTTTTACTATACATGTCGGCAAGGTAACCCTCCAGAGTACCTCCGTTCTCATGGTACCTTGACGCATGTAATTTAGCCCTCATTTGTCCCTGGATCTCCACACTCCAAAACATGGCTAGGAATCGGGTTCGAAACTCCTCCCAGCCTGTGATGCTTTCGCGTACTACCGACCACCAAGGCAAAGCGTCACCAGTGAGGGAACTGACCCCTAACCTTATTTTTTCCTTATCATTTAGTCGACGCCCTTCAAAAAGTTCCTCCAGAGTTTTTAGGTGGCTAACGGGATCCTGCCCACTCCTGCGATTGAATTTAGGGAGTCTATCCCCAAGAGCCCGGTCTCCTAAAAGGGTACACAAAGATGAAGAAAATGGGCTTAAGTCGCCCAGCCCTGCTAACCTGACCTGGTCTGACAATCCCTCAAGCTGGTTCTTTACCATTTTTAACTCTTCGGCTGTATCAGTCAACCTCTGATCCAACACCACCTGGGTTTTGGCTAAATCCCGGTTCTTGTCCTTCAGTGAGCCAACAGTAGAGTTCAGAATCCCCAGTGTATTTGTCTGACTCTCGTTCCCTGTACGCACCTCTGGGCTTAGTCTATTCAATCCTTCCTCTAGCTGTGCGACCTGCTGTTCTTGCTTCTGTGCCGTCAACCTTTGGTTTGACTCCAAGGTCAGGCTAAACTCATCCCTTGACTCCAGGATCTATTTCTTAACACTGGCCAGCTCCTGCCTGAACCGCTCTTCAGTGGCCTCAACTCTAACCTCAAAGTCGGCCCTGGTCTTGCCTATTGCCGCTGAAAACTCTTCCCTCATACTGACCGTTAATGAACCGATGTGACGCATAATCTCACTGCGGGTTTCCTCCTGAGTAGAAACGAGCTTTCTCTCGAGGACTAACTGCCCTTCCCTCATCTCCATTAACAACTGTTGGATACCCGCCATAAGGTCCAACGAAGGGGTACTATGGGGAACTTCCATAGGTAAAGGAGGGATTTTGTCCCCGTCTGGTGACGGACCCTCAAAATAAGTTTGGGATGAGTCGTCGCTCAAATCCTCAACCAGTACTTGGTCCCTAACTACCTTTTCCTGCTGTGGTGTCGTGGTAGCAGCATCATCCTCCAACACTACATCAATTGATTGTCCATTCATTATTGTGGGTAAAACCTCAGCCTCATACCTAATGTTTATCTTAGACTGTCCTCTGTCCCTACTTCTAAGAAAATACCCTTCCTGGCTCATAACCTAAACCACATTTGAAAATACTAGGTTGCTCTATCCTAACCTTATCGAAAAGCCCCGCGTTAAGGCGCCACTGTGAAAAAAAAAATAAAAAAAAATAAGAAAAAAAAATAGTTCAATTTCATCTAGCTCAGTTGCACGAGGAAACTTAATCTCGGGACCTCTGGGTTTAGATAGGCACTTATACTTAACCTGCCTGCGGAGCTCCGGTAAATCACATATCTAGGTTAACATATTTATATAACATTTGTTTTGTTGTCAAAGCTATAATTATTATATCACAATCTTAATTCAATTTAAATCATTCGATAACAAAATTTAAAAAAAACCTTTTTCCTTACATTTTCAAAGGCAAAATAAAACCAACATATATACCTAAGTCCAACCACGTACAAAATTATGGCACAGAAAGTTTATTATTTACCTTTAACACAATTAGACTTCTTTGAGTCAAACAAAATAGCCACACTGCTCACAGCCACCTATTATTTACCTTTTTTTTTATTAAAACCATCCTCAGTCCCGCAATAATATAAGAAAATTGAAACTTCTCACCCTAGACCATCTGTAGTCGAGAACTCGATCATATGTACATATCTCTTTATGTTTACTGAAGGATATGCATGTCCTCACAAACTCTTCAAGTAGTAATCAAGATCCTGTTGTACATCCTTTCATAATCTTAAACTGGTAATAAGTAGTGGAACAAGTCCTTTTTCCTTCTTTTCTAATGATTGTAAAGTTTTTACATCCCGGCATTAATATCACTTCTTTTTCAACCCCACGCCAATAACAAAACAAAAGAACCTTTCCAATACACGCCAAAGAGGTGATACCATTTAGAAGTAGTAATATTGTTGGAATAGTGACGTATGGATGATTGTAAATAGGGATTATAATTAAAAGGGGATGGTTTTCTTCGTCACAAAACCTAGAGTAAAAATACAAACTTATTTTTAAAAAAGACTAAAACAACATGCCTAGCAATTAAACATACATTGGAAACAGTGAACTCAATAATGCCTAAATGTGGAATACCAGGTTGCCACCGTGGTTCGGATTCCACGTTAAACTGTAGGTCCTACATTTCATCTCACAATCACCCTGCCATTACACATTAGCGTAAGTGTGTATAACCCGAACAGGTAGTAAGATGCAGTGCTAATAGTAATAATGCCTAAATATGTATTATTATTTTCTTTTATATCTATTTTCTATCTTTGCGTAGAAAACACGAAAAATATTCGATTCTTGTGAAATATTAATTTCTGAGAGTACATTCAATTAAAAACACGAACATATTTTCAACTTTTGCAATAGATTCATTCCTATTTTATTAGGCAAGACTGTGTTTGAATATTTTTACAATTACTTCACTAATATATTTGAAAAATAATAATAAACTCTTAGTTAAAATCAATTTAAAAACAAATTATGAATTAGCAAGTCGTTATTTGATTTTTAAAACTCGATAGCACTTACTAAGGGATCAAATTACCTGAATTTATTTTAAACAAATAATCGATATACAATACCTAGGCCGTTAGGCGTAAATAAACAGTTTTATCCATGTCTAACTGTTGACAGTATTTATTTATTTCATGAAACCCAACAAAATATCTAACTTAAGGATCATATGAAATAAATTGGGGTTCTTTGCCTAGTTGTAGTTAATTAAAACCAGTTGGGTAGTAAGAATTAACAGTCATGTTTATTTAATCATCACTCTGGCCGGTGTCGAGTAAACATATAAGTTACGTCATGGCGGCTGACTTTGTATCGTGTGTAATGTGTTCTTATTTCTCTTTTAAAAAATTATGTAATTTGTTTTATTTATTTCGAGTTTATTTGTAATTCTAGCAATGATTTTCAGTTTTTGAAGAGTTTTAATGTGTTCATTAAGATATTTACAAGATTGTTTGTGAGGTGAAAGTTTCAGAATTAAGAATGCGCTGACACGGTTGAGTCCAAGTTTCCCATAGGGGTGGAAGGGTAGGGTATTAAGCACGTTAAATTTTCTACACCTATCAATTATTTTATTTTTTTAAATATTTTATTCATGTTTTTTTCTTTTGTGTGACAAAATAATTATTACGAATTAAGTTGTGTTTTTCAACTAGGCCTAACTTAGTAGTTTTTTAATTCAAAAATTAAAATACTATGCTTTGTTTATGAGGTGAATGATTCAAAGATTTGAGTGGCCCATCTCTAAAAAAACTTTAATTTTTAAAATATAGCAAATCCATTGACTCAAGGCAGGAACAAGAAAAAAATCAATTCCTGCACATAGTTAAGTGTTTATAACTATTAGGGCACTGACCTATCCTGCTGGTATGACAACGACATATAGGAGATTGATCTAAGATGGGTGGAACTGCATTTTATATGAACCGTAGGAATGTACAGGCATAAGATAAAAATTCAGGGTCTGAACCCTGAAATTATACATCTGAGGGTTTTCTTAAAATGTTATTTTCGATCCAATAATTAGGGTTTATAGTCTCGAACTTACTCGCCTTATTTTAAGCTACATTTTTGTTTACTGATTAGTGTGAAAAATTAGTGTAGATGTAAACAAGATGATAAGGCTCAAACAGGTCCTAAAATGAGAATTTAAATAGAGTTGTGAGTTTTTACTGTGTGATATTATTAAACATTGATGTGTTTTGTTAATACTTGTGTTGTAATATGTTGTCATAGAAATGCACCAATAGCTATTACTTAAGACTGATTTCTTTCTTTTACAGAAAAAAAGCAAAGCATGCAGGTCAGTTCACAAACTTAGTGAAGGCAGCTCGCAAAGGCGCTCAAAAGGGAGGGAAAGCCAAAGGAAAAGCCATGAATAATAGGAAATAAAATGTGAAGGGCTAGAAAAATAGGGTTTCTTCTCAAACTCTACCTCCTTTTAAAGGATACTTCAGTCATATTTGCTCGAATGAACTGAAGCTGTTTTGTTGATTATATGTATTTATTTATTTGTAATAAATTTTATTCTTCAATAAGTTACACATATTTTGTTTCTGTTTACACTATAATAAGTTTTCAAATTAATAAAAGACTTCCCCCTTTATTTTGTAGTCTAGTAAACTCTATCAATATTTACAAAACACTATATATCCTTAACATCCAAATAATTACAACAGGAGCAACTTAATTTTGGTGTGAATTAGTTCTATAATTTTTAACTTGTTAAATAACACATCAAACTCTCTCATATTGTTCCGTTGATAACTGTGGTATACACCTGGTTTGGATAAAATGAGATAATACTAAATTCTGTACAAAAGCATTTAAAAATATAAAGTCTTGCCTTTTAAACTTTATTGGCCCAAGCATATGTTTAAAGTGGACTTTGCCTAATACAGTAAAAAATTGTTCACTTTAAATTGAAACCTTGAGACATTGAGCTAAACACTTGGTTAATTTTGATACACTGCTTTTTGATTTTTAATGACAATAAATCATAGTTTTAAATAAGTTAAAGTATAGTTCAATATTTAACTCAATACATGACAAATTGTTTCTACTCCATGTATGAACATTAAAAGCTATCCCTAAAATTTAAATATAAAGTTATTAATTCAATTGTAACATTTGAAAAGAGACTGTTTATTCATAACATCCTTTAAGGTCAAGTTAAAGCACAATCAGTTCTTAATCTTTGTTATGAATTGGCTGAATGTATTTTTTTTTAACTAGGGGCAAGTAGAACAAAGCAATAAAATTGTTTCAACTCTTAAGATAATATGCAATGAGATAGAATATGTAATAAACAAATAAAGCTCTATAAGGAAAACCTCTTTTCACTTTGATGCAATAGTATTGTATTTAGAAAAAGGTACAAGAAAAGTGGATATAAACATATAAAGAAACAAACATAATATGGCTTTGACAATGAAAAGAAGAACATAGTTCACTCTTTATATTGCTGCCATTGGACAAAGAGCAGGGTGTCTACTAGGTCACGAAAGTCCCCAAAAAATTCACCAATTGAAAAAAGAAAAGTTACGAAAGTCTCCAAAAAGTCATGAATTTTCAATATTTTGGCCATAAAGTCACGAAAATATTTTTGTTTAAATTTCCCGTGCATCGTAACAACGTGAACGTGTCGAAAGTCACGCCACCCACTACCCATGATGCCATGTGCTAGCCGCAATTTGCCTGATTGTTTTTACCGAGATACCAAGGCCAAGGTTAAAATTAATCATCTAGTTAAGTCAGTGGTCGAATTGGGAAATTTTAACAACCGGAACAGTAACAACTACAAGCCAATAATTCCTTAAACTATTTTACAACATGAAACTATTTCATTGGTAGAACTATTATTATTATTATTAGCACCGCGTCTTACTACCCGTTCGGGTTATACGCACTTAAGCTAATGTGTAATGGTAGGGTGATTGTGAGATGAAATGAAGGACCTACAGTTTAACGTGGAATCCGAACCACGGTGGAGACCTGGCATTCCTCACATTCACAAGATGTCTTGTCAGAGGTGAAGGACATTGGTAGAACTTATTGCATTGTCTATACACACTTCAATAAGTTGTATGCCAAACTTTGCCAGTTTAATTGAATTTCAGTAAAGTATCATCACATTGCAGTTAACTATACTAATATAATTCTTTGTAAATTACAATTTAATTAATAATGATTTATATTGAAACATAAAATACATGGCCACAGTATAATGATATCCAATATTTAGCTATGTGGGTAGGCACTAGTCTAAAACCATAATATCCATTATTAATTAAAATGATTTATAATCAAATTCAAAACTTATTATTTTCATCATAATAATTGTTGACATCAAAAAATAAACATTACATTGTTGTAGCAATGTTGTTTCACATCGCTTTCATTCTTGTAAAAAACAGACACTTGAAACGTCAAAACATGTGAAGGATATCTATTTTTTGGGGAAAATTCTGTTGTTTGTATAGTTTTCTATTGTTTGACGAATATTACTAATCCTATACTTCATTTTCATTCCTCTATGTTATATCTTTGAATAGTGCTCCTTTTATCTAGATTCTCTATGCCTCTACATTGAACTGTTTTTGTTTTGTTTTGGTTTGTGAGTTTTTGATTGTTATTGTTGAGGTTTAGTTCTGTTTGTTTGGTTTTTTCATATCTTACATTAACCTTCCCCACTCTTGGAGGCAACAAGACCATACCTGGACCACTATATGTTTGTTTTCCCGCCAAGTGTCGCTGGCGTGGAGTTTTTAGTGTGTTGATTAATTTGTGCCGTGCACGGAGACTCGATCAAGACAAAGTGATAAGGTTCCGTAAACCCTTCACCCGGAAGTGGTCTAGATTTTTATTCGTGTGTGTTGTTGAAGAAGACTGCGCCAGGACACTGCCAGTTATACCACATAAAGTGAAGGTGAGTTGCCTCTATCAATTTCCTTTCCACCATACAGTTCATTTATCCGTGTTCGTAACACTGGTCCTCCAGAGGCTTCTTTAGTTTTCATTCAATTGTAAATTATACTAAACATTTTTGGTCCATCCGGGCCGAGGATACGTGTTTCAGTGTTCCTTGGCGTTTCTTTGTTTTAGGGTGGATAGAGCAACTTATTTGTTTATTTGGTTTATTTCTTGTATCATTTGTTCACGTCATATTTCGGCCATGCTGGGTCAGTTGGATTAGTGGCGTCATCAGTTCGATATATCGTTTGAGAGTTAGCGATTAATCGCTAGCCATATCTATTGTGCATCGTATGTAATAGTGATCGAGTGATGTCGACCATGTGTTATTGGTCGAGAGTCGGGATGTAATCGATGGCTGTGTTTTGACTGTTTTGTTTATGTTTATAGTTAGTTTCTTGTTTGCTTACGTTTGTATTTAGTTCCCGTTTGTTTACATTAATTTGTGTTAAGTTTCTATCATCATGTCTTATGCACACCTTGAAGCTAGGTTTAAGGTGATAACTGGCCGGGTTAATAGACTTTACAAGCTGTCGGAACAGGTTCAAGGTGACATTACCAAACTAGAGCTATTTAAGGCACATTGTTCAGACTTAGAACATTTAAGGAGGGATTTTGAAGAAACTCACGTTGAGTTAGGAGTCGCGGCAAGAAAATCTAAGAGGGACTTTGATGTTGAAGCACATGACAAGTTGATTGAGGACTTTGACATGACCTACTACCAGGTTAAGGAGATTTATGCACGGATTACTAAGCCTTCATCCACGTCGGGAAATGATAATGGGCCTCCGGTAAAGGCATTGTCAGCAAAATTGCCTAAGTTGCAACTGCCCACATTTAGTGGTATAAACACTGACTGGACAACATTTCATGACTTGTACGTCTCTCTCATTCATACAAACAAAACCTTAACACCAGTGGAAAGGTTTCAATATCTTTTGACGACATTATCTGGTGAGCCCCTGACTTTATTAAAGTCACTACCGGTGTCAGATGAGAACTACCCGTTAGCCTGGGCGACTCTTACAGAACGTTACCAAGATGTGAGGTCAATAGCTACTACACATTTAGAGAAGATAATGCAATTCCCGGGTCTAACCTCAAGGTCGCCACAGAACTTAAGGGCGCTAGTGGACACATTTAAGGAGAACTTGGGTGCACTTAATGTGTTAAAGTTTCCAGTTTTTGAGTGGAGTTTTATCTTACTAAACTTGACACTGAACAAGTTAGATAGAGAGACACGGCTGATGTTTGAACTTGCGCACACGGCTACCAAACTACCAAGCTTTGATCAACTTTTGGAATTTCTTATTTTAAAAGAAATTACACACACACGTATATACAAGTTGTTAAAAAAAAGTTTAGAAATCATGAATCTTGCTGTACACATTAACATGAGCAAAGGAATTAATGACGTTACATGACATCTACTTGTGTAGATACGTCGATAAACTTCAATAATAGTATTAAAACAGTCTTAAAAATATAGGTCCACAAACAACTCACATAGAGGTAAAGGCGATTTTGTATTTTTTGTAATAAAAAATGAATACTAAGATTTGCTACGCCGCATGCACTTTCTCTCGCTTTTATCTTAAAATAGACATTTACTGAAAACTCTCAAGGTTTGTGAAACGAAATAATAGGTCTCTGCATTGTTGTAGAAACATTACATCAAAGGTTAAAATGAAATAAAATACACTGTTACTTACTCTACAACGCTACAATGATAAGTTATAACGTATTTCAAATAGTTGCTGATAAATTATGAAAATTGGAAAATTTCCCTTTTATAAGGTAACCTCAAATTTATTTTCATGAGAAAATAAGAATTCACATCTTGTTTATAATAATGAACAGTGTCTAGATATAAAATTAATTCAAAATCATTAGAGCGAATTTTGAGAAAGTCGTTTTATTTTCATAAATTTAGGGTTTAATATCTAATTTAAAAAAAAAAAAAATCCTCTGGGGGACGTTATAAAAACCCCAAATACCAAGTTATAGCCCAATCTGTAAAATAGTTTCAACTCTAGCCCGAGGTGCAGACAGGCGGCATTGTGAAAACAACTTTTTTGGTTTCAGGGGGTCATGAAACATCGACATTTATCAAACTCTCGAGTTCAAATTTTTTTGACGATCACAATACATTATCTACAAGGTGTCGAGAAAGAGTAACTATTTGTTTACAAATCTTAGTTACCCGCAACTGTGTTTTATAGGTAGAGCCGTTGGCTTGATCACCATTGACAGGGTGGTCGAGGTTCTAATCTCCCAGGAGACTAGACTGCTGATGACGGGGAGATCGAGGTTCAAATAATGGTCGGGTGCACTGAAGGTGGTTTTTCCTAAACATTTGTTTCCATTCTCCTTCCACGGAAATGCGGGTGCATTTCATCTCAATTAAACATTCCTAATCCCTAAATCATTATTGTAATTAGTATGTAGGCGTATAGCCCGAACGGGTAGTAAGATGTGGTGCTAAATAAATAAATTAAAAATAATTAAGCCGTTAATAACCTGTGTCCTGGACGTCACAATAAAAAAGAAAACGGGTTCTAAATCGTTTATAATCATTTTTATAATAATAATAAATTAATTATTTTAAATAGAAATATGGTTTACTGAATTTTATTTAATCCATTTTTTTTTTTTAAGAATACGATGTTCTCGTTAGTAAGGTGTTTGAAAAAAAAGTGAACAGTATTTGTAAAGTGAAATGGGCGTACAGTGTGTAAATTCTATTTCATTGAGAAAAAATTTAAAATATTGCCATTTTTCGTCAACTTTGGCCACTTTTTTCAGGCTCATTAATTTATGTTTTTAAGATAGCTTCAATTTTTTTAAAAGCCTATCACCTAGAATAAAGTGGGTTTTTACTTTGTTTTTTTCTATTCTCTGTATAAACAAATGGTGGTGCATTATTTTAATTCTTCCCTCCTTGTACTACGTATTTAAATAATTAGCTTAACGACCGTAAAAACTGGCACTGAAAAAAACAATATAGGGAAGGAAATATGTTTTTTATATATTTCTACAGTAATAGATAAGCCAAATAAAAATGTATTGTAAATGATGATTTCCTAAGGTAACGCATAAATATTATACTTTGACAGAGGTTTGAGCCCTTGTTCTTTGACTTTGGACGTAATTCTATAAAAAAAAAACTAGATGCGGTTCAAAATTCGGCACCACTCCTTTGAGAGTACTTCGGTGTTGGCTTGTCTTTTGTTGAGTAGTAAGCAATAAGGTGAATGGATTAGTGGTGGTGGTGGCCTGGAGTAAAGGTGGAATGCAAGGACAATTTGAAAGGGGGGAGGAAGTATAGGAGGGGTGAGAGGGGTTGATGTGGTGACTGCTCTAGCTACTACAGTAGCGCACCTTTGGTGAGGTGATAGAAAACATAGTACTACTTGGAAGAGAGATTTGCAAAACTTCGAGATGCCCATCCGAATCTTAATATATGAGTATAACCCAAATGGGTAGAGACGTAAAAAATAATTCCTCTTCCTAAAATATTATTTATTCTGATACATCCAAGTGACTAATTGCGACGAATAACATTATGTTCCTAATTAAGGCCCTCCCAGTACCTAGGTGAGCGGAGGTGTTTTAGGGATTCAAACCCTATCCCACTCCCTTCCACTCAGTCACCTGAATATCTCCCCAAAATATTATTAATAATGCATGTTTGTATTCATCCTCAATACCTGGGCTATTCTTGCCATCTCATATTGGGGAACTTATCAGCAACTAATACAACACTCCCCTGCCCCTCACCACAAAAAAAAAAATTGTGTATGGCCCTAGAATTTCTATTTCAACTTCATGCCATTGGGAATAGGATGAAGGTGAATTTTAAGAAGTTCCAATATAGTATTTTCTTTGGAAGAAGATCAAAACACAATGGAGTTAAAAACTCACCCTAATGCTTTCAGTTGGGATGGAACCCCTGACTCAGAGTAAGGACTACCATCCTTTCGATCTCACAGCTTTTGATCGCCATATACTTGCCAAGACCTCTAACAGGATCTGTTTATATTGACGTGACTTGCCGCTTTCAAACAGTGCGGATGAATGATTATCTATAGCCCTCGTTAGCTAAACAACTCCCAGAAAGTGTTTGATGTTTCTGCTAGATGCGTCATTAGCCAGGGTGTTTTCCTGCAGGTGTTGAAACGTTTGTGTTAAGATGACCTACTGGTGTTGCCTTGCTGTAATGTTTGCTGAATGTAACACTCAACTTGATATCACAGTATTAGCTGGTAGCGAATCTTTGTGGTTTTGACAAATGTATTTGGTCTAGGGAAAGGAACATAATGTTAACACTGGCCAGCTTTGAAAAGAAACAAAAGAATGAGGATATAAAAAAAAACATGTTTCAATGAAGCTTTTTTTTAAACCCGATAGTAACAAAAAGATGTTATATGGAAAAATTCAGTAGAGTAAGTCTTCTTCTTACGCGGGTAATTAGTTCCAGTCTTACGACAGTCTAATGAGACATATATATATATATATATATATATATATATATAATATATATATATATATATATATATATATATATATATATATGTGTGTGTGTGTGTGTGTGTGTTTCAAAAAATAATTAACGCTAAATGAGTTTTGATTGTAAAAAGAAAACTTTGATAAAATTACTTGTACTCAAAGTAGAAACAAAGGAATTGGCGATGACAAATGACAAATATTAAGTTTAAGATAATGCTTGGTATACGCTTTGTAAGTATAAATACCTCAACTATCTATGTAATTTGAGGATCTATTGTATTGAAAAATGCTCTCACAATAAAACATACCTTGTCACAAAAAGAGCTAGGGATAGTGGCTAAAGAAGTCTAGAGATTTTTGGATAGGCCAATAATTAATTAGATCTAAAGTGAAAAAACAGTTCCTTATCACATGGACTTAATTTATTATTGCGCTGTCAAGTTAGACATTTGAAGGGACAATGTGGAGATGGGCGTTGGTGCGAGAAATGAAGGCATCACTTCCTGGAGGCATATTGTAGTGGAAAGAAGGGAGGAGAACAATAGGTCTAGGCACTCTTTATGTTTGAAAATAAATAAATAAAACTAATGCGTAGTCTACTTTTAGTCCTTAACAAAGTCATACTGAAATACAAGTTGTGGGGAATGAGTATTTGGAGTTTCAACACACACACATGCCAAAATTAAATTTTATTAATTATGTACGAGGGAAGTTAGTAAATATGTCACAAATGGTTATAAAAAAAAGTGAGATGGGATTTTGAAATAACATTTATTATTAAATATCACAACCCTGAGCAATGTTGGGATGTTTGTTTTGATTTAGATAACTTTCTTGGACTTACGTGACTGAAAGCTCTGGCTTAGAGATTATAATGTAACGAATTAGAGATAGTAAAGAGGAATGCTGACTACTCATAACAATTAAACTCTAGTTGGGGAATAAAGGGGCCAAATAGAGTTTTATTTTGTGGTCATCGGGGTTGAGCCCGACGCTAAACCGTAGCAGATTAGATCTTCGGGTCATCTTTAGCGCGTGTGCTTGGAGGGAACCCGTCTATCCCAGGGTTCCGAGTTCGAGCTCTGTGGGGGCTCGCGAACTGTGCCAGTCATTCCATCAGTCTAATTATTTACGAGTAAGCCAGTTCTTACACGTACGCGTGCGTCCAATCTCTTATATTCCTTTTATACTTCATTTAACATCACATTTTGTAATATCTCTTAGTACTTTTATTAAACCAAAATTCGTAACCTTACGTACTATTTTTAACCCACACAATTATCTTGCCTATGACCTAACCCTTCCCACAAACTATCCTGACAGATCCAGCCCACAAGAGGGGGGGGGAGGGGCGGTGGCGACATAAATTTAAATTATTTATCGAAATAATCTTCATCAATATAAATACACTTATTTCATAATTTTACCTGAGAACATTAACACTGTATTCAATAATATATTGTAACTCGCTTTACTCGTTGTGGGCTCCGCCTTCAAACCCCCAGTGAGTGTAAGCTAATGTAATTCCAGCGTTGTTTTGAACGTTGATTTATTTTTACAATTTTATGATTCTAGCTGTCCGATAAGTGTGTCAAAAAATTAGAAAATGAGGGGAAAATGTACAAAATTTACCTAAAATAAAAAAATCTAGCTCTGCTAGAATCCGTTTTTTGATAGGTCTTACCGTTTAGTCACAAGAGGCATCCAAAGAAAGGTCCGCACCGACTTTAAAATTGCTCCGCCATTTTGATTTTTTTGTTTGTTTAAAAATGATTTTTTTTACATTTTTTGAATTTTACCGTCTGTTACAGGCTAGAAGCTATAAGTGTGCCAAATTTCAAGTTTCTTGCTCATCTGAAAGTGGGTAAACATTATTCAGTGAGGGAGTCAGCCATGTGGCTTTATAGTATAGTGGCATAGCTTGACTTGTTTTTAAACAGAAAACCTATTTTCTTACAAGCATTTAAGTTTGTGACTATATTTGGAAAAAATTCGCTCAAATGGTAACGATATTGATTTCTAAACTTTCTAGAAGCACGTTCATCACAAGTACTACTTTACAAATTTCCCTTACTTATTACGCCAGGAGATAAAACTTTTCCGGTTCAGTTTGCAATCTGCGCTAGTGACCTTATTGTGTCGACGTGCTGTAAAACCTCAATAATTATATTAATAATACAGTCTGAAATAATTTGAAAATGAATTAGATTAATGCTTATGATCAATGTTATTCTTTATATTAATAAATAGATTCAATAAAGTGAAATACGGTGACCAAAATCAATATTAATATATAATTCACTCTAGAAAAAAAAGAGGAAGTATTTTTAAATATCTTAATGCCGAAAATAATATTACACCCTTGGTTCCCTATAACTCTGTGAGTTTGGCTCTTATTTTATGATAGAAGTCAAATTCGACAAAATTATAGTTTTCATTACAAATACAACGGTCAAGATTTCATAGCATTTAAAAGTTACCTGATAGAAAGTAATTTTGGATTCCAAGATGACCTAGAGAGCACATGAATGCTTACATTTCCAAGGACATAGTTACAAGAAATGTTGCGTTTTAAAATTATTAAAAATAAAAAGAGCATCACAATAAAGTCAGTTGAAGAAGAGAGTTTGGAATCACTATCCACTACTGTCCGTCCAGATCATCCGATTATTATAAAAGAAGAATAATTAAAGGAAGGAAGAACTTAAAATATTATATGTACTATCATTAGGGTAGAGAGGGAATGGTAAACAACTTAGGTAAAAAATCTTCATTTCATCAAGTCAGGATTTTAGCCCCCCCGTCACCAACGAACCTGACACCGTAGTCTGCGTGTCCACTAATACGGCTAATTCCAAGTCCAGCATGAAAACTCTCAAGTTTAAATTAATATTGACCACACCCGCTTCGGTGGCCGCATGCTCTAACGCGGTACTCTCGCAGTAGACTAGACTGTCAATGATGGAGAGGTTAAGGTTGGAATCTCAGTTTGGTGTACTGAAGAGGGTTTTTCAAATAGGTTTTTCACTCACTCTCCACGCAAATGTGGGTACACTTTATATAAATATAAAACTCCTAATCCCTAAAACCATTAGCTTATAACCCGAACGGGTAGTAAGATGTGGTGCTAAAATAATTACTTACTAAGTTGGGAGCATGCTAGTAGGATTTTCTTGAACTTGAGAGACCCTCTTCATCCTGCTCCCTTGTATTATTATATAAAGTTTTAATTGATCCCTTAACACAGTTTGAAACAAATACAACTAAATAAGCTTACTTATTAATAAAGTAATTACTTAATTAATTAATATTCTAACTTTCACGATCATATGGTCTAAGGCGTCATTCTTGTGTTATACTGGGCATAAGGTGACGGAGATATCGGGGTTTGAGTTCATGGTTACGTGTACTGAGGATGTTTTTCCTAAATGATTTCCCACTAGCCCTACACGCAGTTTCGGGTACATTGCCTCTTAAATTGTACACTCCTCATCCCTATTCCACTAGCGTAGTTATTAATGTACTCGTATAACCTGAACGGGCATTAAGACGCGGGGGATAAAAGATAATTTGGCTATACATTAAAGTATAAATAAATCAATCAATTCATTAAATTCTACTAAAACGAATCAAATTATTTTTAAAATAAATTATGTTAAATTGTTCACTTAAATAAATCTATAATTTCATAGTAAGTTGAATTGCACACTTATATTTTCAGTGTAAATTACATATCCTCTTTTCAAATCAAGTACGTCTTCCAGTAAACCTAATTTTTACAACTTACTTCACTTTATTTTAATGAAAGCGACAGGTGAAATCTGCATAACATACTTTAAAGCAAAATAAACACAATATATTAATAAATCATATTATTATTAGCACCGCGTCTTAGTAACGCTAATGTGTAATGGTAGGGTGATTGTGAGATGAAATGGAGGACCTACAGTGTAGCATTGGACGTTATATGGAAGACGCTAAAACAAAACAAATAGAAGAGACTTACTGCATTCGCCTGTCGACTGGGCCTGCGGGGAACAACGGCTCAAAACCTCCGGACGAACTTTCACTAACCCGGGAGAACAAGACACTAAGAGCGCGTAATGACTGACAAGTTCAGCCGACTCCCTGGGCTGGCTGCACATGCGCAGTAACGAGTTCCCGTCACGAGAAGGTTCCCGAAGCTCAGCATTGCTTGCATATTGTTCCATATAAGTCCAGAATGTATCCCACCCCTTCTCCTTTCGTCCTCTACTGAGTTTTGTATATATTCTGTTCTCTGTATCGATAACGACACAATTAGGCCTGTGTCATAGCAGGGATAACATAAGCTCCGGCTTTCTGCGACTAAAATGTAAGATCAAAATTCATTCTTGGCTTATAAAACCTTTTTTTATATACTATGATACTTTTCAAAATTCATTTTTCGGCCATATATTTAAATTATATCTAAATTTATATCTTATGGTTAGGAACATTTCCTTATTTTTTTATAACGAGGTCATGGCGCCTTACCAACAGTAATGTCATTTATATTACGATAGTTCCGATAGTTATGGTCATAATGTATTTAGGAATATTTACTAACTTTTACGGAAACTATTTTCTTGGTCTTGTCGTTAATTTATTATGGATTGATATCTGATATTAGAATTGTAACTTGTGCAAAACTTTTTACGCGCCATTTCTAATGGTTAACTATTTGATATTTAAATTTTTATCATATTGTAATACTCTAATTCTTGAGGTATACCTTTTGATTTCTGAGTTAAGATGTTTTGTTGTCTTTTGCTAAGCTCCTTTTATTCTGAGAGAACTTTTAATATTAAAAATAGGAAACAAATATTTGATATTAAAAATATAAAATATTTAATAATTTAGGGTTACTAGAAAGGCGCCTCTTCAAGATAGAGTTATGGTTAACTTCATTGAGTTACATTTTTATGTAATACCATGTGACTATGTTTATAAAGTCTCTTATTAGTCTCGCGTACACTATACGCATGTTAAGAAAACAAATGTTAACTTTTCTATGGAATATTTTCATTGGTTTCGAGTCATAATGTTGTTTACCTATATTATATTGTATACTCTGAATCAAACTGTTACGCAACTATTGAGCGTTACTAATAAATATCGACCTTTCTTGACTCGTTTTGTATCTTTCTGATATATGCCCCATCATTCCCAAGGAAATTCGTCTAATATTTTGGTTTAGTATGAACTTTAGGAAGGCTGCAGTCTCTTGCTGTCTGATTGAGATAGAGGGTCACATTTATAAAATCCACAAACTGGTTCGAGGGTTGCGAGTTGTGGGACTGTAGTGTTTTGTGTTAAACATTTGCAACCTAGAACTCCTCGGCACTCGCTCTGGGTTAACCCCCCCCCCCTCCCCCCCATTTTTTAGTTTTTATATTATTCTATGTGTTTTGTTGGCATCTGCCCCTTTTGGATGCTACAACAGTTTTAACGTGGGATCCGAGCCACAGTGGAGGCCTGGCATTCCCCACATTCACAAGTTGTGATTAATACACGTCTTGTCAGAGGTGAAGGAAGGGTTTGGCAATCAGATAAATCTGTGCCGGGACCGAGGATTGAACCTTGGATCCCCAGAACAGAAGTCTGACACCTTAACCCTAGACCTCCAGGTCACTTAATTAATCATATTACTTAATCAACTTTAAAATATTTATCATTTTAAAATTTCTCAAGCACTAAAGAGTTTAAAAAAAATACAAAATCAAAAACTGTAAACATAAAAACATATGTTACTTTGCGTCTTGGCTCCAAAAATGATTTCTTAAAATTCCAAATACAGATAGGTTTATAAAAGGTGTAGGTCTTACTACCTGTTCAGGCTATACACGTATTTGATAATCACTGTAATAGGGTAGGGATGAGGAAGGAAGCATTTTATAGGTTATCTACCCGCATTTGAGTGGAAGGAGAGTGGGAAACCGTTTTGGAAAAATCACCCTCAGTAGACCCGACCGGTATTCTAACCCGGATCTCCCCGTCGTCAGTAGTCTAATCTATTATGATCAGAGCGCGGGTTCCCCGAAGTCAATGATAGATCGCCATGGATGCTCTACTTTCCCCCACCACACGTGGATAAATTAGAACTCTACGCACACGTGTCTAGTATTCTACGTAATAAATTTCAAGAAATGACCATTGGTTTTGCATTATCATTAAAAAGGGCTTGTTATAAGTATTTTATATTGATCTTCTTCTTAAGTAAACAGCCCTAAGGTTGGTTTGATGGTATTTCTATCCACCCGGAGCCGGTCATGGACTTAACCCTTCAGCTGGTTAGTGCTGCCTGTACTATCTGGTAGAAATTACATGTAGGCCTACTAGGGAAGTTCAGGAAGTGTGGTAGTTCCTCGTTGGCCTCCACACATAGTTTCTATGAGCAAGCGCGAAAGAGCCTACCAATTTTGTTGTAAAGGTATTTTCACATACCTTCCAGAGTTCTTTTACAGCACACAATCAAAATGGGACCAACGGCTTTACTTCCCCCTCTGAAAGAAGTTGTGCTACGGATATTTATCGCTCAATAAACGACCTCGACTGGGTTTGAATCCATGACTTATTCCCAAAGACCACTGAGGTAGAGTGTATATTGATATCTAACATTAATTCAACACCCATCTAAAGTGATGGTCGGAGCTGTTTTTTCGGCTGCGATCCGAAATGTTCACAAGAGCTGAGAACGTTGTTTCGCAAAGTAAAACTGTGGCAAATGGCATCAAGTACTTTATTGCGCTTTTGCAAACATCAGGGTTATCTAAAGAGACATGAAACAAAAAGTCTAACAATGGTACTGAAGGAAACAGCATCTACAATGTAGAAACACAAGACAAATGAGTTGGTGCTCTTCAATAGACAGTTAGTTATCAGGCACTCACAGAACTTTTCGTGGACACCAGTTTGTAAACCTTTAGGGTTTGCAAAATCACGTTCAGTGAGGCATACCTGACCGGCTCGTTTGCCCGCAACACTCTTATATTAATATCCGTCATGTAGTCATACACCCACACAAAAAGTTATAATTTAATTTTAGTGTTTATATAATTTCGAATAACCAAAAACACACAGAACGATTTCAAGCCGAGTGTGAGAATATTTTTTTACTTATTTAATAAATAATGCTACTATTAATTCGCTAAGCTACATAGACACTAATATTTTAAATATATATTAATTATTATATTATTATTATTATTAGCACCGCGTCTTACTACCCGTTCGGGTTATACGCACTTACGCTAATGTGTAATGGTAGGATGATTGTGAGATGCAATGAAGGACCTACAGTTTAACGTGGAATCCGAACCACGGTGGAGGCCTGGCATTCCTCACATTCACAAGATGTCTTGTCAGAGGTGAAGGAAGGGTTTGGAAATCAGATAAATCTGTGCCGGGACCGAGGATTGAACCCCGGCCGCCAGCACAGAAGTCTGACACCTTACCCCTAGACCACCAGGTCACCCTTAATTATTATAAATGCATAGCTATGTTAGCGTTACATATGTGGACCCGTGGAATAAAGGCCAGATTATTATGGTCTAGTTTGCTGGTGTCTGAAATATCAGGGTTCAAAATCCAGTCTGATGGTCATAGGTTAGTATTTTCCTATATGGTTTCCAACATTCCTCTAACTCCAATGCAGCTACATTTACTCTAAATTGTATCTTCCTCACCCCCTACTTTCCAGCTTGATTAAAATGTGCATAGTCCGGACGGGTAGTAAGACACGCTTCAAAGTATGGAGTATATTTAAGCAAACCTGTTTCTATAGGCTGTGGCCCTTGGCATACCCCGAGTTTGTGAATAACTTTTGACTAATTTGAGTTTAAGACCACCGAAGTGGCTTGAAAAGAGTTAAACCCTCTCGTGACGCGCCTGCGTCGTGTATCGGCTGTGAAGATGAGTCCTCGTTTCCCCTTGCGGTGGCAGTGAGTTTCCCTCCACTCGTCACAGGCCGCACAAGCCGACAGTTGAGAGCGTCGTGACGCCGGGCGCCTGTCTGCACTCGGGGGAATTCACAGGTAGGACCCTCATTCCGCTCTAAACTTTCCTGGATGGTTAAGTAAATACAGATCAATTTTCATAGAAAGAGCCTTATCTGACCTCTATAAAAGATACTAGATCTACTTTCACGTGCCTATGCATACGTCAAGTAATATAATCTTCAACTGTCACTCCTGACATATATTATCTAACTATAAAATAATACTAATATTATTGTAAAATGTTATTACCACAAAAATACGTGTTTGTATTTTCTAAAAGGTTCTTACTTTGAAAGTGAGCTATAGATTCATAAATGCATCAATTGAAATAAAACAATTCTGTTCAATATTATTTTATTTTTGGATTTAAAGTTTAACTCTCCCAAATTAAGACTCTAAATATCTTGCCTCGGGTTTGTTTTTCAGTATTTGCTTGAGCATCTATTATTTATTTGTAGTTTTTACTTGTTGAATGTTAACCAGGTAGAAAATTCTAGACGTTTGGATAAAGTATTTGAGTAAAGTGGACTACTAGTTTATATTTTTTAAATCAGTAACGTTATGCTATGTTTGAAGTGCAATAAATAACATCCACATTTTAACAAAAGTGATACGAGAGTTGTTGTACCAAATATTTAAATTAGAGGAGAATACTAGATGATACTGAAGTGAGGATTAATTTAAAAAAGATGAAAGTTAGCGTTAGTTAATATTATACTCTAGCCCCCGTGAGTTAATGGTGTTGAAAGCATAGAGAAAGAAAAGGATACATTTCTCTATGGTTGAAAGTCACAAAAATTTAGGAAGGGTGAAAGTCACTTATATAAAGGGGGGGAATAAAAGGTAAAGTTATATTTGGGCGAATATAAACCAGTGTGAGTTAAGTGGGGTAGGAGGGGATGGAAACCAATGTGGGGGTAAGAGCGGATTAAAGTTAGTGAGTGCTTAGAAGGAATGAAAGTCACTGTAAATTTATGTTAAAAACATATAGATTGCTTTTTAAGGACATTATTTATATATTACCTGCTTCATTGGTCGTATGGTCCTACGCGCTACTCTTGTGTTAGACTAGACTGTCGAAGACTGGGAGATCGATGTTAAATCCCGGTCGGGTGAACTGAGGAGTGTTTTCCTAACTATTTTTCCACCCCCCTTTTATGAAATTGCGGGTGCACTTCATCTAAATTAAACCTTCCTAATTCCTAGCATATTAGTGTAACTAGTACAAAAAGGCTACTAATGATACATGTATTCCTGTTGCCAGTATTAACCATTCTGAGGGTGTTCAATTGAGTCAAATATTAAATAAATAACGTTAATTTCTGTGAAATTTAGTAGACACTATATACATTTGAAAAATCATAACTAACAAATCTCGTCAGAACAGTTCTAGTCCTTCAGAATAAATACTCTCCAAGATTATCTTCAATATTAATTCATTAATTTAATAGTAGAGTATATATTTATCACAGTTGAGTGATTTATTATATTTTATAGCACTTATGCAACTGCAGCTACTATGGAGATAATACTATTTTCTTTCTTCCTTGACTACACTAAATGACAACCTATGAAGGAGCTGCTGGTGCTATGGAAGGAAATAGTATATTAATTATACCTTGGTTACACTAGGTGGCAACCTCTGAAGGAAGTGTAGGTGCAATGGAAGGAATATTATCGTATTTCTTCCTTGGCTACACTAGATTACAACCTATGAATGAACTGCTGGTGCTATGGAGGGAATAATATCCTTATTCCCTGGCTACACTAGATTACAAACTCTGAAGGAACTGCAAGTATTTTGGAGGGAATATTATCTTATTTCTTCCTTGGCTAAACTAGATTACAACCTCTGAAGGAACTGTAGGTACTTTGGAGGGAAAACTATCTTATTTCTTCCTTGGCTAATATAGGTTACAAACTCTGAGGAAATTGAAGGTGTTATGTATGAAATATTATTCTCATTCTCTCACTTGGTACTTTCCAGAGTTGCAAATTGTTATATCTGTAGAAATGCAAAACATGCCAGCTGAATGGCAACCCTGTGACCCCACACCAAGTCTGCACTTCCCTTTAGAGGTTGTAACTAAATTGTAGTCTCCTAACTATGTAGTTCTCAGTAACATAACTAACACATAAATTCCCCTCCACTCTTGTTGAAGTAACGGGTGATGCCGACTCGGCTGACATTAGAATCTACAACGGTTTCCTCCAACTCCAAAGTGGCTCGAAGGTTTCGCAGGGTACGTCTTCCCTTCATCAACAAGACAGGTAGTGTTCATATTGTATTGTTTATTGTAATCATCTAAAATATTAGGTAGTTTGTTTGGATAAAGGATTCACTACTTTTATATGTTTTAAAATAATATATAATAAATCAAATACGTATAATACATAGGTCTCCGTCATGTCATCAACTGTCAGACTTTAGTAGGGGTGGAGGGGAAATACAAGTTTCGATGGTCGAATGGTCTCTAAGCGCTAAAGCATCACTCTCGCAATATACTGGGATCTCGATAACGTAGAGGTCGAGGTTCGAATACCTTTTGGGTGTACTGAGGGTGGATTTTCCTAGATGGTTTTTCACTTTCTCTCTCTCCACGAAAATGTGGGTACACTTCCTAAAAATTCAACTTTCCTCAGCCCTAGTTCATTATCTTAATTAGCATATATATATATGTATAGCACGAACGGGTAGTAAGACGTGGTAGCATAATAAAAGTAGAAATAAACTTTTTTCAGTAACTATTCAAACCCTTTTTATCGTCCAACATTGATTACATTACACTATTTCATTAGTATTTTATATATATAAGACTTAACTCATGAACACCTGAAAGTAAATATAGTAATTTTACTATCTGACTGATATGGTTCTTCCTATGATATTGAATTATTATTATTATTATTTGTTCTGTCTTACGACAGATCCATTCATTTTATCAGTGAACTTAGTCCACCAATGCACCCGGTCCTCTGCCTTCTCCTTCAGCTCCCAGAGTTGTATTCTTCCCTTTAAGTCATCTAATATTGGATTGTAACAACATTATTGTTTGTTTCTAGCAATCACGAAATATTATAGTTTGATAAACACGTACACATCCTTGAACCACAACCGACAAAAAATCTATAAAAGTGTACAGTATATTAATAATTACACATGATTTAAAAAACTGCAATGTCGTGTAGTATAGGTCTATAAATATATCGCAACTTTGTTTAATGGTTGCCATGACGGATAAAACAAGTTGAATTGTCGTGATTGGTGTGAGGCTAGATTGCACTGAGAACTTTATTTCAGAGAAATCCTAAGGGAGCTCGGGGCTATGCCTGGTACAAGGGATGGCAAGAAATATTTTTTAATATTAAATCTCTTCAAGCAATTTAAAAAGTATTTTTACTAACTACTTTTTTTACACGGTTCACGATGGTTACTCCTGGCTACCGTGGCACCACGAAGAGTTACATTGTCTGGATTGAGCCCGTGCGGTAAGGGGTTGGAATCCTGGAGGATTGGACGGGGCATGGGTGTTAACTATGGAATGAGGTTAACAATTTAACATCTATATTTTGTCTATAACATTCTAGTCTACTACACTGGCTATATAAATAGCACGGTCCATCGAAGCGAGGGTGGTCGCGACGCAGATTGAACCTCGCGAGCTAACTAAAGTACCCAGAGTTCGACTCCATGCTGTGGTAACGACGGGATCGCAGTGTGTCTATCACATATACTCCTCAATGTTTGTTTTTTGTGAGTTTCAGATTTCTATCTTAGGGCAGTGCCTCTCTTATGCTGAGGTGAAGCGGCGCTCCTATTAATTCCATGTCGACTTCGGTAATTTTGGGGTAAATTGCTCGCCTAAGGACCCGATGTTTTTTCTTGAACAATAAAAATCCGTAGCACAACTTTCTTCGTAGGGGAAGTAAAGCCCTCAGTCCCATTTCGATTGTGGCATGTAAAAGAACCCTTTAATGTATGTGAACACACCCTTTCCAGCAAAATTAACAGGCCCTTTCGCCCTCGTTCATAGAAATTATCATGTGCTGATATAATCAATCGGTTCAGAAAGTGCAAGTTAAATACTTCAAATAAATAACAAGTTTTAACTAAAAAAAATACTTGTAACTTGCTGATCTCGATAATTCCATCAAGTATGGTATCTCTATCAATCGCACGATGTTCGCTTGTCCACAAGAACACTATTTTCAGCAGGATCCTAGCACGATACTGTTTTATTTACAAGGAAATGTACAGTACAAGCAGGGATTAACATTTTGCCAGAATGAACTTTAAATTAATATGCTCTTACATTTTAAACATAATTGGGTTTGAAGGTATTATTAAATTTGAAAAAGGCTTCAATAAGACTAGTAGTTGAGGAGGAATACCAACATAAAATTATTAACAATAGCTTCTAGAGGGTTTAAACTGCCACAAATCTGTCCCTCACAAAAGGCTCTGGTCTATGAAAAAAAAACTCCACACTCGTTCATATGTATATATCATAAAGACATAACTATTTTACTTTCCTATATAATTTGTCGACATATGTTTGAAGATCGTACCTTTAACAAAGTGAATTACCAAGCGAATGTTAAAAGTTTGCCAAGCGAATGTATTATTCACACCGTTAGGGCACCCTTAATGTCAAAAGCTCGAACTTGATGACGGTCCTCCAGTTGATGCTGACCTGCCCTCGTCTCTGAATGTACTCCAAAAGAGAGTGTAATTCAATAACGCCCCTTGTGAAGGGGGAAATTTGTTTGTGGGACAGTGATCATTAGCCTTGACGGTCGATGCGACTACATTATCCCATGATATCATATTTCGTCCACTTGAAGAGAGTGCATTCATCAGAAACCTTTCATCGCACACTCACTGATTGAAATATGAACTATTCCGCTCTGTTGTCATAACATCAAGATGGCGCGGTTAAGAGCTTGTCTCATCCTACGAATAAATCTTACAGTCCAGTTTTCACAGGAAGAACCATCTTATTATATATATTATATATATATATATATATATATATATATATATATTTAGCACCACGTCTTACTATTTACTTGGGTTATACACTTATGTACTAATTACTTTAATATACTAGAGTTTAGGAAAGTGGAAAGCCGTTCAGGAAACCTCCCCCCCCCCCCCCCTCCTTTCACTCAGTACATCCAACGGGATTAGAGCTCATATCTCTCCCCGTCATCGGCAGTCCAGTCTATTGCAAAAGTTACGTCTTTGACCGGTGACATTCAACCTTATTTGTTCGTGTACCCCAAGATATAACTTATCTTCAACTTTGTACCCCTAAATTTTTTGGTGCATAAAGCAAGCTACACACATTCTATAATTTACATCTAAAATAAAGTATAAAATAATAAGTATGTTTACCGTATTTGTATATAATTTCAAAACTTTACGTACCCCCTAAGATTTCTTCAAGTACCACCGGGTCTACGCATACAAACAGGTTGAATGCCATTGCCTTAGATAATGTGGCCACCGAGGCTTTTATCTGACAGCTATAGACGTTACCAGATCTACTCTCACGCATTCATACGTCAAGTCATATTTTATTCAGCTGTTATTTTTGATAGATATTATCAATACTTATAAGATAAGGCCTATATTAAAATGTTATCAATGTTAAGCTGTAGCAAATATGTATTATTTTAAAGACATTATTTTATGAAAATTGGATGGATAGGAAATAAAGCTCGAACCAGGTGTCACATCGTGGTACGGTGTTCCTTATTCTACTTAAGAAAACAGTTAAGGTAAGTCCAGCAACATTCTTTTACCATTTAAAAAAATGGGAAAATAATTATTTTAAAACGAGCCAAATTTTGCTATTGTCAAATGAAGAATAGATAAAACTGCACTTCAAGAAGTATTTTTGTTCAAGTGTAAAACTTGTTGGTACACCTAGTTTCCTGGTTATTTTGAACTCTTTTTTTTAGCACCGCATCTTACAATCCACTCGTGTTATACGCGTATGTATTATTTACTTTAATGGTTTTAGGAATCAGGAAGGTTATATTTAAAGGAAGTATACCGGCATTTGCGTGAAGGAAGAGTGGAAAGCCATTTTGGAAAAAAAAAATCAGTACACCTGACCTATATTCGAACCTCAATCTCCCCATCATCGACAGTTTGGTCTACTACAATAGTAGCGCCTTAGACCATGCGGCCACCAAAACGGGTAGCTATGTGTGTTCAATATTAGTATAAAATTATGAGTCTGAAGGTTATAAAGTAGTAGACAAATCTTAGTAACTATATTTGTTCAAATACATCCGGATATTTAAACTAATCGGATAAAGATTAGGAGAGCTCTCTAGAATAAATATACCTTTATTGGTGTGAAGAGATGATGGGAAACTCGTTTAGGATTCCGAACCGCCAATCTACTTTTCATCGACAAACCAGACAATACGAGTCTGAAGACTTTGTTTTCATGCCCACCCGATGCTGATTTGATTCGAGCCGAGGTAGAACCATTATTGTGTGAGTTTTGTCCTCTTACTCGGGCTAGAAATTGGCTGCATTGATTCACACTTTAAGTCAACATTTGGATATGGTTTAGTGTTTAGATTGCATTCTGCTGTTTGCTATTGTGTTTTTGGTGGGTCTTAATTAATAATGATTGCTTCCAGTGGTGCACCTAGAAATTTACATTTGGTGGGACATACAATCGAGACTGAGATCATAAAACAATTTCGGGGGAAAGGGCGGTTTAGGGTACACAGTCCTCCTCTACCAGCAGGAGTACGAGCAAAGGTTTGAATATTAAATGCCCTCTAAAAGAAATTTGGGGTTATTTATACGATAACTCGGGGTAACCGTTTTATAAAATCGTAAGTTCTGTAAATTAATTTGTAACTTTATCATGTAGGGTAATTATTGTAATTATGAACACTTTCTACCTCGAGGTGAATTTTGGCTTTTTATATGCCTGTGAACCCAAACATGTGAGTCATCCAATCCTGTCTGTCCGCTCATCTGTCTGCCTGTCCTTGGCCACAGATCTGAAATGGTTTAATGTATTTAATTCAAACTTGATATTTGGATGTTGTATGGTATTACCTCAGTTGCTTGTATTTTTAAAAGTTTGGTTCTAAATCTAATACTGATAACTGAATTTTGAAAATTGTTACACCGTTGTTACAATATTACAGAGACATAAGGAACATCTCGTTACACCAAAGAGCATATATAACAATCAACTCCCAATCTCCTAGACCTCCACTCAAAAATATATAAATATATATATATATATTTAATATTACAGAAACTATTGGTTTTATAAAAATATAATTAGAACAAAAGTTTTTTTTTATTTTCAATAATTATAGCAATGATATCTCAAAAAGCCGCGAATAAATTACCAAAATTGTAGATATCCTCTTATGTAAAGTACTCTATTAATAATTTTACCGAAAAAATTGGATGAGATATTTGTTTTTAATGTTAAACAGTGCCTGGATACAAATTTTAATCAAAATAGTTTGAACGTATTTTGAGAGAATCAATTTTTCTCTCTTTTCTTCCCAAAGTAAGCTACTGTTAATTTTAGGTTTAGATTGCTGATAAAAAAGACTCTAGGGAACCTTATTAAAACCATAATTACCAAGTTTTAATCCTAATTGGTAAAAGTGTTTCGGTTCAAGGCCGAGATACAGATATACGGCATCGAGAAAAACCATCTTTTTCCGGTTTCAGGGGATCATGAAACGTTGACATTCATCAAAATCTAAAATGCTACTTTTTTTTCACGTTAACATCACTTCCTCTCTCTGAGGAGTCACAATAAAATAAAAAATAAAGCAAATTTTAAACATAACTATTTTAAAAAAACTTTCTATAGTTAAAATGGAGATATAGAGGACGCGTGAAAAGGTCGTTGTTTATGCAGTTTTTATATCAAAAACTTTTTTGACAAAAATAAATCAAATGTTGCTTCGCTACAAACATAGAGCTTAATTTTCTTCACATGGTGACATCAGTTGTTGAATATTCTGTCATGAGCATATTGGCATTATATAAAAAACTTTTAAATGAATATAAAAAGTTGCCATTGAATTCTGGAACATCCTTGACGTATTGTCAAGAACTGTTAAGGTCACAATGTGAATAAAATTAAACTCTACGTTTGTAATGAAGCAAATTTGATCTATTTTGACCGAGACAGTTTTGATTTAAGAAAAACTGCAAAAAAAACCCTTACCTTTTCTCACGTGCTCTACATCTCCAACTTAAATAAACTCAATTTATCCAGTTAAGGGTAAAACAATATTCTGTTTACCTTAAAATCTTGATAAATTACATGATAGAATTATCTCTTAAGCTTTATACTTTTTTCGGTAAGCAGTGTACAGTACATTAATGGACACTTGACTCTGCTGATGAAAATAATTTGCAATTTGGTCAAATATAGATATTTAAACTAATAGTAATCAAGTTATATTCATACCAAACATAATATTTTATTTTTTAGCTTTATTAAAAGTGCTCGAAACAGAATAAAAGAGGCTGTGATTGAGTGTGTGAAAGATGTGTGTGGATCTGTGATGGTGGGAAATTTAAAAAGCGATGCATGGTGAAAGAAGCGGTGAGAGGAAAGAAATAAATAGTACGGAACTCCGCACGGACTTTCTCGCTCTATTGTTTACAAATGGAGATATTTACTCAAAACTCGTAATATATGTGAAACGAAATAATATACACTAACAAACCTAAGCATAAATTGCACTATACTTATGTAAAACTTTTTTTTAGTCCTGGTTTTAAATTTTATAATTTTATTTTTAAAGAATTAAGGTCCTCATTTGTATGTTTATACCAATAAAAAAGATCAATATTGGGTCCACAAGGATTAACACTTCGTATTAAAGTTTCGACTTCCGGTTAAAATTTTCGACATTTTATTTGTGGCCTACACATATTATGGTTATCGCATTTTTATTAAATTCCTCATTTATAAATTTTGATCAATAAAAAATGTAAATATTGACTATTGAGTCTAAAATGGAGATAGATCATTGTTGTACAAACATTTCTCCTCAGAGGTTTAAGGAAAAACAACATAAATTTTTTGAGAAACTAACTTATTAAAACTTAAGTAGTATCTCTTTACAACTAAAGCTCACAAAATTGTATTAATATATTTGCCAATATCTCAGAAACTGTTGGTTTTATAAAAATATATTTCATATAAAAGTTTTTGTTTTGTTTTTAATAGTACTACAATTTTGCAATGAAAAGTTATTTAGTATATCAAATAGTTGCGGAGATACGGAAGTTTCTGATCCTGTAAAGTACCCTAAATTCATTTTCATAGGAAAATGAAAATAGCCAGATTATTTATAATCTTAACCAACGCTTAGACACGAATTTTAATAAAAATATTTAGAGCCGATTTTGAGAAAATAGATTTTTTCTCTTTTTCCCTTTATTAAACTAGTATTAATTTTAAGTTTAAACAGACACACAGACAGCGTTGCCAAGACCATTTTTTCGGGTTCTGGGGTAGGGGTCATGAGACGTCGACATCCATCAAAATTTCAGGTTAAACTTTTTTTTTACGGTCACAATAGTTTTACCTTTTGTATTCGAAAAGTTAAAGAATATATATATTTGCGTGTAGCTTTAAAGTTATTGGTTTTTATAAAAATATGCTTCAAATAATATATTTGTATTATAAATAGATATACATATTTGTAATGATAAATAATTTCATATTTCAAATAGTTTAGGAGATATTTGAAAAAATATAATTTAAGCATCATACCGGAGCCCTTAAATTCATTTTGCCGAAATATTGAGAGTAAGCATTTTGTTTAGAATATTTAGAAATGTTTAGAAATGAAATTTAATCAAAATCGTTAAGCCAATTTTGAGAAAATCAACTTTTTCTCTTGTTGCCTTTCGGTAAACTACCCTTAATTTTAGGGTTGGATATCCACTTACAAAAATCTCTCTGGGCAACCCTATGAAAAACCTAGATACCAAGTTTTAGCCTGATCAGTAAAATAATGTAGGCTCTACTTGGAGGTACAAACAGACAGACAAACTGAAATTCAAAAACCACTTTTTCGGATTCGGGGGTCATGAAACGTCGACATTCATCAAAATCTTGAGTTAGATTTTTTTGACGATCACAATACTTGTTCTACCTGTAAGATATCAATAAAGTAAAAAGGATATAAATGAATCATTGCTGAGTGAAACAGATCGTAAGAGGTTGTGGGACATAACTATACAAAGAGAAAAATATTAATGCAAAGCAATAGTAAAGAAGAGGAGCAAATGAAATTAAAGGAAGGAGAAAGAATGCAGAATTATTTTGAAGGAAATAGAAGCTGTTCTGAAAAGGGGGTAGAAAGAGCAAAACGAGGAGTACAAGGAAATAATTTGGCATTCGTAATAACTTGGTGAGATGATCTAGGATGAAAACAGTAAAATAGAGTGATGGAGGAAGTATTTTGAGCAATTGTATGGCGGAAACCTAGAGAAAGTAGCAGAAAATAGGGAAAATATTATGAGGGAACGAAGCTGAAAGGTTAAAAGCTATAAAAGTGATGAAGAATGGCAAAGCTGCGGGTATATATGGGATTACCCGTTAAATGCTTAATGGTAGGGGCATTGTAAAAAGCTTGAATGTAAGAATTATAAGGAAATTAGATTGTTGACTATTCAAGGAACAGTCTTAATTGAGATGGTGCGTGAAAAAACTGTGGACCAGATTTGGGGTGTGTTTTCATGCCAGGTGGATTTTGAATGGACCAGATATTTTTCATTGTAACAATTGATTAAGAAATGTATGGCAGTAAGGAATAAATTTGATTATGCATTCATTGATCAGAATAATGCTTGCCATATAGCTAGGGAGTCAGCCAATTATCAAAACCCCTTAGAGCAATAATCATAATACCACCAGATAACTAAAGGTATATAATATTTTAATGTCATACTAATTGTAATACAAAAAAATACGCGACGCAATACAAGAAAGGTGTAATTAAGTTGCTTTAAAATATATATTTAAATTAAAGATTAGGTTGTACAGACTATAGTCATTTGGGAACTACGTGATAGAATTGCTTTCTATGCACTTCCCTAGCCATAGTTGATATTTTGAGTCCTTAAGTCCACAGTGAGCAAACAGTGGAAAATAACCATAGTTACATGTTCTTCCACTAAATGATAGTTTCACCATTTGTACTGCGTGGCCAGAAACTTCCACAGATTAACAAGGGGAGTATAAAAAACCTCCTATATCTGGAAGTCGGGGCGCTCTTCTTTGATAACTATCACACTGATTGTATGAAGTAGTACTCGCTGGATAGTTATTCTTATTAAACCACGAACTTGTAATATAATTTTGTTACTAATTAATAAAAATTTAACATCTTACTTCTTCATCATCAACATCTGATCATTTCTTCGAGTATATAAGTTCCTATCAAGGATTTGGAGTTGAAACGAGCTAATAGTTCCCTACCTCTAGTTCCCATACTGAGGGATATGACACGCTTACGATCAGGTAAATAGGATTAGGTTATGGAATGTTCTGAGAGAGTATGGTGGGGATGCATGGTTAGTAATGCATTTATGGTGGTTTATGATGAGAATAAATTATGACTTATGATTGATGGAGCCTTGAGCTAATGGTTTGACATTTAACAGGGTGTTATACAAGGCTGTGCTATATCTTCATGGTTGTTTAATGTATTTATGGTCAATTGTATGAGGGATGCTTTTGAGGACGTGGTTGGTGTACAAATTGACAATGTGAATGTGAGCGTCATGCTATATGCAGACGATGCACTATTAATGTTTGAGAATGAAAGTGACTTGCAGTACATTAAACTGTTTGAATGAGATGGTAGGCATAATAGGTTTTCGTATAAATGTATCCAAAACTAAGTTGATAGTTTTTGATAAGAATGGATCAGGAAATGATTGTCAGCTTAGTATACTTGTAAAATTGTTTAAACAAGTGATTTAGTTTGTGTATCTGGGCAGATGTTCTATAAAAATGAAAGGACAGATGGTGAAATTGACAGAAGGGTGAATGCATCTCGGAGAATAGTTGGTTGTATGTGGACTATTGCAAAGAATGAAGTATTATCGAAAGAGTAAACGATGCCAATATTTGAAAGTGTGTTGACACAAACATTTTTGCATGGATGGGAATGTAGGTTTGTCAGGAGAAACATAAGAGCAAGGTTAGTGTGGTTAGAATTATATATATT
Organism: Timema cristinae; assembly: GCA_039000515.1. Taxonomy (NCBI): domain Eukaryota; kingdom Metazoa; phylum Arthropoda; class Insecta; order Phasmatodea; family Timematidae; genus Timema; species Timema cristinae. The sequence goes on from JBCFYV010000003.1 coordinate 51,503,217, forward strand.
ATATATATATTATATATATAAAAAGAAATGCACGTGGAAAAATTCGTGTAGGCATAGTCAGTAATGAGTGGCTGCTGAAGCAGTTTGGTTTGAAAGGGAATTCAAAAAGTAAATATGAAAGAAAGCGTTTTACGTTAATTTGGTCATGTTGAGAGGATGAGTGTGGATCGAGTGACGAAACAAAAATATGAAAGGTAGAGTAGGGTAGGCCATGTAAGACGCGGATAAATTTAGTAGACAAATGTGTGAAAAGAGAAACATTAAAACTTGTAAGAATAAAGAACATGTATGACTCGGTGTATGGATGTTGTTGAAGCAAAGGGAGAATTCAAGGATAGGGAAGTGTGGAGAAAGTTAGCGATAGTGGATTAATTACGGAGTGGTTGATTTTTGAGTTATATGCACAGTTCCTTGCCTACTTAAAATAAGAACGTTGCAAACTTGTGAACTTTTTTTTTTAGATAGTTGTTTGAGTGTAGTTAAAAAACTTTATAAAAAAACCTTACTCTCTCCGAAAAATTTATACTGGTATCTTTTTTTAGATTAGGTAGTTAGCTATATTAGTTTGATTTATGCTAAATTATATAACTTAGGTGTTTTAAGTCCCTATTATATAAATATAAATCGATTGTTTTGTTTTTTTAATTTTGGCTTATTCTGTTCACATTTTAAAATTTTGTTATGTTATTTCAATGTATGAAAACTAAATATAAGACTTGCACACTTCTATTATTAAGTTGTACATATTATAATATCAATTGGGACCTGTTGTTCTAGTATTAGTTTATGCTAGGACTGAGTTTCTTTCATAGTTGCCAGTGCAACTTTCCTCCAAACAGCTGGCAGCGTCGCTTTTATCTACTGCGTTTTTTTAATTTTTATTTCACAAAATATTTACTTCTCTCTTGTAGAAAGTTTATTTTTGCGTTTAACCTGAAAATCAACACATGTGGCCCACTATATAAAAAAAATAAATATAAACACTTTAGCTCTCGTTGGGGGGGGGGGGGCCCACAATATTATTTCATCCCCACCTTAGCACACATTTCTTATTTCAAACAACAACGCACACACAGATGTCTGGAATGCCATCATGGTTGCTTAAGGTTTTCATGACTATAAAATAATGTTTTAGCAAATAAATTAACACAATTATCAATAGATACTTAGGGATTCATTTTCAATCCATATTAAAAAAGGATATTATTGAATTGTAAACTAAATTTAAACTCTTAATCTGTATAAAATATTTTAAAAGATGTCTCTCTATATATAAAAGTGATAGCCCTGACTCACTCACTCACTCACTCATCATCACTAATTCTCACACTTCCACAAAGCTAGAGGGCTGAAATCTCACACGGTTGTTCCTTATAAGCTAATTAAAAAAAGTAAAGAGGTTTCATCTCGATGTTTTGTGATTAAGGGGGTGAAATCGGGGTGCCCACCCTAATCAACAATAATGATTTTTAAGCGTTTAGAGGGTAATAATCTATAGGTTTGTTCTAATAATGTTTTCGAAAAAAAAATAGTGACTATTTTTAACCCTATAGATGCTTCTAAGGGTGGGAAAAAGTAAATACAGACAATTAATTAAAATATGTAGTTACGTTTTAATATGCAACTCCAAGAGACGGTAGAAATCTGTAGTTTATATTTTGCTGAATTTTGTGGTGTTTGTAGTGTTTGTGTGAGTGAGAAGGCCCGGCCCAGGGTGATGTGTGGTGGTGTTGGACGGGGGGAGACCTGTTCAGCCCAGACGCTCTCAGCTGATAACGCCCCAGGCAGTAGGAGAGCGGGCCTGCCGAAAATAAAACTCCCCATGAGAAACGATACATGGTCACCTCCTCGCGCTGTTTCTCGGGCATCGCTAAAGAACTATACCATTAAGCTTCAAACAAAGATTCCTCATTTTCATCCAAAAATAAATAATAACACAATATTCCGTGGGAAGAACGGGGATTCCGCTAGTATGTTTGTAAAGGACATCTTAGAAAATATATTCGTGCTTCTGCTCATGGTATTATCATGGCAATACTCCGCCACTGAGCTATCAAGTTTCATTCCGTTCCCTGGTCACAATATAATCAATATTTTAGGTCAGAAACTAGTATGGGCATGGTAGATTGTCAGCTTTATGAAGACATAGCAAAAATATCCATTATGACTCAATGGCAGCTTTTTTACTGCTGAATTGTACAAGTTTTTTTTAAAAGGTTGTTGCATTTAAACACTTTTGTGAATGGCTCATGATCCAGGTCAAATATTAATTTAATTTAATGATTAAAAACATATTCAAATTGATTTCAAGTTGTTTTTTTTAACTAAACCTTATTTTGTATTTGCTGACTCTAAAAATAAATTACTACACATTTCTGAACTTATTATTTTATTCAATGATTTTAAAGGTCTAATCTTTTAAAAATCATATCGTTTTCAAGATATAGCTTAAGTTCTTACTTTTTTAAATGCCGGACGTAATCTGCTTCCTTGGCAACATTTTTTCCAAATGTAAAAGCTTATTTTAATCATATGTCCATTCTGTTTGACCTTTCGCACATCCTCTGTTTAATCTAGTAAACTAGCCAAAGAAGTGTTAATAGTGACGTCTTACAGTGATTACAAACACAATGCATGAGTTTCAAATTTGTTGTGGGCTTTCATATGGATAAAAACTTCAATTTGATTAAATAGTAATAGCAATCAGAACTAACAAATTTTATATAAGTAAAAATGCACTAAGTTATAAAATAAAACTGTTAAAAGTTATTGTTTCAGGAACGTTAAATATAAAAATAAATTGATTTAATTATCTACGTTTTAATCAAATTATACGCCAAAGTAAAAAATATAAATAAAACTAACGAAAACTTAACCTAATTTAGGTTCATAATTAAAATACTTCCTACCATTTCCTTAAGTGCTCAACCCAATCAAACCACTTATGATCATAAAACGTTGAGGTGTTAGACTTAAAAATTAGAATAATGTAACAATACAAAGTTCGGTCAACCTTATGTCGTACACCCAGCTAAGAACAGTCGTATTAGGTCACATGGGACACCCACCCAGTGGAGGGCAGTCTCTCAAGTTCACAAACCTGTCATCACCATGAGGGCTAGGACTCAGTAAAGGAGAGTTTAACAAGGTCACAATCTGTCATCACCATGAGGGCTAGGACCCAGTAAAGAACAGTATGGAAAAGTCACAATATTTCACCACCCATAGACGTGCACCCAGTATTACATTCTCACACGGTTACAAACTGTCCCCATCCTTAGATAAGCACCCAATATAGGAGATTCTCACACGGTCACACACTGTCCACAAACATGTACGTATACCCAGTAGAAGACAGTTTCAAGGTCACAAACTGTCACCATCCATGGACGTTCACCCAGTATAATACAGTATTACACGGTCACACACAGTCCACAAACATGTACGTGTACCCAGCAAAAGACAGTCTTACAAGGTCGCAAACTGTCCACCATCCATGGACGCGCAATTAGTAGGAGACAGTCTCACAAGGTCACAATTTAAGCTTTATAAAATAAGCTATGCCTCCTTTCTTTACTCCATATTCTCCCTTGCTACTATTATTAGTTCTGCTACAATCGTAAAAACGGGCGTGAAGGATGTTCGTGTTTGTTGAACTCCGTAGGAAACGTTTACACTGTCATATTTCACATCTTTCCCGGTACTTTGGGAGTAGTAAGGTGATGAGTAACATTTTAACTCCGTTGACATTTACATCATAATCTCTGACTTCCGTCGATAAATCGTTTACAACCAAGAGTACTGGGTTCAACAACATTCATGTTTGTTGGTATGTATCAAACCATTTCACAGATTTTTATTTACATTATAAATGAAAATGAAAATTATAGTTTGTAAAAAAAAATTGAACTAATATTTGTAATTTGTGTTCTTATTTCAAAATACTAGTCCAGTTAAAGCAATATATGGATTAAAGTTTGAAACCATTCAATTAAATCCGGCAGATGATGTAGCATGCTTGATACCGTACCAGTGATCAAAAACTAAAAGGCGTCAGTCTCATAATATATTACTTTGCAAATTCTGGTTTGTTCAAGCTTCAAATCTCGGACGAGGGAATTATATATATATATCACATCACACATGGAGACCGCCCCAAATTCCCTCGTCCGAGATTTGAAGCTTGAACAAACCAGAATTTGCAAAGTAATATATTGTGAGACTGACGCCTTTTAGTTTTTAATATATATATAGCAAATCACTATCACAATCTAATGCGGATGCAATATCAATAGAACATTTTCCTCATCCCTATCCTTAAAAATTAAACCACTAATTGTCTTGGTCTTAAATAAAATAGTTTAAAAAAATACTTTCTTTACTCTAACACAAGAGAAAATTTATATGGGATTGTTTTCCACTTTTCACGGGTCATTTTCACTACAGTTTTTCCATCTTCTCACTAAGATAGAGCGGATGCATTTATTTTAATCTACCTTCACTTCATAAACTCCTACGTTTTGGCTTAAATTAAGTTTTTATCCACCATTAAGTCAAACTTATCAAGAAAACTCTATACATCACCTCTCCATACGAGTGGTGCATAACTTAGTTTATTATTATTATTTTCCTACGAATCCTGTCCATTCATTTAGTATAAATTTGAGTATGAGAGTATTCGAAAATTCTAGTTCGAGTCAACTTTTAGTACTTAGATGCTCGAATTCGACTAGAAGATTTTTACAAAACTCGAAAAATTTGAGTTATCAGAATTTTACATCTTTTTCTCTAAAATTTTCAGTTTGATTAATTTGATTTAATTTAGGATATAATTTCATAACAAATAAAGTCCATCAAAATTAATTTCGTCCGATTAAAAAATGTACAGTTAAATTAAATTTATTTAAAAATTCTAATTTGTATAATAATACATTTCTCACCAAAAAAAATCTAAAAATAATAATATATTTTAAATTTGTTATGGTCTATCCATGTATCTGTTAGACTACAGAAATTTAACTTGAAATATTTATTGTATAAATAATGCTACATGCTAATCGAACTCTTAAAATACTCGATAGTTTCATTCAAACTCAACTCAAACTCGACTCGAAGTTATAAATACCTAATCGCACACCCTGATAATTTTTCACGGTCAGCATTGATAACACCCGATTTGATGGCCACATGATCTAACGCGCTAATCTTGAAGTAGACTATACTGCCGATGATGTGGAGATTAAGGTTCGAATCTCGGCGGGTGTATCTGAAGGTGATTTTTCCTAAATGACTTTCCACACTTCCTCCATGTATATGTGGGCACATTTATTTTATATATAATCTTCCCAATCCCTAAAACCATTAATGTAATTAGTACATAAGCGTATAACCCAAACGGTTAGAAAGATGTGGTGCTAAATACATTTTAAAAAAGTATTGATGACATTTTACTATTTATCGAGTGCTATTTTATAGGTATTGGTAAATACTATTAAAACGTGACAGCTGCAGGTCACATGACCTGATGTATGAACACGTGAAAGTAGATATTCATACTATTACTATATATTAATATTATAAAGAGGAAAGATTTGATTTTTTTTTTTTTTTTTTTTTTTGTAATGGATAAACTTAAAAACTACTGGACCGATTTTAAAAATTATTTCACCAATATAAAGCTACATTATCAGCGAGTAGCATAGGCTATATTTTATTTTGAAAAATTTTAAATTATTCCTCATAAAAATGTCGATTAGTATATTATATAGTCGTTGGAAAAAAAAAGTTGTTGAAGGGAAAGTGGGGTTGTTGAAGGGGGCGGTGGGGTGGGTTAGGAAAGAGGAATGAGATGAAAATAGGAGGGAGGATAAAAAGAGGGAGGGGACTATACAGTGATGGTAGGACTGTATTTAAAAAAAGAAGTAAAAAATAGTTTTGTTTTTATATTTACATGATGGATGATTTGAATCTTTGTTTTACAGGATTCTTTACAATATTTTTTTACGTGGAAGGAGGCTAGTAATATATATTCCAGCATTACAATATGGTTCTTCCTTTGAAAATTGTAAATACATATATATGAAACGTAACTAAACTATGTCCATTGATCATTTAAGAAACAATACCTCTCTGGTAAAATAACAATAAAATTGTACCAGAGAAATGAATGCATTTTCTACTATACTGGAAAGAATTGAAAAGTACAAAATCGGAATTGGTACAACTAAGAATTATGTTAGAAATGAATAACTCGGCGTTTATGAATTACGAAAAGTACATTATTATTATTGTTTAGAGGCCCATCGACACAATGAGGTCATTAGGGCCTTAACATAATATAAATATGTAGTAAAATTCATAGGAGAGAGTAGTGTAATTAACCTGTCTCTATAAAAGATAAAAACACATTGTTAAAATACAACATAAAAAGAATAGATCTCAATATAAGAAAAATACCCATTTGAGACACTTCATCGGAGTGCTCAAATGGACTCAGAGTACAGATTGAATGAAACACCTGCTAAAAAAAAAACAGGTGTTCACTCCGATAAAAAAGACAAAAACAAACATTTAAAACAAATGTGAATTAAAAGACAAGACTAACATGTGAAAATAATAGTCTGTTAAAAAGACAAAACAAACATGTTAATGTGTACTAAAATTGCTAAAAATGCAAAAAAACATATTAAAGTATACTAAAATGTTAAAAAAATGTCTCAATATGAAATAAAATCCAGATGAGTCACTATACGAAATTGACTCAAATGGCACTAAATGGATTCGCCTGGCGTATAAAATGGAGTAAACAAATAACTCCTTCAGCGCTGCCACGTAATAAAAACGAGGGTCACCTTTAAAATCAAGAGTCAGGCGAATAGGGGCATATTGCGACACTCCACCAAAATGTGGTACACAACAAGGGGAGCATCGCAAAATTCACACACTGGAGGTGGATCCCCTCTTAGTAAAAATCCGGGGGTTTGGAATGTATGTACGACGCGGGGTCTCGTCACGATTACATCCTCTTCTCTATACTTTGTATAGCAGAGGGCCACTGCAACACACCATCCCTGATGGACTGCAGCTTGTTTGAGCAGGGGTCGAAACCCACTGCTGGTGCCAGGTACGTAAGACCCATGCCGAACATTACCCTTTAGATCTAAAAACATGACACTCAGGACTCGCCTCAGGAGGCAGGATGTTGTCTCCTTGGCTGCTGGTCCACCAGTTCATTTCCTGAAAGACAAGCGTGACCAGGAATCCAGCAAAAGGCGAGCCGGGTGTTAATGAACCAATTTTAAAAATTTGCTTAGGTATCATCTGCACAAGGGGATTCCAGGAGTAGAGAGTGGACAATGCCAACAGAGCACTCATGGAATCCATGCAGATGAGAACAGCATGGTGACAATTTCGGTATACAAAACACAAATACTTAAAAATGGCGTACAATACAGCCGTAAAAACACTGGTTTCTTCAGGTAAACCAAATTTAAAATTGGATCCTTCCACAACAAAAGCACATCCCATGGAGGCTCCAGATTTAGAGCCATCAGTGTAGATGTGCTTAAATCCGTGAAAGCGATTGGAGAGGAGATCATTAAAGGTCCTCTCACATAACAAGTTTGAGGTGGTCGCTTTAGGGAACTTGGAAAGATCAAAATGGCAATGAAGTAGGGTATCTTTCCAGGGAAAGACTCGACCTGGGGATGTGGGGATGTCTTTGACAGGACTATCCTACACATGTTGAAAACTGATAGCATCCGGATCCCAACTGGCCTTGTACTACGTCATTTGGTTTCATACAAGACACGGTTAGGGGGATAAAACATAGGGTGGTAGGCAACACTCTCTGGCATGCAATGTAGTTTCGACACATAAGATTCCAGAAGATAGTACAAACCGGTAAGGAAGAGGGGACTCGCTGGCGTCGGCACAGATACTGACGACTGGACTGGTACAGAAAGCACAGCAACCAGTCATATACCAGCTGGTGGACACTATCTAGCATCCATAACGAAGGTTCACTGATCCACAAACAAAACTGCCGTAGTCTAGTTTAAATCTTACCAAGGCCGTATACAGGCGCATCAAGGTTTCCCGATCTGCACCCAGGACCGACCACTAACCACTGTGATAAGGTTGAGTACTTTTATACAACTCGCTTTCAGGTCTTTGATGTGGAAGATCTAAGTTAATTTAAAATCAATTAGAAGTCCCAGAAGCCTTACGGTTTCTGAGGACTGGTAAGAAACGTGGTTCATTAAAATACTGAGGGCTGGCTGTAATTTCCAATAATCTATGGAAGTGGACGACCATCGTATTGGCTGTAGAGAAGCGAAACCCATTACCGATCCCCGACCAAAAGATTGTTGACAGAGATGAATCTGCCGTTCAGCCCTGTTGAACTAAACGAAATGCAATAAATGTAGTAAACCCAAAAAATCAGAACGAACAGGTAAACGCACGTTGTCCACAATGTGTTATACGATAGCGAACAACGTAAAGCTCAAAATACTTTCCCTGAGGCACCCGATTTTAAGGTGTTATTCAACCCTTACACAGAAGTATTTTCCGACATAAAATTATAATAAAAACAGGGAGGTCCCCTTGTAAACCCCCATTAAAAAAATTTTTTTCAAAAAGCCGAACTGCCAGGTGGTGTCTTACGCTTTTAAGATCAAAGAAAACAGCCCCGAAGATGCGTCTTATAGAGAAAAGCGTCACAACAGCAGTCTTAGACGGACAAGGTGTCCCTTTGAGCGGTTACGGCGAAAAAACACATTGAATATTAGATAGCAGATTGCGGTATTTTAAATACCCTATAAATCGTTTATTAATTTTTTTTCCATTTTTACATACACAACTAGCGCTATCGGTCTATAACTAGTTTGGGTTTAATTTTCCTTGCCACTTTTATTTAGAGATAATGGTTGCTTGGCTCCATAGTGGTGGGAACTGATGAGATTCCCAAACACTATTAAAGAGGTCCAACAGAGATGCTTGTCTGGCAGGGGGCAGTGACGCAACATTTCATAGTGGATATTACCTGGACCGGAGGCTGTGTTTCCACTGGGACAGGGCATAAGTTAGTTTGTCTTTAGTGAAGGGTAATTTATAATCTTCCCCCCCGAATTGACCAAAATCATACTTGGCACTCGATACTCCTTTATGCACTGCGAAGTCGTTGGTGTAGCTCGCGTGCTAGAAATAGCGGAGAACATCGGCCCGTTACATTGACGTTCTGCACAGGGGGGAGCAAGGGAACCGTTAGACACGAGGGCGGTATATTATTAGTGGAATTGTTGCTACAAAGTAATTTACATATATTATCCCAAAACCTTAGTTGTGGGAGTGGTTTGGGAAAATTTTTAGGTATAAATAAGCTGTCTCCAAGACTTTCGTTGCTTTTCGAATGAAAAGGTGAGCTCAAGTACTAGAATCCAAAAAAATCCAGATTATCCAAAGTGGGACGTCGATGAAAGAGACGTAGGGCCCTTCGAGGTAAAAATTTCCCCCAAAACCCAAAATTCCCTGTTCCACCAGGGAAGGGAGGGTTTTGGCACGGTTTTTTGGCGAGGATTGGGTATGGAAGCCCCGCCCCGTGATGACCGCGAAGTAAAAGCCCCCCTTTTAACATCGACGTAAAGGAAAAAAAGCTTTTTTTTAAAATAGGAAAGCTTGGGAATTTATAAAAAAAAGTTTTTTTAAAAACCATTGGGTGGGGCTTTTTACTGGGAGGATTTAAGTGAGAAAGCAGAATGGAGAAATGATAGCTGTCAATACCCCCAAAATTAATTTCCAAAGGAAGTGGCGTGTGGGGGTTCAAAAAGCTGGGTCGATGGATAGGATACCCAAAAAGGTGTAGAAGTGGTCTGGGTCCCAGTTTTTTTTTAAAACCCCCGATTTTCCCCAAGACAAAAAATCTCTACCATCCTCCGCGGGGTCGGGTAAAATTAGACCCCCACCCCAGGTTATGCGCATTAAAATCCCCAGGATGATATGGGGGGGAAATTTTTTCCCCTCAGGTCCTCTTTGAAAGATTTTCACCTGGTGGAAGGTTTTTGCGCAAAATGTCATTTCCCCTATTAAAGGGGGGATTCGGCAGTGCACTTGGAGACAAATACGATATTAATTTTTTGTGATATAATTGCTTGTGTGTATACCCCCAACCTTTTTCTACCCCCATAAAAAAATGGCTTGTCGGGGCGATTTTAAACTCCCCTGAAGGGATCGGTTGTCAGTTGGGCGGAAGTAGGTTCCGTAAAAAACAAGTGAAGGATGGGGAAAAAAAATAAGTTTTTTAATTTTCCCCTTTTCCCGAGCATTTGAAAAACCCCACAATTGTTTGTTTGTAGCAACTTACTTTATTATTTTTTAAAAATTTTTTTTTTCGCAATCCATGACCTTTTCTCTTAATAAAAAAAAAATTAGTTGAGGCCCCTTTTTAGACCCCTTGCCTTTTTTCCCCGTCCCTTTCCCTTTACCCCCTTTTGGGAAAAAACTTCTTTTTAAAATTGGGGGGGGGGGCTGGGTTGGGGGGATCTTGCGCGAAGGTTTTTTTAAAGGGCCCCCCGAGCTTTGTTTAAATTAATTTTTAGGGACCCCCTTCCCGACCCTTTTAAGGTCCCCGTGGGTTTGTTTTGGACCTTTTTGTTTCCCCCAAATTTCCCCCCTGGAAAACCAGAGGGTTTGAGGGGGCGAAAACCCAAAAACCCGCCGGGCCCAAAATTTTGCACCCCGAGGGGGTTTAAAAAAGGGGGGGTTTTCCCAGGGGCACTCGGGGGGGGTTTCCCCCCAAAGGGGGGGTGGGGGGGTTTTTCCCCAGGAGGTTTCCCCCGGGGAAAAGGGGGGTGGAGGGGGCTTCATGAGGGTGTCGCCACTTATAAAATTTTTGGACCACCATGTGGTGTGGTTTTTTTGTGTGTTCGGTAGTAACGGGGGAAAGGTTGGTTTTTGGGGGTCTTGCATATTAATGCGGGAAGGGGGATAGGACAATTTTATTTTGGCTAACAATTTTTGGGTGTGGAAAATTAAAAAACCCCCTAGCTTGCAGTGAATATATTTTGGGCCCGGGTAAGGGGTCTTTTATCTGTTTGGATTCCGGGGGCTTTTTTCTCTCCCTTTCCCCCTTTGTAGGACCCAGCCCGGGGAAAAATGTGGACCTTGCCCAAAATTTGAAAAAAACTGCACGTTTGATCGTGAGCCCCCTGTCCCCATTGAAAGGGTTGGCTTCCTCGGCATCGAACTTCGTTTTCCCCAAAATTTCCCGGTATAAAAAAAGCCCCGAGGGTTGGGGGCAAAGGGGGCCCCCGAGACTTTGGGAAAGGGCCCGTTTTAAACCTCCTTTGGTGGGTGGGAAAAGACAAATGTTAAGTATTTCTATCAGTTTTCTTCAACATCTTTTCCCTTTGGGGGGGCGACCTTATACTTCGGGTTTTTTTAGGAAAAACCCCTCCAGAGTCTCAAATTATGCGTCGAGGTCATAGCAAGTGATACTCCTTGCAAACATTGAGGAGCCCGTGCGGTCCCACCTTTCCCCCTTTTAAAAGTTTTTTGGGGGGTCGTGGTTTAAATTTTCCCCCTTTTTCCCCCTTGTGGGGCATTGTCAGTCTGGTTCATTTTTTTTCCATCGGATTTTTTTAAAATTTAAGCCCAGACTCGGCAGTCCCTTACATCTTTAAAAGGGAAAAAAGGGCGACACGTGGGTTTTATTTTTCTACTCGAGACATTCCCCCAATGGGGCTGAGGCCTTACCATTCTGGACTTTTTTTCCATTAAAGGGCGGGAGGCCCCTTCCCGTTTCCACCTTTATCAATATTAGATCCGCGAAGGGGGGGCGGTGATTTTCCATAAAATTTTTGGGCATTTCCCGGGTTGTGGGGGGACAAAAAGTTAACCCTCCGAAAAAAACCCCCCACACGAGCTGGCATGACAACCTTGAAATGGGGATGCCGGAGAGGGGGTGTCGGCAGGGGGGGCAAAAAGTGCCAATTTTACGTCCGGTCCCTCTTGAAGCAACCGTCTTTTTCAAAGTGGGCCCCCCGGGTTTTTTGTTTTCCCTAAGGCCCTTCTACAAAGTTTTTACAACCAATGCACTTTCTTTTAGGAGTTCAATTTCGGGGGTTTTTCCCGTAATTGCCCGGGGAAGAGCGGGGTTAGTACCAAAGTCGTCAAGGGGAAAACCCCAAAATTTTTCCCCGTCGATAAACGGCAAGGGGAAGGAAAGAAAAAAAAAAAAAGAAAGTAATAAAAGGTAGAAAAAAAAGGAGAGAGAAAAGGGGAAAAAAAGGAAAAAAAAAAAAAAAGGGAAAAAAAAAAAGGGGTGAAGGAAAAATTTTTAAAGGTGGGGGTTGGCCCTGTAAAAGGTACGTCCTGCAGAGCCCCCCCTTTTTGTCCCCTCTTAAGAAAAAAGCGGGGGTTTACGGGGGGGACCTATTCTAACCCCCGCCCCGGGGGGAGGGGGGGGGGGGGGGACGAAAAGTACAAACTTTAATGTGAACATTTCCAACACTTCAAATAAAAAAACAAAAAACCCCTTTTAAAATAAATATAAATTCCCTTTTTAAAAACCTAAAAAAAAAATTGATTTTATTTTTTTTTGGGAATGCGTTGACGTAATTTGGGTTTTTTTGGGTTTTTAGGTGGTTGTGACGTTTGTGTGAAAAAAAAATTTTTTGGGGTTTTCTTTTCATTTTTTGGGGGGTGTAAAACCCCCCCTTGGGGGACTTTTTCGTTTTTTCTTTGATTTTTTTTTTTTTAAAAATGTTTAATTGCTCAGCCCGAAACGTTAATTTCTAAGATTAAAAAAAATCTAGTTTTTTTTTAAAAAAAAAATTTAAAATTGTAAATTTCCCAAATTTTTTACAGCAACCTTTTTAAAAAAAACCCGGGGCTAAAACTTTTTTTTAAAATTACGTCTTTCAGTGGTCTTCCTCACATTAACGTTTATTAGCCCCAAAACCCCACCCCTATTATCCCCCGCCAGTCAACTTTTGTCCCCGGGTGGTTCCCCACCCGTGAAATCTTTTAACTGGAGGCGACGGTAGTACATACCTTTAGGCAAATTTGGGGGCTATTAGATTTTAAATAGTACTTTATTATAATAATATACAGGAAAATTTTTTATGCCATTTGCAATACAAAAAAGTGGGTCTCTTAAAATTTTAAAATTAGAGCTAAATTTGTACCAGGTATGTTTATTGGATTTTTTAAAGCGTCCCTTTTAAAAAAATTTAGGCCCAAATTTAAAAAACATGCCTCAAAAGTAGCAAAAAATTTAACATTAAATTTATTTGGGCTTTTTATAGCTACATTCACCCCCCCTTTTCCCCCCTTATCCATTGGGAAAAGGGAAAAATTTTTTAGTTTCGGTGTACAACCGCGTTTTATACCTTTTCAATTTTGTAAGCTTTTAAAATTTCGCTAAAGGGGTTTTTGAGATAAAAAAAGTAGAATGGGAGGAAAAATACCCTATTTATGGAAGGGGGTTTGGGGGGGAAAAATTTAAAAAAAATTCCCCTTTTAATACAAATAGTTGGGTTTAAGCCCCGTTCCCCACCCAAAAACTTTGGAATAGAGATTGCCCCTTTTCCCCTTGATCACCGATGAAATGGGTCCGTTCAAAAATAGGTATATTTTTTTAATTTTTGTAAGTCAATTGTTAATTAATTTTTTATTGAAATATTTTTTTATGTATTTTGCGTTTTATTTGTTTTTAAAAATATTAGGGGTTTTTCAATGTATTATTTTTAGTATGTTTTATTTTTATTTATTTTTGTTTTTGTTTTTTTTTGTGTTCTAAAGTAAACAATTGTTTAATTTTCTAGGGGACCGGGAGAGGGGTTTGGGGGGCAAAACCCACCCCCGGTATAAGATTATGGAGTAAGGGCCCCCAATTAAATTTTCCCGGGAGGGCCCCAAAAAAAATTTTTATCGGTGAAAAATTGGGGGTTTACTCTTTCCGGGGAAAATTTTTGGGCCCGGGGAATAAAAGTTGTGGGCGGTTCAGTTTTAAAATAGTTTTAAAATCTTTTTCTGATAAAAACAGTCGGTTCACGATTGCACCTTTAATTTCCTCAAAAAAAAATTAATGAAAAACTATAATGTTTTTTTTTTTCTTTTTAAATTTTTCTGAAACGTGGGCGCATTTTTTTTTTAAATGATATATTTCTAATTTTGCCTCGTAGCCTAATTTTAAAGTGTATGATATAACCCCCAACCAATACCCCAAAAGCTTGATTTTCTTTGAACCCCCGTATTAAATTTTAATCAAACTAAGGGGACTGCTTGTGATCGAGAAATTTACTCAGACGTTCACTCTAAGAAATTTAAATTACTTTTTGGGGGTTTTAAAATATTGTTCCACCAAAATAAAATTTAAAAGATTTCCCAAAAATGATTATTTTTTGAAAACCCCATAATTTGGGTGTTATTAAAGAGGGAAAAAAAAGTGCATGTGATTTAGCTATTTTCAAGACTTTTTTAAAATTTTTTTTTGGGCCCGTTAAGTATGGGTTGATGAAAAGGGGTCTAGATTTAGCCTTCCTCTGACAATTCAAAGTTTTTGATGAGTTACAAAAAAAAATTATAAGGAAATTGGGAAAAATTTTTTTTCGAGTTTTAACTTTTTTCCCCCCGGTTTAAAGGTTTCGTATTTTTTTTTTTCCCCCCCTTGCTTTTTTAAATATCAATGTGGTGAGGTTTTTTAAGTGAAGGGCAAAGGGGAGTTTAAGTTTAGACCGAATAAAAAAAGAAATTTCCCCAAAAAAAGGCACAGACTATTGTTTTTTAAAAAGGCGGGGCCCCGAAGCGATTGCCTTTCGGATGACGAGCAGCCGCCTAAAAGGGAAGGTCTTTTATTTTCCTAAGAGCGTCTTTTTTTAAAAAATTTTGGGTTGGTGGGTAAAAGGAAAAAGGGTGAAAACATGTGTGTTTTCATGAAGATGATTTGATCAGGGGGGGGCCCCCACCATAACCCCAACCTATTTAAAAAAAAATTGAAAACTAGCTTTTAAAGGGGCCCCACAAATTAGTAATGTAAAAAAATTTTACTTTTTTTCCCCAAAAAGGGGTTTTGTTGAGAATAATTTTTTTTGGGAAATTTTTACCCCTTGGGGGAAATTTCCCCTACATTTAATCAAATCACCCCCCCTGTAGCTTATCCCTTTCAATACAATATGCCCCCAAAAAGTTTGAAAAAAGGGTTTAAAATTTTAACGACTTTTAAAATTTTAAACTTTTTTGGCCTATTATTTTGCAGCACGTCTTAATTTGGGGTTTTAACGCACTTTTATAATTGGTCGTGGTTAGGGGGAGAAAGGGTTTTAATTTTAAAAAGGGAAATTTTTCCCTATTTTCGTGGGTAGAGGGGGAAAAACCCCATTTTGGACAAAATCAGGAACCAAACCGGTTTTTTTTTAGATCTTTTTGTTTCGGCAATTGTATAACAGGATATTTGAGCCTCAGAACATATGGCCACGGGAAAAGCAGGTAAACTAAGTTTTTTACTAACCCCCTCATTTTTTAAAACCCTTTCTTTTTCCCCCAATTTTGTCTCGTGAAAGGGGTATCAAATTTTTAAAGTATTATTTACGATAAAAAAATGGAGAATGAAAAAAGGGTCCCCGTATTTTATGGAAGGAAAGTGTTTAAAAAATAAAGGGAAAAAACCCCCAGTAACTGGGGGAATTGAACCCGGGACCCCCCTTTTTACGTAAACAGATAAATAATACCCAAAATAGTGGGCGCTCTGTTTAAGATTTTGAATCACTTTTCCCAAAAAGGTCAACTTTTTTAAAAAGGGTTTTTTGGAGTTTTCCGGTCCGTTTTTTTTGGATTGTGTTCACGGGAAAATTTTAAACTTTTTTTTTTTCCCCGATTTGGGTTTTTTGGGGGCCCGGGAAAACATTTAATTATATCACATCAATGCTATTTCGAGAAGCGGGGTTGAGATATATTCCTGGCCTCCTTGTCTTCCACTTTTTAAGGGTTTGGGGATATGAAATTGTTTTTTTGGACGAAGCAAGAAGTTTGCTTTGGGGGGGGATAAATTTTTTTCCCCGATTTTTGACACATTTAAAAACCTCCGTAACTCTGGTTCTTTGGTGTGATTGACAGTTAAAAGTGACTTTGAAGTAACCCTTTAGGTAAAATACCTACATTTTTGGTTTATAAGTGACAGCTGCTAAAACATGTTTTTTCAGTATTTTGTTTTGGGTAGGATACATAATTTGGTCTTTGGGAAAATTTTCCCAAAACCGTCAGGGGGAAAAAAAACACAAAAGAAGCCATGGGGTACTGGGGGAAAGGCACTACCTTTTCACAAAAAATCAAAACTTGATGGGACCGTTTCAAATTAAAAGAATGATTCCCGTTATCTTTTTTGATAAGGCCGTAACGTAGAGATGGGGGAAATTTTTGGGGGGAAGGGGAAATTTTTTTTTTCAGAAGGTAATAAAATTTCAGAAATTCCCCCAAAATAGGGGGCCCAACTTCAGCATTCAAAAGGGGGTTTCACCCCGTGGCAAGTGTACGCACACTCCCAAAAAAAAAGGTTGGGGGGGGGGCTCTGAATGGAAAAAGTGTATCCCCCGGGTTTTTTTTTGGAAAATGTTACCTGGTTTTTCCCCCAAAAGGTTTGGTGGTTTAATTTTGAAATGTAATGTAGGAGCCAAAATTGTGTGGGGTAGGTGCAAACGAAAAAAGGGGTTGGAATTTACAAACTCCGGGATTTAATGTTTGAATACGGATCATAAAGGCTCTTTAAATAAAAATGTAGTATTTTGTATTTATTTATTGTTTTTTATAGTACACTATAAAATTTAAAAAAGAAATTGGTGGATGTTTTTTTTTTTTTTAAAAGATACACTGGTCACCCCTTTAAAAATTATATTTTGGTTTTTAAAAAAAAGCATTGAAATTTTTAAAAAAATCTATTTGTATTCCTTTTTCCCCCAAAAAAGTTTTTTTTCACCAAAATTGTGATCCTAGTGCTTTTTGAAGCAAGATATTGGTAAAATAAAATTTCAAGATGGCCCCTATTTTTATTCAAGATGGCGTCAGAAGGGTGGTTTCCCCCCAAAAAAAACAGTTATTTAACCCCAGTAGTTTTGGAAAAAATGTGGTG
This sequence comes from Timema cristinae, assembly GCA_039000515.1. NCBI lineage: Eukaryota > Metazoa > Arthropoda > Insecta > Phasmatodea > Timematidae > Timema > Timema cristinae. Next base: position 51,520,342 of record JBCFYV010000003.1, read on the forward strand.
CTTTTGTCCCCGGGGGGTCCACTTTCATGTTAAACCCTATAATAAAATTGTTGTTTTTTTCGTTCATTCATGTTGTTCATGTGTAGTTGGTTTTGTACGTGGTTTACATAAAATCCCCAGTTTTGGAAAGTATTTCAAAAAAAAATTCAATGGGTTTTTGGGAAATTTTTCCCTGAAATCATGTTTTCCCTTTAAAAACCCCCCCATAAAATTTTTAAAGGGTTTTAAAATTTAAAAAAAGTTGAGCGTTTTAAAAAAATATTTTCATTTAAAGGGGAGGCCCCTATTTTTAAAAAAATTTAAACATCAGCGAGGAGTTATTCAGGAAAAAAATTCCCTTTTAAAAAAAACCAAAACTAATCCCTTAAAGTGTAACGCGTCTGAGTATAACTCGTATAGTCTCGGTTTGAAAGCAATCCCCCAAAGTTTTTTGTGTTTGAATATTTAAAAAAAAATTTTTTTAGGGTGGGTTTGGAAAAATTTTTTGGGGTAAAAAAACTGATCACCCCCGGCAAAAAAACGCCTAAGTAAATTTTGTTTTGATTGTCTAAATTAAGGGGGTTTTTAGTCCAACCAGGTGGCTCGACTTTTTTTAATTTTTTTAAAAAAATTTTCTTTTTAAAGATTTTTTAAAAACCCTTTAAACCAAATTTTAAATTTTGGGAGCTTTCCCTACTTTTTTAAAAAAAAATTTTTTAAAAAAAATTTGTTTCATAAAAAAGGTTTTTTTATTTAACCCCTTTACTGCCAGTTTGGTTTTTTCGCTTTGTACAAAATTTTTTTTGTGGTTTTGGGGGTGGGGGAAAAGGGTTTTTTTTGGGGGGGTGAAACCCTATTTTCTTGGGGGAAAAAAATTTTTTGGAAAGGGGACAACTCTCGTCCCCCAACCCGGGAAAAAAGGGAACCCCGTTTTTCCCCATCTTTGGGGAGTTAATCTACTACGCCTTGGGGGGAAAATCATGCGTCCCCTAAGCGGTTTTTAAAATTTTTTAAAATGAGAAAAATTGTTTGAACGAAAATACTTAGTTGGATAGTGTAGGAAATTAGATAGTTGTTACTTAAATTTTAAATATAAATGGGGAAAATTTTTTTCGTCGTCTTTTTAAAATCTTTGAATACAAAAAAATTTTATCGGGATGATAAAGGGGCAAAATTTTTTTAAAGGGGGAAATTACCCTCGTTTATTAGGAGAAATATTGGTCCCTTTTTTTGGGGAGAAAAACTTCAGATCACTCGCCCTGGGATACGAACCCTGACCTCACGCAAAAAAAGGATATTTAGATACGTTTGTGTTAAAGGGGAAATAAAAATGAAAAATTTTTTTAAAAAAATCTTTTTCGTCCCCTTAGTCCCCCTTTTTAAAAAACATAATATCACTAAGAATATTTAAAAAAAACTTTTTTTTCCCAAAATTTTCACAGGTTTTACGTTACTATTGTTACAGTTAGTGCTGCTTTTGTCCCAGTTTTGGGGGAGGAGGGGATGAGGACAGTTGTCCCTAAGATTTTCCCCCGGGCCGTTTAGAGAAAAAAGTAGGCCCCCCCAAGTTCCCCCAAAGGGTGAGATACTTTTCGTGTCCGACCCTTTTAAAAGGAAAATTTCCCTAGTGGGATTATATGAACCCCCCTTAAAAAAGATTTTTGCCAATTTTTTTTCCCCCTTGGGGGGGTAAGTCCAAACACGTCCGTTTTTAAAAAATAATAAAAAAAAATTTATTTTTTTTTTGAGCGTTTTATTGTTCAGATACCCGCCTCGGGGAGTGTCAGCTAACGCATAGTTTTTTGTTGTGCTGGGGCTGCGAGGAGGGGAAGGGATCGAAAATAAAACTCGCTCGGGGGAAACTGGGAGGGGTTTTTCCCCAAAGGGTTTTTTACGCTCCTCTTTGCAGGGGGGGGTTTACTTCTTCTATATTCAACCTTCAAAAATTCCCCAACCCCTTTGGGGACGAAATTTTGTTTTTAAAGGTATAACCCAACACGCGGTGCTAATTTTAAAATTTTGTTCGTTACTTTTTAAAATGTTTAATAATTCAGTACACCGAATTTGCTAGCGTAAAACCCCCCAAGGGTAGAAAGGGATGCTTTGCTAAAAAAAAAAAGACACCTTTTCCTCGAAAATTAACGTGTACTGAGCCAACCCCCCCGGGGAGATTTTGGATGGCCGAAAAATTTTTCATTTAATGAAAATGTGATTTTTACCCTTCACATTTTTTAAATTTTACGTCCGGGGGGGGATTTTTTGTGCCGTTTACCCCTTAAAATAGATTAAAAAGGGGTATGAAGTAAACAAGCTTTTTAAGCGGCAGGGAAAAAGATGTAAAAAAAAAAAAATTTGGTAATATTATTAAAAAACAAAAAGGTTGGGGGATTTAATTTTATTTAAAAACCCAAAGGGTGTTGGGAAAAAAAAAAAGTTTAAAACCAAAAACGAGAGCTAACCATAATTGCTCCCCTTTTAGCCCAGGGGACCCTGCCATTTTGGTCACAATTGGGGATTGACTGGGGGTTCGTTTATCTTAAGTTTGTTTAAAAAAAAAAAAAAAATGCCCGCATAATTTCCCGTTTTAATGTCAAAATTAAAGATGAGCGGAGGTCCCAAAGGGTTATGCCCAAAAAATTTTTTTAGTGAGGAAGTTGCATATGACGTTTAGATTATAAATTGGGTCTTTATTTACGACAGCCCATCTAAACAAATCCCGTAGGAAAATGGGGGAGAGTGCCAAACTTTTATAAACCATTCATTGGGCCTTTTTCCCCCTGATTATTTGTTGTTTCCCAAAAAAATTTTTTAAAAAATTTTTTTTTCAAAAACAAAGGGTAAATTCAAGGGAAAAAATTTAAAGTGGGGGGGAAAAAAAGGATATGGCTATTGAGACCAAAGGGTGGAAAGGGGTTTTTTCATGAAAGTTTTTTAGTGGAGGATGGGTTTTCAAAATTTTTTCTCCCAAATAAATACTGTTACAGGGGCCCCTTTTTCTCCCTTTTGATTTTTTACCTCGGGTTTTATTAATCCATTAAAAACAGGTTTAAAAATGTTTAGAGAACAACCCCAAAAAAATTAAAGCTAGAAATGTTGAAACTTAGTGAAAAAATTTTGAGGATCATTTTTTGTTTTTTTAAAGTAAATTGCGGGGTTCCCCCCAATATGAAAATTATGTCTTCCAAACCTGGACAAAGGACCAAAAAGGGGTTATTACCTTTAAAGGGAAATTTTTGTTTGGTGTCTGTGTAATGAAGGGTTCCCTTCAAGAAAATTAGCTGGGATTCTCGGGGGTAAAAAACCTAATTACTTTGGGGTTTTAAAACGTGTCAAGCCCAATTTTTACACAAAATTTTTAAAAATATATATGGCTTTTTTATGATTCGAAAAAATATCAAAATTTAAAAGGGGGGTACAAACTATGGGGCTGTTCTCCCTAAAAAAACTTCGAGAACTTTAGAGATGTTTTTTTATCTATAATTTTCCTAGCTTTGAGGGGTTAGGGGGCTATTTGCAATAAAAAAAAAATTTTAGATAGTTCTAGAGTTGTTTAAAAATTTTAGATTTGGGCCCCAAACCTTAGGCAGTTAGGGTGCTATGTTCCCTTTAAAAAAAAACACTCTATAGAGCGTTTAGTGTTTAAAAATTTTTTTCCCAGCCGGGGGGAGTTAGGAGTTTTGTTGTCATAAAAAAAAAAAACACTTTAGGAGCTTCTAGGGGTTTAATTTTTAAAATTTTTGTCCTACCCAGAGCTTTTTGGGGGGATGTTCGTTTAAAAAAAATTCAATATCTTCGGGAAATGTTTATATTTATATTTTTTTTTTTCCCTCCAGCAATTGGGAAATTTTCCCCCCAAATCCCCCTGAAATTATTGACTGTCTACGGCCTTGCCGGGTTTTAATAAAATTTTACCTTTAAATTAATCGAAATTTTATAAAATTTTAAAAAACCCCGAAAAGGGGGTTTTTGCGAGGCATGAAATTTGTTGGAGAAAAAGGGGTTTGTTCAGTAAATTTTTTCCCTATTTTTTTAAAAAAAACAAAAACAAAAAAAAAAAAGCAAAAAATATGTTTACTTTTTTTTCATTTTCAGTTAAATTTTTTATTTTCTCTCTTTATGATGGTGTGTCCAAAGTTTTGGGACTCGTTTTTCAAAAAGGGTTTCCCTTAAAAAAGGGGTTCAGGGTTGGTCTTTTTTTGGGAAACATTGTGGTTGGGGGTTCTCTTTTCGTCGTAAAATGTGGATTTCTATAAGACCCTCCCCTAGTAATTTTTTTCTTCCCCGTGGGTTTAAAATTTAAAAGTACTGAAAAAATCTTTTTAAAAAAATATTGCCCTTCAGCTTACATTATAAATTTTATGTGTTTAATCAGAGACAGGGCTGTCGATGTGTTTTTGAAAATTTTTAGCCCTGTTGGGACAGCGGGGGTAGCCCAAAAAAAGTAAAAACTCGTGCACGTAAAAAAAAAATTTTTAAAAGGGGAATGGGGCAAAAAGGGGCATTTATATTTAAATTTTTATATTTTTTAGATAATTTATGGGATAAAAATCAGTTGATACTTTTTTAAAAAAAGTTGTATAAAAATTTTGTTGAAGAGTACACTTTTGATTTTAATGGTGCTTTTTTTTAAAACAAGGTCAAAAAAAAATTTTTTTGTGTAAAAACCCCTTTTTGTTTTTTTGTTTTCCCCAAAATTAAAAAAAAGACACCTGGAGACGGGAAAAACCCAGGCCCCTTTTGGTTTGTACGTAAAAGCTTAACATGTTTTTATCCGGGGAGTCATCCGTGTCCAGGGTCATTCTTCACAAATTTTTTTAAAAGGGGGAGTCTATGATGGGTGGGGAAAAAGTCGGCTACAAATGTGTGTTTTAATATCACGAACTATCAGATAACGCGGGCCATTTGAGATCGGTATTTTTGGGCTTTGCCCCCCAAAAAATTAAAAACAACATAATATAATAACAATTAAAAAATTAGTTTATTTGGCCCAAATTTAAGCCTATTTTTTATTTTACGTTTTTTAATTTTCAAAGGGATTTTTTCAACCTTAAAAATTTTTAAATTTTAATTTCCCGGTATACTAGGTGTCAATCCCCTCCTTTATTTAAAAATTTTAATTTAAATGTTCATATTAGTTTCAGAAAATTTATTAAAAAAAGATGGTTTTATTACATTGATTTTGGGTTTTTCATTTTGTTCAAGGGGTGAGTTATAGTCGGTAACTACGTTCAAATAGTTAAAATTTTTTGTTAAGTTTTTGGGTTTTATTTGGGAATGCAATTATGAGTTGGTGTGTGGTTAAATATGACTAAACAGTAAAAAAAAAAATTTTGGACCAAAATAAACAAGAGAGAAAAAAAGCCTGGGGAAAATTTTTTTCCCCCCTATGTTTCAATCCCTTTTTTCTTTTTTTGGAAAAAAAAATTTTTGTACCACCCTTTGGGTTTTAAAATTTTTAGTGAGGAAAAACGAAAAAACTGATTTGATTAAAGTATGCAACTGATAGAAGGGAACAAAGTGTCTTGAAAAGTTGAGTCAAACATCTGTTTGGGGTCTACCCCGCTTTTACATGTTTTTTTTTTTGTTATTATTATTATGTGTTTTCTTTAAAGAAGGTCCCTTCCTTTTTCGTGAAAAAGACCCCATGCACCCTGTCCTCGCTCCTCCCCTTTAGCTCCCCCCCAAAGTCCCCTTTTTTCCCTTGGTCATAATATATTAAAAAAAAAACTAACCCAAAAAATTTTAAAAGGCGTATTTATTTATATTATCATTCCTTTTAAAAATTTTTGGAAACTTTGGGGGGAGCAAAAAAATTTAAAAAAAAAAGGCCCTTTTGTTAACAAAATCATAAAATTATATTAAAAAAAACCCACCAGTGGCTGATTAATGTTTCACTTTAAAAAAAGCTGAATTTAAACTTGGCCCAGAAAAGGGGGGGAAGGGGAAAAAATTACAAAAAAAGGGGTGGTTGGTTTGTTTTTCCCCCTTTTTTTTTCTTTATTTGTCTTTAGAAAACCCCCTAATTTTGAAAAAGGTTTTCCAAAGAAAAACAATCTTTTTCTTTATTTTATATACTTATATAATATTTGTCATCAAAGTGTGATTTAGGCAAACTTTTACAAAATGGTTTTTTATAAAAATTAAAGGATCATTTTGAAACCCAAATTTTCTTTTGCTTTCATCTTAATTTTTTTTGGGGAAAATTGGGAAATTTTATTTTAAAAACCCCACATAAAAAACCTAACCCTTTATAACGGCTCCCGTGGTTCAAAAAAGGTTCTTAATTGAAAATTTAGCAATACCTATGACAGGGGAAAATCGTGGTTAGGTTTATTTCGGTGCATAAATGGTTTTTTCACCCCCTTCATTCAGAAAATGTGGATACACTTCCCCTAGATTCAATTTATTCCCAACACATTAAAGTATTAGTTATTTGGTAAAAACCCCGAACCGGTAGTGATAAAAGGGGGGGGGGGACTTTTTTTCCCCTCACATTTTTTAAAATTTAAAAATTTTAAACATTTAACTACCCCCTTTGTTTTTTTTTTTTTCCCAGGTGAAAAACTAATTTCTTTTTTGCTTTTTTTTGTGATTTTTTTGGTAAAAATATTTATCAACACTTGTTAAAAAAAACTTTTTTATAAATACTGAACATTTTCTTTAAACCCCCGGAAAAACATTCACAAAAAAACCCCAAAAAAATAATGAATAAAATTTTTGTTTAGTTAACGGGCAAGACAAAATATGATATCTCCTTTTAACTAATTAAAATTTTTGGGATAGTGAAAAGACTTTTTAAATTTAAAACTTTTTTTTAAGCTTTAAAAATTTTGTTTTAGGAGGGAAACCTGATACACATCTTTTAAATTTTCACTCAAATTTAAAAAACCCCAAAAACCCTTAAAACAAATTTCATCTTTAAATATTATAAATTTGTCTGAAAAAAAATTTTTTAAATATCTTTTAAAAAAGGGGAAAAGTGAAAAAAATGAAAAAGCCTTTCTCTAAAAAAAAAAAATTTTATTATAAAAATGATATAATGTTTAAAATTGAAAAAAAATTAATCCTGTAATAATTGAAAAAATTTAAAAATTTTGGGGAAACCCGTAAAAAAATTTTTATAAAATTTATTTAATGTGTTTTTCACAAAAAAAAAAAAAATTTTAAAAAAGAAAAAATTTTTAAACCCTACCATAAAAAATTTTTGGGTTTAAACCCCCTTTTTTAAATTGAAACCCTTTTTAAAAACCCCCCAAGGGTTGCTTTTTAAAAAATTCCCCCCAAAAATTTTTTTCACATTTTTTATTTGCTGCATTACCCCAAAAATAGACTGCCAAATTAAATAAAAATCCTTTTAAAAATAAAAAAGTTTCATTAAAAAAAAGTTTTTTAATATTTTTTGATATGTCACTTTCTTTTTTTTTTCCTTTTTTTTCCCCGTTTTTGATCTTTTTTAAAAAAACTATTTCTATTTTTTTAATTTATCCTAAAAATTGGTGTTTTTTTTTTTTTCCCCTCTGTTCCCAAAAATTTAAAGGTGAAAAACAAAAAAAATTATGTCAAATATTGTGAGGACAGTAAAAAAAAAGTCTTTAAAAACTATTGACTTTTTCTATTATTTAAAATTTTGGTCCCCCGGCGGTCAAAGGGGAAAGGGGGGTCGCTTTGTCGGGGGGGTTTCCCGGATTCAATATCGCCCCCGGCACAATTTTTTGATTCCCCAAACCCCCTTCCTCACCTTAAATTTTCTGTATTAAAACAATTTGGGAAAATGTGTTGAATGCCGGGGTTTTCCCCCGGGGGTTGGCCCCCCCTTTAAACTGAAAGGCCCTATTGTTGGGAGTGTTTTAAAAGAAAAACCCCCCCGGGGGCGGCGCCAATGATGAAAAAAAAAAAATGTAGCCTTGTTTTTAAAAACTATGTTCTTTGGGGGGGGGGGCCCAATTGAAAGCATGTTAAAGATCCCCCCTGTAGTGGTTTTTTTTACCCCCCCCCCCCCCCCCCCCCCCCCCCCCAAAAAACCCCCCCCCCCCCCCCCCCCCCCCAATTTTTTGCCGATTCTTATTTCTAGAGCTTGTTTGAAAGGGTTCTTCTTTTTGCCTTAAAACCGGAAAAATTTAATTTTGGTTTTTTGTACGGGAAAACGTTTAAAAGTACAAGTAAAAATTTTTTTTGGGGTTTTTTTTTTCAAATAAAATTATTAACAATTTAATTAAAAAATTAAGTTTTTTTTTGATTACTAAAGTCGTTGCCCTATATTAAACCCGTGGTTGGTCAAAAAATATTTCTTTTGGTTTTGTAAAAAAATTTTGAAAAAAAAATTTTTTATTGTATTTTTGAATAAGTACGTAAAACAAACCTTTGGTTAAATATGCCCGTAAAAGTACTTTTTTCGGGAACCTAAAAAATAAAAAAATACACCCTTCCCCTTTTTATTAAAAAAAAATTAGGGGAAATTTAATAATAAATTAATACTGATTCATTTTAAAATAAGATGTTGTGTAGTAATCCCTCGCAAGATGTTAAGATTCCCATTTTCCCCTTTTTAAAACCCCCGAAAGTCATCAAAGGGCCCACTCACGTGTGCGCGAATGTTTTGTTGGGGAGTACTGAAGTTGGGAGTGAGACAGACCTGTGCACACCTAGCAACGTGGCGGCAGTAGAGGAAAAAAAATGACTTTCTTTTTGTTTCCCTTTTTCCCCCAAATTTTATTTTCCCCTTTTTTTGCCTTGTTTCGTAATTTATTCCCCCCCCCTTTTTTTTATGTTGAGCAGTTTGGGTTAAAATAGGTCAGCCGCGGTATGGGGTTTTAAAAAGGGTTTTTTACGAAAAAGAGTCAACAAAAGGGGGAAAAATCTGCCCCTTAGCAAAATGAGGGAAAAATTTGGGGTCTGGGGGGGGGTTGCCACCCTTTTTCCCCGTATGGAGGTGAGGGGTCCCGATCCCCTGCCCCTAACTGGACGACGTATCGGGGGGAAATTTTTATCCCCCCGTGTATCAAATCCTGGATTGGGCTCTAGTTGGGGTTAAAAAAAATTTTTTGTTTTTTAAAAAATTTTTAAGGAAAAAATTTTTTTTAATATTTAGTGAGAAGGGCCCTTTTTTTTGGGAAAAAGCAAAATTTAAAAAAAGTTGATATTGGTTAAATTTCGTAATTATTTTAACATGGAGTTTTTCCTTTTGGTTTTTTTTGTGTCCTTTTTTACTTCCTAAGTAAAAGGGCCCCCGGCTTTTAAAAATGATTTTTTTTTTTTTGGGGGGTTTTCCCCAAACAAAGTTCATAATCTTGGAGTCAAAAAAATTATGAGTCCAAAGTCTGAACATTATTTTTGGGGTTTTTGATGGTTACCAGGATGTCTATTTTTTTTTTTCCCTTTATGCTTTTAGTTAAATGAAAATGGATTTGGTGTGTAGTAAATCTTCTGGAGAGTATTGGGGTGCGCACCCCGGGAAGTTACATAGTGTCTAGTGGGGCCCCCGCAAATAATAAAATTTAAAAATTTTTCCCCGTAATTGGCTTCTAAGTTTGTATTGGCATAAAAGATACTAATGTATTTTTTATGCTTTGGCATACCATGGGGAAATTGACCCCCCCTGTACTTTAATGACCCCGTTTTTTAAAGCCTCAATTAGCGGGATTTATAGTGAGTATCCTCTTGTTTTTTGGTTTCCCTTTAAAATTTTTTAAAAAAAGGGAAAATGTAAAAAATGTTATTTCTAAAAGTGTTTTTCCCTTTCTTTAAAATTTTTCCCAATTTTACTCCCCTTTTTTTGAATGTTCAAACATGTGGCCCCGGCGCTGTACTGCCCGGGAAACCCCCAAGTAACCCCAAAATTAATTGTTTTGGAAGAAATTTAAAACCCAAAATTTTCCCCATATTGTTTTAAAATTGTTTTTCCCCAAATTTTTAATTGTTTACTAAAAAAAATTTTTTGTTAAAAGCCTTTTTTTTTAAAAAAGAAAAAATTTCCCCGTGGGCCCTAATGGGGGACCTAGAAATCATATAAGAGCTTTCTGAAATCATAGTGTTGCAGCCTTTTGGTATTTAAATTTTTAAAGGTTTTGTGTTTCCCAAAATAACTTTGAAGGGAAAAACCCTCTTTTATTGTTTAAACAATTCTGCATAAATTAGAATTTAATTTTTTAGTTATATCGGGGAAAAATTTTAAAAGAATCGTATAAAAGAAAGAAAAAAATAAAGGGGGATGTGCTTTCCCCCAAAGTTCAGCTGAAAGGGGTACCCCTTTTGTCCCCCCCTTTTTTGGGGTCACAAGCAAGCTCAGTAAACTCGGGTCGTTTTCACAGTGCTATTTTCCAGCATTGTTTCCCTTTAAAAAAATTTTAACAAAAACTCTATCTGAGTTTGTTTTGATAAAGGGGTGTTTTCCCCAAAAAAATTGAAAACAAATGGGTTGCCTTGTTTGAATTTGCTGAAAGGGAAAAACGTGGCAAAGATTTAATTTAAAAACCCCTTTTTTTGGGAATTTCATACAATGGAGTGTTGTATTTTTATGTGTGAGTCTCTCAAAGTTTTAAAATCGGGGATAGTTTGTAAAATCAAAAATCTATCGATTCTTTTTTTCGGGCTTGGAGTAATTTGGGGGAAAAGATTGTCCACATATAAAAAACTGTAAAATGTTTTGTGAACAGAAAAAATTACACATAATCTTTTTTGGGTTTTCCCAAAAATTAATTACCCGGAATAAGTTGGGGGGGTTTTTAAAAGATTTTTTTTTTGCGTGATGCATTTAATTTTTGGGGAAATAGGGGGGATATTATTGGTTTGCCCCTCGTTAGGGCTTTTTTTTTGGGGTTAAACCTTTAAAAAAAGAACAAAACCCTTTTTTTTAGAAAAATTTTTAGCTAAAACAAATTTTGTACGAACAAAATTTTTTTTAAAATTTTGTTTTTGTTTAAAGGGAAAAAAAAAAAAACAAAAAAAATTTTTTTTTCAAAGTTTGTTTTAAAAAAAAAAACGGGGGAAAATACCAATTTCATTTTGGGTTTTCATATTACTAATTTTTTGCACAAAAAATGATAAAATTTACACCCTTTCAGTCTTTAAACCCCCAAAATGGTTGTATTTTTTTTACTAAATGATTTTGATAAAATTTTTATTTTTAAAATTTTTAAAAATTTTCTTTATAAAAAAATTTAAAATTACTTAAAAATTCCCAAAATTTTTAAAAACTACAAATTGGAGCTATAGGGGAAAAATTTTTTTTTAGTCCCATGTATGAAACTGTAAAAAAAACTTGTTAATAATTATTTTTAAAACCCTTGAAATGTTTTATTGTGAATATTATTATAAATAATTTGTTTCAGAAATGTTAAAAAAAATAAAAATGGCATGATAGCTTTTCCCTTTTTTAAAAATTATTACACAAAAAACTCCGAAATGTCTTCAAAAAAATTTTAAAAAAAAAGCTAACATTAATTTAAAAATTTTTCCAAAAACCCGACACTAACAATCTTTATTAGCTTTTTTCAACACATAAATTTTGCTGCTTGATAAATTTGAAGGTTACACGAAATTTCATCAGGACTCGGGGGGTATTTTTTAAATATGGAATGCGGCCCCGTGTCACTGGAGTAGTTTAATAAAAAATCCCGGGCTTTAGTGCGCCGCAAGATTGCTCAGACAAAACAAAAACACTTCACAGGGTTTTTTTTCAAATTTTTTGGGAACAGCAAGTTTCAAAACAAACATTTCATTTTGGCCTATGAAACACCCCGTGAAAAAAATAAAATTTTAAACCCCAAAAAAAATTTTGTAGAAGTTTGAAAAAAGAGTGTATGAAGAAGGGGAGTGAGGAATTAAATTTTTTTTTAAAAAAGGGGAAAGGGGGGGGGGGGAATTCATGTATCTATGAATATAAAACCCAAAACAGAACCCCCCAAAAAGCTGTAGGTCTTAGTTTGCCCTTAATTGGACCTTATTTTGTTTTGGGGAAAACCCCCCCCCTTTTCTTTTAAATTGGGAAACCCCCATATTAGTTATTTTAATAGAATGAAGTCATCTTTAAAATACTTTTGCTTAGCTATAGCGAACTATTGTAAATTTGTAAGGGAAAAAAAACAAAAAATTTAGGGGAAATTGTTTAACTATAATTGTTTTTAAATATTTTACTCATTTTCTAAGAATATTTGAAAGAATATCCCGGGATGAAAAGGGAGAGGGGGTAAGGAGTTTGTATTGACTCTGGGTACTTTCCCCTTTAATCAAGTCTAAAAGTTTCAGGAAAATTATTTCCCTTTAAAACTCTGAGTTAAAACTTTTAAAAATAATAAAATACGGGGAATTTTAAAAAGGGGAGTTGCAAATGGTTTTCATGATGTCATCTAGTTATTGGTGTTTGGATGCCATTCCCTTTACTGCTCAATATATTTTTTGGGGGTTTTCACTCAAACGAAAAACACTAAAAAAAAAAATGTAAAAAAAATTTTGTTAAAAAAGTTTCTTATCTGCCCTAAAGCTTTTGAAATAAATATTTTTTTTTTTTTTTGAACAAAATGCTTGCACAAAAAAAATCTTTTGATAACGAGTGAGACAAAAAAAATTTTGAAAAATTTTATTTCAAAATGATTTCAATCAAAAATATTCAAAGAAATGGGGGTGATACTCTTTCTCGCTCTTTTAAAAATTAGAAAAAATTTGATTTTTAAAAAAGTATAAGGATTTTTGAGGTTATCACAAGGACCAAAAGGACATAAAAAAAAAAAAAACCCCAAAAATTTTTTTTTATCTATCAAAAAGTGACAGTGAAAAAGGGAAGCCTGTTTCAAACCCTTTGAAAATTTTTAATCCCCAAAACGCACTAAGATTTGGGGGGTTTGGGTTCAAAAAATTTTTTTCTAAAATTGAAAAAATCAGGTTCGATTTGAAATTTCTTATTCAAATAAATCCTAGATTTGTATTCGATTTTTTTTAGCTCAAAATTAAAATCTAAAGTTATAGTAATTAAAAAAAAATTTCCTTTGTCGACGGG
>JBCFYV010000003.1:51533411-51550176 GCA_039000515.1 Timema cristinae
AAGATCAAAATGGCAATGAAGTAGGTGTATCTTCCAGGGAAAGACTCGACCTGGGGATGTGGGGATAGTCTTTGACAGGACTATCCTACACATGTTGAAAACTGATAGCATCCGGATCCCAACTGGCCTTGTACTAACGTCATTTGGTTTCATACAAGACACGGTTAGGGGGATAAAACATAGGGTGGTAGGCAACATCTCTGGCATGCAATGTAGTTTCGACACATAAGATTCCAGAAGATAGTACAACCGGTAAGGAAGAGGGGACTCGCTGGCGTCGGCACAGATACTGACGACTGGACTGGTACAGAAAGCACCAGCAACCAGTCATATACCAGCATGGTGGACACTATCTAGCATCCATAACGAAGGTCTCACTGATCCACAAACAAAACTGCCGTAGTCTAGTTTAAATCTTACCAAGGCCGTATACAGGCGCATCAAGGTTTCCCGATCTGCACCCCAGGACCGACCACTAACCACTGTGATAAGGTTGAGTACTTTTATACAACTCGCTTTCAGGTCTTTGATGTGGAAGATCTAAGTTAATTTAAAATCAAATAGAAGTCCCAGAAGCCTTACGGTTTCTGAGACTGGTAAGACAACGTGGTTCATTAAAATACTGAGGGCTGGCTGTATTCCACATAATCTATGGAAGTGGACGACCATCGTATTGGCTGTAGAGAAGCGAAACCCATTACGCGATGCCCACGACCAAGATTGTTGACAGAGAGTTGAATCTGCCGTTCAGCCCTGTTGAGACTTAACGAACTGCAATAAATGTCGTAGTCATCCACAAAAATGCATGAACGAACAGGTAATCGCACGTTGTCCACAATGCTGTTATACGATAGCGAACAACGTAAAGCTCAAAATACTACCCTGAGGCACCCGATTTTAAGGTGTTATTCAACCTTACACAGAAGTATCTATCCGACATAAAATTTATATAAAAAACAGGGAGGTCCCCTTGTAAACCCCCATTAAAAAGTGTTTTCAAAATGCCGAACTGCCAGGTGGTGTCTTACGCTTTTTACAGATCAAAGAAAACAGCCAGAAGATGCGTCTTATAGAGAAAAGCGTCACGAACAGCAGTCTCTAGACGGACAAGGTGATCCGTTAGAGCGGTTACGGCGAAAATCACATTGAATATTAGATAGCAGATTGCGGTATTTTAAATACCATATAAATCGTTTATTAATTATTTTTTCCAATATTTTACATACACAACTAGCGCTATCGGTCTATAACTAGTTGGCTTTAATTTATCCTTGCCACTTTTATATATAGAGATAATGGTTGCTTGGCTCCATAGTGGTGGGAACTGATGAGATTCCCAAACACTATTAAAGAGGTCCAACAGAGATGCTTGTCTGGCAGGGGCAGCTGACGCAACATTTCATAGTGGATATTACCTGGACCGGAGGCTGTGTTTCCCACCTGGGACAGGGCATAAGTTAGTTTGTCTTTAGTGAAGGGTAATTTATAATCTTCCCCCCCGACATTGACCAAAATCAATACTATGGCACTCGATACTCCATTTATGCACTGCGAAGTCGTTGGTGTAGCTCGCAGTGCTAGAAATAGCGGAGAACATCGAGCCCGTTACATTGACGTTCTGCACAGGGGAGGAGACAAGGGAACCGTTAGACACGAGGGCAGGTATATTATTAGTGGAATTGTTGCTACTACGTAATTTACATATATTATCCCAAACCTTAGTTGTGGGAGTGGAAATTGTAAGCGTATAAATAAGCTGTCTCCAAGACTTTCGTCTGCTTTCTCGAATGAACGGTGAGCTCAAGTGACGTAGAATCCAGAAAAAATCCAGATTATCCAAAGTAGGACGTCGATGAAAGAGACGTAGGGCCCTTCGACGGTCAGAAATAGCCAACCAACACTCCTCGTTCCACCAGGGAACGGGATGGTGGCACGGATTTGGCGAGGATTTAGGTATGGAAGCCCTCGCCCCCGTGATGACCGTCGAAGTAAAATGCCCAGCCTTAACATCGACGTCAGGAAAAACGCATTCATTAAATACGGCAAGCTTGCGGAATTTATCACAGTAAGCACGTTTGATAAACCATTGGGGTAGCCGGGCTGTACTGGGAGGATCTTTAAGTGATGAAAGCAGAATGGAGAAATGATAGCTGTCACATAGGTCCGAATTAATCTTCCAAAGGAAGTGAGCAGTGATCCCGGGGTTACATAAAGCTAGGTCGATGGCATAGGATACACCATTAAAGGTGTAGAAGTGTGTCTGGGTCCCAGTGTTCATTAACACCAGATTTCCCCAAGACAAGAAAATCCTCTACCATCCTCCCGCGGGCGTCTGTAAAATTAGATCTCCACACCAGGTTATGCGCATTAAAATCCCCCAGGATGATATAGGGGGCGGAAAGTTTCCTCCAGGCTCCTCTTTGAAAGAAGTTCACCTGGTGGAAGGTAGATGCAGCATAATGTCACTTCCATATCAAGGGAGATTCGGACAGTGATCACTTGGAGAGCAAATACGATATTAATGTGTTTTGTGATATACATTGCTTCGTGCTAGTATAGCCACATCTCTGCTAGCCCGATCAAAGAATGGCTTGTCGGTACGATATACATCGTACCCATGAAGCATCGAGTTGTCAGTTGGGCGGAAGTAGGTCTCCTGTAAACACAAGATAGAAGGATGCAGGAAAGAAATAAGTTGTTTAATTTCCTTTTCACGAGCATAGAAACCCCTACAATTCGTTTGTAGTAGCAACATACTTTATTATTATAAAATGTTGTTATTCTCGCAATCCATGACACTGTCTCTTAATAATAAAAATTAGTTGAGGACCTTTGTAGACCCTCTTGCCTTTCCCAGTCTCTCCTTGACCTCCCGCTTCAGGAAAGGCTTCGGTTTAACTTGGGCGGGGGGACTGGGTGGTCGGATCATTGCGCGAAGGTTTTGTTAAGGCCCTCGACGCTTTGTTTACATTAATTTTTAGGTGATCCCTCACTGATCCTTCTTCAAGGTACCAGTGGGTCTTGCCTTGGTAGCCTCTCTTGTTTCACCCCCAATCCTACCTCTGGAGACCCAGAGGGTAGAGTGGGCGAACCAACAACAGCCGCACGTAATTTAGCACCCCGAGGAGGGTTAAAGGGCGTTTCCCGAGGGGCACTCGGGGGCGTTCCCCAAGGAGGGCTCGGGGGTATTTCCCGAGGAGGTTTCTTCCAGGGTACGGGTGGTGGAGGCGACTTCCATGAGGGTGTCGCCACTTATACAATTTTTGGCACCACCATAGTTGGTGCTGGTTGTCTTTGTGTGTCTCGAGTAGTAACGAGTGGCACAGGTCGTGTAGGCGTCTTAGCAATATTAACTGCGCAATGACAGATAGGACAATTTATATTTTGGCTAACAATTTGGCTGTAGGAAGTCTGAAACACCGTAGCTTGCAGTGAAGTATACTCTTTGCGTGCATAGGCATAAGGGATCTTCTTATCTGTTTGGATCTCCAGGACTTTTTTCTCTACCTTCCACTTCAGATAGGACCGAGACCAGGAAGAATGTGGACCCTTGCAATTTATGCAGAATTTAGAAGACTCGCACGTTTGATCGTGAGCCTCCTGTCCACAATCTGTACAGGTTGGCTTACCTCGGCATCGCAACTTCGTATGCCCAAATTCCTGGTACTGAAAACAGCGCCGAGGGTTGGGGACATACGGCTGGACCCTGAGCACATGGAAGCCAGTTCAAACCTCCATTGGTAGGGTAGGAGTGACAAATGTTAAGATATAGCTATCAGTTTTCTTCACTACATCATTCCTTTTGGTGGCGATCCTATATACTTCGGTGACATTTTGAGGATAAATCTCCTCACAGATGTCCTCAATACTTATGCAGTCGAGGTCATAGCAAGTGACTACTCCCTTGCAAACATTGAGGAGCCCGTGCGGTCCCACCTTCACCTTTAAATGATTTGAGGGGCTCAGTGGTATAATAGTTATTGCCATTATTTTCGCCGTTTGTAGGTCATTGTCAGTCTGGATCATTATTGTTCCATCGCGCAGTTTTCTAATTGAAGCCCCAGACTCGGCAGCTCCACTTATCATTCTTTCAAGGACAAATGGGCTGACACGTCTGAGGTTCTTATTTTCATCTACTCGAGACATTACCAGGAAGTGGGGCTGAGGCCTTACCACTTCCTGGACTTTTTCCATTAAAGGGCTGGACGGCCTTACCCGTTTCCACCTCTTATCAATATTACGATCCAGCGAAGGGCTGGGCGGTGAGTTCCATCAGAATTTGGCAGTACGGTGCTAGCGAACAGTAAGGTTAACCCTGCCGACGTAAAACCCCACACGACGCTAGACATGACAACCTTCGCATGGGGCATCGCCAGGAGAGAGGTCGTCGCAGCAAGTGGGTGCAGGAAAGTGCCAATTTTACGTCCGGTCCCTCATGAACGCAACCGATCTTTTCTCAAAGTAGGGTACCCGGTTATTGTCATCCCTAAGGCCCTTCTACTAAGATATTACAACCAATGCACTTTCATTCAGGAGTTCAATTTCAGAGGTTTCCCGTAATTGTCCGAGAAGAGCCAGGTTAGTAGCCAAAGTCGTCAACGGAAAAGCCAAAGGCTTCCGTACAGGATGAACGGCAAGGGGAAGGGAAGAAAGAAGTAAAGAAAGTAATAGAAGGTAGAAAGAAGAAAGGAGAGAGAGAAGGGAGAAGAAGGAAAGAGAAAAATAAGGAAGAAAAAAGGAGGTGAAAGGAAATATTTAGGATAGGTTGGTCCTGTACAAGGTACGTCCTGCACAGAAGCCTCCCCTTTTAGTCGCCTCTTAAGACAAGCAGGGTTACTACGGGACTATTCTAAGCCCGTCCGCAGGGGAGGGGGGGACGAAAAGTACAAACACTTAATGTGAACATTTCCAACTCTTCTAATATATTATTATTAGCACCGCGTCTTACTACCCGTTCGGTTATACGCACTTACGCTAATGTGTTATGGTAGGGTGATTGTGAGATGAAATGAAGGACCTACAGTTTAGCGTAGAATCCGAACCACGGTGTGGCCTGGCATTCCCCACATTCACAAGATGTCTTGTCAGATGTGAAGGAAGAGTTTGGCAATAAGATAAATCTTTGCCGGGACCGAGATCGAACCCCGGACTTCTAATATAAAACAGTCAACCATTAAAATAAATAATAAATTACACCACTTAAAAACCTAAAAAAAAAAAATTGATCGTTATTTTAGTTTTGAACGTGTCTGTTAGACGCTAATTTAGATTGGATTGGTTTAGGTAAGTTGTGACGTTTGTGTGTAAAAAAAATCGATTGGATACTTTTCAGGATTTGGGGTGTAGAATCCCATTGGACATTTTTCAGTTTTTTACTTTGAGTTCTTTTTTTTTAGAAATGTTTAAATTGCTACAGTTCCGAAACGTTAATTTCTAAGATTCTGAAAATCTAAGTTATTTTCTTTAAACAAAATTCTGAATTGTTCCAACTCCCAAATTTCTACAGCAACCATCATTTAATAAAAATCCTAGACTATAACGATTCTGTTTTAATACGTCTGTTCAGTGGTCTTCCCTCACACTTAACGTATTATTATGTCCAAACCTCACCCCTACTTATCCACCCCGCCAGTCAACTGTGTACGGCTGGTTGCCTACCACGTGACAATCTTTCAACTGACAGGCGACGGTAGTACACTCACCTTTAGACAAAGTTGGGACTACTATATGATTTATAGTAGTACTATTATTATAATAACTATACAGGTAAGTTTTATATGCCATGTTGCAATACAAACAGTGAGGTCTCTTGAATTTAATATTAGAGCTAATTAGTACCAGCGTATGTTTATTGGAATGCTTAAAGCGTGCACTTTAAAAATTCAAGGCCATTTAAACACATGCCTCACAAGCTAGCTAAAATATAACATTAACATTTCATTTGGGCCTTTTATATAGCTACATTCAGCCCCCTCTTACCACTTATCCATTAGGAACTGGAATCATTGTAGTTATCGTGTGTACAACGCGTCTTACTACCTATCAATGCTGTAAGCATTTAATTACGCTGAAGGGTTAGAGATAAGAAATGTAGAACTGAGAGGAAATATACCCTCATTTATGTGAAGGGGTGGTGGGAAACAATTTAAGAAAAATCCCCTTTTAATACACTCAGTTGGGTTCTAAGCCCCGACTTCCCCACCACCAACAAACTAGAGAATACGAGATTGACGCCTTGACCCGTGTGATCACCGATGCAAGTGGAGTCCAGTTCATAATATGGTATATTGTTTAATTTGTGTAAGTCATACATTGTATAATTAATTATTTATATTGAAATATATTTTTTATGTACTCCTGACGTTTTATTTGATGTAATATATTATGTGTGTGCCTCAATGTATTATTTGAGTATGTTTTACTTTATATCATTTTTGTATGTTAATAATTTGTGTTCTAAATGTCAAGCAAATTCAGTTTAATTTGCTATGGACGCAGAGGTTGGGGTTCGAATCCCAGCCGGATATAATGATTATGGAGCTAAGGGTCCCTAATTCAATTCCCGGCACGGCCGAAAAATTTATCATCGGTGAAAAATATGTGGGTTTACTCTTTCACAGTGATAAATTGGTCCCGTGGAATAAATGTTGTGTCGGTTCGAGATTTAAGCTAGTTTATAAGTCGTGTTCTGATATAATCAGTCGGTTCACAGATTGCACCTTGAATACCTCAAATAAATAAATTAAATGAAACTATAATGTATTTTTTTTTTCTTTGAAATATTTTCTACGGAAACGTGGGCGCATTTTTTCTCAAATGATATATTTCTAATTCCTGCCTCGTAGCCATAATTAATGTGTATGCATATAACCCGAACCAATACCAAGACGCTGTGATTTTCTTATGAACCCACGTATTAAATGTAATCAAACTAAGGGGACTGCCTTGTTGATCGAGAAATTTCCACTCAGACGTTCAGCTCTAACGCAATATTTAAATATACTTTGCGTTATTTCAAAATATTGTTCCCACCAAAATAAAGTCAAAAGATTCCAACAATGATTATTTTCCTGAACAACCCTATAATTTGAGTGTTATTAATAGAGAAAAATGTGTGACCATGTGATATTAGCTCATTTTCAACGACTTTTTAATTTCATTGGCCAAGTTAAGATACTAGGCTTGATGAAAAGGAGCTCTAGATTTAGCCTTCCTCTGACAAATACAATAGTTTTCTGATGAGTTCACAAAAGAAAATTATAAGGTAATTGAGAATTATCAGCGAGATTTACTATTTTCCTTGAGATAAGAGGTTTCGTAGTTTTTATTTCCCCTCTTGCTTATTGAAATATCAATGTGAGTGAGGTGTAAGTGAAGGGCAAAGGGGAGTTTAAGTTTAGACCGAATAGAAAAGTAATTCCAGAAAACGACACAGACTATTGTATTTTAAACCGCGTGGCCTGAGAGCGATTGCCTTTCGCGATGACCGAGGCAGCCGCCTCAAAGGAGAGGTCTTTTATTTTCCGTACATGAGCGTCCATTATTTAAACCTGTTGGAATGGTGGGTGAAGAGAAAGTGAAAACAATAGTGTGTTTTCATGAAGATAGCATATTGATCGAGGGCAAGGACCTACCATAAGCAACCATATTTAAAAAGAAATTGAACACACTAGCTTTTCAAGGGCCGACAAATTAGTAATGTAATAAATATACTATTTTCCCATAAAGGTTTAGTTGAGAACTAATTTAGAACTGGAATTATATCCTTGAGGAATACTTTCCCGTACATTTAATCTATCAGCCCTCGTGTAGCTTATCCATTTCAATACACATATAGACCAATAAGCTGAAAGAAGATTAATTTTTAACGTACTATACATTTTAAACTTAGTAGGCCTATTATTTTAGCAGCACGTCTTACTACTTGTGCAGGTTATACGCACATATACTAATTAGGTCAGTGAGTTAGGGATGAGTAAGGTTGAATTTAAAGGAAATTTACCCATATTTTCGTGGATAGAGAGTGGAAAACCATTTTGGACAAAACTCAGGACACCAAACCGAGATTTTATCTTAGATCTCTCTGTTATCGGCAATCTAGTATAACAGGATAGTGACGCCTCAGAACATATGGCCACTGGAGCAGGTAAACTAAGTTTTTTACGTAACCACCTCATTTTACTTAAAATCCTCTTTTTCACCGAATATTTGTACTCGTGTAAGATATCTAAATAATGTATTATTTACGATAGAAAAGTGGAGATGAGGAAATGTGCCCGTATTTTCATGGAAGGAAAGTGTTAAACCATGAAGGGAAAACCACCTTCAGTACAACTGGCAGGGAATTGAATCCTGATCCCCCTGTCTACGTAAAAACAGACTAAATAATACCCAAACTAGTGGGCGCTCTGTTTAAGATTTTAGAATCACGTTTCAAAAGGTCAACGTTTACAAGATTTTGGAGTTCTAGTCCGGTCCGTTTATTTTTGGATTGATGTTCGACATGGAAATTATATCTTTGTATTTTTCCAGATTTGGGCTGCTTTTGGCACAGGAAAAACATTAACTTATCATCACATCAATGCTATTTACGAGAAGCTGTGTAGAGATATATTCCTGGCCCTCCTTGTCTTCCACAGTTTCAAGGGATGTGATACTGCATCTGCATTTTTTGGACGAAGCAAGAAGTTTGCTTTGGGAGGCATGGAATTTATATCCTGATGTGACACATAAAATTTCCTACAGTAACTCCATGGCTTCTTTGGTGCTGATTGACAGCTCACAGCTGACTTCTGACAGTCAACATTTAGGTATATACCTACATTCTGGCTGTCATAAGTGACAGCTGCTAAATACATGTTTTTGCAGCTCATATGGTTTGGCGTAGGTATACATAATTTGGTCTGGTAACTTTTCAAAGCCGTCAGCTGTAACTCAACACAAAAGAAGCCATGGGGCTACTGGTACATGGCACTCCACCTTTACACAAAACTCAAGCTTGATGATGACCGTTTCAAATTACTAGAATGATTCGCCGTTATCTTGTATGATAAGGCCAGTAACGTAGAGCATGTGAATTTAGCCAGGAAGGAACTTTTTTGTCAGAAGCGTAATACAATGCAGAAACTTCCCCCAACTAGGGAAGCCCAACTTCAGCATTCAAAACGGGTTGCACCCCCAGTGAGCACAGTGTACAGCACACTCCTAATCCATAAGGTTGGGGCTGGACTCTGAATGGAAACAGTGTATCCTGGGTTATTGTATGGAACATGTTACCTGTTTCCTCAAAGGCTTGTGGTGAATTGGTGAAATGTAACTGTAGGAGCCAAAGTTGATGTGGTGGTAGATGTGCATACAGAAAGGCAGTTTGGAATTTCACAGAACTCCGCGGATGTCAATGTTTGAATACGGCATCATAAATGGCATCTTTAATATAAAAATGTATGTATTTTAGTATTTATTTAATATGTATTTATATAGTACACATATAACTTCAAAATAAGAAATTGGTGGATAGTTTTTAAATGATACACTGGTACACCAGTTAAATATTATATTGTGTTTAAATAGAGCATCTGACACATTTAAAAATGATCTATTTGTATTCCTTGACCCCAAAAATGTATTTTTACACACCAAGATTGTGATCCTAAGTGCTTTAGAAGCCAAGATATTGGTAATATACATATATTTCAAGATGGCCACTATATTATTCAAGATGGCTGTCAGAAGAGGTGGTTCCTATCAAAAATTACAGTTATGACCCTAAGTAGTATATGGAAAAAATGTGGTGCTTTTGTCCGGTGTGTCCACATTTTCATGTTAAGCTACCGTACTAATAAGTATTGTTCGTTTGTGTTCGTTCATTCATGTATGTTCATGCTCGTACGTTAGGTGTGTACGTGGCTTTACATAATCATCCACAGTTCTTGGAAGTATTTCAAAATAAAATTCAATGTTTTGGATATTTTCCATGAAATCATGTCATCACTTAACACACCTCCACATAATTGAAAGGCTTTATAAATCAAACAGTGTGAGCGTTAACAAAATATTTTCATAATGGTTGAGCGCCTCTATTTTTAAAAATTAATCACTCAGCGAGCGAGTTATTCAGAATAAATTCCATTAATCAACCAAGCTCACTCCCCTTAAAGTGTAACGCGTCTAGAGTATAACTCGTATAGTCATCGGTTTGAAAGCCACATACCACAAAGTGTTTGTGTCTAGAATAGTAAAATTAACTTTTTTCTACGGTAGAGTGAGAAATGTTTAGGGCTAAAATAACATGAGTCATGCCCAGGCGAAAAATCGCCTAAGTCAATTGTTTTGATTGTCTAAATCACAGGGTTTGTAGTCCAACCCAGCGTGAGCTCAGACGTTTTGTGATTTTTGTGAAAACTTACTGTTTAAGACTTTTTTTAGAAACCTTTATAACCATAACTTATAATTATGGGAGCATTCCATACATTCATAAACAAACATATTATATAAATTATGTCTTCACTAATAATGGTTTTTCTAGTCACCACGTCTTACTGCCAGTTTGGATTATACGCTTATGTACTAATTATGCTTGTGGTTTTAGGGATGAGGAAGGTTTTATTTAGAGCGAGTGTACCCATATTTTCTTGGAGGAAACCATTTAGGTAAGACAACTCTCAGTACACCCAACCGAGAATCGAACCTCGATCTTCCCATCATTGGCAGTCTAATCTACTACGCCTTAGATCATGCAGTCACCTAAGCGGATTGTAAATATTTAAAATGAGACACATTGTTTGTAACGCAACTACTCTAGCTTGGATAGTGATAGGAAATTAGATCAGTTGATTACTTAAACTTTAATATAAATAGGGAATTATTTTCGCTCGTCTTGGATATACTCATTTGAATACACAAATTTTATCGGGATGATGAAGGCAGAATTTAAAGGGAACGTACCCTCGTTTATTAGGAGAAATATTGGTACCATTTGGGAGAAATACACTCTCAGATCACTCGTCTGGGATACGAACCCTGACCTCACAGTCATAAAAGGATATATATAGACTACAGTTTGTGTCTCAAGGTAAATGAAAGTGAATATACTTAAAATTATCTTTTCTCGTCCGCATTAGCTACCACTTATAATCATCAATATCACTAGAGAATACTAAGACAATCCTATGCTATTCCAAAATACACATGGTTTTACAGTTACTATTGTTACAGTCTAGTGCTGCTTTTGTCCCAGATTTGGAGACGGACGATGAGGACAGTTGTCCACCTACCAGATGTCTCCCGGACCGTTTAGAGACAATAAGTCAGGCCACCAAGTTCACCAAGGATGAGATACGTTACGTGTACCGAGCCTTCAAGACAGAATGCCCTAGTGGGATTATATCAGAAGCCACCTTCAAGAGCATATATGCCAAGTTTTTCCCTCTTGGTGGTAAGTCCAAACACGTCACGTGTTCAATAATAACTAGAAAAAATTGATTTTGTTAGAGCGATTTATTGTTCAGATACCCGCCTCGGTGGAGTAGTCAGCTAACGCCATAGTTTTATGTTGTGCTAGACTGCCGAGGACGGGAAGATCGAGATCCGAATCTCGCTCAGGGGAACTGGAGATGGGTTTTCCTAAATGGTTTTCCACGCTCCCTCCATGCAGAGGCGGGTTCACTTCTTCTATATTCAACCTTCACAATTCCTAACCCATTGACGTAATTAGTATTTAAGCGTATAACCCAACACGCGGTGCTAAGTTTAAGTTTTGTTCAGATATACGTTTAAAATGTTTAATAATTCAGTACATCCGACATCTTAGCTAGCGTATAACCCGAACGGGTAGTAAGATGCTGTGCTAAAAAAAAAAGACACCTTACCTCAGTAATTAACGTGTACTGAGCCAAGGGTCCCGGGTACGATTTCTGGCATGGCCGAAAATTTGTCATTTAATGAAAATGTGAGTTTACCCTTTCACATTGTTAAATTGACGTCCGGGGACTGGATGTTGTGCCAGTCTTAGCCTTAAAATAGATTATAAGGCGTATGAAGCTACAACAAGCTTAGCAAGCCGGCAGTGGAAAAATAGATGTAAAAAAAAAATCTCTCGGTAATATTATTAAAAACCAAAGGTGAGGATTTAATGTATTTAAAAAACAAGGCTGCTTGGAACTAAAGATGTCAACCATAACGAGAGCTAACAGCTATAATCTGCTCCTTTCAGCCAGAGGTGACCATGCCATTATGGTCACAATTGGGGATATAGACTAGGCGGTTGCAGTTGATCTTACAGTTTGTAAAAAAAAAAAACAGTGCCTAGCATAATTTCAGTTTCAATGCTCAAGATTAAAGACTAGAGCAGAGAGGTCCAGCAAGGTTCAGTGCAAAATACTCTTGTTCTTAGTGATGGCAAGTTGCATATGAACGTTTAGATTATAAATTGACTGCTCATTTACGACAGCACCATCTAATACAAATCCAGTAGTAAATGTGGGCAGAGTGCCAAACTTTTATCAAACCATTCATTGGACCTTGCTCCTCACTGATTCATTTGTTGATTTCAAGAGAATTTAAACTTTTTTTTTTACAACACAATGATAAAATTCAAGAGATAAATATTAAAGCTGGCTGAAAAATAGCGATCATGGCTATTGAGACCAAAGGAGTGGAAGGTTCACTCATGAATGTTTGTAGTGGAGGATGGGTTTTCCATTGTCTCTCCAAGTAAATACTGTTACAGGTGCTCTCTATTCTCCCTCTGATTATTACCTCTGTTATATTAATCCATAATAGCAGTGTGTTAAAATGTTTAGAGTAACAACTCAAACAATTAAAGCTAGAAATGTTGAATCTTAGTGAAAACATTTTGAGGATCATTGAATGTTTTAATGTAAATTGCAGATTCCAGTCAATATGCACATTATGTCTTCACAAACCTGGACAAAGGACACACGGGGATTATTACCTTCAGGGACTTTATGTTTGGAATGTCTGTAGTAATGAAGGGTTCCTTCAAGAAAGGTTACGCTGGGCATTCTCGTGAGTAAAACCATAATATATTTGGTTTGAAGACCGTAGTCAAGACCCAATTTTTACACAAAATTTTATAAACAATATATATGGCTTTATTTATGATTCGAACAATATCAAAATTAAGGTACACGTACAAACTATGGGGCTGTTCTCCCATAAAAAGCACTTCAGAGAACTTCTAGAGATGTTTAGTATCTATAATTTTCCTAGCTTTGAGCAGTTAGGGGGCTATGTTGCAATAAAAAACATTTCAGATAGCTTCTAGAGTTGTTTAAATATATAGATTTGTCCAAGCCTTAGGCAGTTAGGGTGCTATGTTACCATAAAAACAACACTCTATAGAGCGTCTATAGGTGTTTAAAATATTTTTTCCCAGCCTTTCGGCAGTTAGGGAGCTGTGTTGTCATAAAGAAAAAAACACTTTAGAGAGCTTCTAGAGGTGTTTAATATTTAGAATTCGTCCTAGCCTAGAGCAGTTAGGAGGTATGTTGCGATTAAAAAAACACTTCAGATATCTTCTAGAAATGTTTATAATTTATATATTTTTTATATCCTCCAGCAATTGGGAAATTTTCCCACCAAACTCCCCCTGAAATTATTGACTGTCTACGGCCTTGCCTGGTTTAATCAAATTTACACTTTAAATTAATCGTAATTGATAAAAACTATTTAAAGTCCAGATAAGGTGTATGCGAGGGCATGTAATTGTTGGAGACAAAGGTTTGGTTCAGTCAAGATTCCATATTTTTTTAATAAAAGCTAATACGAAAAAAATAAACGCTAAAGATATGTTTACTTTGTTTACATTTTCAGTTCAAACTTATTATTTTCTCTCCTCTGATGATGGTGTGATCCAAAGTTTTAGACTCGTGTTGCACAAGGTTGCCATTGAAAGTGAGTTCAGGGTTCGGATCTTATTTGGAAGCAATAGTGGTTGGGCGGTTCTCATCTTCTCGCCTCGCTAATATGTGTAGATCTTCTATACAAGATCCTCCTCATAGCTACTATTTTACTTGCCTGTAGGTTAATTAATGTACTGATAAAATCTATTTAAAAATCATTTGCCCTTTCAGACTGTACGATATCAATCATGATGGTTTAATCACGAGACAGGAGCTGCTCGATGTGATTTCTGCAATTTATAGTCTGCTTGGTGACAGCAGGGATAGACCAAAAAAGTCAACACTCGTGCACGTAAACAATATATTTAAGGTAGAATAGCAAACAGGAGCAGTATACTATAATTTCATATTTCTTAGATCAATTTATAGATAAATGAATCAGTTGATACATTTTGAAATCATGTTGTATGAAATTTAGTTGAAGAGTACACTTTTGTACTATTTAATGGTGCATTTTTAAATCAAGGTCACAAAAATATTTTTTGTGTCAAAACCAATTAGTGTTTATTTGTATTCCGAAAATTGAAAAATGACACCTGGAGACGGGAATCCAACCCAGGACCTTTGGCTTAGTACGTCAATGCTCTAATCACTGATTTATCCAGGAGTCATCCCGTGTCCAGGGTCATTCTTCACTCATATTTTAAGGCAGAGTCTATGATGGATGTGCGGAAATCGTCGGCTACAAATGTGTGATTTATAATATCACGAACTATCAGATAACGCAGCCATTTGAGACTCGGTAGTTGGCTTATGCGCCACAATATAATAACAACATAATATAATAACAATTATAATAATAGTATATATTTGGCTAAAATTTAAGCCTATTTATTATTTTACGTTTATCAATTTTACAAAGGCATTTTATCAAGCACTTAAATTACAATTTAATCCTAGGTATACTAGGTGTCAATCCGCTCACTTTATTTAAACTATTTAATTTAAAATGTATCATACTTATGTTTCAGAAACTTGATCTAAATAACGATGGTGTCATTACCATTGATGAGTTCATTCATTACTGTTCAAGGGTGAGTTATAGCTCGGTAACTACAGTTCAAATAGTTAAAGTTTATTGTTAAGTTATGGCTTCATTTGGGAATAGCAATTATGAGTTGGTGTGTGGTATAACATATGACTAATTACAGTAACTAACTCTCTGGACCAAACTAATCAAGAGAGAAAAATGCCGTGTTGAATTTTCCCTATCTATGTTTCATATCCGTTATTCTTACTCGGAAAAATATATAGTACCAACTTTGGTTAAAATTATTAGTGAGGAAATCGAATACTGATTAGATTAATAGTTCATGCAACTGATAGAGGTAACAATGTCGTCTTGTAAATGTTGAGTCAAACATCAGTGTTGGTGATCTACCACGCTTTTACATGTTATTATTTTATTGTTATTATTATTATGTGTTCTGTCTTACGACAGGTCCATTCCTTTTGTCAGTGAACTTAGACACCAATGCACCCTGTCCTCTGCCTCCTCCTTCAGCTCCCAGAATGTCCTTCTTTCCTTCAGGTCATAATATATTAAACAAAAAAACTAACAAACAATTTCAAAAGGCGTATCTTATTTCATATTATCATTCCTTTCAAACATGTGTGGCAAACTTTGGGCTTAGCAAAATTTAAACTACAGGACATTTATGTTAACAAATATCATAAAATATATTAAAAAACACATCCACCAGTGGCTGATTAATGATTTCACTAAATAAAGCTGAATTTAAACTTGGCCGAGAAGGGTAGGTAAGGAAATCCTTACAAAAATGGGGTGGTTGGTTTGTTCTCCTTTTTATATCTTTAGTTTAAGTCTTTAGAACCTAATAATTTTGAAATGGTTTTCCAATGAATACAATCTAGTTCTATTATTTTATATACTTATATAATATTAGTCATCACAAGTGATGACTTAAGGCAAACTTTTCACAAAGCTGGTATTTTTATATAAAAATTAAATGGATCAACTTTTGAAACCAAATGCTTTTGCTCTTCATCTTAAGTTTAGTGGAATATTAAGGTAAATTTTATTAATAGCCTACATAACTTACACTAACCACTTTATAACCGGCTCCTGTGGTTCAAATGGTCTCTAGCTAATCTGAATTCTAGCAATACCTATGACAGGAAGATCGTGGTTAGGATCATGGTCCGGTGCACTAAATGGTTCTGCACTCTTCATTCACGAAAATGTGGATACACTTCCTCTAGATTCAATTCTACTCATCCCTAACACATTAAAGTTATTAGTTCATTTGTGTACAACCCGAACCGGTAGTGATATAAGGTGGGGGGGGACTACTTTTTACCATCACATTTCTTAAATTAAATTAAATCATTTAACTAGCCCTTATGATTCTTTTTTTTTTTACAGGATGTAAACATAATTTCATCTTTTGCTGTTTTCGATGATTTGTGGTAACAATATTTATCAACACTTGTTAAAAATAACTTGTTGATAACATACTGTACATTTTCATAACATCCGGAAGACACTTCACAAAAGAGCCAATGAACTCCAATGAATCAAATGTTGTTTAGTTAACTGGACAAGACAATATATGATATCTACATATTAACTAATATAAAATATTGGTATAGTGAAAAGACATACTTAATTAAATCATTTATTTAAGCATTAAATTTAGTTTTAGGAGGACTGATACACATCTTGTCAAATTACACTCTAAATTAAAACCAAACCATTAATACAAACTCATCTTTAAATATTATAAATTTGTCTGAAAACAAATTTGTTCAAATATCATCAATGAAGTGAAGAAGATGCAAGATGCCTTCTCAGTCTAAGAAAAATATTATTATAAGAATGC
>JBCFYV010000003.1:51550276-51611397 GCA_039000515.1 Timema cristinae
GCCAATAACATTTTGAAGGGAGAAAATCCCATCTTTTCATTGCTTAACAATTCTCGCATAAACTTAGAAATTAATTTGTTGAGTTATATCTAGTGGAATGATTAAGACATCAGTATCATCAGCATAAGCAACAACTGAAGGGATGTTGCTTTCTCCAACATGTTCAGCATGTAAGGCTAGCCTTGTGTCGGCCTCTTCGTGATCACAAGCAAGCTCAGTAAACTCTGTCGATTCAACAGATGCTACTTTCCAGCACTTGTCTTCCTTATCAATAAACATAACTCTATTCTGCAGTTTGCTTTGATAAATGGGTGTGCTCCACAAATCGATTAGAAACTTAATGAGGTTAGCCTTGTTTGAATTAGCTGTAAGGAACTGTGGCCAAGACTTAACTTTGAAGCCTCCTTTGATATTTGCATACAATGGAGCTGTTGTATTATCATGCTGATGAGCTCTCTCAAAGTCTTTAATCGAGATAGCTTTGTACAAATCAAAAACTCTATCGATTCTGTTTTCTGGGCTCTGGAGTAACTTTAGGAAGATTGTCTCACATATAGAAACTGTACAATGTTTTGTGGATATCAGCAATTATTACACATAATCATTTTTGAATTCCACTTAATTATCTCGGAAATAGAGTTCGGTGGGTTTTAAGCATATTATCTTTGCGTGATGCATTTAAGACTTGGGATAGCGGGATATTATTCAGGTTTGACCCTCGTTAGGGCTTTTATCGTTGGTTCAACCTTAAAAATGAACTGAACCTTTTTTGTAGATAATTTATAGCTAAAACAAATTTTGTACGAACATATATTTTTTAAATTATGTTTAGTAAGGGAAAAAATAAAAACAAAAAAGTTGTTATTTTCAAAGTTTGTTTTAACAAAAACGACTAGAAAGCTACCAATTTCGATTTCCGGGTTGCCATATTACTAATAGGCCTATATGCACAAAAAAACTGAATAAAATGACACTCCACACGTCTTTACCGCAGAAATGGTTGTATTTTTTTCACCTAACTGATAGACTAATATATTAATATAAATTACAAATTATACTTTATAAAAATTACAAATTACTTAAATATTCAAATTATTAACACTACAAATTGGAGCTATAGGGATAATTTTATTTAGTCCTATGTCATGAAACTGTAAAACAACTCTGTTAATAATTATTACAAGACCATTAGAAACTGTTTTATTGTGAATATTATTATAAATAATTTGTTTCAGAAATAGTTATAATAAATAAGAATGGCATGATAGCTTGCCCTTGTTGAAACACTTATTACACAAACAACTCCGAAATGTCTTCAAAATAATTAAATACAGCTAACATTAATTTAAAATTATTCCAAAAACCTGACACTAACAATCTCTTATTAGCTTGTTTCAACACATAATTACTGCTGCTTGATAAATTTGAAGGTTAACACGATCTACATCAGGACTCAGAAGTGAGTATTGTTTATAATATGGAATGCTGCCAGTGTCACTGGAGTAGTTTAATAAACATCCTGACTTTAGTGCTGCACGCAAGATTTGCTCAGACAAAACAAACACACTTCACAGGGTTTGTTGTCAAATGTTGCAACAGCAAGTTTCAAACAAACATTCTCATGTTGACCATATGAAACACCATGTGAAACCTAATTATAACCAAATAAATTATGTAGAAGTTTGAAAATGAGTGTATGAAGAAGGGGAGTGAGGAATTATTATTTTTTAACAGAAAGGGGGAGGGGGGAATTACAGTGTATCTATGAATATAAAGCAAATCAGAACCCACAAAAAGCTGTAGGTCTTAGTTTGCCCTTAATTGGACCTTATTTTGTTTGGAAATCCCCCTCCTTTACTTTTAAAATAGGAACACATATTAGTTATTTTAATAGAATGAAGTCACTGCTTAAGTACTTTTGCTTAGCTATAGCGAAACTATTGTAAATATGTAAGAAAAATAACAAAAACTTTAGGAAATATGTTTAACTATAATTGTTTTTAAATATTTCACTCATTTTCTAAGAATATTTGAAAGAATATCAGGGATGAAAGGTAGAGGGGGTAAGGAGTGTTGTATTGACCTCTGGGTACATCCCTTCAATCAAGTCTATAGTTTCAGGAAAATTATCCTTCAAGCTCTGAGTTAAAACATAAAAACTAATAACTACAGAATTAATGGGTGAGCTTGCAAATGGTTCTTCATGATGTCATCTAGTTATTGGTGTTTGGATGCCACTTCCCTTTACTGCTCAATATATTTTTGGGGTTTTCACTCAAACGAATAACACTAATGAACAAATGTACAAAATTTTGTTCACATAGTTTCTTATCTGACCATAATGCTTATGAAACTAAATATTTTTTTCACTTTTGAACACAACTGCTTGCACAAAATATATCTTGTGATAACGAGTGAGACAAAATAGTTGTGAAAATTCATTTCAACTTGATTTCAATCAAACTATTCAAAGAAATGTGGTGTGATACTCTATTCTCCGCTCTTAATAGTTAGAAAAAATTTGATTAAAAATGTATAAAGATATTTTGAGGTTATCACAAGGACCAAAAGGACATAAAAAAAATACAAACCCAAATTGATATTATCTATCAAAAAGTGACAGCTGAAGGTAAGCCTGTGCAAACCTTCGAAATTTCGAATCCAAATCGCACTAAGATTTGGGTTCGATTCAAAATTTTTAATCTCAATATTGAAAAAATCAGGTTCGATTTGAAATTTCTTATTCAAATAAATCCTAGATTCGTATTCGATTGACTTAGCTCAAAATTAAAATCTAAAGTTCATACGTAATTAAAAAATTAACATAGTCGGACGGGAATCCAGTTAATTGGTGGAGTGAATAGAAAAATTAATTTGAGTTACAGGTCGTAAAGGATTGACGTGGGGTATATATTTTTGTGACAATGAATATCAGTAGTTAGGATGGCCACCTAAATCACGCTCTGATTGGCCGAGACAGGTCACGTGACCACGCCTCCTGCTCTATGATTGGCTGTTATTTTTCCCCCACCCCCTGACCTGGCTTCCCCACCCCTGACCTACTTTCCTCTGATTGACTGTTATTTTTCCCTCACCCCCTGACCTACTTTCCTCTGATTGGCTGTTATTTACCCCCTCCTCCCAATCCGTCCAACCACGTACATGTTGGTGAATAATTATCGTTAATTAGGAGTGTCACGGCGGTCGTGTTGGTTCTTGCTTAATTGGTGAATAATTATCGTTAATTAGGAGTGTCACGGCGGCCTTGTTGGTTGGTGTTAGGCGTTCCTCGCGTCATGGCTACTGAGACCCTTCTCTATCAAAGGTAGGATGGGGGGTATTGGAGTTTTTATTCATGGCTGTCGTGTTGCTGCGACCCTTCTCTATCGAGCTTCAGTCATGTAATGCCAACTTTCTCCTTCACTCCGCTGTTGGTTTTTCCCCCTCCCCCCTAAGAGCTGCAAAAACCAGTGATTCTTGTTTAGAGACATGTTGATACAAGAATAGCAGGTGTGTTCAACCCTTCCCCCTCCTGGCACCAGGTTGGCAGGCAGACAAGTCAGGACAAGAATATATCGTGACCTCGACAACTTTGGGGTTTTTTCAATTGCGTGTTATGTCACAACTCTAGCTGGCATATGCACAATCAGGGGCCACCGAATCCCCGGTTAGGGGCCGCTATCCCGGTACAAAAGTCTACTAAAATTGATTGTTCGGTATCGTCTTTCACAACGCACGGATGTGTGAATCCGTCATGGACAGGACAACATGGTTTTTTTTCCCATTGCGTGTTATGTCGCAACCCTGGCGCCAGGTTGGCGGATCGTCAAGACTAGTTGAGACAAGAATATTAATTGCCTCAGGGCAACGGTTTTTTTCCCTGGCTTGACAAGACGAGTTGAGAAAAGAATATATATTTAGGTCATCGTGGCGTCAGGTTGGCGGCAGACAAGTCAGGACAATAATATATCGTGTGACGTCGAACGAGGGAGGGAGGGTATAAAGAGGGGCCCCCACTTAGTTGTCTATTTATAAACGTTTGTAGAGCCAGGTAAAATGGACAAGTTACAGCAGCTGGTAAATATTGTCGACGCGGTGCAGACCGTAAAATTGTGTGATCTAGCCGTAGGTCAAAAGTACTCGGTGGATAAACTAAAAGCCGTCAATACAAAGTTCGGGAGACGCCTAATAGCCTATCTAGACGGTGAGTTTTGTGTATTTCTACCCTGTCGTTTTGGTACTCTTACAGATGAAGACGTGTGTGAGTTAAATAAAGAAAAACTGGTATTTACCTGCACCGGAGCAAAACCCGGTTCACCTACCATTGTGAACTTTGAACGCGTTTAAGCGGCGGTGCAGCTACCAACGGGTGGCGGTGCAGTTAGTACGGAACGTTCAACATGCTTGGAACAGGCTATATTAATTTAATGTTTGTTGGTCATACGATAGAGGGGTGTGCCTATATGACGGAAGAGAATGTTCAAAGTGTGGTGGTAAGTGATAGACAGGTAATTTACAAAATAGAGGAGCGAGGCTATATCGAGTTTTGCGACTCGACCTGTCACACGATAAGAGCGATGGAAGTACTACCCTATGAGAGAATCGAAGCGACATACATGTGTGATATGACGTGCGCCGTTTACAACTTCCGCAAGGGGGACGTGGTAGCTGTGTTGCCACGACAACCACCGCCGCCCTTCCGACCGCCGCACCACACGACGCCACCGTCGCCGCCCCCCGAGACACAGGTGAACACCGCGCCAGAGTCACAGGCGTACCCAGCCTCAGAGAACCCGCCACCAGAGTCGTCTGTCTACCGGTCAGTAGAGTCACCTGCGTCAGATTCACTGGCGTATCCACAGTCAGAGTCGTCTGTCTACCAGTCACCTACGTGCCCGCCATCACCGGAGGTAAAGTCCGAAGAACCTGTAAATCTCGAGGATTTAACAATTTACAGAAATTATTCAAACGTTAAAATTATAGGTGAAACGCCCGCCAACTACATACTCAGTCTGGGCAGTTTCGGTAACGTTTTCCTTCCAATGTCAATGTATTATTTGGATTGTAAGCGCTTTAAATATAAAGCACGCTGTATGATATATCTTGGAGGACAAAGTATGATGATTAAAAGTGAATTAATAAACTAGACGTACTCTGCTGCAGTAATCGGAGCTAGCGGTGACATTTTGAAAAAAACTTAAAGTTTATGAGTGTTTATTTGTTTTTCTGCATCTCCAATTGACATTATGCCGTTTAAATGCCACGGATCCTACGCAAAGCTCTCCAATCTTATTCGGCACAAATGTCATCAAAATGCTGCTCACCAGGATACCTGTTGGGACGAGAAGGTATTATGCAGTGCGTTAGACCTGATCGAGAAAGAGGAATACAATCGTGTCAAGTGCTTAAACGAACTTGAGAAAAACAAAAGTTATAACGTTGTACTATCGGAAGAGCCCGAACCTAATGTTATTGTGCTTAAGTTTGTTGGAAGAGTAAGATTGCCAGGTAAAAACTGTGGAGACATTATCAATATACACTCTAGTGCCTCTCAACGTGTCTTGAATTATTTTGGAGGTGACTCCTACTCATTTTCTAGATGGTAGATGCCTTTTATATGTATTGGTCAAAACACCTAAATAATATGGCTGCTTGTTGTGAATGTTTTAAATTAACCAATTGCTGATTGTCAATAAAAAAAACTAAAAAAAAATTGACTCCTACTCATTTTCTAGCTAGTAGATGTATTGGTCAAAAGACCTATTACTGCTTGTTATGAAGGTTTTAAATTAATCAATTGCCGATCGTCAATAAAATAAGTTGTTTGGAGAATAAAAGACCTGAAGGAGGCGGCAGCTTTGTTGCCACCCAAAGAGCCTGTAAACTGCCCAATTTTCTGTATGATAATATGAGCGTCATATTTTTTAAATCCTGAGGGTATATACTATATTGTTTGAGCCTGAGCTTATAAGCTATATGAGCTTGTATTTATAGGATAGGAGGGTGGTGTGGGTGTAGACGTTAAAACATAACATAACAGTTTTATAATATTTATTCCCAAAACACTTAAACAAAAAAAATCTTATGAGTATTTTGAAATTCTTTTAAATTAATATGTTGTAAAGTTTTAAATATGAAACTATATATAATATATACACTAAACAAAGCAGTCACATAAATGGGAACAAGAAATTTAATGTCTGCAACTTTTACAAAAAAAAACCCACAGGTAATACACTTATGATGATCTTCATATTATTTTAAATTAAAAGGAATATTTACAATATTTATTTACACACAGTGAATATTTACAATATTTATTAACACATAGTGAATATTTACAAAATAGGGGGGAATAGTGGCCTCGGTACTAAATATGATAAATATATACAATCATTTTATTATATTTGACTAGAAAGGTAATAAATATATATATATACAATCTGTTTATTAGATTTGAAATAAAATATATACAAACAGTTGACTAAAGCTGACTAGAAAAAAATCAGGTAGGCTGAAGACTGTACTGGCAAATAAAAAAATATAAAAAGTAACCCGGGTGCATAAAAAAAATATTAAAAAATATGCTTGTTTTCATGCAGAAAAAAATATGAAAAAAATTTCAAATCTTTGAAAAATGGTATGTCAGTGGAACTGTCTAGAGTGAAAGAAAAAAATATGAATATTCAGCCCATCTAAATGATCACCTTTTATTCGTGGCGAGGGCATTTACAAGGACTCTGATATCCAAACGGAAACGTATTGAAATCATCGGTTATCCGACATTTGATGAACACGGGCCGGTAGACTTTAGTCTGCGAAACTGTACATACAGTCGCAAGACCTTTTCTTACAATTTTGTGCGGTATCTGTATATATCTTTCCGCAACCTGTTCTGTGACCATAGCTTTCAAAACTTCAAAATTAACATCGTTCCGGTTGCCATAGTTTATGGTGATCCCACAAACATTGCACATCGTTTTTGTTTTGGCAGGACCGCCACCAACACAAACTCGATACGCGTAATTCTTGGGACCGCCAGATACAAAGGCGCTAATATAGCTTCCCGGACCGTAATCCTGAAGTTCATCAGTGAGGTCACCTAAAAAGTCTCCGGTTAGTGGACTCCAATCGCTGGGGCGTTCGGTAAATAGAACGCTATCTGTATCATGATACAAAACGCGGTCCCCCAATTGTTCAAGGATGCTGTATAAGTGCAACCTAGCCATATCAGTCGTGTAGCATGCCACCACCACACTCGTGTTAGTGTTAGGGCGCAACGCGTCATGCGCATCCTTGTAATTGAGGAACATAACCTCATCATTTACATCAATGACGCTGTCCACGGTGATGTACGGATCCGTCCGGTACTTGTGGATTCCCTGATAGTCGTTGACAACGGCTACGTGTGGTAAATCGGGTCTTTGCCCAAACTTTCCCCATAGTGAATTTAAAAAAAGTTTAGCCAGAGTGCGGAGACCTGGGTTTTTACAAACAGAGCCAAAATCGAGTTTTACCCCTTCCCTTTCCACATAATTTTGAATGTAAGCTAACTTTTCCTCCTGTGAGGTACACCACTCTGGCCATCCGCTGACTTCTTTTTTAATTTTCAAAAAAGTATCAATTTACCCATGAAACAGGCCACCAGAACGCGTCGGACGGTCGTAAACAGATACATTGTACTCCCACACTTCGTGTACTGCTTCAACGGTGTAGCCTTTCTCAACGGCTTTCCGGATCTCGTCAATCACCCAGACGCCTGTCAACCAGTGATCTTTTTTGTCGTTGTGCTGACACGCGCCTTGCTTTTTCTCCTCCCCACATTTCCTGCACAAGATGAACATTAGTTTGTCGTGCATCCGTGTAGGCAATACGGGCAGGAATAAATCTCGCGGAGGCGTCACTGTAACTTTGGATATGCCTTCTACTTGATCTATAGACGGACAATTTGGTTCCAAGTGAATTTTGGGGTGGCCGACTGGATATTTTTTATACTTGCAAACGTATGGATACAACGAACACACATCCAAGTACTTGATCTTCTCTCCACAAGAAAGGTCTGCTTCATGGAAGAGCTTGATACAATTTGTACGCCCGCCAAAGAATGCATCCCTTGGGCTGAGAGGCTCCTTGGTATACACCTCGTGACGGAGTACAAATTGCTGCAAGTCCTTGTCTGTGCGTTTCATCGCATTAAACATACACTCTCACATCTCTACATCTCCGTGTAGCCGGCATTCTTAAACTTTTACAAACAAGCCATGGTCGCTTCATATCACGTCTACATGGTCTCGTGGGGACTATTTTTGACAGGGGTTGTCCTATCAGGGTAACAGAGAGGACACCCGTGCCAATAACAGCCCCAGAACTGTAAGACGGTGGTGGTATCTCCAGCTTTAACAACACCGTCTACACGGCGTCCTAACACATATTCCTCACGGCCCTTACCCGCATGAAGAAAAGAGACACCACGCTGATGGGCCTCCCAGCAGAGCCATTGTACAGCGACGTGCGACTGTTGGTCTGCGCACCGATAACCACCGTTAGGGATAATACCGATAGTATTCTCCTTAAGATGACTTTGGCGGTAAACCAACATGTCCGCTCCAGCTATCGTACACGCCTCTCTGAAAGGGTCCACCTTTGCTTTCTCCATGAGCATCTCTCTAAACTTCAGGCAGGCCTTCCGTAGGATATCTACATCTTTCACACAATACAGTTCCAACTCGCGTTTAAAATCAAAGACATAATTTTATTTTACCAACGCGTCATACCACT
Source organism: Timema cristinae (assembly GCA_039000515.1). Lineage (NCBI taxonomy): Eukaryota > Metazoa > Arthropoda > Insecta > Phasmatodea > Timematidae > Timema > Timema cristinae. Next base: position 51,559,055 of record JBCFYV010000003.1, read on the forward strand.
TCTCAAAGTGCTCCTTTCCCTCAACTGACATCTCGCCTATGCCGTAGTCCTCCTTTGGTGGCAAGGGACCCCTATACCTCGCGTTTTCTTTGTTATTGAAAAAATGGGGGAAATGTCCCTTGGCCAAAGACTCGTCTAGTCCAAAAGTTTTGGGCAATTTGGACAGCGACATTGGGAGAAAGTTCAGCGAGTCAATAAAGTGGAGTGGACCGTAACGCATGGACATGATTTTCCCACCGGTCATTATAAGTTCTGGAGTCCCTTTTTTAACCTCCATCATATATTTTAAAATAAAATTACCATCATAGGATTTCGCGTTATGGCCGAGGAGGGTGATATCCTTAAATTTTGAAGTTTTAATTTGTTCTATAAATTTAAAAAATTGGGCCATTGTGGTATCACCCTTGAATATGCGAGTCCTATCACCCCCGAAGTTGGTGCAATGATAGTCATTTGCATCTATATGAACACAGGCCTTACAACACGATTGCACGACACATAGGTTTGGTTCGTGCAAGTACGTGCCGGCCGCACCTTGAAGAAGCGTTTCTTGTCTGCATTCAAAATCATAGAATACAAACATGAAATTGCTCTTTTCCAGTGATGGGTTTGACGGGCCCTGCTTCATATAACAGAAATGACCAAAAGGACGATATGAATCGCATACTCTACAAAAAGTCTCATAACACCTATGTGAATAATTTGATCTTTCCAAACTGAAAAATTGCCCGCATACCTCGCAAACCTTTTTTACATCACAGACCGATCTGTGACCGCTGAAAAAACCGGGACGTTTATGGTTATCAAAGCACGTCTGGTTTGTGAACCAACGCCCACAGTCTTTACAGACCACAGATCGGCCTCCGCTACAAACCGCTTTAGCGTAGCACTTTTTGCACGCGTATTCACACTTGTGTTTGTTCTTATTACTGAATGGCACACGACATTCACGGCAAAAGTACGAGCACTTAAATGCAGCAGTCAAGGATGTTATAACATCAAAATGGTTTTGCTTATCGTCGTGAAAATATAAATCAAGGTGCCCCTTAAAGGAATGTTCGGAGGGAGTAGGCCCCTCATATAGGACCTGTCTCCCCCGACGTTCCCTGAACAATGTGATTTTGTATTCGAAAAGGTATGCTTGAAATTGTTTCAGTTCAGTGAGCCCATCACCTTTCAAAAGATTCACACGGGCATCACGGCATAGTTCCTCTGCTTTGAGTTTTTGAATATTACGACCCCATTTGATTTGTCTAAAGGTGTTCATGTCCATACATCCTGGTTCTTTTTTATTGTCACATATAGCTTTGGCGACAACCAGTGCACGGGCAAGGCAAAGACTGTCGCCATTTTGAATCGTAATGATCCCATGGTTTTTACGGCTATATGTGCTAGCGGGAGAGAGTTTGTCACATTTATGACTACCCCTCCCGCGAGGTTCCTTAAAGTGAAAGAGTTTAACGTACAAGGGTGCAGTACTCAAAACCAAAGTATTACTCTGCAACACGCGACTTACGTTATCAAGCACTGCTCTAGCGTCTAGCTGGTCTGCTCGCCTAAATGAGACATACACAGGGCTCAACGTAGAGTCAGTGCTACTCAAAAGTAAGCCTACGTGATCATCGGCGCTAACGCCGTGGTCCTGCAGCCGAAGGATTAAATTAGTAATTTGTTCTTCAAGCCAGCTTAATGCGTCACGATCGTTTGCTGGTGCACCAAGCTGTACTGTAATTTCTCTACCAGTGTAAAAGAAACGCCTCAATTGTTTAATCCTCTCTTCAACGATGAGGAGAGGGACGCCATTTTGCAATGTTCCACCTACCTGATTTACCGGGCCACTAACTCCTGGTTGTGGATCTGAAGATGGTCCTGCAGTAGCCGCCTCCACGCTCCCTGTCTGCCGCGCCGCAACCGGGGCTCGAACCCCGTCTCCCGGGCGCTGGGGCGCTGCGGGTACGTCTGGGTGGAGGGGTCCCATAAATGGTGGTGGTGTGAGGGAGATGGTGTTGCAATTTCCTTCCTCCAGTTGCCCTATAACACACACACACGCGTTAAAATATAACATATAAGTTAATCTAACTCTATGAAGGGTTGAATCTACAAGGAATCGAACCCGGCCCCTTCGCAAGAGTGTAATACATACACCGTCCATGGGTGTTAATCTATTGCTATGAAGGGTCGCAAGAGTGTAATAAATACACAGTCCATGAGTGTTAATCTATTGCTATGAAGGGCTGAATTGGCAGGGAATCGAACCCAGCCCTTTCACCTATGTTTAATAAATACACAGTTTTTGACTGTTAAACATACAGGGAATCGAACCAGGGATCCTTCGCAATGTGTGTGTGTTTGTGTGTGTGTAGTAAAATACAGTCCAAGGCATTTACTCTATCCCCATGCAGGGCTAAATCTACAGGGGGAATCGAACGCGGGACTTATTTTAGCACTATGAAAGCTTAAACGAGCATTTTTGCCGATGCCCTGGAATCAAACCCTGGACCTCTCTCTAATTAATAAAGCAAAGAAAAATGTCCCGCTGAATATTATAATTTTAATCCGTTGAGCGGTGACCTGGTGGTCTAGGGGTAAGGTGTCAGACTTCTATGCTGGTGGCCAGGGTTCAATCCTCGGTCCCGGCAAAGATATTTCTGATTACCAAACCCTTCCTTCACCTCTGACAAGACATCTTGTGAATGTGGGGAATGCCAGGCCTCCACCGTGGTTCGGATTCCACGTTAAACTGTAGGTCCTTCATTTCTTCTCACAATCACCCTACCATTACACATTAGCGTAAGTGCGTATAACCCGAATGGGTAGTAAGACGCGGTGCTAATAATAATAATCCGTTGAGGTAGAACACAAAGTTTATTTATCGTTTTATTCCCCCCCTAAAAAATATTAACACCGCTTTCACAAAATATTTCTGACGAACATATTCGCAAAGTGGCACTATATTACACAAAATCAGTAACGTTCAAAAATTAAAAATAAGTACTTTTAAATATGTTTAAAATATTGTTTCGAGTCGGACAAAAAAAAAAGGAAATGAAATATTATGAGAAAACTTAAGTTTACGTTATTTTAAATGTAATATATAACAACAGGTAATTAAAGAATTAAAGATCTTTACTTTTTTAACAAAACTGTGAAACAAGTGCTGGCAACCCGAAACATAAACATGTGATTTTTGAACTGTCATCCCGGTAAAAAAACCTAAGAAACGAACCCGGGACTTATTTTAGCACTATTAAAGCTTAAACGCGCATTTTCGCCGATGCCCTGGAATCAAACCCTGGACCTCTCTCTAATTAATAAAGCAAAGAAAAAATTCCCACTGAATATTATAATTTTAATCCGTTGAGGTAGGACACAAAGTTTATTTATCGTTTTATTCCCCCCCCTAAAAAATATTAACACCGCTTTCACAAAAAACTTCTGACGAACATAGCCGCAAAATGGCACTATATTACACAAAATCAGTAACGTTCAAAAATTAAAAATAAGTACTTTTAATTATGTTTAAAATATTGTTTCGAGTCGGACAATAAAAAAGAAATGAAATATGAGAAAACTTAAGTTTACGTTATTTTAAATGTAATCTATAACAACAAGTAATTAATGAATTAAAGATCTTTAAATTTTTTAACAAAACTTTGAAAAAAGTGCTGGCAACCCGAAACATAAACATGTGATTTTTGAACTGGCATCCAGGTAAAAAACCTAGACAGCGAACCCGGGACTTATTTTAGCACTATTAAAGCTTAAACGCGCATTTTCGCCGCTGCCCTGGAATCAAACCTTGGACCTCTCTCTAATTAATAAAGCAAAGAAAAATTCCCGCTGAATATTATAATTTTAATCCGTTGAGGTAGGACACAAAGTTTATTTATCGTTTTATTCCCCCCCTAAAAAATATTAACACCGCTTTCACAAAAAACTTCTGACGAACATAGCCGCAAAATGGCACTATATTACACAAAATCAGTAACGTTCAAAAATTAAAAATAAGTACTTTTAATTATGTTTAAAATATTGTTTCGAGTCGGACAAAAAAAAATTATGAGAAAACTTAAGTTTACGTTATTTTAAATGTAATATATAACAACAGGTAATTAAAGAATTAAAGATCTTTACAATTTTTAACAAAACTGTGAAACAAGTGCCGGCAACCCGAAACATAAACATGTGATTTTCGAACTGTCATCCAGGTAAAAAACCTATCGTGAATGGAATATAGTCACTGTGCTCCTAAAAACGGTCAACTTAGACCGTTAATAACGGATTGGAGACATTCGGGCTGATTTCTCTGGGTTATAAATGGCCCTTGAGAGCAAAGAAACCAAACAAGAGGGAGAGAGAGATAGAGAGAGAGCCTGTTAAGATTGGCTGAGAGGCACTCGGTCGGGTTTCTCTCTCTCTCTACGATGTCTTAACACAAGCCGGTAAAAATAGAAGAATAAGGGTTTTTAAGTGTATACTAGTACAATTCGATCTCGGGATATATAATGGCGTTTGTGCGCGCGCGAGAGAGAGAGAAATACACATAGACTATTTTCAAACTAGTGGCTACATGTAGCATGTACTTACATAGCAGCTGGCCGAGGGCGTCCAAATCTGCCCAAACAGACGGGGGAGCATTTCCCGCGACGCTGTGTGCCTCAGGCGTTAGTTGAGGCGGCAAGAGGATGCCGGGGGATGTGGTTAGGCCCCTCAGGAACGGCAGAGGACTTGCATCCGCCCGGGTTGCCTCCGGCGGGGACATCGCGACGCTGGCAGACAGTCCGTCATCCAATCCCTGGGGGTCCCAGTAGTCTGAAATTAAAATAAATACATATTAATTAGCATTTAGGAGTGGGTGGGGAAAAAGCACCGACACGACTCTAATATATATCGTAGACTGTTAAATTACCCATAGAGCCTTGCTCGTCCGCGACGCACACGCCATTTTCTCCAAAGATCTACAATTGGTCAAAATTATTGGGATCCTGAGGTTGTTCCGCCATGGCAACCATTGGGGGCTCATCAACTAGCAAAAAAAAATAACACCATTGTACGCCACAGATGTATTAAGCAAAAAAAACCCATTAAAATATACTAAACGATTTTAAAAAAACATACCTGATTGTATATAGTTTTCTAGCGACTCGAAGCTCATCTTGGTGGTTACGGCACTCAATTACAAATTTAAATGACCGATTGTGATGATTTGAGCTGTATTTATAACCAGCTCAAAGGGGCTTGCCGGTCTAAATACAATAAGGGTCTCGGCGCATGCGCAGAGACTTATTTTGTCACTCGGCTTCCACCCATCGACTCGGATGGACGTGTCTTCTCTGTTCCGTCAATAGCTGTGCAACCCAGACAAAGACACAATTAATAATTTCTAAAATAGGGTTTGGGCAAATAAATACCATTCCTAGCCAAGGTTTGACCTAGAGACTTTTTGATACAGATCGATAACGCCAGTTCAGCTGGAAACTGCCTCTGTCACAAAATAAAGGGGGTGTAAGTGCTTACTAGCACCAAATCTATTTTCATTATCAAACATAGTCATACATTCCTTTGAGATGAATATTTTAATATTGTTGTATTGATTAGATTTGTGTCCAACTCTGTCTCCGATAGATGGGTTTCATTGCAAAAGTCCTGTTTAGTATTCAATTTTCTAATGAGCATTTATTATACTATTTATTTTTTCAACTTTTTAAGTGGCATTACCGAGTTTATAATACAAATTTAAAACTGTTATGGATAGTTGTATTTTTCCTCCTCATCCTCAAAGTGGATTGGGTCCACAATAATATAACAACGCGTCTCTCCTGATGTAATATTAAATATTTAATTTATTTTAACAACCTCCTTACTACACGGATACAAAATTTTGGTGTGAGAAATTTTTTATATATTGGTTGGGCTCAAACTATTCCATAAGTTTACGTGAGCTATTGAGTCTTGTGTCAATATTTCCTCTAGCCCTTCTATTATTTTTTAATTCAAGCTATAAATGTTTTTCAATAATTATTCTTCATTGTCCTCGAATCTCAGTCGGGTGAACTGGGGGTGGTTTTCCACTCTCCCTCCACACAAATGCGGGTTCACTTCCTCTAATTCCTAAATCCTTTAATGTAATTAGTACTTAAAGTGTATAATCCGAACGGGTAGTAAGAGGCGGTGTTAAATATTATTATTATTATTATTATTATTATTATTATTATTATTATTATTATTATTATAATCTCTCAAACTCATACATTTACTTATTTTCCAAACACCCTGTAATGAACAGCGTGCACTCCACTTGGCGAATCTTGCAGTTTACGACGGCCATAAACCGTCCTTCCCCAACTCATTTATCCCTTTGTGGCTGGTTAGGAGCGAACGAGAACGAATTGACAATGAGTTTTGAAATGCTTCGTTCGTCTATTTGGGAGTTGCATGAAGTAATATTCGGTGTGTACTCGGAAGTATGTACTGAGACCAAAATGACGGATTCATGATAGACATATAAAAAAAATCTACAGCCTTTGAAAGAATTATAATTACTTTGAAGGCCAATGAGCAAAGAGTGGTACTCTTTGGCATTTATGACTTTGATAAAATGAATAGTTAAGTAGGAGGCATATGTTTAGTAAGTTTTAGTGTTTTTTTAATTATTGAAAGCATTTTATTTCTGTTTTCATCCTTAATAGAGGTGTTTTTTTTCTATTAGGCGTGAACACTTTTAGTTTTATAAATAATAGACGTTTTCCTAGGAGATATGCTTAGTTTAGTTTTATAACTAATATAGGTGTTTTTCTTTCATCTCGGGAAGGTTGATTTAGAGGAAGTTAACCCGCATTTGCGTGGAAAAAAAACCCGGTTCGCACGTCTGAGATTCGAACATTGATCGATTGATGAACACGCTTTTGTTCAACTAAAAATAAAATATTTTTTACTTGCAAGAAATACGCCGTTAAAAGGCGTTTCATAAGGTCCAGGGTTCGATTCACATGTAAGAATGTCTGTGGGGGGATAACTGATTTTCAGCGATTTCAAAACAAAATTAAGATAGGTTTGTTTTCATCTTGGGAACGCTGATTTAGAGGAAGTTAACCCGCATTTGCGAATTAAGTTAATTAATACGCGTTTTTTTATTCTCTCTAAACTTGTAGAGCCAGGGTTTGTAAAAAACTTTTTTTTTAGCTTTCCCCCTAGTTATTTACAAAGTGTTTGTAACGGCCTTCAAGGAAGTATAACTAATATAGGTGTTTTTCTTTCATCTTGGGAAGGTTGATTTAGAGGAATTTAACCCGCATTTACCCCCGGTTCGCACGTCCGAGATTCGAACATTCTACTATTTGGTCGTTTGATGAACAGACTTTTGTTCAACTAAAAATATAATATTTTGTACTTGCAAGAAATACGCCGTTAAAATGGCGTTTCATAAGGTCCCGGGTTCGATGTCTGTGGGGGGAAAATTGATTTTCGGCGATTTCAAAAAAAAATTAAGATAGGTTTGTTTTCATCTTGGGAAGGCTGATTTAGAGGAAGTTAACCCGCATTTGCGTGGAGACAACTCCGAGCCACTAGCTTGTATGGATGGGTATTTATCACAAAAAAAAATATTTTGCTTCTAAAATTGATAACACGCTACTATTGTGAAAGTTGCAGACTTGACGTATGAATGGACCTACGAGTTATTAAACTAAATTAATTAATAGACGTGAAATAAACTCCGAACCGCTTTTTTTTGCATTCCATAAACACACAACAGTTACCGATACTTTCAGCGATTTCAAAACAAAATTAAGTTAATTAATACGCGTTTCTCTAAACTTGTAGAGCCAGGGTTTGTAAAACACTTTTTTTGTTAGCTTTCCCCCTTAGTTTATAACGGCCTTCAAGGAAGAAAGGCAATAGCACGTTGGGAAGTTTTTATGACGAGGGCAGCGACTACCTTTGTTCATGACAGGCTCTGTGGGGCTGACAGTGATTCATGTGTCCCCTATTTGCGGGATGTGGCAATTATCAGAATTTTCACATCACCGTTCAGCTCTGTGGGGTGAATTCCGGAAGTGAAAGCTGAGGGGAAAGGGTTGAACACACACCTGCGCTCACGATATATTCTTGTCCTGACGCGTCTGCCTGGCAACCTGGCGCCCCGAAGACCTCAATATCTATTCTTGGCTACACACGCATTGTCTGCCCGCCAACCTGGTGCCAGGAGGGGGAAGTGAAAGCTGCGGGAAAGGGTTGCACACACACCTGCTATTCTTGTCTCAACTCGTCTCTAAGCAAGAATCAACTGGTTTGCAGCCTGTATGGGGGGAGGGGCGGAGGGGGGAGGGGCGGGGGGGGGGAAAACCAACAGCGGAGTGAAGGAGAAAGTTGGCATTACACGACTGTAGCTCGATAGAGAAGGGTCGCAGCAACACGACAGCCATGAATAAAAACCCCGACACCCCCCCATCCTACCTTTGATAGAGAAGGGTCTTCAGCCATGGCACGAGGAACGCCTAACACCAACCAACAAGGCCGCCGTGACACTCCTAATTAACGATAATTATTTACCAATTAAGTAAGAACCAACACGTCCGCCATGACACTCCTAATTAACGATAATTATTCACCAACATCTACGTGGTTAGACGGCTGGAGGGGGAGGAGGGGGGAATGCCTGTAGGGGTGGAGGATCAGCCAATCAAAGAAAGTAGGTCAGGGGGTGGGGGAAAATAACAGCCAATCAGAGGAAAGTAGGTCAGGGGTGGGGGAAGCCAGGTCAGGAGGTGGGGGAAAATAACAGCCAATCAGAGAGCAGGAGGCGTGGTCACGTGACCAAATCCCACCTATCCAGCGTGATTTAGGTGGCCATCCTAACTACTAATATCATGTATTTAAGAAAAAATTATCTAGCTTCTCGATTCAAACTTTACTTGAATTTTTTTTTAAACATGAGATTCGATTCGGACTCGACATTTTTTTAAGGCATGACTGAGATTCAATTCGGTTTCAATTCAAGTCTGTTAGCCAAGATTCGGATTTGATTCGAGATTGAAAATTATGAATTTGAACAGGCTTAGTAGAAGTTCATATTATGTGACGCATTATTGTATTAATACGTTAAAACATTGTTTTAGTAACTTTTACGAATGTAAAAACACATAGGTGAGAGCTAAGATTGTATATATATATATATATATATATAGTATATACATATGTATATATACATATATATACATCTAAGATTATATAAATACATGTATGTATGTATATATAATATGACCCCAACAGGTAATGAAACGTGAACAAAATATTAGCTTTCGTATGATATTACAGTATTTCCTCAAATACACCTGACTGACCAATCGATGGCTGGCTACTGACCTCATGTTCCTAATGAGGGTATTGATGAGTAGAGATGTTTGGATATTCTAACTCCTTCCCACTTTCCCATCAGTCCACCAACCAGCCCCATATAATATTATTTATAATATATATATATTCTTCCTCAATGTCTAGGCTAGTCTTGCATTCTCTATTGGGGGCTTCCCAGCAAGTACCTAATAATCTCCTCGACATATACTCCCTATAACTCCTCCAAAAACAAACAATTGACAATGGTCCTGTACGATCTATTTCAACTTCATGCCATTGGGAATAGGATGAAGGTTAATTTTAAGAAGTTGCACTATGGTACTTTCTTTGGAAGAAGATCAAAACACAATGGAGTTAAAAACTCACCCTAATGCTTTCAGTTGGGATGGAACCCCTGACTCAGAATAGGGGCTACCATCCTTTCGATCTCACAGCTTTTGATCGCCATATACTTGCCAAGACCTCTAACAGGATCTGTTTATATTGACGCTACTTGCCGCTTTCAAACAGTGCGGATGAATGATTATCTATAGCCCTCGTTAGCTAAACAACTCCCAGAAAGTGTTTGATGTTTCTGCTAGATGCGTAATTAGCCAGGGTGTTTTCCTGCAGGTGTTGAAACGTTTGTGTTAAGATGACCTACTCGTGTTGCCTTGCTGTAATGTTTGCTGAATGTAACACTCAACTTGATATCATAGTATTGGCTGGCAGCGAATCTTTGTGGTTTTGACAAATTTATTTGGTCTAGGGAAAGAAGGTGACCTGGTGGTCTAGAGGTAAGGTGTCGGACTTCTGTGCTGGGGATCCGGGGTTCAATCCTCGGTCCCGGCACAGATTTATCTGATTGCCAAATCCTTCCTTCACCTCTGACTAGTCGTAAATTAATCACAACTTGTGAATGTGTGGAATGCCAGGCCTCCACCGTGGTTCGGATCCCACGTTAAACTGTAGGTCCTCCATTTAATCAAACAACCACCCTACCATTGGACATTAGCGTATGTGCGTACAACCCGAACGGGTAGTAAGACGCGGTGTTGATAATAATAATAATCAAGGGAAAGAAACAAAATAACGAATATAAAGTGACATATTTGAATGAATCTTTAGTTAAAACCAGCTATTCATGTAAGCTCGGTAAAGTAAATCTTTTACTTACTCGGTTAATTCGTTCCAAAGGTTTCAACGTGAGTTGAGCAGCCGTGTAAGTCGAATGGGACATATATGATCGTTTCAAAGGATAATTAAACAAACAAAAGATAGACATTCACCTATACTCACAATTAAAATTTATTGATACAAACTTGGTACTAATGATATTTTGCTTTTCTCTCAAGTGAGGGTATTCTATTATAATGTATAATCCATTGTAAAGTGGTTAGGGATTTCGGCACTTAGCTATCGACTATTTCAGATACATTTTATTTTCCAATGGTAATTTATCTTAGTAACAAAAATTCATTTGTTTGCTTAGTCTTTCAAGGGCCATATCTAAAAGAACATTTGAACAACTATTTATGTTACATTTTTATAAATGTACACTCTTTCCACACCTAATCCTCACAATTTATTGACTAAGAATATTTTATAATAATTGTCATAACAATTCAATATTATAATTTGAATTTTATTTTGATCTAACACTATTGTGATTTTCCTATTTATCAATATAGACCTATAATTAATTAATATAACAGTTTATTGTCGAGACAAGCCATCGCTTTAAAGCTACAGGACTGTATTTTATTAAAATTTGTCCAGGTAGGTTTACTGTGGTCATACTAGCTTCTAATAGGTTTAAAATTACTACTTACTATAGGCTTAGCCTAGGTTGTGTTTTTTACCAATTATTATTAAAATGTACATAATATAATGTACTAAGTTTATATTGTCACTATGTTTAAATAGCTAACATAAGAGCATCCTCTTAGTTACCAAATTATAAATAAGTATAGTGAAGTTTAAGAAACCAAAATTGTAATTAAAATTGTATGGATCAATTTCCATTGTAATCACTATACTTTTAGGCTGTAAACAATTTGAATTAGTATTTTCAATTTTTGAAAAATCATTTTTGTTAAAATAAAAGTTTGACATAATTTTTTTAATTATTCTTGTTTTTTATCTTTAGCTCCGGTCTATTTTTTTTAATACTTTTTGGGATTTATACACAAGTAACGAAATTTTCCGTACAATTTCCAACCAATCAGCTTTGAGGATATTTGCTTCCTTTTGAAGGAAAGGAAGGTTGGGCGGACTGACTTGCTCTTCCCGTCAACACTTTTCGTGGAGTGAAAGTGCTAAGTAGAAGTATACCTGGTTTACTCCTTTTCTTTTACTTAGTGTGAGAGTACAAAGGGCGTGTTTCGGGTGAAATGAGGGCTGGCTTATTATTAATGTAAATTGAATCATTTAATCGTCGAAATAGACTTATAGCCCAAGCGTTGTATTAAAAAAAACATATAAATAAGATATTTTAATCGCATATCTAAATACTATATCATGTATAATATACATACCTAATAATAACGTTCCCCTACGGGACAGGCAAGAAACTGTGCATATAGTTCAAATAACAAGTATTCCGTACTTAATCCATCCTCAATAACTTTCTCCACACTTCCTTATCCTTGCATACCTTCTTCGTTTCAACAACATCCATGCTATTTTATTCTTGAAACACTTAATGTTTCTTTTTTCAACAAGTTGGTCTACCACATTTAACCACATCTTACAGGGCCTACCACTTCCTTTTGATCCACACACTCTACCTTCATATATTTGCTTCATCACTCGATCCACACTAATCCTCTCAACATGCTCAAACCAACGTAAAGACGCTTCTTTCACATTTACATTTTGGATTCCCTTTCAAACTACACTACTTTAACACCTATTTGTTTTTAACTCCGTCCACACGAGTTTTTTCACATAAGTTTTTTGATGTCTAATTCCTTTAACTTAACCAAAAATATATCTGCATCAAACAAACCAACTTTTAATTTTTATATTAACAAACTACTTTAACCAATTCTGTAATATATTCCTTTCCCCTCCAAGTGAAAACATCCCGTCGATTGCCAAGAACTTAACTACTCGTATCTACTATTTTGCGTGAGATGGACTTGGCAACAAAAAACTTCAACAATGGAGGTATGATTAAGAAGATAAGAGGCAAACTAATTATATCAATCTAAAATATAAAATATTGTATTCTGTAGTAAGTGATAGACTAGCAGGGAGGTGAATTAAGGTCAAACTTCATTTTATACGATAGCGAAAAAAAATATTGAACAAACGAATTGTAGAGGTCAGTTTTTCTGTTGGTGATATCGGAACCTTGAACCTTCATGACATCTGGGGAACGAGCGATTGAGTTAGAACTTAGAAGTGAGGTCCCAGAGGGACATAACGTGTTTGGAGACATAAGGGTGAGAGCATCCCCTTCAATAATGTCACACACCCCTTTATTAAAGGCAACAAAACACGACCAACCATAGGCGAGGTCACCTAGATTAATATTGATGTTGGAACAGAGATGTCTTAATGCGGCGTGGCCATCTACATCTTATTTATCAGATGAGATAAGTTAGAGTAGCAGGTAGAGAAATGTGAGGGAAAAAAATTCACGTTTTGGAAAATTTTCCTATATTTTTTTCCAGAAAACTTTCCAAAACGGAAAATGTTCAATTATTATTTCCGTAACATAATTTCAACTGATTAAATGGTACTAATGTAATCGAGATATAAACATCCCAACTCTCAACGTTTATATCTTAGATTAATTTCGCCTAAAAGCGTTGACACCAGACACATCATCAAACGAGTTCCAATAACAGCTATTAGCTACTACACACATGTAGCCCTTGGTGGCTGAATATGACAGTCATGTCGAGGGTTCCCCCATCTCTTAATTAGTTACTTATCGAGACTTTACTGGACTCCTCACATCTCGGGACATCCCCCGTCCCCTTCCATCAAGGAACTTCCCGCGTCTCACATCTCGGGACTTCCCCGGCCTTCACACTCACCGGTACTTTCCCTTCACGAGCTCCCTCCAGCATTCTTATTCATCGAATGTATGTGCCAGTGGCGTATTCTATGGGTATGGTAGTCCTGTACCACATACCCATGATTATATGGACTAGTTTATAAATCCAATGTTGTTTGTGCAAACCGTGTAAATAATAATGTTTAAATTGTGAATAAATATACATGTATAATGTATCTATATAAATTATTAATTTGTAAACTAATATTTGTTCATAATTCAAGAATTTGTGTTTTAAGTATATATTCCTCCAAAAGGGTCTTCTACCTACCCGGCTTATGCAGCTTAGGACCTGCTACTTGAAAACAGCAGGCCAAGCTAAGGAAGTTCTAATGACCTTGACCAATGTCTATGGGATTGCAACACTCCCCCTTGCTCCTCGCCAACAAACATTGGCCAATGAACTAGGGTGTTTACAACCCAGGGCCTGCTGAATACTTATCACAAGCAAAACAGTGTGCCAACTGTTGAACAAATATTCAAGAATCAAGATCACAATGATTATTTACTAGGCTAGTATAGCTCAAGTAAAATAAAATAAAATAAATACAAATAATATATTATGTGAAATAATCGTATAAATAACAAACTTTAAACCATACACTAATTAAATGCATATTTGATTATGTTAATACATTCTAGGCACATGTATCATCATGTATTTGGCAAGCATATTTACCAACATTTTAGAGTATATACGGGTGAAGTAGGGTTGGGAGTGTGGGGAATGAGGGGCTAATTTAACTTTAGTAGCTAGACAGTGTTTTTGTTTTTTATTATCAAATATTTATGGAGTTTTAACATTGTTCTTTGATTGTTGCTTATAAGTTTTTAATTTTTTGCAACATAAATTACCTAATTATAAGTCATTGTGATTTTAACTAATTATACTTCAAGGAACCCCAAATGTTAAGTGTGTAATTTCACAGTTTCAAAATGACTGATCAGAAAAAGGTAAAATAAAATTTATTTTCAGATATAAATGTCTTAGCAATAAACCAATGACGTAGCGTAGAAATATGCCTAATAGGGGGGGAAAAATCTCCCCTTTGATCCTGTTATCACAGTTTACGGATCTAAATAGCTTCTGGAGCATAGTTAGGATTTAATACATAGTTTTGGGCTCATAATTATTATTGTAACGTGAGTTTGACAATCCACCTTATTCCTCCCACCAAGTTCTGATGCACGCTTGATCCATGTAGTACTTCATTTTACTATATATATATATATTACTTTGCGTATTGCTACCTGCGAGTCCGACACCTTAACCCAGTCGGCAGTTTCCCTGCCCACTGAGCTAAGGATTCCTGGTTTGATTTCCGCCATGGATATTATTGGTAAGATTTGGATTCCCCCTTTCACGGTGATGAATTAATGGTCGGGGGCTGGGTGTTGTGTTAGTTCTAGATTTAAGTTAAGTCATGTGCTGATATAATTACTTGACTCAGAAAGTGCACGTTAAATAGATCAAATAAATGAAAAATGAAAATGCTACCTGTGTGTACTTGTAATTACACTCAACCAATTTAATAGTGCATGTCACTCTTATACAGTCAGGAGTGTGCTCATAACTATTAGCCTTGACATTTTTACTTAAATCTCAGATTATTTAGGTATTGCTATGAACAGCAATGTGCTGTGTTTTGATATTCCATTACAATTTCAGTAGTTTCACGTTTTGGGGTGTTTTGAGCATAGTTCTGGTGTACTTTTATTAAATCAGAATATGTAATAGGCTGTAAAGGTGGATATTGAAACAAAGATATAAATAAGTAAAAAAGGAGTGAGGAGGGGAGTTGGGAGTTGCGAAGTTTCCCAAGATAGAATGCGAGTACGAAAAAAACATAAATATTTGAAATCCATTGCTCTAAACTAGAGGTACTCATGTTGAAATATTTCCAGGAGAAGAATTTCCATTTCTTTATCTTCTTGGCCAAGGCTGGATAAGAATCGTTGACCCCCGAATCCTCCTTACAGTTTTAGAATACAGCATACCTATTAATTTTCTCAGAACACGCCACTGTGTATGTCAGTGTGATTCGAGTGTTCTACTTTTAGCGGTTGGCTTTATGTAAAATAATTTACGTTAGTAAGACGCTGCGCTAAAAAAAAAAGTAATAAAGAAACAAATAAATGCGAGCCTTTGTAAACCCGTTATGTTCATAAATCATACTGAATTTTTTTCGTCATCGATAAGTTGGCTAAAATAATTTTAAGGTCAATCTGACCTTTGTCTCCCCCCCCCCCCTCCCACATCCTCCATACTTCCTATCTACCCCTCTCCCACCTCATGCCCCCTCCTATTCTTAAAACCCACTCGTATCTTAACACTATATTTTGAAGTATAATAGGCTCTAGGTGCCCCATCTAAAATTTAACCCTTCCACCGCAAGCTGCTACTGCAGAACATTTTTCGATTCAAAATTTCCAATAAAATTTGCATCTCTAGTATCAGATCAGCTTCAATAAGCCTTAAAAGGCAGTCTCAACCAAAGGATAATAACTAACGGTAGATAATACAATTCAAACCAGGAATTGTATCAAACAGCGTATTTCCATTTATTTCACCATAAAACAGAGGGTTTGGGATCAACCATTCACACAAACTTACGATATTTTAGAAAATTTATAAAAATATTGTTTTAAATTGAAATAAATGGTACGGCGCACCGCACAGAATTTCTCACTTCTTTACCTGAAATTGGAGACCTTTACTTAATGATTGTAAAATATTTTAAATGAATAATATACACTGTTGCAGAAACATAATGAAAAATAAACATATTTCCTCAAAGAGTACAAATTAAATAAAATACTCTTTGACAGAAAAATATGTAGGGAAAATTAGCTTCTATGGTTACCAAAGATCATTAAAAAACACTCCCCATTTTTAGACCTCAATTTTAAAATTGTATTTGCCAATAGCTCAGAAACAACATGTTAATAAAAAATTATTTAAATAACTTAAAAGTTTTTTAAATTTTTAATAGAAAAACAACCTAAATATCTTAAAATGTTACGGAGACATGATAATTAAATATGCTACGACACAATCACACATCACAAAACTGGTAAGGTAGATATTTGGAACTAAATAGTTAGAGCCACTTTAAATAATAAATTTTTGAAAAATCAGTCATCAGTCCACTACCAATAAAAAGTCTTCACCAAAGAAAAGTAAACGTTATTTGATACCAAACAATCACCAGTATATATATATATAATATAAAATATATATATATATATATATTATAAATATATATACATATATATATATATATATTCAATTATTTAGAGAAAATCATTAGATCAATTTTCAAAATATTTCGAATTTTCGAAAATCATTTGTCGTTTAGCTACTGTACTCATTTAACAAATTTTTACCCACAAACCAAATATATTGCATTATTTTGAAGCTTAATCATATTCTAGATATCCATTTTAAACAAAATTGTTGTAGCTATTTTCGAAATTTTTGAATTAAAAAAACACTTCAGTAAACTACCCTTAATTTGGGTGCTAAACTCAAAATCAAAAAGATCTCCAGAATTAAAGTTCTACAAAATCTATATAGCAAGTATGAACAAAATCTATCGAACCTTTTCGGATCCGTGGCCAGCGACAGACAGAAAAACAGGCATAAGGACAGACCACATTTTAAAATCAGCTTTTTTTAGGTTTAGGGTTATAGATATCTCCTTCCAAAACCTTGCAGGGGAAACCTTATAAAATCTCTGGATAGCAAATTTTATCCAGATCGGTAAAATTATTTCGGCTCTAGGCCGAGATACAGACACAAAGACAAATTAACGGCTTTGCTAAAACCTCTTTTTCTGTTTGAGACGGGTCGTTAAACGTTGACATTTATCAAAATCTCGAGTTTGATATTTTGATTATCACAATTTTTTCGCTAAGGGATAGAGCGTAAGTAAAAGCTACTAAACTGATTCCAAATTTTCTGTTGTCAAATGAAAAATGAAAAAAACAGCACTTTTATAAGTTTTTTGGTTCGATCGTAATCTTTTTTAGATGGTCCCGCTTTACCAGGCCTGGGAGATGGATACTTAAAATTCCAACATATATGGAAGTAACACGCCTAGGATTTGTGACACTGTAATACAGTGGTTCTTAACCAGTGTTCCATGACCTGGTTACAAGTGTTCCGCTAGTGAAAGATGCCACATGACAACAGTTCTGAGTAATGTTAGCTACTATGATTCTAAAACCTGAAGACTACTACGTGCGTTGACTTCCAAATCAATAGAATATCATATAGTTTAAAGTGAAAAAATAACAACTGGACATGGGAATTTAACCCAGGAGCTTTGGTTTAGTACGCCAATGATCTAACCACTGAGATATCTAGGAATCGTTCCGTGTCCAAGACTATTCTTAACTCAAATATTAAGGTGGAGTCTGTTATGGACGTGAGGAAATGTGTGTTCAATTTAGACCACGAGATATCAGATAACATGATATGACATTAATTCGGTAGTTGGCTGTATGCTGTCAATAGAACAATGACAATTGTATGAATGCGTATATAATGATGTATTAAATAGATAAGCTACTATATATCTGAATATAATATTATTTAAATTGAAAAATGACACATGGACACGGGTGTTCGGCCAATTTTTCTTAGAATCTAAAGTGTTCCGTGACTTCCGAAATGTTAAGAACCACTGTTGTATTAATACATTATGAATGCTTAGTTTAATAGAAATATCCTTGCAATTATTTTGAATAAGAATAATCTGTATGATGTTGTTAAGGTTAAGAGCCTGTATCACTCTTGGAATAGCGCGAAGCATAAGTACACAGTACAGCTCAAAACTGACTGTCTAGTTTTGATTTTCCTAGTAGGCCTAGTCATACAAAACGGTGGAAATAGATAACTAATTTCTAATATTTATTAAATAGGCTACAAGAAAATTTAAAATCCTTAGTTTAATGAAAAATTATTTCGCTGATTTAAGTGATACAAAAAACCGAACTAAGATTAGATCTCTGGTTAGAGCGTAGTTGTATATCTAATATCCCATTACAAACTTAAACAAAAATAACAATACAAGTAAAAACATATTTTTAAGTGGTTTTCAGTAACACATGAGTATGGCAACCATTTTCTGCGTTAACATTAATACTAGCAAACACCATATTATATAATAACAATAAATAACTATCCACACAATAATTTGGGATGCAAAGTAGCTTTGAGCTCTCTTCCTCATGTCATTTTTTAGTGAAAATTTCAAATAAAAAAAACTTGTACCTACTTATGACACACTCCTAATATTGGACTAGGTAGCCCAAAAATGTCACAAATGCTATTATTAATTTTATATTCTCATATAAAAAGAAAGTATTGTAATTGGGAACATAATCCATCTCTTTAAGTTTTATGTGAACCCAAACAAACAGAAAAGTGTATTTTACAATTACCTTTGCCCCATATTTGTATGTCCTCTGTCCCTGGCCACGGATCCAAAACTTTTATGAGGAAAACTTATTTAAGGAGATTTTTTTATATATTTTTTATTTTATTCTAAACTATAATAATATAACTTAATATGATAAAGTTTGTGAGATTGTTTTTTACCATTTAGTTAACAAATGATAAACGAGATTCCTTCACGAATTACTTTCATGTAAATGAACATTATCAAGCAATGTTGAGTTTGACCGGTATCCAAATGATCCCTTATAGTACCTCTTATAGTAAATGAGTGTCACTGTTGCTGTAAGGATAACCAAAACAACACATTCCAAAACCAGCACACTCAAAATAGAGATGCATATTCCTGACGATGCAGACTCGACGACTTCGTTCAAAGCGATCACTGTAGGTGATAATCCAGGCGTTGTTGTAGACACATTAATTGTTCTTGTAGCGGCATAAGGTTCCTTGTGATCGATATTATCTCCGTATCTATGGTTTCTGCAGGTGGATATATACCTGAAGTTCTGCCTGCTAGTGGTGGTGAAATTTTTGCATGTACCGTTCAAAACCGCCCAAGAACTACCGGCGTATTCTAAAGGATTTTTGCATTCAACCGAAACGATCACTGTCCTATTTTGAGCCCATCTATAAGTACTTGCCAGTTTACAATCACAGGTGAAATCGTTATTGTGTACGTCGAGGTGAACGAGGCCATCCAGATGGGAAAAAGTCTCCTTTTCAAGCGTTTCAAGTTGGTTACCGTTCAAGGAGATGGTACTTAGTTTGGTAGTGTTTTGAAATATTTTAGAAGGCAGTCCCACAATGTTTGAGTTTGAAAGATCTAAGATCTTCAACGAGTTAGAGTTGATCAATGACTCTTCATTTGGAAGGTTAAGATGGTGGTTGTATCCCAATGATAGTTTGTTCAGTACAGAGTTAGCTAAGAAAGAATCTGGGTGAACGCATCTGATCCTGTTGATGGACAAATCGAGCGTGACAAGGTTCGTCAAAAACTTAAAGTCGTTTGGACTGACGGCATGGATTGCGTTGCGGCTAAGGTCAAGAGTTGTGAGGCTCTCCATGCCCTTGAAGTAGTTTCCATCCAGTTTCGACAGTCTGTTTGCGCTTATGGACAGCTCGTGTAGTTTATTGAGACCACGGAATGCGTCGATTTCCAACTCTTCTATCGTATTGGATCCAAATGATAAACTCAACAGGTTAGGAGTGTTAATAAATGTGTCCCTTTTAATAATTTTGAGAAAATTGCTGCTCATGCTTAAAAATTTCAAATTATACAACCCTTGGAAAGTGTACCGATTTATGTGTTCAATTGTGTTAAGATATAGATCCAAGCGTTCTAGATTAGACAAGTCATTAAATGATCCTGATTCGAGCCTTTGTATTCGGTTTACAGACAAATCAAGAAATTCTAAACTTGTTAAGTTATTAAATATTCCTTTCTTGATCTCCTCCAATTTATTACGGCTGATAGAAAGTTCCGTAAGATTTGTAAGCCCTTGAAAAACACACATTTCAAGTGTTACCAAATTATTTTCCGATAATTTTAAGATGTTCAAAGAGAAAAGGTAATTAAAAGATGATGGATTGAGCATTGATATTTTGTTTTTGGATAAGTTTACAATCCTGAGATACTTTGCGAGTCCCCTGAAAGCGTATGGCTCTATTGTTCTGATATTATTTTTTTCTAAAATTATCATATCAACAGCACTTAGCCCATTGAAGGCGTCAGATAGAATAGTGGATATGTTGCTGTTTGATATTCTTATAAACATGGTTAAGACGCTAAAATTCGCAGGAATCTCAGTTAGACCTCCTTCATCGCACGTGAGCGAGAATAAGCAGCTACAATTCTCAGGGCATATAACGGACGAATAATTGGCCCCGCGATCAACCGCAAGACAGCAACAGAACACCAGCCACAGAGTCACCAAATTTAACCTGAAACAACACTCACAATTACTTTATATAGTTGGCCATGAAGCATTTTCTACAATCACATTATACCTTGCAATATACTAGTCAAGGTTTGAATCTTAGTCGGGTGCACACGCGTGAGTAAGGGGGGTTTCACGTGTGAATTATAGGCCTAACTGTATTTTTCTCACTCTCTTCTCTCTCTCTCTCTCTCTCTCTCTCTCTCTCTCTCTCTCTCTCTCTACAGGCTAATACGGGTACGTTTCCTCTACTTTCCTAATCTCTCGTCTTGTTTGGTTTTCCGGTGACGGGAGGTTGAGGTTCGAACCTTCAGTTGGTTTTACTGGGGGTGTTTTTTTCCTCTACGGTTTCCCACTCTCCCTCTTTTCAAATATGAGTACACTTCTTCAAAATTATATAGGTATCAGATTTACTTATTAGTGAAATATGCAGACAGATGGGTAACAAATTATGTTAAGAACTATTATTTATAAATACAACTGCTAAGAATATACATGCTTATAAGAAGATACCATAAATACAGTAAAGACACGGTATAAAGGGAGTTTTTGAAACACAAAATAATTATTTTGCACTCAACAATGATAGCATTTTAACTGTTAATTTTTAAGTTTTGAAAAATAATGATCAAATGTGATAGTTGGATATCACATTATTGGATGTATGGATATGTAAAATTTAGATTATATTTGAATAGTTGGTTATCGCTATCTTTGGATTTTATGACAATTTTAAAATACCCAAAAGGTTGTTTCAAATTCATACAACTCATAAATATAATATGTGAATTACACAAGCGAAGTAAGTTTACAACAAAAGCTAAGAAAAACCTTTCGAATAGTTGAAAACGAAACTGATCAAATGCCAGAAAGGTCCGAAATTACCTTGAACGGACTAAACTACAAACTAAGTAAGATAGCCACCTTTTGGAGCGTTGAAACTAATTTTAATATTTAAATTGTGATTTATTATTTCAAAATATTGTTTACCGCAAAGCTAAGTTTAAAAATAACATGAGTTCTTTGTTCCATAAATAACCTTACATTTTGAGTTTAATAAATTAAAATAATACACGTGAAAATATTAAATTAACTTATTGTCAATAATGTGTATGCAAATTTTCGCAACTTTGTGATTAAGGGTATAAGAAACTAGATCAAGTATATCTTAAGTAAATACAATAATTTGTTGTTGGGATCTCCATAGAATACTCTAAGTTTAATGAGTATTATTTTTGTGGGTTTAAAGCGTCAGATCTGTTATTTTCAAAATAAATATGAGGAGAAATATTAAAATAACACCTTAAAATCGCTTTACAAGTAGTTGTATTATTCATTACTTAAAATATAGTCATTTAAAATGTGTGTACTCTTTGGATAGTAAATATTTAAGGGTGGGATCGTAATACAAAAAGGGTTAACTGTACAATTGTCAAACTTTTTGCTACACGGGCCACATACGGTATTTTACACATTTTCGTGGGCCAAAGTAATGTTTACCTGTTCTTTTTCTTTCTTTTTTTTAGCACCGTGTCTTACTACCCGTTCGGGTTATACGCTTAAGTACTAATTACACTAATGGATTAGGAATTGGGAGGGTTGAATTAAAGGAAGTGAACCCACATTTGCGTGGAGGGAGAGTGGAAAACCATTTAGGAAAAACCACCCCCAGTTCACCCGACCGAGATTCAAACCTCGATCTCCCCGTCCTCAGCAGTCGGGCTCAACACGACAAGCGCGTTAGCCAACTACGCCACAGAGGCGGGTTACCTGTTCTTCAAGTAGCATTATTATCGCACTGAATGTCTTGACAAACGCGAATAGATTACAAATTAAATTTGTTTCAACATGCAAATTTAGATTAGTCATATGGCCGGTCCCGTCTGTTAAAAAAAAAAATTATATTTATAATAATTAGTCAATATAATTACTTATTTTTAAAATTAGGTAACATCTTTCGAGGCTTTTCTTTTATAACCCTCTGCAGGGAAACTTAGAACTACCTAAAAATGATCTCAAGCCGTTCTGTTGTAGGTATAATGAATGACGCCTGCGACTGTAAATGAGGATTTGCAATTCCGACAGCATTATGGCTTGGTGTCATGGAGGGGAGGGGGAGTACAAGTGTGGACAGGAACTGGACAAGTCAAATATAGTGCGTGGTTAAGAAATAACAAAGAGAAACAATTAATTTGTTTTTTGATACAATCTTGGGACGGGACGGATATAATCTTGTGGCGAGCCGGATGTGGCCCGCGGGCCGTAGTTTGGAGACCCCAGGTCTAAGGCGTCACTATCGTACTATACTGGACTGCCGATACCAGGGAGTTCGGGGTTCAAATTCTGGTCGTGTGTACTGAGGGTGTTTTTTTTAAAAAAATAGTTCTTCCTCCACGCATGTTGCCTTCCCCCTCGGGAAAAATGTAACTTTCAATTCTAAGGTATATGACCTTGAGCCAATAAAATGTTTCACCTGCGGTGCATTTTTTTAATCTGCTATTCTAAAAGAAATTAAGCGGTGCTGTTATATTGTGCAAATTATAAAAAGTTTCCGTGACTAAATTTAATTGAGAATCGCTGATCTAGAAAATTATTATTTTTAGCCGGGTACCGAAGACGTGTATTTTTCTCGTGTGTTCAATTTGATATTAAAAATAAATTTAACTCGTGCCTTTTGGCTAATCTGAAAATAACATTGGTATTATAACAACTTAACGTAGCAGCATTGCACTTTTTCTTACCTGGTTTCTACGCCCGTGGTCATATTTTGAAAATAAGTCGCTCAAATGCTATCGTTATTAATTATGACACAAACTTGTTAGCAGCAGGATCATCACAAACACTACTTCACAAATTTCACTTACTTATGTCGTCAAGAGATAAAACTTTTCCTATTTGGTTCGCAATCATTTGGAATTGTGCCAGCTTAATAATAATGAACAATATTATAGCTTATCGAATCTTTATATACAAATATATATATACAAATATATATCACTGTCACAAGTATCACTGCCCGTAAGACTACGTACTTAAGTCACACAGGCCGAATTTGTGTACCAGCTTTGATGTATATCAGAAGCGCACAAGGTAGATGCATTAAAAGTGCACCATTGTTTGTAGTCTCTGAGTTTCATATGGCAACACTGCTCTTTGGTTCCTTAGCGAACGACAAATCTAAATTTCAATATGAGTTGTATTGTGTTTGCATATTAAACTAACCTAGCATTGTAGTTTTAGTATTTTATTGTAATCATTTTATACGGGAGCTGTTTACAATACATATTTGCCATGTTGTCAAATTATTCAGGGTTTGCATTCGCTTGGTATTAAAATATAGCTCTTTTAGTTTTATCCCAATTGGATAGACCTAAATTGGACTTTTATTCAAAAAATGTGTCTTTCTAGACCAAAAATAAACATTATTAGGTTTTGTCACGTTTTGTATTGCCAAAGAATAGCATAACAATTAGGGTATGTACATGCCAAGGAAAATGTCAAATAATATCTAGATATCAAGATTTAAAAAATTGTATCAAACCGTTTCTGATCCAGGCCCAAGGACAGAGAGTATTGTAAAAAATAATTTTTTGTCCGGGGCATATAAAACGTATACATTTGAGGTCAAAAATTTTATATGAGAGTTAAAAGGATTCGAAATAAAATGAGATGATTACATAATAAAATAAAACAATTTAACTAAAAATTTAGATTAAAAAAATAATCGCCTATAATTTTATTTTATATGCAATGCAAAAATTAGATGATTAAATTTGTTAGCATCGCATCTTACTAATCGTTAGGGTTATGCGCTTATGTACTCATTGCGTTGGTGGTTTAAGGGACTAGATAGGTTATATTTAGAAGAAGTGTATACACATCTCCGTGGAGGGAGCGTGGAAAACCATTTGGGGAAAAAATCTCAGTACATCCGACTGAGATTCTAATCTCAATCTACTCGTAATAGAACGTTTAGTCTACTGCGAGAGATGCGTATTAGACCACCAGGACACCGAAGCGGGTATACATGATTACTTAAATAAATAAAGAAAAAAAAAGGGGGGGGGGTATCACTCCAAAAAACCCTGGGAATAATTTCAACTTAAAATTAGAATTTAACTAAATCTGGATAGAAAATGTTGTCTCCTAAAAGCTACTCTGCTCATGTATTTCAAAATATTGTCGCCTATAGTGAAACCACAAATTCGATTAATATGCTATCTTCATGAAAACACACTATTGTCTTCACCTTCTCGTCACACGCCATTCTGACAGGTTGAAGTAATGTACTGTACGTTCGTGTCAACAAAAATAAGACCTTGCCGTACATTAGTTTGCATTTGAATTGCAACTTCGTAAAATAAAAATAAAAAATTCCTTCTCTATACTCGTCTGGGTTTCCGCATATATATTAATTACTCTAGTGAAGTAGGGATTATTAAAGTAAAGTTTTAAAGAAAATATGCCCAAATTTATGTGGAGGGAGAGGGGGAAACCATCCAGGAAAAAAAAAATCCTAACTAAACCCTGCTGTAATTCGAACTCCGACTTCTACCTAATTGGAAAATCTGATTAAATGTGTTTGACATATATATCACGTTCCTATTGATATGAGTTGTAAAACTTATACTGAACTTGTTGCTATAATGTAGGACAAGTTTTGACAGAGGAAGGACGTAAATAAATGTTAATGTGAACTCACAAGAGACTTAGGCGGACTTTAAAATACTATTTAAGAAAATTAGAAGCACAAAGTCTTACAAACAATACAAACTATAATATAAACAAATAACACAGTGATAATTAACATACACAAATAATAAAAAGTAAAAATATTCGAATCATACATTGAGACACACACATAATATAATATCCGACATCAAATAAAACGTCAGGAATACACACACAAATATACACTCGAATGTAAATAATTAATAATGCAACGCATGACTTAACAAATTAAACAAAACATCATATTATGAATAGGACGCCACTTGCATCGGTGATCACACGGGTCAAGGTGTCAATATTGTTTCGTCTGGTTTCCCGGTGATGGTAAAATCGAGGTTCTAATACTACCCGAGTGTACCGAGAAGTGATTTTTCTTAAATTGTTCCCCACCACCCCTTCACCTAAATGCGGGTACATTTCTTCTAAGTTTTACATTCCTTATCTCTAACCCTTCAGTGTAATTAAATACATACAGCCCAGATAGGTAGTTGGACGCGTTGTACACACAATACGACGATTCCTGTTCTTAATGAATAAGTGGTAAAGGGGGCCGACTACAGCTCAAAATAAAGCCCAGATGAAACGTTAACGTTATATTTTTGTATTAACTAGTTTGTAAGTCATATATTTAAATATCTTTGAGTTAATAAAGTACACTTTAAACACTCCTATAAAAAAAGTTTGGTTTTAATTAGCTCCACTATTAAATTCAAGGAACCACACTGTATTGTAACATGAATTGTAAAAATAGTATAACATATACAATAACTATTATTATATAATTATATTACAATACTACTCTAAATAATGTAAAATAATGTCGTAGTCCCAACTTTGACTAAAGGTGAGTGTACAACCGTTGTCTGTCAGTGTAAAGCCTGTCGAGTGGTAGGTAGGCAACCAGCCGTACAAAGTTGACATGCGGGCTGGGTAAACAGGGGTGAGGTTTGGACGTAATCATACGTTAGTGTGGGGGAGGGCCACTGAAAAGTAAATATTAAAACAGAATTTGGAACGGAAGACGGTAGTGTTATAAAAATGTGATAACGACAAAATTGTTGTATGTATATGAAGCGCGAGATTGTCAAGAGAAACACACGAACAAGGTGAATGCTGTCGGAACGAGATGTCTAAGAAATGTATGTGAAAAAAGTTTGTACGGACAGTCATTGATAAATGGGTGCTGAAGGAGTGCGGTTTGGAAGATAATCCAATATGCCAATGTGAAACAAGCAGCTTACGTTGTTTTGCACATGTTGAGAGAATGAGTGTTGAGCGTGTGACCAATATAATATATGAAGGTAGAGTGTGTGGATCGAAAGAAAGAGGTAGGCCATGTAAGACGTGGTTAAATGTGTGAAAAAGAGAAACACTACGAGTTTTAAGAATAAATGAGCATTTATGACTCGGTGCATGGTTGTTGTTGAAGCGAAGGGAGTATGCAAGGATAGGGAATCGTGGAGAAATTTAGTGAGGATGGATTAAGTAAGGAGTTGTTTTTTGAACTATATGCACAGTTTCTTGCATATCCCGTGAGGGAACGGCGTGATTAGGTATGTGTGTGTGTGTGTGTGTGTATATATATATATATATTATATATATATATATGAACTGTATAATGGTATTATAATTTGTGACTACTTTTCAAGCTTACCTAGAACTGTGTTTATATTTTTATACCTATAAAATATTCAATTAACGACACTGTACACATCAATGCGGTTGACATTACACACACAGGTGTGTAGTCCCAGATGTGGCAGTGCCGGAACCCTTCATTTGTGTGTGTGGGGGGGGGGGGGATTGAGGGGAGTATGCAAACAAAATTAAAACAAACACACGCGTGCTCGCGTCTGTCTTTCATTTTGGTTCAAATAGACTAACCAGTATTAATTTTATTAATTTTCAATTACCATTAATTGAAAAGACAAGTTCCATACATACACATTTAAAGACCTAAAAAAAGTTTAATTTCCAGAGAAAATTATATTTTATGTTGATAATCAACCGGAGCGCCGTTCCGCTCCAGATCTATTACATTCCTGTACCCATATAGATTAGTCTTGAGTTTTTTTTTTACCAGAATCAAACCCGGTACCCTCACATCAGTAGGAAAAAACGCTACCTACAGAGAAAATGACTAGTTAATCCTTTCACAAAATAAAGTGGATTTTAAACTATGGTAAGCAGTACAGCTAAAAATACTTTTATAAAAATGTGGTTTGTTTGTCGTCCTCTTTCCAATGAACAATCAATTCTCACATTTATCTAATATTATTATTATTATTATTATTATTATTATTATTATTATTATTATTATTATTATTATTATTAGCAGCAGCGCGTCTTACTACCCGTTCGGGTTATACGCACTTACACTAATGTGTGTAATGGTAGGGTGATTGTGAAATGAAATGAAGGACCTACAGTTTAACGTGGAATCCGAACCACGGTGGAGGCCTGGCATTCCCCACATTCCCAAGAGGTCTTGTCAGAGGTGAAGGAAGGGTTTGGTAATCAGATAAATCTGTTCTGGGACCGAGGATTGAATCCCGGCCGCCAGCATAGAAGTCTGACACCTTACCCCTAGACCACCAGGTCACCCAATCTAATATTAGTCATCACAAGTTATGCTTAGAATTTAAGTACACTTTTCTCAAAAAGTGGTAATTTTACATACTACATTAAGTAAACGTTAGAGATGTACCGATTCAACAAATCTTATTGCCGATTGTTCAAAATAATCGTTCATGCTACGATTATTTACACCGATTAATCCCGATTATCGTTTATCTATTAATTACTAATGGGAAATATGCTTAAGAGAATGATAACAGTTAATGTAATTAATTTAAAAATACTGTATGCATACAAAAAGATATTTTATGCATAACCGGCGAAAGTTGGAACTAGATTGTTAGTTTTATCAACGGCATGAAATTATATTTCTTTACCTTTATCGTGTAATCTTTGCATAGCCCGAAACTCAGATGACGTATATGGAGGGACTCGTGTTATTTACTTAGCAGATACCAATTCTAGATCACCCTTGTGGTTAAGCGATGTGTGGAGGAGAGCGGATGGAAGAAAAAAAAAAATCGTGCCTATAAGAGGTGAGAGAAATTGGAGGAGATAATTGCGGCGAGAAAACTTATAGTAGCGAACCTACCAGGGAATCCACCAAAATACCAAGATAGAGCTGGGGCGAGTTACAACATAGACGTGACATTTCAAAATCAAGAAGCTGGGGAAATGGTTGCTAGCTGGAAAGTGCTGGATGGAGTGACGATCAGTGACCATAATTTGATCACCTTTGAAATATAAGGTAGAAGGCAAAATCAGATAGACATGGATAAAAGGATAAGATACAACATAAGGAAGGAAAACTGGTACAGGCTAAGGGGGCTGCTGATGCTGCCGCCTGAGGTCGCTAAGGAGGAAATGTAAATATCACCACCAAAGAATTTAGCTGGTCAGTTCAGAGAGCCATGAGGGCATCCATCCCAATGGTGAAGGATACATTGAATATAAACAATCGACCATGGAAGGAACGACTTGGTAGACTCCGAAAGGAGATGAGGGTAGCACGAAGGAGATATCAAAGGTCTATAGATCCTGCTAGTCGTGAACTGCTCCTCAATGGGTATGGACGGAAAAAAGAAGAGTTTGAATCCACCCTGGTGATGGTGAAGAGAGAAAGCTGGGAGCGATATGTGCAGGAGGAATTGAGAAGTAACATATGGGGAATGCCGTTCCAGATAGCTACAGGAAAGGTAAGGCCCCAACAATTATCTCGACACTAAGGGACACCCTACTTCCAGATGAAGACGGAGAAGACGACGAAGGACAAGTGATAGCTAGACAGGATATGACGAGTAGTTACGACCATTATGAGGTGACAGATCCAGTAACCCAGGATGAGGTAATAAGACTTGTGGCTAAAATGAAAAAGAAAAAGGCACCTGGACCAGATGGGATCCGGGTGGAAGTCCTTCAACAGATCAGCAAGCAGGTAGCGCCCTTCTTAGTTAGATTGATGAATGAGTGCGTGGCTCAAGGCGACGTACCAAATATATGGAATCAAAGTGAGGTAGTTATCCTGAGTAAGGGAGAGGATAAGGATCCTCAACTCCCGAAGTCGTACAGACCAATATGTCTTTTAAATGTATGCGGAAAATTGCAAGAAAATATCCTGTGCAATAAATAGCAAAAACATAGAAAGGCTGTGGAGCTGCATTAACAGTACGATTTCAGGAGGGGCAGGTCTACGGAGGACGCTATCTGTGAGGCCATGAGTCTTGTAGATAGAGCTAGAGATAAATACGTAATGGGGATATTCGTGGACATTCAGGAATGTTTGACAACTTGTGGTGGCCGGTGCTATTCGGGAGGTTGAGAGAAAATATATGTCCAGGGAACCTCTATAGGAGTCTTATGGATTACTATAGGGAAAGATACGCGAACCTGAGATGTCCAGGAATGACAGTAAGTAAAAAATTTACGAACGGATGTCCTCAGGGGTCGGTCTGTGGTCCGATCTTTTGGAACTTAGCCCTCGAACCTGATTTAGTGGAGATTGAGTCACTCCCTGAAACGGCGGGGGTGGTTACCTTTGCGGACGATATACTCATTATAGTTGAAATAACATCTAGAAGAGAATTAGAAGCCAAGAGTGACGCAGTTCTTACCGGGCTGAGCTCTTGGTGTAAAAAGGTAACACTTAGTTTAGCTCCTGCAAAGACAACTTACGTGCTATTCAGGGGGGTACTCAAGAGAAACCCGAGGGTTAAGATTGACGGACAGACGATAAGACGAAGTAAGGATACCAGATACCTGTGCGTGATGGTGGACGAGAGGCGCGACTTCATGACGCGCGTGGAGAACGCACTTGGAAAATCTTTGAGAGCTATGAATAAGATCCACAGGGCAGGGCAGATTTAAACTGTTTATGAGGCTGATCAGATTATATTTCACCAGGCTGTGTTGGTCTCCATTGTGGGCTATGGAGCTGGCGCGTGGCCTCATCGACTCAGACTGGTAAGAATCAGAAGGAAAATCAGAAGCCTTCAGAGAAGTGTACTTTTGAGGCTATCTGGAGCGTACAAGACTGTTGCCAGAGACGCTTTGTGTGTAGCCTTGGGTATCTGGCCCTTAGGCTTAGAGGAGAGGAGGAGGACGGCGTTGTTTTGGATAAAAAGGGGAATATGGAGAAAGTGGCTAATTTCACGAGAGCAGGGATAACAAGGGGACTTTAGGTCAGGAAATATCTTGAAGAGGAGTGGCAAGACGAGTGGGAGCGGAGAAAAACAAGTAGAAGAACGCATAATATATTTCCAAGCGTTGCTGAAAGGATGGGAATGGTGTACCTGCAGCCCTCTACAGGTCTGGTACATTTTATTACTCAGCGTGGCTCATATAAGGCCGCTCTCTTCGCTAGACGACTCGTAGACACAAGAATTTGGGATTGTGGTAGGTAGGCGACGCCGGAACACGTCGTGCTGGAGTGTATTGAGACGTTGGAAGATAGAATGAACCTACAGATACCGTTGCAAGCGAGCACGGTTTATCACATATGGCGTGACGGGGACTGATGGCGTCTCCTGGATGCAATCGCGGTTAATGTGTCCAAATACGGAAGAGTACTTAACTGCAATGAAAAATAGAGGACAAAATATACTGGTCAACTTAAGACAAGGGTACAGAACGGAGAGCGACAGCGACATGACAGTATACAGTGACGTTACAACAAATATGGATGACACATAACGGTACGACTTTAAATCAATAGGTGTGACAAAGACAAACTGGATTATCGGTTGGCTGGGTAGAATGTAGTGGGGATCTTCAGGCAAACTGGATTCTAGCTGAGGGGAGGAGTGTTCTCTGGATTCCAGTAGTGGGAAATGCTTATGAACTGGAGGGTGCCTTGATACCAGTAGGAAGTACAAGAGAACAACATCTTCAGACGGGAGAATCAACACCTCACTCATAGGGTCCAGCCCACTTGGCGACAAGTGGGTGATGCTGGGCTGGAGCTGTCGGGCATCTGGTCGGTCCCCCGGATGGCTGCTTTCAGTTCAGAAAATGGATCGGCGATAACTGAAAGACCCTGCAGCCAATTATAAGGACTTGTATTTAGGTTAAGGTAGTATTAAGTATTTTTTATAAATCTTTAGGTTAAGTTAGTTGTAAGTCCATAGGTGATGATATTGTGGGTAGTAATTGGAGCGACATCTCCGGTAGGGCGCCTCCTCAGGCGGCGGGGAGGGAGATGCCTGCCCCCACTGGGGCTCTCGCCGATCTGGGGATTATTAGATCCAGAGTGCGAGGGGACACCAAGCGGGGCAGGGTACCAGGGGCGGACCAACTAGTAGGTTAGGTATAGGATAGGACAAATGAGACTTTTAGATTTAGGTATTTATTCTAAATTTATTATTGTATTAAAAAAATAGCTAAAAGATGTAGATCTAGGTCCCAAACTGCATGCTAGGAATCGGGATAAATAGTGTGAATAAATAAATTAAATAAAAAACCCAGATGCAGTGTGTATATAAGTTTTTTGTGATTTTGATCAGTACTCTTTAACCTAGAAAATTTTT
The DNA here is from genome assembly GCA_039000515.1 of Timema cristinae. Taxonomy (NCBI): domain Eukaryota; kingdom Metazoa; phylum Arthropoda; class Insecta; order Phasmatodea; family Timematidae; genus Timema; species Timema cristinae. The sequence continues at coordinate 51,591,188 of JBCFYV010000003.1, forward strand.
ATTTAAATTTTACTTTAAAAATCAACAAATCGACTTAATAATCGCCTATTACGAATAATTGCCAATGCACTAATAATCGCCCGATAACGATTCATCGGTATCCGCATCAATACACCCTTAGACTAAAAATTGAGTTCACCATATTTTGAAATCAAATACTTTTACTCTTCATCTTAGGCTTGATGGAGTAGCTATAATGTAAATCTTAATAATAACCTAATTATAACGAGCTCACAAACTATTTTCTAGCCCATTTCTGTGGTCAAATGGTCTAAGGCGTAGAACTGCATTATACTTGACCATCGATGATTAGGAGATAGAGGTTCGAATCTCGGTCGGGTGCACTGGAGCTGGTTTATCCTAACTGGTTTCCTACTTTGCTTACACACAAATGCGGGTAAAATTCATCTAAATTCAACTTTCCTCACATTAGCATTATTAGACCATGTATGAGCCAAACAAGTACACACATGGTGACAAAAACTAGAAAACTTCTCAATACAATCAATTACTTACTCTATGGTGTTGTCTCTTCCCTCACAAAACTTACTCTATGGTGTGATCTCTTACCTTACAAAACTTACTCTATGGTGTGTTCGCTTACCTTACAAAACTTACTCTATGGTGTGTTCACTTACCTTACAAAACTTAGTTTATGGTGTGGTCTATTACCTTACAAAACTTACTCAATGGTGTGGTCTCTTATTTTACAAAACTCACTCTATGGTGTGATCTTTTACCGTACCTATTTTACTCTATGGTGTGTTCGCTTACCTTATAAAACTTACTCTATTGTGTGGTTTCTTCCCTCACAAAACTTACTCTGTGGTGTAGTCTCTTAACTCACAAAACTTACTCTGTGGTGTGGTCTCTTACCTCACAAAACTTACTCGATGGTGTAGTCTCTTCGCTTGCATTACTTACTCTATGGTGTAGTCTCTTCGCTTACATTACTTACTCTATGGTGTAGTCTCTTCACTTACATTACTTACTCTATGGTGTGGTCTCTTATCTTACATATACTTAGTCTATGATGTGGTCTCTTACCTCACAAAAGCTTACTCTGTGGTGTGGTCTCTTAACTTACATATCTTACTCTATGGTGTAGTCTCTTACCTAACAAAAACTTACTATTTGGTGTGGTCTCTTAGCTTATAAAACTTATTCTATTGCATGGTATCTTACCTCACATAGCAAAAAGTAATTTAAGATATTCAAAAACAAGTTGCTTAGGATGATATTTGGTCCAAAAAGGAATGAGGTTAATGAGGAGTGGAGGAGCTTACATAATAATGATTTGAATACCTTGTACTCATCACAAGACATTGTTAGGACAATCAAGTCTCGTAAATTATGGTGGGCAGGACATACAGCGAAAATGACATCTAGAATCGTATTGTGTAGGCCTTCTGATTCGCAAACTCTTTGAGAAGATCTAGACGCAGATGAAAGAATAACATTGGAATGGGAGTAAAAGAGATAGGGTGTAATGAGGTGGAATAAATAGAGTACTAGCTCAAGATTGGATAGATAGCGTGTTTTGTAAGTTTGGCAATGAATTTTCGAGTTCTTAATGCCATAGAGTAAGTGATGAAGAAACTCTTTTAAAATTAAAGTACAGTAGTGTCTCGGAAACTCAACATTCTGTTGAACTCGACACGCGCACGTGAACACAGTTGTTGGCGCCAGTCATCACAATCCAAGGTCATTCAACTGTGCAACCTCTCAATTTGTATGTGTAACTCAAGTGGAGCAGTTGTGCTGTAGTGTTTTTACAAGTGTTGTGTTTGTTAGTTTTCCAAGTCTGTCACATGTTATTTGAATCAATACAATATTATATGTACAGAACTGTACTGCATTTCTGTATACTACATATAAGTATATACACCATTATATTAACATGTAATATATTGTACCATAGTAATACTACAGTACAGTACAACTGAACCTATAATATTCAATAATTTACGATGATTCATCCTTGTTTAGTAAACATTACATAGTAAACATGCATCTTATGCAAGTCAATTTGTAAAACTTGACATTTCAATAACTCAACACCAACTCGGTCCATATTAGGTCGAGTTTCCGAGACTCTACTGTAGTTACTTTTTAATTACAACATGGCAAATTCCTTTCTGTGATAATTTTTGCTATGACGCCATTATAGGCCCCATACTTTCTTTAGAGGGCAAATTAGAGAAATGTGACCTATTATTAAAGTAATTAAATAGGTTTCAAATAAATTATTATGATTTGAGCACATAACATTTATGAAAGAATATTTTATGCGGTGCATTTTTTTAACTGGTCTTTGAAGACTACCTTTGATAAGTTTTTATATGGCACACCATATTTTCAGCTTATTAATGCAATGAAATGGACGGCTCACAAAGTTGTGTCCCAACTATTGCAAACTTAAGTAGGAAATGTCTTAAGAGTTAATTCAGAGAAGTAGTTTATGTTACCAATGTTATTTAGTTATGATCAATAAACTAAGTTTGAATAAAAGCATAAGTTATAAAATACCTTATAAAAGAGATCCTTCACCCACCTTTTGTGCCCTTTGAAATAATTATATTTAAATTCTTGAAAACGTTTTAAACTTTATAAGATAGATTTGTCTATTATTTCAAGCATACAGTACACTTGATAGAATTACGTTTTTATTTTTAGTCATGGGAAAAATAAAGATTGTTAGTTAAAACATACTTTTAATTAACAAAGAATAGTGGTGCTTCCTGAATTTAAAATAAAACCTTTCATTTCAATAAAATTATATCCACCAAAGATTAATGCAAGCTTGAATAATGGTTTAAAGAGCTAAAACGAGATATTAAGACAAAGATTCAATGATTTTCTTTAAATAATCTTGCATAAATAGTTTGTATGAGATAATAGCTTGAAAAAAAATTATTAATAAATAAATTCAAACTAAATTCTTCTTCCAACATATTCCAAAGTGTAAAAGGAAGGTGTTAAATATAACTGTTGTATCTGTGAGTATCCATTCAAACATTATGTCTCATCATGCTTAATCTGAGACATAAGTGATCAGTTAGTGGCATTTTGTTTTAGTATGCAATTTTCTCATTCAAATGATTCAAGCTTCACAAAGTTGGTTTGCAACAAAAGATGATATGATGATACAATCAACTTTTTTTTCTTTTTGAGTCAACAACCCAAAGGTTGGTTCAATGCGTTTCTCATCCATCCAGAGCTGGCCATGCACTCAGGCCTTTGGATGGTTAATGCTGTTCACACCACCTGATAGAAAGCACATGTACTAAGGAAGTTCACAAAGTGCAGTGATTTTCCGTGGCCTTCCATACTGAATTTCTATGAGTGAGCATAAAAGAGCCTACCAATTTTGCTGGAAAGGTATTTTCACATACCTTCCAGGGGTATTTTACAGAACACAATTGACATTAAGATTAATGAGTTTACTTACCCTCCAAAATAAATTGTGATATGAATTTTTATTGTTCAAGAAAAATCAGTCAACCTCAGCAGGGTGTTAACCCATTAACATGAAAATAAGAATATTGTTAGAAATAATTTTAAATAGTAAAAATATTTTTCTAATTGCAGTTGTAAATAGTAAATACATATTGAATTATTTTTTAAAACGATTAACAAAATGATTAATATTTAAAAACGCATCTTGAATGTTTTGTATATAATTGAATTGATAGGCATTTTCAAAATATTTCCCCTCTAGAGATCAGAACCATATAAATTTATGAAACAAGTTTAATCAAGTCTAATTTTATTTTATTTTTAACAATATAGATATAAAATAACATTAATTAAAAAATTCTTTTTTGAACGATATAAACAACACAGGCGAGAAAAAATGCAAATGCAAAGAATAAGAGAACTTTATCTGTGAACTCTCGTCGACCATATTTGTCTAGCAGTTTCCCAGACTGAGTAATAACACTACCGGTGGTGAGAAGCTCTTGTTGAGTGTTTTGGACATTTCCTGATGAATTCGCTGAAAAAAAATATGTACAATGAATGAAATAAAGTACAATGCAAGAAATATTATAACTCAAGTTTTTGCATTGGTAGGTACATGGTATGACAAACATAGTATTTTTAAATCATATTCAGCAAAATTATTTGTATTTTTTTACTACACTGCAATTCGGGCATAAATACGATAACTATTAATCAATCTTCAAACCCATTTAATAAAAAAATGCAATTTGCGCTAGTAAAGATATGATACATCTTATTGTCAATGCTTATATTTATTATAAACTGTGAACTAAAGTTGAGCACTATTTGTTAGTTATAAATCACAAAAGTTAGTAATAATCACACATGAGTTTCAAATTAGCTTTAGAATGATGCAAATTGCAGGAGTACATTACCAGAGTCAAAACATTTGCCTACCAAGAGAATCTAGTGTATCAGCGCTGCGCTGTGTGGTGTCAGCAAGGTGTCTACTTATGGAGAGCAATTGCTCTGTCACATTAGAGGAAATTTTCACTAAACCTTTTTTGTCTTTCTTCTGTCTGCAAATGATGAAATAAAATTTAAAATATGTAGTAGAAGGTGTAGACGAATTAAAGGGAAATAAGCTATCTTAAGATTCATGAGTGTATCAATCATTAGGAACCGATAAATCTTGTAAATCCTTGATAATTAATAGTCTTATCTCGCACAACTCATTTTTTACGATGTGGGGAGAAGTAAGCTCTCAAATAATTTTGCTACAAGGACACTATGTTGGTATGAAAACAAGATAATTTATTTTAGATTAAAATAGAACTGTTGTGAATACCAAACAATATTAAACCTAAAATATGAATTATTATAAGGCTATTACAACTCACAAAACAACCTTAATGTTCAAGCTAAAGAAAACCTTCAAAAACATTAAAGTCTACATCGGTCGACCAAATAATATCATGACATTTACCTATGGCGAAGATTTGCTTCCTCAGATACTTCGTCAAATAATTCCTCCTTGTTTGACCGCTCAATGCTCAAAAGACATGCAACATTTGCTTTACGGAATGCAGAAAGTGTGCTGAAAATACAATACAAAACTCTTTAGTCCCAGCTACTTCTATCTAATGTAAACATTTAACTGTAATCAAACAAACACTTCTTGAAAATACATGTCCGAAACATATTAATTGGGAACCTTGTTGATACATCCCCGCTAAGTTAATAGACATGTTAAACTAAAGCACAAATCATTGATGATAGGGTTATTAATGAATTATTATAAATGCGAGAGATGCAAAGGATATTTTAAGGAAATACATCCACAACTGTGTGGAAATATAATATTGCAGCCTTAATGAAAATTTCAAATTATTATTCGGTTATTTCAAAGATTAGCAAGTTTATAACATAAAAGTGTTCTTTCTTGAGTTTACTTTGCTGTCCACTAGTAACTTTTTATTTCTACTTAATGATATTGAAAACAAAAAAAACTGAAAAAAAAAATGGAAATGTATGATACTAGGAACGTAATGATATTAGGAACATATGTTCCTAATATCATACACCTCAACTTCTTTTACAGTGAGAGTAAATTATATCACAAAGAGCTTCTGAAAATTCAGAAAACTTTGGCAAAGGCAAACAATACAATTATACAAAAATATAAATTATAAGAAATCTAACTTTATAAAACATAATAATGTTTCATTCTTGCCAGCAAAACTCACAAATGAGCTTCTTCCAATCATCGACACCAGAACTTGCTTGATAGCTCCAACTGGACATTTGGTGCATGTAATCCAATTTTCACCTTGTTTGTTATTAGAATAGCGCAATAAAAACACTAGCATCCTCATCACTCTCTTTGTCATCAGTTTTTAACCAAGGGAAGCTCTTGCTGGTCTTCATCACTGCTGGAAGAACTAAACGAAAGCTTCTTCTTACGATTTATGACTCTTCTTGGCTGCTTTCTTTGGGGCAACTTTTTTATTTCACACTTTCTCATTTGTTTTGAAGCTTTCTCCATAACCTGTGCACAGGGCTTGTTCTTGTAGGGTGAGCTTGAAGCACTGCTGCACTTTCAGTTGTAAAGGGCGACCAGTGTCAGGGACCTTCACAGTCGTGAGGCATGGAGTAGGACTGATGTCAGAGGGCAAAACAAAAATGTCAGCTGTCTCATCAGGAGTTGAGTAAGGTGTTTCATCCCACTTGGACCTGAAGTCATGGATCAACAATAGGTAAATTGCTTGAAGGCCTTAGAATTGGTTCATTTCCACTAATAGTTTGAAATTCATAGTCGTCAAAAATGTTCAGATTAATGGAAATTATCAACTTTTTTGGAAATCCATTTAATGCTACTGCAACGTTGGCGGCTTTAGAGTAAGCTTTGCCAAAAAAATGGAAAACTTGAAATGAGTCACAACTCTTGATGGCTTCTGCTTCAACCATGTTTCTATCTCTTGGGCATAGTAAGTCTTGAAAGGCTGTATGAAAGATAGATCTAAGGTTTGCATTTTATGTGTGCAATGTGGATGTAGGCAAACAATATGCACACCATTTTCTCAGGCAAGGTCTAGTTATTCAACAATCCTTGTATGCGAATAGTACTAGGAGTGCAGGGTCTTCTTTTGTTGGTTTTACATATCTCAAAAAATGATGAAACCATTGCGTAAACAGCTTTGTCTGAATCCATCCCGATTTATGGCATGCAGCAATAGTGCCGGGGGAGCGGCTTATAATAACTCTACTTTCATGCGAACTCTTGGGTACACAAGAAGAGGAGGGACAAAATGACCAGCAGCACTCATACAAGTTACAGCGGTAAAAAGAATCCTCTTTCCGCTGACAATACTGCCCCAACTTGTCTTTTCACTTTGAGAGAAGTAAATTTAGAAGTTTTATGTTGAACAAAAGACAATCCTGTTTCGTCGCAATTATACAAATTATTAGGAGAAAGATTTATCTCTCATAAAAATAGCTCATAAATGTCAAAAATGTCAGGTGTGAAACCTCTTACTCTTGCAGATGACGTCGCTTGAGGTTTACGAAGAGTTGGCTGAAGATTCCGTTTCAAGAGTCCATGAACTCACTTCCATCCAGCTTGTCCTTCTCTTTCAGAAAAAGGGTGCCATAGCTTATTCTTAATTGCCAGTTAATATGCTATTCTCTTTATGTCTTTATTAGTAAGACCAAAGAACTGTTTTTCCATCAGAAAGCAGTATGGGACAAGGAAATCTTCAATCTTCAATTTCTTTGGGTAAGACAGGTTTCCTCCAAGTGTTGAATTAACGAACTTATCAACCTCTTCTTCATTTCTGGCTTTGTCTTTTAGTGTGGAGTTTGAAACGTTGAATGTCTTTGATGCCTTTAATAATCCCGTCCTCCTAACAGCTTTCCCTCATATCACCTGAGTTCCATGCCTTTCGTTTCTTTGGCGACATCTTATAATGAATAAATATGTCTTACTATTATGCCAAATATTGCAGAGTGCGATATTATGAATATGCCTGGTGTGCGCTAATAGGCACACTGAGGAAAACAAAATGGGGGGCATGGTGAGTGCCAAGAAATGATTCTATGTGAAAACCAAATACATTATAATAAAACATGAATTATGATGAGTGTAATCCCGTAATAAATGCATTTTTCACATACCTTTCTTGAAGAAATAGGTGCTTCAATCAAACCTCTCTGAAATATCACAACTCTAACAAATTTTTTAACTCAAATAATGTCTGAAATTATAAACACTCAAAGATCAACTAAACTTGGTGAAGTTCATACATCATTAGCTACACATTCCACTAGATACCACAAAATGGTAGACCCTACCAGTCTAAAAAACTGGGTGTGCGATATTAGGCAAATATGCAATATTTGCACAGTCCCCTTATATAAATGTTTATGTAGGCCTAAAAGTGCCTTTCAACAATGGTAAAGTGTTTGCAACCTAAAAGTTAGAAACAAAAATTTATAATGATCTTTGTTTTAAAAAAACACAGTAAAAAAGTGTACATTAACTAGGAACATAATACACAAAGTAAAATACTTTCCAATTTTTTTTATTGGTGTTTTTCAGGCATTTTACATGCTATAAATTTAACTTAACAGAACATTGGTAACCAAATTATTAATTAGTCCTTAAATAATACATCTTATTTTACTTATATTCCATCTTCTCTTAGGAATAATATTTGTCCTAGCAACCGTTCTAATCATTCTTAGCATTAAGCTGCTCATTGCCAAATTAAACCAATGCAATTTTCTAGGGCGAGAGATTTCGACATTTAACCCAACTACAATGGTTACAGCCTTGTCATAAGATCAAGAGAATGCTTTTATAAGTTCTTAACGGAGAGGGGGAAAATCTTTGGCCTTTTGAAGCTGGAGTTTTGGAATTACTCAAGACAGCTTCTCGCGATACGGCATCTTCAACATGTACTTGAGATCCGCAATTTAAATATGTTATCATTTAAACACATTTTATTAAGTTATTTGATAAAATTTCTATTTAGAAATTACAGAAATCATTTTTGTTTAATAGTTGAAAAAAGTACATGCTTGAAAGTTGATTCACTTTATATATAGATCATGATGAATTTGCCATATCGGCACACGCATATCTTAGCCCGAATCGAAAGTTAACAACTTTGTCCAGTAAAAGCAAAAAAAAAAAAAAAAAAAAAAAAAAAAACTAATTATGAGGCTTCAAACTCAGATTGTGCCGGGGAGCTGCTGAGCTTTTACGGACACAAGTAAAACTACTTTTAGAAAACGAATATAAAAACAATATAATTTACAAATGAACCATAATGCTCTCTTTCATGCACCTACAGTGCAAGGTTTTTTCTTTAATTATTGCGAGGGCTGTAAGCAAGCAAACTGAATGGTCTTCACTGTCGACTGCTTGCACATGTAGGGAAATGAAACAACAACAGTACAGTCAGACTAAATAAAATTGACACAACCTAAATTTAAAAACACTAGAAATCAATTCAATTAAACTGGATCACTACAGGCTGTGAAGAGGCCAAGAGATGTTCAGATTGTCTAATAAATTTTGTGTTTGGTGGTAAGTAGGGATGTGAAAGTTAGATCTACCCATGAAATTGTTTTGAAGTGAAGTAAAGTGGCTCAGGACAATGACTAATGATCTGACCAAGTACATAAGTACATGCAGGATTTTGAACAAGAGTGGTGCTGCAGGCAAGTTTGACACAGCTTGTCCCTGGCATATGCAATCTGCAAGACCTTCTATCCCAGGAATGTTATAGGCCTAGTGTTTTATCTGTGAATTACCATTAATTGATATGTTTGCTCTGCCCCCAGCTTTTATGTAAATTTTTGTTTATCGCTTATATTGCAGCAGTCAGTACACATTGTATACAGGATGATTTGAAAAACTCTGTACAGATTTTAACAGGAGTTAGGGTAAACTAAAACAAACCTTTTTCACTAATGAGTGTATGGCTGCAATAATTCTATTGGGCAGCGCATCAAATGATTATTTTTAGCCCTCTTAATTTGTAGCGCAGACTTTGTACATGTTAACATGAAGTATTTCATGGATTCTGAGATGGTCGACATGCATTTAATTTTGGGCCCGAGTAATCTTTGATAATGTATGGCAATCAATAAATGAACATTGTCAGGCATGCATTACTGTTTGCGGTGACTTATTTAAGCAACTGATGTAAATTAAACGCTGTTCACACTTTCTGCCTTTCATTAATGCACCAACAGCGCTTTCTATCACCTAATGATGACTTCAGGAGACATGTGTTATAATAAGTTTTGTTTTAAAGTTCCTTAGCTCCCATTAAAGTTTGTATATAAAGCTGCAAATCATCCTGTAGAAATGAGAAAGAGGTTATTTTTATTTTTTCTAGCACTGTGTCTTACTACCCTTTGGGTTATTACGCCTATGTAATAATTATGGTAATGATTTGAAAGATTAGGAAGGTTATATTTATAGGAAGTGTACACACATTTGTGTGGAGAGAGTGGAAAACCCTTTTGGGAAAAACACCCTTATTACACGCGACCAAGATGTGAATCTCAATCGCCCCATCATCGGCGGTCTAATCTATTATGAGAGTAAAGCCATGCGGCCACTGGAGAGAGTTGAGACAGAGTTATCTGTCAGAACTTAGAATTAGGAAGGGGGGCGGAAATGACCAAGAGAAGTGGTATGAAAAATGGTGTAGGGTTGGGATAACATGGGGTCTTGGCCCTATCGGTCACCAAGTTTAGATTACCTAAGGGGAAGGTATTACTAAGCCAACTGTTGATGTTGGAGAGATATCTATTAACCATGCTGCCAACGAGTGATTAGTCAACTGCCACCGCAGTATGAGTTAACTGTGGAAAAAATTGAAAACATTATTTAAAGTACTCACAGAAAATGATAAGCCTATGTTTAACTAAGGGTTGTATACATAGTCGATATTTGGAGGTCAGCCAATCCCTCATTCATACTCTAATCCTTGTTGTTTTTTATATTGTGAGATTGGTTGAGTCCCAGGACTTGCCTATTTAAATACGACCCTTAAGGTGCGGCAGAAGGGAGCACGAGTAATTTTACAGTTTTTATAGCATTACATTTGTTTAGCCTAAATAAATCAAATATTTCTCCAGTAGCAATGTAGAGTTTAGTTTTCTGCACATGCTAATATCAACAGATCTTGAATATCTGTCAAGGGGTCCTGTAATGTTGTCAAAACATTTTAAATAAAGAGAAAATGTTTTGACAACATTCTAGGACACCCTTGACCGATATTCAAGATCTGTTGATATTAGCATGTGCAGAAAACTAAACTCTATGTTGCTACTGGAGAAATATTTGATTAATTTTTGCCAACATTCTATAAAAACTGAAAAATACTTCCACTCCTTTCTGCCGCACCTTAATCTCTAATAAAGAGTAGCCTAATGAATTAAATTCCAAAGCATCGAGACCAACCTTTCACACAAGTAGGTAATCAAACAACCAAATTTAAATGTTATATTATATAGAGGTGTTATTAACTTTACCTAGTAAGCTGCTCTTTGTGACTTGCAACTTCTCGAAGAAGTTCTATCCTTTCTAGAGGTTTTTCTTGCTCTTTTGCAAGAGACTCTAATCGGTCTATGTGTTTCCTTAAAGCTGCAAGTTTTGTACGGCCTTCACAATTAAGTTCATTGAGAAGTTCTAAAGGACCCGTACAGTGGTTGATATCCTAAAACAATACCTTTTCTTTAAACATAAATTACCATAAACAAATTATTATTATTATATAGCACCGCGTCTTACTACCTGTTCGGGTTATACGCACTTACGCTAATGTGTAATGGTAGGGTGATTGTGAGATGAAATTAAGGACCTACAGTTTAACGTGGAATCCGAACCACGGTGGTGGCCTGGCATTCCCCACATTCACAAGATAACTTGTCAGAGGTGAAGGAAGGGTTTGGAAATCAGATAAATCTGTGCCGGGACCGAGGATTGAACCCCGGCCGCCAGCATAGAAGTCTTGACACCTTACCCCTAGACCACCAGGCCACCACCATAAACAAGATTGAACATATTTTAGACCTATATCATTTTGGCATATGGCTGTGATATATAAATAAAAACATATGAATTCTTTAATAATTAATTATTTTATAGCCGCTTTTAAACAAATTATTAATTTAAGTTATATTTATTCGCTAATTAAACTTAATACTGTATTGATAAAAATGATTTTATAGCCCTTTTAAGAAAATCATTTGTTCGAGTTAGATTTATTTGCTGATAAACTAATGTATTAATAAATTAGTTATTACTATGTTTAAGAACTACTATGTTAAGAAAATACATACACCAAGACTCCAAAATACAAACCACTTAGTGAAAAAGAATAAAGAATACAGTACCATGGTGTAATAAAGTATGGGCACTTGTGAACTGTTGAATAAGATGTGGCGCTCAAAGAATTATCATGTAGATTAATCAATGTATTGAATGGTCTAAGTCGTCACTCTCACAATAGACTGGACTACTGATGATAAGACTAGGGTTTGAATCCTGGTCTGACATAATGAGGTCTGTGGGTGGTTTTTCTATGGTTATTCCAAATTATATCACACAGAAGGGTTAGCATGACAATTTTCGAAAATTTTAATTTTTGTATAACACACACACACATATTCTACTATTAATTTGACACTTTACCTGTATTAAAGCTTTGACAAGTAAATTATGATTAACTATTTCTTGAAAAACAATGTCTATCTCGTATGTATTTGTCATTGTTTCTACTTTTATTGACGTTTAGGGCAAAAACAACTTCTAAACGTAGCGATATAACATTTAAACATTTCATTCAGAGATAATATAATCAGCTTTTGAATGTTTAATTGTCATCTCCTAATATCTATGTGTCCTACAAGCATTTGACTATTTTTTCTATAGCTGCAAGATTTCTACATTAAAATGTTTATTTGTTTAATGCAGGCCTGCCAACGTTTCAGCCTCACGCACACGATCTCGAGGGACGTAGCAAAGCAATGACATACTAGTGCATTGGCGATTATTATTATTAAATCTCGATGCAAAATAGTTAGAAAGAATTTAATAAATGAATCACATTTTAGATTTTTAAGAATTGTTTATATTTATTCTTGGTTTATAGGCCTAGTTAATTTCTAATAATATATTCAACACTTAAAACATTTTTATAAAAAACCTAGCATATTTTTTTTTCATTTGTAGCTCAGTTAAAAAAAGTATCTCCTTCTTTTAAAAATCAACGCATACAATTCCAAATTATTAGTTAGACAAAGTGATGAAAATAAAAAAAGGAAAATACAACACATTAGAGGCAACATCTTTAGATATTTATGGTGCTAGTGAGAACGTATGAAGCAATAAGATTATTAAGCTTTAAAGCAGGCATTTAAAACTGGCCGTTTTAAATTTAATACCATCGTATATCTTCAGAAATGGTGTATTCTGGCCACCCTGAGATCTAAACACTGGAACGTTTGACTAAAATTTAATAATTTTTTCTGGATTTATAGATATATTTTAGATTAAAGGTTAAAGTAGTTTTAAATAATTAGGACAGCTCAAAACAAATCAGCCCACCATTTCTCGGTGGCTCAGTACAACCCTGCTTTTCAGTGTACGTTACTAATTTTGATTTAGCAAGGAAAATGTCGAAGTTCTACAATAATTAATAAACAGTTATTCTAGTTTTTATATATTATCAATTAGGTCCTTTTGTTGAAAACCATTGGTATTTTTCTTTCGTTAACACATTTGGGTGAGAGAGGTTTTAATTTTAATCATTAGCTATAAACCATAAAATTAATTAATCTGTGTTTATGGAAAGTGTATGCTGGATTTTAAGAGTGAATAATACAAACTGTGAGTATTTTGGTGATTTTTTTTGCACTACTATGGCTATCTATGTGCCTATTTTTTCTTTTTAGTGTCTATTTATTGCCTTTTTTACATTATTATGCCTTTTTATGAGCCTATTTTTGTGATTTTTAGTGTTATTTGCCTGCCTTTTTAAAAACTTTTAGTACCTATAAATTCGTTCCCTACTTATTACTATAATTGCCGCCATCAGTGATTGTGGGGTGGATTCAAACATAGAAGTTATATATAGCGCCTTAAATTTAACGAATATTGGGCGCGATTATGTGCAGCATCGAATGTTTAAAGGAGATGTGATATAAATTTTCAGAAGACCCAGATTCCACACTTATGTAGGGTTGATATATACACTTAGTACTATAATTGCTACCATCGGTGATTGTGGGGTGGATTCAAACATAAAAGTTATAGTGGATTCAAGTTGGTGAGTATAGGGTGCGATTTTGTGCACCATCTTATGTTTAAAGGCGATGTGATGTAAATTTCCAGAAGACCCAGGTCCCACACCTATGTAGGGTCGATATATACACTAGTACTATGATTGCCACCATCGGTGATCGTGGGGTGGATTCAGACATAGAAGTTATAGTGAATTCAAGTCGGTGCGATTTTGTGCACCATCTAATGTTTAAAGGCGATGTGCTCTAAATTTCCAGAAGCCAGATTCCACACCTATGTAAGGTCTGTATTTACACTTAATACTATAAATTTAACCATCGGTGATTGTGGGGTAGATTTAAACATAGAAATTATAGCGCTTTAAATTTGGCTCGTATATTCATTAATTTTTCTTTTCTTTTATTGATATTTATGAGATCTTTTTAAATTAAACTATTACATACTGTGCGCTCTATGAGCGATTTTAGAACCAAACTTTTCCATCTGCTGGTCTCTATGGGATATTTTAGAACTAGCCGTTTTGATTAGTTATTCTTCATTTTCCAATGTTGGCTAAAAACGGTTAACTTAATATCTTATACCCGTCAATGCATATACCAGTTTCATAAGGTATTTGTTTATACTTTAACTTGATCTATGGTTTATACTTTATTGTGATTGTGGAGCTTTTATGTCCACTGCTGCGTGTTTGTTTCGAAGCTGTAAATAAGTTAATTCTCTTCTTAAATTATATTACATCGCTCAAATTATTTCTTTTCGCTATGGCAAAACATCATCCTGATCTTATATTTTGTAGAAAACAACCAGGTGTTGGTAAGTTCAATGATTTTAGATTATATTTTCTGTAAGTTTTGTTTCAATGATAATTTGAAAAATAAATGGTTATTTGCTGTCGTCGCGTACACATTGGCTGTATATTTAGTACACTTGACTTGATGACTTTACAGTAAAGGCCCTGACACAGACTCCGTATCCGTAGGTCTGTGGTCCGTAAGAAATCGATGCTACAATATCAGATTGCTCTGGCCACAGAGTCCTTATCCGTAAGGGCGCGGACATACAGAGAGCAACGCGCAACGGCAACGCAACGAAAACTTTAGTTCTACTAGTTGCTTCGTGATAGTGTCTGGTTTCTAGTTGCATTTAATGTTCATATAGGATAAAACTTATTTAGTGTCAGTTTACGAGATGTCGTCAGAAGAGGAGGCTACCATTTTGTTTTACATTCAACGACGGCGGAAACGAAAGCGAAGGCTTCTCGGTTCATCCATACTTGACACAAAGGTGATGAAACACACGGACCATTTCCCTACTATTTTTGTGCCGATGAAACCTTCCCTTTAAGGGAATACATCATGAGACCCTTTCCTAGACGTAATTTAAACAATACCAGGCGAGTTTTTAACTACTGGTTATCTAGAGCACGTAAGAGCATTGAGTGTGCTTTTGAACTTATGAGTATGAAATGGCGTATTTTTGAAAAAAGAATTCAGTGTACACAAGATCACTTGAATGTTATAGTACAAGCAGCTTGTGTGTTACATAATTTCACAAGAATTAGAGATAGACACATGTCCATACCTGACGATTTTGATTACAAGAAACCGCGTGTTAGATGCATTGATGATGATCAGACCACTCGATCACAGTCGGTTCGTTGCAGGGATAAACTGGCAAACTATTTTGTAAACGTTTCACCAATGGGCTTACATGGTTGGTGATCGTTGTGCAATAGAATAGATATAGGTAAAAGGTATATAACATAACAATAATGGACAATAAACATCCTTAAAATAACTATATTGTGTTATACTGTGCAATTAATAAAATAATTGTTTTATAAGTTGCATTAATCTTTGTGTTGTTTTTCCACACACAAAACTTATTAGTTATAGTAAATTTTTTTTGACAAAGCAGAAACATAAATACATAGACAAAAAGGGCATATTTTCCAGTGGCGGCTCATCCATAAGCGTCTCGGAGTTGCAGAGCCTCCTTCAATTTTTTTTTAATGTTATATTTTTGTTTTATAAAGTTAAATATATAAAACTGATGATAAAAAATCTGTATCTATCATTTTTACTGACAATTACCGTGTTGTTTGAATAGACGGTCCTTTTAATAAACTATATTTTTTGCACCGCATCTTACTAACCATCCAGGTTATTCGCTTAAGTACCAAACCAAATACGCTAATGGGTTAAGGATGTGGGACTCGAATTTACGTGAAGGGAGAGTGTAAAACCATTTAAGAAAAAAAAAACTCAGTTCATGCAAACGAGATTCAAACCACAATCTTCCAATCCCCGGAAGTAAAGTCCTACACAAGACTGACACCTTAGACCACTATACCGCCGAGGTGGGTTTAAACATAAATAATGGTAGTAATGTGTTAAAAATAAATTATTACTATTGGGCTCATATTATATTGTATCATATAAACACGGATATTTTTCTACAACATGAACGAATATTATGTTATATTCTTCAGCAGCAGCCATTTCACTCATTTTATCCTCCACAGACACACAGAGCAACTAAGGAACTTGGTAAACTGGTTTACAGCATGTCGTGCCCGGGAAACTGGTGATGCGCGAGTTTCCCAGCAGTTGCGTTGCAGTCTTCCTCTCGTTTCCCGCAGTATAAACGGTTACATTCAACTCTATGTGCTCTACACGAGCAACTGCAGTTTTCGTTGCGTTGCCGTTGCGAGTTGCTCTCTTTATGTCCGCGCCCTAAGTCCTTACTCCGTAGAAGTTGCCCAACTTTAACTTTCTACGGACTCGTTTATACGGACTACCAATCACAGCCGAGTAAATATGCGCATGCGCCTTGAAATAAAGAAAGAATAGTAGTGATAGAATCCGTCGCTATGGAAACATATACAAAATGAAAAGATGGCTACACGCGAACCTATTTCAGAAACATTTTTAAAAATCTAAACACCCTGGGAAGAGTGGCTTCTAGGAAAGTGTTTTCTGAGAAATATCAAGTTCTCAGAAATATTGACTTTGCTTTTGTAGGTTCAACACCCCTATTATTTGGTTTATACTCCATTTACTAGCGTCATTACATTTTTTCTAATTGATAAATATGGATACTAGCGATTTTGAAATGGATTCTCTTATTGATTGTGTTCGGCAAAGGCCTGTTTTGTTTAATAAAAAATTTAAAGAGTTTAAAGACGCTTTAAGAAAGGAAAATGCCTGGCTATGTATTTCAGAAATCATTGGGATACCAGGTAACTTTTTGGCTACAAGTAGGCCTACCTTTACTTTGGAAGCCAAACCACTTTTTTTAAATGTTGCGTTTATTTATGAAAACTAGAAAAAAAAATGTATGCATAAATAGTTTCTACTCGTATTTTTTTTTATCAGGGTGACTCCTTTTTTAGGCAGTTATAAAATCCACCTGAGTTAGAAAAATATTTGTAATAGTGGAACCCAAACCTCTCTGTTTTTTAAGCCCAGTCCTTTATAGGCACTTAAAGAAAATTCATCTGAACTAGAGACATGTTTGTACTTCTGTAATACAAACCATTCTTTTTTTCTTAGCACGTCTTACTACCTATTCAGGTGATAGGCCTGTATACAAATTACTAATGGTTTAGAGATCAGAAGGGTTGAATTCAGAGGAAGGAATCAGGACGGTTGAATTCTGAAGAAGTGCACCTGCATTTGTGTACAGTGAGAGTGGAAAACCCACCCTCACTGCACCCGACCGAATTTGAACGGCGATTTCCCCGTCTTCAGGCTCTACATGCATAATGTATCTGTTCATATATTTTACTATGCCTAGTCCTTTTTTAGGCAATTAGAAAATCTACCTGAGCTAGGAACATGTTCGCATGAGTGGAATCTAAACCACTCTATCCAGATTGGGTGGCATTCTTTCCCCTGGTGTACATTGGCACATGTAATTAATATTGAAATAGGACTTGCAAGTTTGTGATAGCCGCAAAGGGCAGCACCACTCATAGGGGCTACCTAATATGTCAGTCAAAGCCCAAAGTTGTTTTTTAAATAATTCTGCTTTTTTAGCACATAGAAGTATCTTGTCAAATACCCGCCCCGGTGGTGTAGTTATTTAACGCACTAGATTTGTGTTGATCTTTACTGCCGAAGATGGGGAGATCGAGGTTCGAATCTTGCTCAGGTGAACTGGGGTGTTTCCTAGATAGTTTTCCACTCTCCCTCCAAGCAAATGTGGGTTCACTTCCTCTACATTCAACCTTCCCAATTCACAACCCATTAGCAAAATTAATACTTCAGTGTACAACCCAAATGGGTAGTAAGACACAGTGACAAATTAATTATTAATATTTTCAAATATCCCAAATGTAGTCTTCTATTTTTTTTTATCACACTGTCCTACTTGTTCAGGCATATATGTATATAGATAATTACTCTAATGGGTTGGGACGAGGACGAAAGCATTTTAGAGGTAATAACCCACATTTACATGGAAGAAAAGTGGGAAACCATTTTGAAAAACACCACCTTCAGTAGAGCCAACTAGGATTCAAACCCCGATCTCGTCTTCAGCAGGCCAGTACAACACGAAAGTGACGCTTTATACCATTCCGTTTCTGAACC
Source organism: Timema cristinae (assembly GCA_039000515.1). Lineage (NCBI taxonomy): Eukaryota > Metazoa > Arthropoda > Insecta > Phasmatodea > Timematidae > Timema > Timema cristinae. Next base: position 51,609,551 of record JBCFYV010000003.1, read on the forward strand.
AGGTTGGATTCTTATAGTGTATCGTTGATAATAATTTAGGGCTATTGAAAAGTGTATAAATAATTGTAAAAATTTAATATATCATTTAAAAAAATATTTGTGCAGCTGAAGAGTGTAAGTTAGGATGGACTCGACTTAGAGAATATTTTGGCAGACAAGTATTCTCAACAAAGTGGTTTTTGGTTTCTTTGATCAGCTGACTGCTTGACGCGCGCGCTCTGTGCTGTAGACTATTTTCTTTCGAATTTTTTGATTGGATGAAGTCTCATACTACCTCATTGGTTGAAACGGTCACGTGATTACGGAGACTGTGATCGCGTGTAGAATTTCTTATGTACCTGGAGCACGGAGTACGGACCACGGACCTACGGATACGGAGTCTGTGTCTGGGCCTTAACACACCCTTGAGTCCGCAGTGCTGCTTCCTACAAATGATCTTAGAAACTATTTTAAACATCATAATTATATCAGCCCGAATTAGCGTAGGCCACTTACATCTTTGAAGTGACTTATTTTCATTGCACATGACAAATTAGACAAATTATTCCAATACAACACAATACAACTCTACAAAGCAACCAGTTTATTTATTCAAAGATCACATTTCTCTACGGGTTCTCTCTCTCGCAGACAAAAAATTAAACAAATGTCGATCAAACACCGCGTGTCAAGGGTAACTTACTGTCGCCCTTGGACTCAATCAAGGGTGTATGAAGGGTGCATTAGCACACTTCGTGACTATTCGGACGGATCTGCACTTGATCATGTGATTGCTAATGCAACTACAGAGTAAACGTCAAGGGTCGACGGTGCATGAAGTAGACTATTCAGATACAGCCATTATAAGTCACTTAAAATATTTCTATCCAGATCGGAGAGCACGCAGGCCTGGATGTCAACCTCATCTAATTAATTTCTTTGTTCAAGGAAAACCAGGTTTTGAATCAAAAATAGTGTTTGAGATAGTTTCTTTAGGTTATTGTACCCTTCATATAGGAAAGTGGGTTCACTCACTCAATTTTTGTCTTTGTTGTATGATAAATAAAATATTTTTTCCAACTATACACACAACAAAAGCAAATTTACATCTTGCCTATTAGACTATTTCCTGGACATTGAAAAATTAAACCTGGACACAGGAATCAAACTCGGGACATTTGGCTTACTCTGCCAATCCTCTAACCACTGAGTTATCCAGGAATTATCTCATGCCCAGGGACATTCTTCACTCATATTTTAAGGCAGAGTCTGTGATAGACGTGCGAAAATTGTCGGATACAAATGTGTGATTTTATTAAGATCACAAGCTATCAACTTTGGCTATTTGATTCTTAAATATGCAATCCCTTACATTTATAATATTGTACAAGTGGCAGCAATAAGCCAACTACCGAGTCGAAGGTGGCTGCATGATCTGATAGATCGTGATCTCAATAAAATCACACATTTGTAGCTGACCATTTCTGCACGTCTATCAAAGACTCTGCCTTAAAATATGAGTGAAGAATGACCCTGGAAATGGGACGATTCCTGGATAGCTCAGTGGGTAGAGCATTGGCGTACTAAACCAAAGGTCTTGGGTTCGATTCCCGTACGTACAGGTGTCATTTTTCAATTTTAAGAAGAGGATATCTAGATGGAGTAATCCTCACTAAAAGCATAAATAATAGCTTTGTCTATTTAATTCCTAGCCTATTTATTTATTGTACTTATTTTGGTAAATTTTGATGAAGTCAAGGCTAGTTTGCCTTGTCTTACAATTAGCCAATTGATATCAAAATTAAGAGTATTATAAAATAAAATAATTGTAGATTGTTTAAAACATTTTAAGAACAGTATTTTAGTAC
>JBCFYV010000003.1:51611497-51676671 GCA_039000515.1 Timema cristinae
GGTTAATTGAAGTTAATTTCGAGTTTACGGAATAAATATGTTTAACCTCCATGGATAACGCTAAGTTCACAGTTTATGTATTGTTTATCTTGTATATGGGGTTTGACTCAAAAAAAGGGGAGGTGTGTGTGGCGTGCGCATTGGGTGGCGGGCTCTGCAAACTGTAGCGCTTGAGTCGGGGTCGGCTCAGAGTGGGCTGACACGACGTGAGAGGTCATGATTAACTGGCCTGACTTGAAAGAGTCAACACCTCTCTGCGAATGGCTAGTCTAGATTGGGAGTTGTTGACCAATGCGCACGCTCACGAGTCGAAGGAAGCCTCTTTTGTGTTGTATATTCTATAAATAAATTATACAAGTATCTTTCCATCCACGGCTTGATTATTACTTCTAATTAAGATCCTCAGACAAACGGATCCGAGCATAGCACAGTACTTGTGAGTAATCTGGTGAAAAGGAATTTACATTTTGAAATTGGAGCCAAGTATATTTTAATCTTATTTATTAATGGGGCCCAAAAAATAGCGTTATTTTCTAAGTCAAGGAAAAAGTGATAAATAGATAAAACATAAACCTAAAAATCAATAATTTGGATAGGACTCATAATCATGTGATTTTACGGTTTCAACAAGTTTATTCCTTCACTTGTTACATACCATAATTTTTTGTGGGTGTTATTTAAAGTTCACTTTCAAAACTGATTGATTATATGAGCAGCAAACTAACTTAATTCTAGAAGAGACATAACACCTAGTCACCTGGCACTTAATTCATCACTGTGAAAGGGAAAGCTCTAAGTTTACAAATGATAAATTTTTTGGCCATGCCGAGAATTGGACCCAGGATCTTTACCATATTTACTCGCAAATAAGACTCTTCCTATTTTTGAAAGGGAGGAGGGAGAATTGCCTCATCACATATTGGATTCAACTTCCCTTTTAAACAAAATATTATCGTTAGATTTTACATCAGGTGAGAGGACTGCGGAAATACCAGATTTCTTTCTTTAATCTTTTAAAAAGCTTTTAAAGCTGAATTCCTTATACCTGCATCTCCACTTAGGTTGAACGCTGCCCAGTGACATAGATTAGACATAGATTTATATCACAGGAAACAAGTAGGTCTATCTAGTTCAAGATTTTTTTAAAGTTGTTATAGTAAAATAACTGTTTTTTAATCAAGTTTTAGTTTTTTGTTTGCTAATCAATTATTTTATGTTTAGATTCCCTACTAATTTTTTTAGATCTCCTTAATTTCTCAGCATTAAAATTAGTAAAATCAGGATCTTATAATCAGGGGCGGATTTATGCATAGGCCTAGTAGGCACGTGCCTACAGCGGCAGATTTTAGGGGTGGAAAATTTGAATGGCGAAAAAAAAACATATTTTTCTGCCAGTTAAAATAATTGTATGACTTAATCGTGTGTGTGATTGTTGTAGTTTTCTGTATCTGAGTGCCAACATGACAGAGTATCACCTTAATTCACTGACAATTGTCTTAATTGAAGGTCACTTATCGAATAAAATAAATTTGTTTGGCCTCATTGACCAGTTCACTCAGCAGAAATTAAGGCAAAAGATACCATAGACTATTTCTTATTGTGTAAATGCTAATATTTTATCTGTAGTAACATGTTATACAGTCTACTAATGCAAACTTTATATTTTTAAATTATATAATATTTGAATTTGTGTGTTGTGATAGTGTAAGAGTATTTATTTTGATGTTTTAATTCTTTGCTTGGATTCTTACTACTTTTAAAACCTCACTATAATAAATAAATAAAATAATGTAAGCATTTTTTATCTGTCAGTTCATAGATAGCACTTGTGTATATCGATATATATATATATATATGTCGGTGTCCTAGGAGTTATAGGGGCGGGAACAGGGATTTAGAAGTCTAGAAATCAAGTTTTTAGGAAAAATAGGCACTAATTTTCTCGTACCTATGGGTGGCAGAGTCGTAAATCAGCCCCTGCTTATAATTTCGCGAGTAAATATGGTAGTTCAGTAGTTTCAAGTGTTTTCATATGACTATCTTATTCATGCTGCAGTGTATGTAGGCACACTGACTGGATGGGTAGTAATTTGTGGTTAATGCAAAAAAAAAACTCTTTTGAGCTTTACTTTTAAACACAGTTATTGTATGTTGATTACATTAACTCATACTTTTTGTTCTTTAAGTGCAGTGTCTAGTTTGTTGGTCTTCTTTTGTAGTTCCTTCACTTGGTATTCCATAGATGAAAGTTCAGCTGCCTTCTCTTCAAGATTGGACTTCACTTGATCCATTTCAATTCCCATTTTCTCCTTGAAACGTATTTCTTTTGCCATCTCATTAGCTTGAGTCTTTGCAAATAAAAGTAGTTAAAAATTTATTTTAAAATAATTGATATATAATAATTTATAGTTTTAAATTGAATAAACTGTTAAATAATACATATTATACAGTAGGAGCTAAAAATAAACTGGCACTAAAACTAAATCATTCTAATGTCTTTGAAATAAATTGTGACAAAATGTTGATGCCAAAATAGTGACCAACTTAATACAACGTAAGATAAGCAACCAATCAATACACAATCCATGGATTTGGATGGTTTGAAAACTAGCTCTTCCCAAAATTAGAAATTATGTAGTTAAGGGGGTTTAGATTCCAAGTACATTTTACCGAAGATTAATGGAGCTACAAAATTAAATTTAATAAAAGGCCAAGATGTTTTGATGTTTGCAAACCATACTTCAGAAATTGTCTGCCTACCATAAACAAACAATTATGATACAAATTAATAAACTAACTATTTTGAGATTGCTCATAAGATGACTGGCTGGCAAGAACATATAGTACATTTCATTTAACTTAAAATTAGGTTTATCCATTGAACATGTTTACAGTAAGTTAATGATATATTAAGTGCATCATGATACATTTCACTTAAAACACAAGGAGAACCTTTGTGTTATGTCATCATTACATTACATTATATTACATTAAGTTAAGTGAAAGTTTAATTTATTGCAATCCTGATATCACCAAATTAAATGTAATAGCAAATAATTAATTGAATTCACAATAGTTATAGAATGATCACTATGAATGTGTAGGTTCATCAAACTATCACAATTCCTTATGGAGGTTTACCAGATTATTCGTTTGAATCCAGGATAAAGAATGTAAGTGGGAATGTGCTAGGTGCTAGTAAACTATAGTGATCTAAAATTTATATCATTTTGGAAGAGTGTGTGTGATCAATTTGCTACTAATTATAATGGCAATCAAAAAAGTAAGAAAGTGGTATAAAGAAAAGTTTTAAAAATACAAGTTGTTTTTAGGTCAACATTTATAAAATTTTACTGTTTTATTTATTAGGTCTTGATACTAACAATTAATAGTGATATCTGCAAATCCCATATCTTTATGTGTGAATATATGAGACTAGTTTTAGTAACTTTTTAAATTGTTGAATCCTGTTATTTTTACCATGGTCTTACTATACCTGTATAATATTGTTGTCAATTTACCAGGACCATACCCATTTTTTTTTAATCTGTGGGGTAGAGGTGGGGCTTGAACTCTTCCCTCCACTATGGGGGCTTGTGTAAAATTCTCACAGCAGGGAATGGCTAGGATATTTTTAACATTAAATCTCTGTTGAAACTATTTGAAGTTTTTTCAAACACAATTGAGGAGGTCGGGGTAGATTTAGATTTGACATATTTTATATATAAACTTTTATGAAATCCTCAAATCTAGCTATAAAAATAAAATAAAATAGATGTTAGCTACCCTCAAGGTCTTGACTGACTAAACAAACAACTTGTAGTTTAAGATATAACTTATCAGAAATCACTGTTATTACATTTTTTCATAAAATGAGGGTTATGTTTTTAACCTGATCCCCTCAATTGTGGTTTAGGTTTTATTTATTATATAAGACTACAATAAGCTACTATCCTAGACATTGAGTACCTAATTAATAATACTTTTAGGAGGGTGGAGGTGGAACCTCACAAAGCACCCCCCTTTGGTTCACTCCGACAGTTAACCTTGGTTGAATGCTAATGGAATTAACTTAAAAATTGACATGATTTAGGTTAAGTCTGAGAATCCCATGGCTAACCTCCAACTCTTGATTGAGCTCATGCAACCTTAAGTCGCAGAAGAGTTCTTGCGTTCCAAAGTATCCTGGTATTCCATCACAGTCCTCAGTTTCTCATTTAAGGCTATAAGCTCCGAGTGAAGTCGCTCTCTTTCTTTCATCAGTCCCTCCTTGTTTTTACTTAGTGTACCATACCTGTAATAATGATGGCTAGTATTGAATATGTCATATTTTATATTGTTAGGGGTGTATAACATTCATTGTTTGAACTGAATGATATATCAATACACAACCTACAAGCTAACTTGATTCTATAACAGACACAATGCCTGGCGCTAGACTGTTAACTCACCACTTTGAAAGACTAGGCCCTAATTTTTCCAATGATAAATTTATTGGTCACTATAGGAATCAAACCTAAAAGTCTAATTTGGTAGACCGATGCTCTATCAACTAAGCTAGGGTGATAATTGCCAGTTTATAAACAGGCACTGCCAAACAACTTCCCTAAGTACAAATATATTAAGTAGCGGGGATAATGTAAATCAGCAGGAAAGGTAGAAACAGTTTATAGATGGAAGTTAGTAAGTCAGGTCACAAAGGTAGTATTAAATATAGATTTTGAAATAAACCATGCATACTACACTATGTGTAGTTATTATAGAGTGGCCGGCACCCTTAAGTTAATGCTCCAAGGTGTGCTCTTCCGTGTCTCTTAACTGATGGCTTTAGATGGTGTTGAGATAGTATCAGTAGATTATACTTCATTGTGGCAGATTAAATACTTTTAGCCCAGCACAAATTAAGGTCAAAACTTGCAGTATTTTTTTGCATTATTTGTTTTCTTGTGTGACCTAGCAAACCATGGTTTGATTTCATCTTACTTAACAATGTATGGTGTTCTTACAACCAACCATTTCTCAAGCGTAATGCAGGTAAAAAAATATATTTTTAAATTCACCTATAGATAGTAATATAATACAATTTAGAGCTGATAAACTACTGATAATTGTCAGTACTAAATATAAAAATTGAAGGAAATTGAATTGTAAAATGTGAGAGCTCACTGGTCTGACTGGTCCAGTCCAAGTCTGGATTTCTGCTCAATATCGTTGCTGAGACGTGAAACTTGCTGTCGGAGATTATCTATGGTGTCTTGAGCATTCTGTTCTCGGGTGTGTGCAGCGTCAACCATTTTCCATGCTTGCTCAATTTCCTATGCACACAGACTTTGTTTAATATATAATTAATGTATAATGTGTAGGGTTGTGCAAAGCTTCCAAGTGAAATCAAAGATCAAATCTTTGTTTCAATTTCGACATCCACAATGATCAACACATGTTTGGAACATTTCCAAGAAAAAAATGTCAATTGATTATGAACAGATTTTATATATCTCACTAAATAAGACATATTTCAACAAACACTAATTTTTAGAATATTTACTAAAGAGCATAAAATAAATGAAATCTATAATATGGGCATAGATAAATTCAGATTGTCACCATAAACAAAATAGTTTTTTTTTTTTAGCTGTCTACAGTGGTGTAACACCTAGCACCTAGGCCCGCAGGGTCTGCAATGGGGGGGGTGGGGGGGGGTGCAATGTTATAAGGCAATATGGAACTTTAAATTACTATAAATCTGGTATAAAATGGAAATAATTGTAATCAAATAACTTATGTCTTGACCATTGACAATTTAGATAGTTGAATATGTTTATCATAAGGTGTTGTAAATTATAACTAAGCTATAGCATTATTTCATTTATTTCATTTGGTTTTAAATAGCGCATAACTTTTTTTAATCCTCAAGCAGTAAAGCTGACTAACTTAAGACATTCCCAACACAAAACCGAGGCTAAAACAGTCATTATAAGATGTCATTACTAAATTAGTAATTATTTAGGACCATTTATTATAACATTTATTATGCTGTTAAATGATTTAGAAAAGGGGGCTCGAAAATAAATCTTGAGAAGTGGCCCAAGCTTATTTTGTTACACCACTGTCTGTAAATATACCTAATGGGTAATTTAAAAATTAAAAATAGTGTCATGTGATAGCAACAAAAAAGTCTCATTCTCTATTTTGGCTTAGAATTTGCTTCACATTTAAATAATAATCTTCATGTAACCCTAATAATGCGTTTTCTTTATGAAAGCCTTCTTTCCTAAAATATATATATAGCTAATCAAAACCTTTATATATTTGAAACATCACAATTTGTATTAAAATCTACTTTATTTTTACTTTACTATATGATGAAAAACTGAAAGATTATAAATTTTAATCATCATTTAAGAAACATTGACAGAGCTATTTTTTGAAACAAAAACATACTAAGAATGTTTTAATGCACTTTTAGAAAATATCAAATGAAGATAAGTTAGTAAATATTAACAAAAGGCCCCTATTTATTTAATCTGTTAGCCGTAAAACTTTACACCATCTGTTTGAAGTGCAAGTTTCAGAACATACCCCTTGACACATAAATAATGAATATGCAAATATAAAGCTATAAATTATTAAAACTTTCTCATACAAGTATCAATAAATGCTCGACATGACTATATCTGCTAATGTAGCAAGGCAGCCATTCAGTTTTCTTAGAAAGGGCCTTATCTAACAGTCAGAAAAGATTTACTTTCAAGTATTAATAACTATAAAATTAAAATAATAAAATAGAAAAATTCTATAAATTTTGGTCACAAAGGAAAAAAAAATGTATTTTCTAAAAATCCCAGCCTTTGAAAATTGGACCGAACATCAAATTAAGGTAATGTTCCTCAAAAGTGGTTTAAATCCTATAGTATGAATAAAATTAACGAATCCATGTTACCTGCTTAAGTTCTCTGATTGTTTCTTGGTCACTTTCTGTAAGTTTAAGTGCAGCAGCCACCTTTGAAGCATTGGCAGCAATCTGAGCTTGGAGCTCACGATTTTTTTCCATAAGTCTTTTCTCATTGGAATGTACTTGGCACAATGCATCATAGAGCTTCTTATACTCATTGGTAAAGCTTGCCAGAGCATCATTTTTTTCAATTCTTTCCACCACCTGTAGTCATATTAATTTAAAAATAAGTATATAAGTAGATATTTTAATCAAACATTTTAATCCAATAAAAATCAGGGATTAGTTTGGTAGAGCATTGGCTAAGATTCATCTTCCAAAGTTGGAACATCCAAATATGACAAGATCAAAATGAAAAATTAATAAACAACACACTGACTTACAGTTTTATATTCATTTTCTAGAGCTTGAAATGCACTTGTGTCCTCTTCATCTACTTCTTCTGGCTTTGAATCTGATTTTGCTTCTGATGACTAAACAAATCAGAGAAAACTATCAAACTTACAACTTATATTTATGTCAATTTTCAACAATACAGTAATAGATATATACATATAAAATATTGCTCTACAGCCCAATGAATTTGAATATAATTTTTATCCTATCATTCTATGTACCTAATTAACTTGTGAATGGTGGTGATTTTAGTGTTTTTATTATAATATCACAATGTGGACAGTTGGCTGGTGTGTGGCAAAGGAAAATACAGAGTTTTCATAAATGTGTTTCATATATTACGATACTTAAGTTTGTTCTACCTTACAGTAAGTCAATTTTTTGAAGAAAAATACTTGGTTAACTCTTGAAACTTCAATACATAGTGAAAAAATTATAACCCTGAATTATAAAGTGTGTATAACACTTGGTAAAATATTAAAGATGTTGTCTAAACTTATTAATATCATTTGAAACATTCCAAGAGTGGCTCTCTTACATTATTTGTCTTAGCATATAATAATTTTAAATTTTACTGTTTAGCATTAATTTTCCAAAATAAAAGTTTGTAATAAATTTGACCCGATACATTTGTTTCAGGTTTGAAATATTGATTTGAATTGAAGTCACTGATAAGTATGTAACACATCAGTATGGTACTTTGTGTTTTAAGATAGAGGAAGAAAGAGTAATAAAATTGACAAGATCTAGTGCTATCGAATCAATCCAAATTTATACTTCACAAGATAAAAAAAATATTCAACTATACATTTAAATACCAACCAAATTAAAAAAATTAATTTGTATTCTCTCTTTAATACTGAGTAAAAAAGACCTGATGTTTGAATTTACACTATCAAAGTTATTAATGTTCCCAATTTGTCACACCTCTGTACTAGATAAAGCAAAAGTGAGGATAACCTTAGTCCTGAACGCACCAACCTATTTCTTAACATGAGCATGGAAAACAATTTGTACTTAAGGACAAGTTACAGTAGCTCCATGGCTTCTTTGGTGCTGACTGAAAGCTCACAGCTGATTTCTGACAGTCAACATTTAGGTATATAACTAAATTTTGACTGTCAGAAGTGACAGCTGCTAAACATATGTTTTTGCAGATCATATGGTTCGGTGTAGAGATACATAATTTGGTCTGTTAACTTTTCAAAGCCGTCAGCTGTCAGCTTTGAGCTGTCCCTCTGCACCAAAGAAGCCATGGGGCTACTGTACATATTATGATGAAGTAGAGACAGGAAAAATTAATAATAAATAAATAAATTATGAAACAAAATAAAATATTTGAGTTAAACTTCTTAGAATTCTAGCTAGTTTATATAATTATTATTGGTGACCTGGTGGTCTAGGGGTAAGGTGTCGGACTTCTGTGCTGGGGTCAGGGGTTCAATCCTCAGTCCCGGCACAGATTTATCTGATTACCAAACCCTTCCTTCACCTCTGACAAGATGTGTATTATTCACAACTTGTGAATATGGGGAATGCCAGGCCTCCACCGTGGTTCGGATTCCATGTTAAACTGTAGGCCCTCCATTTCATCTCACAGTCACTCTACCATTACACATTAGTGTAAGTAAATATAACCGAACGGGTAGTAAGACGCGGTGCTAATAATTTAATAATTATTGTTAAATAACATTTTCCGCATAAATACTTGGAGAAGTTCAATTATCTTTTATTAAGGTTAATACAGTAGTTTCAGGCCATGGCTGCTACCTAACAGTCTCACATCATCACATAATTGGATTGTTGTGTTATTTTCTCTTAAAAGTTTATCTGAGAGGTTAGGATAATAATAGCTACTTTTAAGGTATTGTACTCATGGCCGAAAAAAAAGGCCATACATTTCACATTTCGTTTGTATCCAAAAAAGTATTGAAGCTATTATTTCTGTGTTTTTTCCCCTCTTGATTTTAAGGAGCACTTTTAATATAAATAACTGTAAACTTTTTTAATACTCAAGTAATAAAGCTAGCCTCAAAATTTTGCCTAAGCATTTAACACATCTTCATGGTTTAAAATTTTATTGAAACTATTTGCGATCTTTGGGGAAAGGGTAAGTGGGCCAAATGCCCTGTTTGCCTCCCCTCTTTTATGCACCACTGCCACACTTATAAGGATGGAAAAATTAATGTAAAAATGTATGCAGAGCCGTCCCAAGGGGCAGACAAAGAGGGCAACCCCCTGGGGTGCCAAGCTTGAGGATACACTTTGCAACTGATACTGTCTTTAAAAAAAGTATATGTATATGAAACATTTTTTTTTTAAATATATAAATTGTTAATACTATTACGAATTAAATGGCCAAGTTATTATATTTGTTAGTTATGGTTATAGCTGCATCTAAATATCATAGTCTTTAAATTAAAAAATGATACCTGGACAAAGAAAGCAAACCAAGGACCTTTGGCTTAGTATGCCAATGCTCTAACCATTGAGCTATACAGGAGTCGTCCTGTGCTAAGGTTAATTCTTCACTGATATTTAAAGAATGTTTGAGGATTTTAAGGATCATGGATGTGCAGAAATCATCAGTTATGTATGAGTGATCAATTAAAATCATGGTATATCAGATAGCATAGACATCTTCGACTCAGGAGAAATTTATGCTGCCAATAGGATCAATTTATTAAATTAAATAATATCAGAACCAAATGATTGAAGAAACCATCTTTAGATGGACGATGATACCTGTGTTGAATTACCATCATAAGTGACTCCTCTGTTATATAACCTCATAGTTTTTAATTGGCTAGAATGATCCAAAAACTCCAAGAGATAGTCCAGGATTGCAGGATAGAGATAGCTCCATCTTATCTGTGTGTGCTTAGATGCAAAGTTTGAACTATCAGGTGAGAAGGGCAAAAGTTAAAACACAGGGATGTCTGGGGGATTGGAATACCCTCTCAGTTAATAGAGGGACCAGGGGGTTTTCCCCCAGGAAAATGATAAAATAATTTGAGGCGATGATTTGAGCGTTAATTGAGGTTTTTGGCAACTGTATTTTTAAAGTTGTTAGTAATTAATTTTTCAGGTTAAAGTGTTATTTGTTTTGACATTCACAATCAGTATGTGTAGAAAACCAACAAGTTTCACCTAGATCAAAAAACTCCAGACTTTATCACATAATCAAATTAAAACATTATCTATCCTTCTTAAGATGTGAATGTAAGGGACCTGAGAAAATATAAGTGGTTTTGCAATTGTATAGCAAAACATTTTTTTTGTCAAAAGAAATCAAATATTCCTTTGCTACAAACATAAGAGTTTAGTCTAATTTTCTCTTCACATGGTGACCTTAACTCTCTTGAATATCTGTCAAGAGTGTCCCAGAATGTAATGACATCTTTATATTTTCATTTAAAAAGTTTTTCATATGATACTGTTATGCTAATGACAGATATTCAACAATTATTGTTGATATCGCCATGTGAGGGAAATTAAAATCTATGTTTGAACTAAGTAAGTTTTTTTTTATTTTGGCCAAAAAAATTTTGCTAAAAAAAAACCCTGCAAAAATACTGGTCTTTTCTCGAATTCTCTAGATCCCCACCATAAGTTTCAACTACCGGTAGGATAGAAGTAGCAGCCTTAAAACTAATAAGCAGTGAGAGTGGTGCTACTAGCCAACTTAATTAACTAAGCTCTCGCTATATACAATCTACTACAGAAGATATCTCCTTTCAGTGTGATTTATGAAGTTGGGAACTTTTTAAGAGTAGAGGTTGGAAGTTTGTAAATTTGAAATTTGTCTGTACATGTCTTTGGTAAAGAGGTTTCATGGTTGAGAGTATTATGGTGCAGAGTAACGCTAGAATTTCCCAACTCAAGATCTCGACTCTCCACAAAATTCCAAACTTTCAAGATACTCCCCCCAATATTTTAGTGCCCCCTTCCACACCCAGCCAAGCGTGACGCCCCTGTGGGCCGTTTACAAACACATGGGTAGTTCTTTGAATCTTACCGATCATATAGTCCACTGTAGTCAGGGGAGAGCAAAGTTTTAGTAAGTTAAAACTTATTTGAGATCTCTGGATATGTTAGCCATTGAAAACAAAATTGCAAAGGATATGGACTTCTCTAAAGTGATAACTTCTTTGCAAGAAAAAAGGCAATTTTATAAGTATTTAATCAATGACTGAGGCATTTAATGACATATTATTAACATGTTTCATACACTTTATTTCATAAATATAAAGTGTAGAACTGTATGAATTTTGTTTTGTTAATACGAAAGTAGCCTAATTTTTGTTTTCTATTTTATGTTCTTATTTTCTTATTACCGTATCTTTATTTTATGTGTTTGATGACTATCACAACATAACACATATATTCACTTTTTTTGGTAGTCCTATTAATTGAAACACTAAAATTTGTATACTTTACAACAGTTAACGTGACTATTTAATTGACAATGAAGACAATGTTGAAATAATTTGTCTCTCTAATTTTGTTTTTATTTATCATCCTCAATTTTTTTTACAGAAATTCAAATAAACTCTAACATTATATTATATCATAATAATACTGACACAGCAGAGTATAAATAAAGAATAGAGAATAACTTTATATAACTTGCATAAAAATCCAAGCAGTAACCAATAAAAACAAAGGACAGGGACACCAATAATTCATTCATTTGTAATAATCTCCTTACAAGTCCATAAGATGTTAAAAAGAAGGAGGAGTCAAAATCAAAGGTTCCTGAATATAAAATTAAGCTTGCAGCAGCCCTGAATGCATGTCATTATCACTGTTATTAATGCCATGGTTAAGCTGTGAACATGCATGTATGTGATTTAAAAATTAGCCATTCATGGTTTAAAGTAAGGTAAAATAGGTTTAAATTTTGTTATATATTCTATACCTTTTTTGTGCTTTTACTACCAGTATATTTTTATTAGCACAGCGTCTTAACACATGTTCAGGCTATACGTGTATGTGCTAATTATGCTAGTGGTTTTAGGGGTTAGGAAGGCTATATTTATGGCAATGTACCCGCATTTGTGTGGAGAGAGTGTGGAAAACAATTTTTGGAAAAAATCCTCAGTACACCAGATTGAAATTTGAACCACGATCTCTCCATCATCAGCAGTCTAGTCTACTAGGAGAGTAGCCCCTTAGACCACGCAACCACCGAAGTAGCATAAATTTTATTGTAACAAAATGTGAAAACATATAGGGGGCCTATTCCCACTTTAGTCTCATTCATAAGAGGTGCATCATTTATACAAATTACGATTCACTTTAAAATTCAAATGGTTACCTCTTCTGGTGTTTCATTTTCATCCATGTTGATTTTTGAAACATACACACTATTTTAAAAATGCTTAATAATAGGCTTTAGTTAGCAAAATGCACACTGAGAAAGTATAATACTATATATATAAGTTAATATTGATTTGGTCAGGTTTCAGTTTCAATATTGATAGAATGCATTTTAATACAGTTTATCTCATGTTTATTTTATCTAAAAAAAGTTTTCTAAAACTCAGTAGGTACCCAACTAGATTTATTTATTTATAAACTTTCAGTTAAGGTTTAACAATTGGTTACCATAACAACCAAATCAGACAAAGGTATTCAAATCTGGTGGGTTCATTTTACCCTTACGGTTTTGTCTTTATTTTGGAAGTGCGGGTTTGGTATTCAAGCGCTCCTATACCTCAAGTAATGTACATTGGACATAATAAAAAAAAATAGCTTGTGCGTTCTTAATAATAATAAAAAAGTCATATATTAAAACTGTTCATACTATAGGGCAATAGTTTAACCTTGACTCATAGCTAAACAAGAATGGAACTAATCTAAGGTTCCTCTCTTCAGTCCAGTTTCCCAGGCCGGGATCACGATCAACTTGACTTTAACTTAACGTAACGTAACTTTAAAGTTGCTCGTGATCCTGGCATTAAAGTTAACTTGACTTAGAAAACAGATGTATGATCACGATTCACGTAACAACTCGAACTAAACATCTGCATTCTAGAGTATTATCTGTGATTTGTACTTGTTATACAGTGATGATATGTGAATGTTTACACTTTTCAATCAATATAATAAATATCTACTACACTTTTTTGATAAATTTAGTTCCCTATTTTAGTTTAATTATTTTTGTTTCAATGTCTGATCACTAGAACTTACGCTAAAGAGTAAACAATGGTCATAATACCAACAAATTAATTACTAAATAGCCCTGTTGGCGTCACTCGCATAATGATTGGCTGGCTATATCACGTGATACCCTTCATATTAACGTTCACTTGAAGTAAAAGACCTCCCAAGACATCTCTTACGTTAAGTTAACTGCAAGTCAGCGTTAATTAAGTGCATCGTGATAGCTTCCATTTAAACACACGAGGAGGTCCTTTACGTTAAGTTACGTTAAGTCAGTAAGAAATGTTACTAGAATTACTTTCACGTATTCATACGTCACGCCACCTGGTCTGCAGCTGTAAGTCTTTATAGATTTTATCAATCCTATAAAATAACATTACCAATACAGTAGAATGTTATCAATTTTGGCCGCAAAAATAATACATTTTTAAAATACCTACCGTTAAAAATTTGACTTGATCAGGATATAAGTCTTATCCTCATTATCACCTTCTTTGTCTATGATTAATTACATTCTTTTAAGTTTCATAGTAGAACGAAGTAAGGAAAGCTATTTCTCTGTCTTTTGTACATACACATCAAAGAAAAAAAAAAGGAATTCCAAATTACTTTTCTCCAACAATTCAAAACGAGTTCATCAATTTAATAGGTGACACTATACGCCAAAAATATTAAAATGTTTAAGAGGGGCAAAATATTTCTCAATTTTATCTGATTGTACACCAGATGTAGCCCATCATAAACAAATGTGCCAGATTATTAGGCACGTGAAAAATTCAGAGGGTGTTTACTCTATTGAAGAAATTTTGTTGATTTAATAAAAACTAGTAAAACGACTTGAGCTGGTTTAACTGAAGAGATTCTACAAAAAGAAGAAGCTGACGAACTTGATATTCATAATTTCCGAGAACAAACATACGATAGTGGTTCAAATATGGCAGGGAAGTATTAAGGAGTCCAGGCCCGTATACAAACAATTAACAGCCATTCACGTTTTATGCCAAGTGCTGCTCAGGTATTGAACTTGGTTGGTGTTCACGATGCTGGAGTGTCTCCTGATGTTTTCACATTTTTTGGGACAGTACAAGAACTGTACAAATTATTTGCTTTCAATGTCAAAAGGTGGGAAATATTATCCAACAAACTTTCTACCACTCTCAAGCGTCACTGTGATACAAGATGAGCATACAAATATTCTGTTGTTCATGCACTTTATTCACAGCTTTATAGTTGTCAAGGCCTTATAGAAAATAACAACCCTCAATTCCCTGACCGTTTATAAGTGGTTAAAAATCTTCCTAAACAAATTAATTTTAAGTTTGTTTGTACGTCTGTTATGTGGGTCAAAATACTAAATCAGATCTCCCGCATGAATAAACAGCTACAGCACAAAGATTTGACCGTGGACCGTGCAGTTAAGTCACTTGACTGGATTGAAAGATGCTTCACAAGACATCCGAGATACAGGGATTAATGTTATACTGGATGAAGTATCGAACATCTGTGCCGCAACATCTCTTGAAATTGAATGCTTCTTTGAGGAGAAAAGGGCAAAAAAGAGGAAAAGACTGACTTTGTAAGAAAGTAGGACACTGTTTTGACAGGAAAACAAAGGTCCAGTATGTACTTTTTGTTATTTTGGACAAAGTCGCAAAACAATTTAAATGGCCTTTTAATTGTTTTAGTGAAGTTTTAGATGATTTTAATTTTTTAACGGGCAAGTCTTTGCATTTTATGTCCAGAAGATTTAAAATCTAGTGCAAAAGCATAGCAAATAAATATAAGGATCTGGGTGCTTCTAAAATAGAGGGGGAAATAGCTAGTTTTAAGCTTCAGGCCAGTTTTTTATTTGAAAAAAGTCGGGATTTCTCAAAAGCAACCTCTCTTAACTTATTAAATTTAATCGACAAAATGTCCATAACCAACTTATCCAACCTTAGTAATTGCTTTCAGAATATTTTAACATTGACAGTTACTAATGCGTTTGGTAAACAAGGTTTAAGTAAGCTGAAAATAATAAAATTTACTTAAGGTCATCAATGGGTCACGACAGGTTAACACACCTGGCAATTCTATCAATATAAAAATATATTGCTAAAAATATTAATTACGATGAAATAGTAAATGATTTTTCTGCTGTTAGAGCTAGAAGGGTGAAAGACTAGGTATAAAATAATTCTGTTAATATTTTTAGATAATGTTACTTATATATTATTTCATAAGTAATTGAGGTAGCATTTAATTATAAATAAGAAGTATTCTTTATTCAATTCAAACTATTTACCATTTTTTTCCCTTTACAACAACACCTATTTAAGCTCATAAAATCAGCACAGACTATTGACTAAGATTATCTACAAAAGTTAATTTTTAATTTAAAAAAATATTAAATTATAATAAATATTAAATGCAAACAAAATTGTTACTATTTAATAGAATTATCAAATTATAAACAGGACAATAATAGCAAGATTTTTGTTATACACCAATTGTATTACATCTGCAACAGGTATATACAGTCAACTCTCAATTCTACGACCTTTCACGGTTCACTGGAAAAGGGTCGTTATTTCGAAGGGGTCGTTATTGGAATTTTAACAGATTTTGTTCCACCTTTGACCTTCATACGAAAAATTGCATTTTTTAGACAAATAGCGTGGGTCATCAAAAATTGTTCACAAAATCCAACCAAAAACGTAACCAAATCAAATTAACATTGTTAAACAATAGCATGGGTCGTCAAAAATTGTTCACAAAATCAAACCAAAATAGTAACCAAATCGAGATTCGATATAACAATGGCAAAAGCAAGCCTGGCGCGTGATGTAGCGGCAGTCACGCACGGGGAAACATTGTCTTGCTTGTGGGAGGGGATGGACAGAGTCAAATGCTATTGGCTGGCATTGATGATGTGGTGTCTATTTTTATACCTGACCCACCCCAGTTACTAGTAATACAGCGCTCACAAAGATAATTGCAACGCAGCGACCTAAATAAATGCAACAAACACATTTTACAGCCGATTTCCTTAAACTTTTCTACCTTTTTTCCCACATTTTTCACGGTTCCCCAAAAAAGGGTCGTTACTTCGAGAGGGACGCTATTACTGGGGTCGTAGAACCGAGAGTTGGCTGTAACACGATCTGACACCACAACCGCTCCGGTATGACTGGGTGGAAACACGTTGGTTGGAGATGGAGGGGGGGGGGGTAATGTTACTGTTTGCCTCGGGCGCCAATTCCTCTAGCTATAGCCCTGCTTCTCAATAGTGTATGATTAATGCTTACCTGCAACAGTGGCCAAGATAGATATATGTGGCGTACTTTCGTAGATGGGGGGATAATGTTAGAATCGACCTGAGAGAAATTGGATGGAAAGGTGAGAATTGGGTTGAGTTAGTTAAAAATAGATATATGGCATACTTTAGTAGATACTTCCACGAACTTTTGAGTTCCTTTTAGCCACAAACAAATGAATAAATGACTAATAATAATATACTCTATTTTTTACTCTTTTAAAAACCAACCTTATGATATCCATACAATGAGCAAAAGATAAGCCTGAGAAGTTGGCAACATGTAGGACTACTAGTACTTATGTTGTATTCACTTTCTGTGTTCAAGAGTTCCTCTTTATGCCTATATGCAGCAGAGTTGCAAGGTTCCGAGGTGTCGTCCATACACCAATTTTAAATTTTTATGGGGTAAGGTAGCTCTAATGGCTGCATGTCGTTACATGGGGGGAGGTGGCGTACATCAAAGTGTTACTTAACACAGATCTTATACACAAATTCTAATGTTTGAAAAATAATTTTATTGATCATGTTTTCACCTTTATAAATAACTTCCGAATATCTGTGGCATTAAAAACGCCACCTTAGCATTTACTTTTTGTCTATCAATATTTCGAAAGCGTATTGGTGGCATTGTTTGCCTGAGATTACGAGTGCCAATCACATTCGATAATACATATTTTCATATGCCTGAAAGTGACATGTTTATACTTATAGCACTTGTTTAGACTGGTCCAACCCATTGACCCCCTCACATGCTTTTATTTGGATAGGGGTTGACTGTCGAAGCAGCCTTAATTTATAAGTATGGTTGAGTTTAAATATAATTTAGATTCCAACTGCACATTCTTTTAAATAGGCCCTGAATAATCGCTTGTGCTTATACAAATACAAAAATAATATCTTCTAAAAGAAGAGACATTGCTTGGATATATAAAACGATATTTAGAAAAAGACAGTGAAAGTCTCAAAAAGATGTAGTGAAATGGAATGAAGCAAAAGTACAGCCTTTATCTCAAGGCAAGTTTGAGGAGTCCATCAATAGTGTTATTTCTTCGTGCCAGCAGAATGTTATGAAAAGTAAAGCTTCAAATATTATTAATATTGGCCACATGGTCTAATTTGTCATTCTCTGAGCAGCACTAGACAAGACGGCCGATGACTGGGAGTTCGAGTTCTAGAGTTTTGGAGTTCACAGTCAGGTCTACTGAGGGTTGCATTTTCTAAATGGTTTCCCACTCTCCCTCCATGCAAATGTTGGTCAATTATCTTTAAAATTCCACCTTACTCAGTTTTACTTCATAGGCAGGGTGTCTACCATCTAGGAAAATCAGGGAAAACGATAACTAGCCGGGAATTTGGTAAATTACAATAAAAATCTGGGAAATTGTGGCTTTTCTCAAAATATGAATTATAATAATCATTAAAACAGTATATAATAATGTTATTCAAACTGTAGTTTTTATGTTTGTAGTTGTGTAATATATTTTATAATTCCTAATGAAAAATGTTAATACAAATTCTTTTAAAAATGTTTATTAAAATTTTAAAATTTATTAATTATTTCTTCCTTGTGTAGCGCGGTCATTATGATTCTCGTAGAAGACGTTAAAAATAAAATTACACCTGATCAGTAATGTTTTAAAATGTGGACGGAATATTTGGACAAAAACACGATAAAAAAGTATATTTCTTGTTTTGATAAGTGTGTGGTTATAATTATCTTGTGTTTACTTCGACGCAATGCAATGTCCGCTGGAAACAATAATTTTGAAAATAGATTAATTAAATGTATTATGAATGTGTGGAATGCCAGGCGCTACCGTGGTTCGGATTCCACGTTAAACTGTAGGTCCTTCATTTCATCTCACAATCACCCTACCATTCACATTAGCGTAAGTGCGTATAACCCGAACGGGTAGTAAGACGCGGTGCTAATAATAATAATATAATAATAATAATAATAATAATAATAATAATAATATAATAATAATAAAAATAATAATAATAAAATTTAAATGTAGTATGGCATCTGGCCGCATGGCATGCTATTCACGTTAAAATAAGTAAACATTTTAAAATAAATTAAAACTATATGAAAATATAAATCGACCGAATTAAAATTCTCACAATATAATATATAGGATACAAGTAATTGTTAAAGAATCAGACTTTAAGACTTTTTGCTAATTTATTTGCATACGTTAGGTGCGTAAGACTACAAGTCATTGTTGAACAATCATTTTTAGGCTTTTTGATACTTTTTTGCGTGCGTTCTCCAATTTTAATTACATGCGTTTCTAAACAGGCATAAAAATGCCAAGCTGTGTTGTTAAACTCTGTGTAAATAATCAACGAAACTACAAGGGTAATAATATATCTTTTTATTCCTTTCCTAAAGATCCAAACATTTTCCGTACTTGGTAGCTCGAAAGGAAAGAAACAATTGATCCAAATTTTGCTCAAATATGTTCCATTCATTTTGCCGATAGTGACTTTGATATATGTGGTGCTGATTGGAAAGTTAACTAAAATGTACAGAACCTAAAATATATTGAATGTTGCCAGTGTTAATAAATAGTTCCAATACGTAAGTAATTTTGAACATATTTTAATAGGTTTTTAAGTGTAATTTATTTATTTTTTTTAAATTTATTGGTGTGGATTTTAAATATATATTAATATGGTTAATATCCCCAAACGTGATATTATAATTTCTAGCAATAATTATCTAAAAGGACTTAATTTGTCTTTCATAAAGCTTTGTGAATGTTAAGCCGTATTCTTACGTGTCATTTTCAGTGATTCACTGAAGATTAATACAAAATGAACGTCAGAACACTAATTTCATTACACTGAATTATTATTTTACTCTTTAATTAAAAGTGAAAAGTAATTATAATAATTATAATTATTATAATATTCATTGCTAATTATTATAATTATTGAAAAATGACAACACGTGAACACGTACAAGAATAATTCATTCATTTTTATTTAGATTTATTTAGATATTCACATACATTGTATTGTTATAAGATATCTCAAAAATTGAATTTAATTGGTGATATGAACAAACTGACCCATTTTCGGACTGTTACAGACAATTTGAATGTCTGTGAAATATAAGTAGTGGTTTGTATAATATAAAACAGCACATGGCACCATTTTAATAAATGAAACAGTAGTTGATTATTATCAACGTGATCACTATGATAATTGACACGTATGAACAAATTCCTTTAATTTTTATTTTCATTAAAAATAAATCATTTGAAATTATTTACTGTTAAAACACGTGAGAACACGGCTCTAAGCGCTAGATATGTACTGGGTGACGTCACACGCTCAGCCATACAGATGTCATTATACAACTGGTGCCACCTTATATTCTCTTCACATTTATAATTATGCCTTTTCTATGGTATACATGCTCTATGCTCAGTACACATGCTGTAAATAAAACAAATAATAAAATAAGAGGACGAGTTGGATTTAATAACTTGATTTGTGTTGCTTTTCTTTAGTAATAACAAATGTTATGAGAATTGGTGTTAATTTGTTAAGTATGTTATGCACACGCTGAAGCTTATAAATGTAAACTAATGAAATTGTAGATTTTTCAAATAGTTTTTTAAAATGTGGAAAAACTTACTTGGTTTAGCTAAACCAATTCAATTGACAAGCTTTCTAGGTGCTAAATGTAGTATCTCACCTCTTTTGAGGGATGGGTCTGCGTTGAATGTTATTCAGCAGTCCAGAACAACATTTATATTGCGAAGGAAAACAACTCCTAGTCTTCACAAAAAAGGTAAACCTCAACAGAAACTGAGAGCACGTCATTTTATTTATGAATTGGTAGAAGACACAAATACAAGAAAACATAACAAGATGGAGATAATTCTGACGGATTATGTGTCCGGGCTTGGAGCCCGTGGTGATAAAGTCTCCGTTAAACCCAATTTTGCGTATAATAATCTATTGTTACCTGGCTTAGCAGTTTATTCAACACCAGAAAACTCTGAAAAGTATTGCACCCCTCAAGAAGAAAGTATTAAACCCAAATTCAGTTCACCTTATGCTTCAAGAACAGTAGGTTTCTTGTCAAAGATGACTCTAGCAATCGTAATGAACAAAGAAATTCCCTGGAAACTGGAACCATGGCATATTCGAATGTCATTCAGGAAAGCAGGCGTTGATGTTGCAGAACATGCTATAGAACTTCCAGAGAAAGCCAATCACAGGACCAAATTTGGACTTAGAATGCAAAATCTTTTTCGTTACAATTACAGTGAATGGTACAGAGAAAGTTTCAGTTAAGTGCCAAATTCATCATTGGTCAACAAAAATTTCCAATCGGCTACCGTGGGTTGAAGAATTTTGGAAGCAAGATAAAGAATATGTGTTTAGTGAAGAAACCAAAACTTTGGAACACATCAATGATAATACTGGTTCTAGTCCACCTTAAGTGTCAAATAGGAAATAATTTTCATCTAAGCTTAAGTTATTATTTTTACTTTAAATTATGTTATAGTAAAAGAATTATGTTACCAAACTTGTTTTTTGTTGTCATTAATTGCTTAATAATATAATTCAAATCCAGCTGTAATTTATGTTTTATTCACAAATACTGGCTATCCTGATATGCACGAAAATAATAGCGTTGGCTAGCTTAATGAAATAATAGCGTTGGCTAACTTAATGTCTAGGCTAATTTGATTTTGTTAGTGGAGAATTTAGAAAAGGAAGAAGAGTCTGAAAGGAAAAAGTGTTAGGTTAGGGTTATTTCCACAGATTTAAACAAACATATTTTAAGATATAAATAGAAAACCTTGAGTTAAAGTTTATAGATTATTTTTACTATGTTTGAGTCTACCTATAAATGTAAATTGGGCTTCTCTGACATGAACAATAAAAACAATAATTATAAGAACAAGTTAACAAATGCACGTGTTGAAAACACCTTAAAATTAGCAACTAGATCCTATACTCCAGATTTTAAACAAATTGCTAAAGGATATCAGCCTCAACTTTTCTCATTAATTTCTTGATAACTATAGAGTAAGTTTTATTTTATAATTTATATATTAATTTTTCTGAATTTTAAAATAAAAATAATGTTTATAGGCTAGTAATATTATGAGGTAGGCCTAATACTTAGTTTTCGTTTTAAGTAAACATATATATGTAAATTTACCAAATTAAGTTTTCACACCCCTGTCCTGGTCCATGGAAAAAAAAGAAGTAAAAGTGGCTAATGTGCCTTCCAATTTTTTATATAAAAGCAAAAAGTGTGTGTGTGTGTGTGTGTGTGTGTGTGTGGGTCCAGAAAAAGATAAGACACTTACCAATAAGCTGAAATTTTTATATTGATGGAGCGAGAATATAATTATAAAAAAAAATGCCTCTCGGTGGCTTAGTTGGCTAACATGCTAGTTTCATGTTGAGCCAGACTGCCGAGGACGAGGAGATAAAGGCTCGAATCTAGGTTGGGTGAACTGGGGGTAGTCTTTCCTAGATGTTTTTCCACTCTCCCTCCACGCAAATGTGGGTTCACTTCCACCAAATTCAATCTTTCCAATTCCTAACCCATTAGCGTCATTAGTACTTAAGTGTATAACCCGAACAGGCAGTAAGACACAGTGCTAAGTAAAATATTATAAAAAAACCTTTAAAGATCAGGCATAAAATTAAAATTTGGCAGACAAGTAGAAGTAAACCTACAGATAACAAAATAAGTTTTACAATTTTAAATTTATAAATGGTAATTGGACATAAGGGGGTAAGGTTTTCAAAGGGTTTAAAATTTCAGATATTAATAGCTAAACAATTTATTTTCAGTATGATAAAAAGTTTAAATTCAGTCCATTTAAAATAACCTGTAATTTAGGGGGCCTGAATTTCATCCTCGCGCCTAATTTTGTCCCCTTCGGTTTCTAATCCTACTGCTAGGAACGCTATCAATGCCAACATGTGTGTGTAGAGGAGGGCAAACAGAGACACTTATGAAAGTTTAGTGATCTAATAGGCTTCTATTTTGGTTTTACAAATATTTTTCGTTTTCTTGGTAAGGTGAGTTCTTGCAATGCCATGAGATTTGGAGAATCAACTGGTTGGGTATAGTATTGAAATGGAGATAATTGTTATGGTCTCACATTAAAAGCCACATGTAAGGCAGTATCGGAGTAGTTCATGTGTCTGGATAGATTACGGTTGACTTGTTTGAGAAATGGTTTCAACATTTTTTGTCGACTACAAAGACATCAAAAGAAGATCCCATTGTTTTAATTTTAATATTATTATTATTATTATTATTCGTACACACACAACATCAACGTCGTAGATGCTGTAGTGCTGTGCGTGAAAATGGTATTTCAGTTGTGTGTTTGCCCCCACTTTCGTATTCAACAGTGAAAATGTAATCACTTTATGTGATGTTGCATTTATGTTTCCTTTCAAGAGTTTGTATGCTCAAGCAATTGAAATTTAGTTAAATAAAATTAATAAAGTTGGACATTAAAGAACGAATTTCAAACATCGTAGTTAGGTATAATATTTTTTTGGAATTTTTTGGGGGGACAAAATTAGGAACACATTTTTTGGTTTTGCCAAACGTAGGTATTTTTTAAATAATAATTATTGATTATACAGCTGATATGGCTTAGTTTACAGGTAAATGGATAGTTAATGAAGGTAATATAAAATTTTGGAGCTCTTACGTCAGTTAATATGGTCTCCAGGTACGATAAAGTGACTAGGAGATGAAATTTGGGCCTCTTGCCTTATATTTACAATATTAATACTTTCTATTTATATCATCATCATCATCTCCTCTCCCAACCTTTCCTACATTCATACCTTCTTTCCTCTTATTGCAAAGATTATGTCTATTGTAGACCTTTGTTCCCTAAATCCATGCTGTTCCTCTCTCCACCTTCCTTTCATTTTATTTCTTATTCTCTTTTCCAGAATCTTTTCATATATTTTTGTACAGTGGCACATCAGCGTTATTTCCCTATAATTTGTACACCTCTTCCTGACTCATTTCTTGAAATTAGGCATCATAACTCCTTTTTTTACAGTATTCTGGTACCTTGTTCTGCTTCCAAACCACTTTCAGCACCTTGTATAACCATTGTATACCTATTTCACCTGCTGCCATTATCATTTCCACAGTCATTTTGTCCACACCCGGTGCTTTTCCTTATTTCGTCCTCTTTAAATGCGTCCTCCACCTCTTTCCATGTTGGACCTCTTTCCTCCTGTTCTATTTCTTCTTGCTCCTCTATTTCACTCTCATTCCTTTCTTCTTCCAGGTTGAACATTTTCTAAAAATATTTCATCCATATTTCCTTTTCTTCCTCTCGTGTCCTCAACGTTCTTCCTTCTTCAGCTATCATTATAACTTCTTATCTTTTCTCTCTCCTCCTGTTTCTTACTTTGCTACCTAACACCTTCTTACTTCCTTCCACATTCCGTTCCAGCATTTCTGTCCAGTCTTGCATCCAATCCTTCCTGGCTTCCTGTACAACTTGCATCACTCTTTTCTTCTTCTCCCTATATTCTTCCTCTATTTCCTCATTCCTATTCTTAAAACTCCTTCTGGGTAAAGTCACAGTATTTGACTTAACAAAAGAAAAATCTGAAAGTTCAAGTAGTATAATGTATGTTATATCATTGGAAAGATAGGATATTGTATTTTACAACATAGTAAATTATATTGTTGTAAAAAATTCAGATTTCACCTTAAATGAATAAATTTCAAAATGGATGTTATTTGTGTGTTACGTATGGGACATTACATATATACATACAAACATCACAAAAAGTATAATTGGAAACAAATTAACCAAAAATTATAAACACTATACCCTAACATAAAAGTAATGACTGATAAAAATTTGTTGGACAACAAATTTAATATTTAAAAAAAATAAAAACAATTTAGATGTCCCATACGTAACAAAAGTATATAGTTTTTTTAATTTTTAAGCATGTTAGAGTTAAATTAATAAAACTTTTTTTTTTCGCTAAATTTTAAAATACTTGTCAAGGGTTAAAGTGGATTCTATTTTTGTTTTGTTTTTTATTTAACCTGTAATTTAAAAAAAAGAAAAGTGTTACGTATGGGACAAATTTAGTGTTACGTATGGGACAAATTTATATTTCGTGTTACTTTATTTCTTCTAGTAAAAGTTTACTAACACTTTATGAGGAAATAAAAACTTGGGATTTTAATTAAATTCTGATAACACTGTAAACTAATAAAAAAAAATAACATTTTGTATTAATGATCTGATGCATTTTATTTGGTCTTTGCCTTCAAGTATTTAACTGTTTTATTTACTGAAACTTGTGATCTACTATATAACCTACAATTTCTGGAAAAATAGGTAAGTTTATAATTGTAATAGCTAATATTTTAACATATAGGCTTATTTGAAAGTGTTTATTTAAATTCATAAATGATAGATCCTAAATATATTTTCTCTATTTGTTAAAGGAAAGGCAAAGGTTAGGTTTTCAATATCCCTAGTTAATCACCACACAATTCTTATTAAAATGTGTAACTTTTCAGAATTATTGTAATGAAGTCCTACATAGAAAATGCCATTAACCCACAACTATTATATCATACTCCAGTGAATTAAGTTGAAAATCTGATTTAGATTTAGACCTATACTAATTATTTGATGTAGAGCTAGATATATTTTTAATTATAACTTATTTACATTTTTCATAGGCTAGAA
The DNA here is from genome assembly GCA_039000515.1 of Timema cristinae. Taxonomy (NCBI): domain Eukaryota; kingdom Metazoa; phylum Arthropoda; class Insecta; order Phasmatodea; family Timematidae; genus Timema; species Timema cristinae. The sequence goes on from JBCFYV010000003.1 coordinate 51,637,059, forward strand.
ATGGCACCTATTGCAGAGAGAGTTAGAGAGCACCGTAAAAGGAAAAAAGAAAACAAAGAAGCATGGGAAGCAGAAAAAAGGAAGGAGAGAGAAAGAATGAAAAAATTGAGGAAACTAAAAAAAAATAAGTTGAGTATTGAAGAGAGTGAAAATCAAAAGAAATGGGAAAGAGAAAGAAAGCGAATCCAGTGAGCAGCAAAGAAAAGTAAATGTAGACCTACTGTTGATAAAGATTCAAATAGCTACCTGATTGAAAAACCTTCAACATCACAAATTTCACCTCAAGTTTTGGGAAAAGCTGTAAAGCGAGTTCAAAACAATTTACCAAAAACGCCAACAAATTAAGTTCCGGTTCTATCAAAAGTAATTGAAAATCTTTCACCTAAAAAATTAAAGCAACTGGCTAGTGAGCTCAACTTAGAACTGTTATCAAAGGAAGAGATTAAATTAAGAAAAAAACGAACAGATGCATTGAGTGAAGAACAAATTAATAATGTGAGACTTTTTTACAAAAGGAATGATATAAGCAGGATTCTACCAGGGAAAAAAGAATATGTTTCTGTCAAAAACGTTGAAACTGGTAAACGTGAACATATCCAGAAACACGTCTTAATAATGAAAATTAAGGAAGCGTTTCAATTGTTCAAAAGAGAGTATGGTTTCAAAATCGGTCTAACAATGTTCAAAATACTAAAGCCACCAGAAGTATTTCCCACATCCTCTAAGGACCATGACGTTTGCATGTGTTCCTTCCATGAAAATTTAGAAATGCTGATTGAAGGTCTTAATAAAGTGGATAAGACATTACAGATAACATCTAGTGGGGAACAACTTGTCAAGGATACAGTTTGTTCATTTGATGTCAATGAAAGCAAAACCTTAATGTGTTGCATGCGTTCATGTGAGACATGTGGAGTTGAAAAATGGATGGAAAGAAAGTTCACTGAATCTGACATTGATGAAAATTCTGTAGTTTCTTTTCATCAATGGCAGCGTGTGGAGGGACGAACTGTTAAGGAACTGGTTGTGGTAGATATAGAGCAAGCAAAAGAAGAACTATTGAGCCAATTGAAGCCATTTTCTCTTCATGTATACACAACTAACCGTCAACATTCAGAAATGAGAACTTTAAAAGAACATTTGAAGTTAGGGGAAACTGTTATTCATGAAGATTTTGCAGAAAACTATCAACTAAATCATCAGAATGAAATAATGGCTGCTCACTGGAATGCAATTCAAGCTACAATATTTACCTGCATAATTTATTACAAGAACTTTGATGGTAATTTAATGCACATTAATTATGTTGTAGTTTCAGATGATATTAATCACACTAAAGATGCTGTTTTTACATTTAACTCGGCTATACTACTACATGCAGCTACACTAATCTCCCCAATCACTTATGTTCATTATTGGTCTGATGGGTGTGGTGCTCAATTTAAAAATAGATTTAATATGCAAAATATAATGATGCATGAGAGAGACCACAACATTCAGGCAGATTGGAGTTTTTTTGAGACGGCCCATGGTAAAGGTGCAATTGATGGCCTTGGGGCAACAGTTAAGAGAAATGTGTGGCTGGCAGTTTTACGAAAGAAATATATTCTAAATACAGCAAATGACTTTGCTGAGGCAGCCAAAAAAGAAGTTCCAGGTATAAATGTGTTGTTTGTATCTTCTGAAGAAATTCTTCAAACTATTCAGAATAGGAAACTTAAACAACGATGGGAAAAAGCTACACCAGTTAAAGGTATCCATAGAGTTCATTTTGCAAAACCACTGCCTAGTGGTAATTTAGGTCTGTGGATGCACTCATCTTTTTCAAGGAAAGAACAAGCCAGTTACGAAGTAGAGGTGTGGACTCCAGAAAGTGTTGCTTGTTCATCTCCTGAAGAGGCAATTCCTGCTATGCACATTCCTAATGAACCTTTAAAAGTGAACTGCGGAGACTGGGTCGCAGTTATGTATAACAGTGATTGGTGGCCTGGTGCTGTTGAAGAAGTCAATTCTGAAGAAGTAACAATCTCATTCATGAAACCTATTGGTGAAAATAAGTTTATGTGGCCTGCAGTTGCTGAAAAAGATACAATCAAAATGGAAGAAATTCTAGCCAAACTGAAAACTTCTCCATATCCTATAAATAATCGTGGACACTTTTCACTTATAAATGATGTAGTTCAAAATGTTGAGCTAGCTATTGAAACTTTAGGTCTAAAAGAAAACAAGTGAACAGTAAATACTCATTTATTTCTATTTAAGGAAAAATTTAAAATGACATACATGATTTATTATTTGCAAAGTCCCATACGTAACAAATGTTATGTCCCATACGTAACACTTAAAAAATTATTTTAAATTTAAATAGTGAAGAATTTTTAATTTCTATTATAATTATAAGTTAAGCTATTCTGTGTATTAGTAAATTAACATTTTTATTTTTTCTTTACTATTAGTGATTCAGAAAAAAAAGCATTTTAGTTGTGCTAATTGTAAAAGCATATTTTCTGCTGTCCCATACGTAACCGCCCCCTTTTTTTTATTATGCAAATGTGACAACAGGTGGAGTTTTCTAACTTAGTAGTTATTTAAAGCAAGAAATATTTTGCCAATAAAAATATTAGTTGACCATTGATTTATTTTTTTACTATGTACAATATACAAAAAAGTGTTATCAAATGTCCCATACGTAACATATAAATACTGTGACTTTACCCTTCTGAATGCTTTATTCTTCTCTTCTACTGCTTCCTTCCACTTCTTCTTATTACTTGTCCTGCCACATACCTCCTCTGCCACTCCCACCAGACTCTTCTTAAACCTTTCCTATTCAACCTCTACACTTTGCTTCTTATAGGTATTAAGCTTTTTGCCTTTTTTAGGTACAGCTCTTTTTCTTCATTTTTTAGCCTCCACACCCTTATTCTTTCTTGTATTACTACCTTTCTCCTACATTCCCATCTCTTTATGTTTGCCACCAACAACCCGTGGTCACTATCTAAGGACACACTTTGTATTATCTTGATGTTTAAGGCCTGCCTGTTCATTTCTTCATCTATGCTAAAGTAGTTTATCACCAACTTTTGAGCTCCATCCCAACTTTATCTAGTCATATTCTAACTTTCTCTTTCCTTATTATAACAGCTGTTTGTCACGTTCATTTTATTTCAACAGTCTTCTACTCTACTCTCTGTTCTTACTTTTGCATTCAGATCACCCATAACCATTCAACACTTGTTTCCCATATGCCTTTCTAGGTCTTCCTCAAACTTGTCTTTTTCTTCTGCTGGGCACCCTACTTGTGGGGCATACACTTGTATCACCTCCATCATTTTTTCTCTGTCATTGTTATCTTCGTTATTCTATAATTCATCCCTACTATCTCCTCCTGTAACCCTTCTCTCACTACGAAGCCTACTCAGTTCCTCCTCCCTTCATCATTCCCCAATCAATGTAGAATAACGCCATTCCTTATTTCTCTCATGCCCTCCTTCTCCACTTGGTCTCGCTTAGGCCCAGGACATCCCATCTTCTTTCGTCCATCAAATCAACAATCTTTTCCACTCTCCCTCTCTTTATATGAGAACATAATAAAGTCACTCACTAGTCACAAATTTTAGATCACCTAATATAAAAACACTACTGAATCATTCACATTCATTATTTAAAACCATAATGTAACTTTTCATAAGTTTTGCCACCAAATAGAATTACTCATTTGATTGCAAATATATGCGACTATGCTACATCTCTTTAATCCCTGTCAATCTCATTATTATTTTCTCTTTTATAATTATGACGGAACTTCAATAATTGCCAATATGACAAATTTGTATAGAGAAAAAGAAGGTTTTCTTTTCATTTATATAAGTATTTAACATACACTTTCTGAAAGGACTGATTATATTAGAACAGGAGAATTTCTATGAGCAAGAGCAAATGGGCCTACACATTTTTCTGGGAAAAGTATTTTTACATACCCTCCAGGGATTTTACATGCCAAAATTGATATTGTACCTTTTACTTTCCCATCAAAGAAAGTTGTGCTACAGACTTTTATCGCTCGATAAAAATCTGTTCACCTCGGTTTTGAACCCACAAACATCAGGTTTGAGGCAGGCAATTTATCCCAGGAGGACCAAGGTTAACAAGAAGGTTCTGAAATGATTTCACATTTGGCGAAATGAGGTTTGATGGTTCAACGAAGTAAACAACAAGTTTTTGAGTTCCATGGTCTGGCTTGTCATAGTTAAAATAATTTATTTACATCTAATACATTATTTATTCAGTATGTTAACATATAATGTACATAATATGCTTTTAGTATGCACTGTAGTTCTTGTTATTTCCAGAACATTTGTATATGTACAAGTCTTAAAGTTTAAAATTTATGCGAACAAACACTTTAATATAATAATAATAATAATAATATATATATATATATATATAGTGTGTGTGTGTGTGTAATGACTCACTGATAATAAATTTTACTAAACACACACACATAGTCCTTACATCCTTATTATATTATAAACATCTAATTTAACGGTTACCTTCTTTGGCTGTTAATGTAGAGTTTACATTTATTTAAGGCCCTATTAAACTACACATCCACGTAAAGCAGAAAATATGTATTAACTGTTTCTTGCTAAACTAAAATTAAATTTCAATATATTGATTATTAAAATAGATATTCAGAATGTTAAATGTGGTAGTAAAGATGATTTTATTGATTAACAAAAACTAACATATTTGAGACAAATTATTATACACAGAACTACTCTTGTGAATAACCTTGAAGCGACTAACTAGTAACTTAAAACTGTGCATGTACATCTTAAAACATGGCGTCCTTAAGGCATGCACACTTAAACAGGATATTCAAAAAATAAATCATGCCACAGCTATTATCGCTTAAAACACCGTAAACCTAAATATCTCCAATACAGCTATTGTTTAAATTGTTTATGTAACAAATGTTTAAATTATCTCTCAACTGTGTGAACTTGTTCCTCACTAATACTTTTGTTAATAAATTTGTTAACTGATAGATGGTACAAATTCAACACTAATCTGCTTGTTTTCAACTTTTTCTCGAATGAATTGAAACTTAATAACTATATGCTTAGTTCTCTTATGGAACTCTGGATTGTAAACCAAACAAATAACACTTTGGTTGTCTATGTATAATACAGTAGGATTACATTGGTTACATTTGAGATCATTCAAAAGTTGTCTTAACCATACCATACAATTTCTTTTGAAGCAGTCGCAGCTGCTTCATACTCAAATTCAGTTGTGCTATTCTTAACAAGGCTTTGATGTTTTGAACTTGTGACAAGTGAATAATTTACACAAGATACATATCCTGTGGTTGATTTGCGGTTATCAATGTTGCGTGCAAAATCAGCATCGGAATAACCAAATAAAGCTAAGTTATCATTTTTGGTGCTATTTACATATAGTAATCCAAAATTAATTGTACCAATTAAATATTTAAATATTCTTTTAACAGCTGACCAATGACTTTTGTTGTGTTTATTACAAAATCTACTGACTTGGTTTACAGAATACACACAATATCAGGTTGTAAAACTAGCGCAAGAAATATGAGAGAGCCTACAGCTTCTCTGTAAGGTACATTTTGAGTCATTCTACTGTCAGCGTCAACTTGACTTAATATAGTGTGTGGATCTGATGATACACTTCCACTTTTGGCATCTTAAATTTATGCAATAATTGACGCGTGTACATGCTTTGGTGTATGAACATCATTCTTTTCGTTCGATCATGCTCACTTTGCATACCAAAATACACACTTTGCATCACCAACTGTTATTTAAAATTCTATCTTAAGTGTATCTAGTATTTCTTTTGATTAAGCTGCAATCAACCCATCATCAGTAAATAGCACTAAATACACTTGTTCACGTTTTACTACGCCATAATATACACTTACCAGCGTCACTCTTGTTTTTGAAGAAACCCTCTTGCACATAAGTGAGATTATAGTGGCTTATCTTTCCAGCAGCATCATTTTGAATTTTGAAAAGCCACTTTGAACTTATCCGTTTCATTGTTTCGTCTTTTGGCACAACTATCCACGTTTGGTTGTTCTCGTGGGATTTGAGTTCTTCTTCAATTGCTTCAATCCAATTTTGAGCCTCAGGTCCACTCACAACTTCTTCAAATGTTTCAGGTGTGACATTTTGTACTAAATTTACATCATATCAAGGTGGGGGCTGGATTTTACCTCGATCTCTTAAGCACTTCAATTTTGTGTTTTGTTGAGGAATTTTTGCACTTGGATCAACATCAATTTCATCTTCATCGCCAGTGGTTTCTACTTTTCATGCAATTGTTCTCAGCTAACATTCTGGATGGCTTCTGACACGCTTTTAATTTTGTTGTTCACAGTGTGTGGCTTCAAGAAGACTGTCTAGTATAACTTCGTGTTGTTATGTTGAGAATTTACCCCCCACCCCATCTGTATGGGCTTTGGATCATACAAACGATAATTCGCCGATTAACCTTGGTAGCTGACAATTAACACTTTCTCCACCTTTGAATCGAGCTTTCGTCAAAATTGTTTTTGTACATGCAAATATGCTACAGAACCAAAAACCCTTAAATGCTCAACATTAGGCTTTTTCTTCATCCAAAGCTCATACGGTGTTGGCTCAGCATTTTGTTTTGGCCTTAGCCCATAAAAACTTTGGAAGATCTTTTGCATGCACCATTGTTCTGGCGCTCTCGACTATTGTCATGTTGTCGTTTTCAGATTTGCCATTCTGTTCTGGCATGTATGGCTATGCCTCTTGATGCCATGTATGATTTCATTTCCTTGTTGCGGTACTCAGTACTGTTATCGTTGTGAAGAATCCTCCTCAACGTTTTTCCAAACTGTGTTGATATAATTTCTTCATATTCTTTGAACTTATCTAACACGTTTGACTTGTGTTGCAGAAAATACACATATCTATACCCTGACACATCATATGTAAATATCAAGAAAAACTTTGCACCTTCTAAGGATTCCACTGACATTGGTCCACAAACATCAGAATTAATAAATTCACCGAGTTGTCTATGTTCTTTTGGTATTTATTTCTTGAATGCAAGTCTCTGTGATTTCCCAACTTGGCAAGATTCACAGAAAAAATATTCAACACTACTCAACTTGGCACCTTGCACAATTAATTTTTCCGCCATATTTTTTAAGTATTTTTTTTATTTATATGCCCAAAACGTTCATGCCACATTTGTAGAGTAGTCGACACATTTGCTTCATCACCATATTTTATTGGTTTAACCTTGAAAAACGTTCTACAGATCTCATTGTTCTGTTTGATGCCTTGAGCAGCAATGTCACCATAACTGCTGATTATGACATACAGCCCTTGAAAAATAACATTACAATTTTTTGCTGTACAGACACCAATGGAAAATACATTTTTCCTCAACTTGGGCACATATAAGGTGTTTTCGATTCATGTTTTTTGCTACTTGCCATTCACAAGATTTTCTACTAGAACTGAACCACACTCTTAACACCTCACATTCACCATTATCACCAAGCGAAACAGTTTCACCTTTTATAGGTTGGTATTCCACAAATCAGTCCCGCCGATAGCTTATATGCCTGCACCACTGTCAGCCAACCACACTTCCCCTATGTCTCTGTTCGTCAATTTTCTCTCTTGCTCAATAGACGGTACTACTGAACCACAATTAGGATCTACCATCCAAAAGAGAGGGTTCAAACACTTAATAAGGAAATTTAAGAAAAAACACAATAACAATCGATAGAGTGGGCTGGGTGAGTGAGCTTGTTATACCCGCTGGGTAAGCTAGATAACACCCAGCACACGCAATTAGAGATAGAAGAGGGCAAGTTCTCACGGTCGCCCTCAAAGGTCGATCAACACAGCCCAGACGTCATACCATATTAGTGATTACCTCACATGAACTACTTAACTTAAAATAACCGAAGGATGATACTTATAAAGAAGGAACGAATATCACCATCAAGAATAATTTATTATAACTTCTCAAAAAAGAGAACAAAAATAGATATAAATACATAAACAATCATCAAGTATGTAACGTCTTTACAACCTTATCCAATGGCCTCATACCATGAGCGCCAAATTTGAAAGCAAACATCTACGCTTACTCAGGAAAGCTACAGTTTGGCGTGAAAGCAACAAATAAACCTCAGTCTAACCTCGTACAGTTCAATAAGACAATTACCAAAATATAACCTATAAACAATATTATTAATACCTCATCAGTCCCAAAAAGGGGAAGGGGGTATATGATTAAACCTAACTGACGTATTACCAGATGTTGGTGTTGGATTGACCCATGCATTAGATTGGCCTACACCTCTCGTTTACAACCACAACTTGGTTGCTATAACAACTTCCTTTTACCCCTATGGTGCGCTGATGGCGGCAGGTAATTCATGTTCAAAGGTGAACATCAAAAACAACCCAACAAGAACTATCCTAATACAATAAACATTAGCTTAATGAAACACCTTACGAGGTTTATATTTAAAGTTCATAGACAAGGTAAAATTATGAATGACATAATTTATAAGTTCAGCACCAAACTTATTAACCTTTGAAAATAATTAACAAAAGCAGGTTTTTTTGAGATTACGCTCAATAATATAAGTGCACAAAACGTAACATCATAAATAGTATACATAACATAATATGATCCCAGCAACCTTTACGCAATTTAAATTTATTATGCCCGAAGTTTTACGTTCAATCATAATAGATCTAAATCTTAACTGTGAACTTTGCCTTGTCATTTAAATCAACACAAATGCCCAAACGAAGTAAAATCGTAACTTGTTTCACTAACATATTAAATCTGAAAAGTCATAAAGTCCAATTACTATATGCATACTGCTAAGTGCAAAGTTTTAAGTTATATGTAGACAGATATTTGAAGACGCAACCTAATGCCAGTATGAAAGTTTTAAGTCCATTTATCATGGAAAGTCACTAAAACGCAAGTTTGAAAGATCAAGTCTATCCATTATGAAATAACAACAAAGTGCCTAAACGGAATTTTAGAAACGTTAAAGATTTCATCTAAACTGAATTTAGCTTACATCGTTAATTTTGAAGCGTTCGCCTGTTCAGGCGAATTCCAACGCCAGCCCAAGAGTGGCTCACACTTCACATGGTTGGTCTTTTATATGCACAAAACACGGCTTGCAGAACATAGTCAAGGGGGGGGACCAAAGAACGTAGACAGGGTGGAGAAGGTTCTAGGAGCCTCACGGATCTAGTAGAAGCCCGCTCGTAAACTTGGTGGAGTGTTACTTCTTTTCTTCTTATGGTCTTTGGGCAAGCAGAAACGGCGTGACGTATTCCAGTTGACGCGCCTCAGTCTTACAAGGAAGGTCTTGACGGCCAGGTGTGTGTTGATAAGTGGCTCGCAGTGTTTACATGAGCATGGCCGCTGACGCCTTGTAGAATTGGGTAAGTTTACAATTCCTAGTATTGTAACTTTAGCTAGCGGCTAATGTTACACTACACTGCCGTCTGTGTTTATAACCTGCAAACTTTTATCCATGCACTTTTCACGACTGTTGTCATTTTCACGCAACAATGATGCCACAAATGCCGATGTTACATTGCAATTGGATTTGTCGCCTTCTTTTCTCCTTGTATTTCCTTTTCTTTCTAGTCTCACACAAAATGTCCTTTCCTTCCACAGTAGAAACACTTTACTTGGCTTTTTTTTTATGTGTCTGACGCGTTCTGTACACCTCTAGTGCAATTTGCATTTTTGTTCCCACGCCAAGCCATTGCTGAAAACGCCATGGCCGTTGTGTCGTCCTTGGTCATTCTAGTGTCTTCTTTTATGAGTCGCTCGGTTAAATTTGCAACTGTTTGATCAGCAACCGCCACACCATTTTTAGTGCATTATATTTTGAAGGTAGGCTAGCTAAAATCTTCGTCATTATGGCCAAGCTTTAAATATTTTCTTCAAGGTCAATGAGCTGTTGAGCCATATTTTGCACCTTCACTGCATGTTGGACCACTGAATCACTCGGATTCATTTGATACTCATAAAAACGTCGAGTTAAAATAGGTTTGTTAGATGCTGATCTTTACTCATGTATTACACTCAATTTCATCCACATCTCATGGGCTGTGATACATGTAAGAAAACTCTCCATTTGTCTGAATTCCATGGATGATGAAATCAGAGACATTGCTCTTCCATTATATTTTATTAATGTCTTCAGCACAGCTGCGTTACCTGCTGTTTCTTCAGGCTTCCGTTCAGTCCCATTTAAAATTCCCAGTAGTTAATATGCAGTGACAACTGCATTTATTTGGAATTTCCAAATTTGGAAACTTTGTCTATCAAACTTTGTTACGTGTCGAGCCGATATTTCTTCAGCTATCTTGAATAAGCACACAGGATGACTTTAAACATACAGAGAAAAACGTTGACCGACGATTTGCAATCAACAAACCATTTTAAACACTTTATAAGCACAATTTCAGGGGGATTGGACCCATAACCTAATGAATATTAAGATATATATTCAGAATGTTAAATGCGATAATAAAGATGATTTTATTGATTAACAAAAACTAACATATTTGAGATAAATTATTGTATATAGAACTACTCTTGTAAATAACTTTGAAGCAAATGACCTACTAGTAACTTGAAACTGGGCATGTACAACTGAAAATATGGCATCCTTATTGCATGCACACTTAAACAGGATATTCAAAAAATACATCATGCCACAGCTATGCTCACATAAAACACTGTAAACCTAAATATCTACAACATAATATACTTAAAACAGACTAGCATTGTTCTCACTCAGAAGGCTTAGATTGATGTAGAAACAATTTATTTATTAAAGTTACTAGGCACAAATAAACTCGCATCTGACTTCTATGGTTTCTACACCAATAGATTTAGCAAGTACAGGTGTTTGTCCACACCTTTTCAAAGTTATACATACTGACACTGAACTGTGTTGGTTGCACTGAGGGTGGTTTTATTCATCAATGATTTAATAATTTACTACCCCTTAAGACCAACTCTGGTGGCTTACTTTAAAATTAATCAACCCTACCCTATGCCTTTATATAGTTAGGGTAATTAGTGATTAATTTTAAAAGGGAGTAAAATGTGTGTCAATAAAAACCAAAACTAAGCAACTGTATTTTATTACTGATCTAAAATTCAGGGTTTTTAATTTTAATATGCTTTAGTGCTTGTTATTAGAGACTATGAGGTCAGGCTATAAGAAGGTGAATTTTAAAGTAATGGAAAATCCACCCTAAGTACACCCTGTCAGAAATTAAACTCCCAAGTGTCCTGGGTTATATTCACGTACACAAAACACCAAATGCGCCATGAACCAGATAATGACATTTTGTCAAGAGCTTTTAATTAATAGGACCCAGCTTTCTTTATACAACACATATATTTGTAAGCCAATATTCAAGTAATCGACCATTTATTGACTCACTATTATAATTATTACATTTACAATACAAACTTTTATGTACTCTTAGGCTATGTGGTGTGTTTATTCACTGTGACTTTTGTCATTCTAAGAAACATTTTGAACGCAAATAAATAACAGCTGTAAAATGTATACATAATAAGATTTAAGGGATTTAAGTGATAGTAAGGAAGCCAACCTGAAAGAATAGTCAAGTCTTAATAGAAACAATTAAACTTCCCATTTCTTCACGAGTTCTTCAAACTTACACATTCATTTTCTCTTATATGTTCCTATTTCTCTCTCCTGTTACTTTTTCCATCACCTATAACTTTCAGATATATTCCTTTATTATCTTATGAAATAGAAACAGACAAAATTGCAAGTTTCAACTATGCTCAAACTTTTTAAAATGTGACTGTCAGTTTGTTCAGTTTTTTATGTACAGTGGAGTGTCGTTAATCCGGATCAATCGGGACCGGGACCCATCCAGGTTACTGAATTGTCCTGATTTTAAAATGTGCTTTCAATAACTGTATACATATGTAATGTATTGACTAGAGGATACATGATGCTCAGGAGTCTACTGTATTGTAAAATAGAGGCTGAAGGGTTCAAAAAATACAGTACACAAAATATTTTAATAAAGTATATTGAATAAGAACATGTACATTATGTAATTTATATTAGTAACTCTACAATACATTTTAGAAAAAAACCCCAACAAGAATCTACAGTAATTAATGGAAACTTACTGGGTAAAAAAGTCCTTAATTGTTTATTGTACAAGACTTGACGTACGTTTCTTTGCAACCATGTTTCTCAGTCTTTTAAGAAGTACGAGTTGTGTCGTCGTCCCCTCAGGTTGCCTCTCTAACCAGTTCATAGCTGTCTGGAATGCTTCATAGGCGTCTGAGTGTGAAGGACCGGCAGCTTCTTCAGCATCCATTTCTTCATCGTCATCACACTCTCTTACATTGCTTCCATTATCATTGTCCTCAATTACATGATGAACTATTTCGTCATCATTCAACTGCTGATAACCAGGGTCATTGCCATCACTTTCAAACCACTCCCTTGCGTCAAGTTCACAAGGCAACTATACGACAAAGGTTTCACCACTGCTGTAAAGTTTGTAAATGATAGCACAGAACTGAGCCGAGCATATGACCAAGGAGAGGTGACTGGCTAAGTCGTTGAACTCTCAAGGACACCTTCCACTACCTCCCCTACCTGTTCTCACTGCTGATCCGGATTTGACGCTTCGGATTTTTGACGTCCGGATTTCTGATGCTCTACTGTATTTCTTAAAATAGTAAAACAAATATTTACAAAAGGGTGTGAAGAGTGAAGAAATGGAAAGGTTTATTTATTTCCATCAAGGCCTGAACCACCTATCCTTTAACTATAAAAACAACTGCTCCAGTATATACATGGTCTAACAGGCTACTATCATGTTATACTAGACTGTCTAAGATGGGGAGATCGGGGTTCGATCCCAGTCGGGTGCATTGAGGGTGGTTTTTTCTAAATGGTTTTCCACTTTCTCCATGAAAATGTGGGTGCACTTACTACAAATCATACCTTACTAGTCCCCGGCACATTAGTGTAAAGAGAACATAGGCATACAACCCCAACAGGTAGTAAGGTGCGGTGCTAAAACAACTATATAAAAAAACAATAGTTTATAGAAAATCTGGCAATGTAATGAGTATTGGTTAATGTTTATCAATAACCAAAATTGTCATTGCACTAAGAAAAATGTGTTAAATTTAGTCTCAGGTTTGTCTAGCATTAACACCGTTTCAGTTTGTGGCAAAGAACAACAGAAAAAAAGAAATCTTAGTAAATTCTGGGCTACAAATTCCTCAAACATAAAAAATAAAAGCCCAAAGAAAACACATAATTTCAAATTTAAGTGCACATTTATATCTTATGACATTAAATATAATACATAAAATTATGTCCAACAAATGATGTAGATATCATTTATTGGATATATTTGTGTAGTTTTAACACATTGCACACCAGCATGAAATTACATGGTGAACTGTCAAATACTGGCCAAATTTTATAATTTGAATTTTTGCTGTGAGAATACTTTTTGACACACAATACTTTTTTTCGGTGTGTTTACTAGAGTCATTTATGAGCTTTCAGATTTTGAATGGAATTCATTTTGTTTTATAGAAGGAAAATTAAAAAAAAAAAAAAGTTTGTGTGGTAGTTTTTTTACATAAAACTTTTTTTTTTTTCAAATTTATTAGACAAAGAAAAAAAAATTGTACACATTTTGTTACAAAAGTTAGAAAAAATGATCATGAATGAATTACAAATTAAATAAATTACATTTAGGCCTAACAATAATTTGCCTGTGTGTGGTAAAGAGAAAAACAATTTTGCACACACAATGCTACATTGCAGTTTTCACAACTTATGGGAAGTGCTGCTACCTAATATCTTTTTATGAACTAAAAGAGTCTTAGGAAACATTTACAGAACACTATACTCGAGCTTATCTCGGACCATTGTTTATGTAAGCATTTAAAAGAGGACCTGAGTGTATCTTGGACATGGTAACGATAGACAGTCATGCTAGTCTGAGCGTAGCTCGGGTGTGGTGTTCAATGTGTTAATAGTGTTCAGACAACTGGTGTCTGCAACTGGTCTGAGTACAAAAGCTAACTATTTACAATAGTATTGTGTTTATATGACCACATCACAATTTTGATGCCGGCATATTAGTTTGTTATCATTGGGATACCATATTTTACACAAATATGAACATAGTATAATTTCTAACGTTTTACTTAATTTAAAACACAGATAGTTACGCTCAACCAACAGCACAAGAGAAAAACTAATTCAGCCACCAAATTAGCATAGAATAAAATATAACAATGGAGTTACCATTTTCAAGTTAATATTAGTAAGTACAAGTTACTTGATTTACTATTTAATTGACAATGTTTTGATCATTTACAGTTTAACATTAATTCTTCCATTAAAACATTAAACTAAATGTTCCCATTTTCATCGTCTTGGCATTATTTCCTATTATATGTTTGTAGAATACCAATTTAAAAAAATCAAACCAAATACATTTTTTACTCAGTAATTAAATATAAATCTAGTGTTTAGCCTTTTATACTATTTTTTTTTTAATTGAAAATACCTATTTTTTTCTACTAACAGTCTTTAAATATCACCACACAAATTCAGCTTATACTTTCTTTAAACTCACCACTAATCAAATTTGTGTGAATCACATAAAAACCAAACAGGAAATACAATTTAAGGATAGTTTTTTGTGATACTTAAATATTTGTGATGTTTTTAACTTTATTTCAAACTAAGGGACAACCTTATGACTACTGGATAGATATCGCTATCGGAGATTTAAGTCACCGAACAGAAAAAAGTTATGTCCATTTTAATATTTTAAGACCTGTTTCGGTAGCTGTATGGTTTAAGGCGCTACTTTCACACTAGACTAGACTAGACTAGACTGCCTAATTTGGGGAGATCAGGGTTTGATCCCAGTTGGGTGCACTATGGGTGGTTTTCCCTAAGTAGTTTCCCACTCTCCCTTCATGCAAATGCGGGTACACTTAATCTAAATTTAACTTCTCTAATCCCTAACACCTTAGTGTAATTAGCACACGGGCACTTGAAAGGATAGTAAGACCCGGTGATAAAATAAATATATTTTAAGCATATTATAACAGTTTACCTGCCGGATAGCTATCGTAGGATAAACACATTTTCATGCAGACCAAGCAAGGTTGGTACTGTGTCAGACCTCATTTCTCGGCCTGCCAGCAATCCAACATCGCGGAATATTTTGCGTTAAGGTAACCAAATAATTGAAATTATTAATGAAAACAGAAGAATACAAGCTAAAAAAAGATATTGAATTACAGGTTTACAGTAAATATGTGAAAACAATTAGTGTGTCTATTAACTCGAGTTCCTTCAAATGGTGTGTATTTGAAGATTTATAACTGTACTAAAATTTTCAACAGTTAGGCTACTTCGATACCAATTTTTGGTACAATGCATAGTAGAAATAATTTTTTTCACAACTATATGTTAAGCCTTAAAAAGTAATATTAGGCCAAAAGCAAGCTTTCAATTGGAAGGAAGTAGCAAGGATGCATAATTAACAGGTAAAGATTTTTCATTTCATTTATTGGAGGTATAGCGTGCACTTTCTGAACCGACAGATATCGGCACAAGATTTATAAACTAAGTTAAATCTAGAATAAACACAACATTCAACTTAATTCTGTTAACGTCCTGTTAATTCATAAATGTGAAGGGGTAACCATCATTTCACAAATGATATATTTTTTGGCCATAGGAATCAAACCCAGGACCTATAAATCCAACAAAGAGTTCTAGCATTTGAATGTGATGTCTTGTGGCATATTATTTGTTAGTGCTAGGTTAGTTTAAACTAGTGTATCCATTCTTTATTCTAGTAAAGTCTTTGACTTTACCCAGTTTGAAAAAGCTATTTATTCTGAAGTAGCGATTTCTTTCGTAACTCAACATCTTTTTGTCTGCCATCACCGTCAGGATATTTTTTACTAAAATTGGAATGTTTTACTCTTATAGTGTTGCTAAACATTGCTTTATTTGTTGTTCTCAAGTCTAGAATGACAAATTAAGCACTCTTTTAGGAAGTTGTTGCCTGTTTCACACTCCCTCCTGACGAGTTCTGATAGAATTAAACCTAGGCCAGTACCTTATGCAGTAACAATCAATTTTCTTCAAGAGGCAGCCATCACCTCTTTGTCCAGTGGCAGCAATGTAAAATGTGTTCTTTTCATTTTAAAAGCTAGTATTTTTCTCTTTTATGAATTTCCATCTACCTTTCCCGTACCTTCTTCCAAATATAACAAATTAAGTTCTGAATTAATATATTAATTTATATAAAAGCAAAATGATATTTTCATATTTTATTAAATCCTCTGGTTTTGTCTGCAATGTTTTTTTTTTCCCCAAGTTCATTATAAGAAGTTAAAGAGGTATCTGACAAAAAAATACACACTTCACCACACAAATATGTATTGTGCACTGTTACAAATTAAAGTAGTTTAATAACTACAAATTATACTATCAATCTGCATGACTATACCACCATTGCACAGTGAACTAACATGAATGAACAGGTTGGCAGCATTCCCGCTTTACACTCACGCCTGTCCCTCATCAATCACACTTCACACCACCCCAACTAGCTTCTATAGTAGTACAGCACTCAGATTTGTCTCCAATATAAAACATTCCACCAAAGAGGTGGATTCATTAAATCGGACGATTCTGTTGGTTTCAACAGAACTTTCATTGAACTTGGAACAAATAAACAGGGGTTATTTTTTGTTCAGTCAAGCTAATTACTTAAGGATGAGGAAGTGTACCCACATTTTCACAGAGTGAAAAGCCATCTAGAGAAAATCACTCTCAATACACTTAATCGGAATTCCAATTCTAAGCTCCATGTCATTGGCAGCCTAGTCCATTGCGAAGCGTAATGCCTTAGACAAGGGGTCTGCAACTGGTCTAGTGTAATCGATCCGTCAATCTCGTGACAGTTTTCAGTTGATTGTGTAAGAAAACTACTTAGACTACTATTAAATAGGGTTGAGCTGTTTTTTTCAAGCATCGATGTTGCTCATTTGAATTATTTCATTTACAATATTACAAATGTAATATCAAAAGTGACGCACATACATTTTTTGAATACTAACAATTTTTTGTTCATTAAATTTTTTTTATCACAACTCTTTGATAAGGGGAAGGGGGGAGAGAGACCTACAAGATAAATAATTATTTCAGAGCTCTTTGATATAAATTCAAAATGTTCAACCCATCATCAACATTTCCAGCATGTGGCTGGGTCAGTTTAATAAAATGCCTCCCTGTCATTATTTTCTTCCACCATTCTTCCTCCTTTAATAACTTTCATAATACTCCTCTCCCGTGCACACTTTCTGTTATCGGCTCATTCCATCTCTAAGATAATTAACATACTGTACCATTCTCAGCTCTTTTCCTCCAAATGTATAGCTTTACTATCTTCACTTCACTGTGCTAAAGTTAGTTCCAAGCTCCTTCACGTCTTCATTCCATTCCTGTACTTTTCTTCCATCTGCTCCCATACCATCAATTCTCAAGTAAACATCATGATTTTAATTTTTTTCCTTCCCGAATTTCCTTGGCACTTTACAAGACCATTTCCATTACCACTACAAAGAATAATGGTGTGAGAGCATTCCCCTGCTTCACTCTATTTTTTTTTGTAGCAATCTGTCCATCTTAAGACAATTTATGTTATCCCCATAAATACTCTTCACTCTCATTATAACTCTCCACTCCCACCTCCTACAGAGCTTTCCAGACTTTATTTCTATCCACACTATCATATGGCTTCTCCACATCCATAAATAACATTACCTACCATTACCAATTTCTTCCCAATTTCAACTGTTAATATACATTATTAGTAATTTATTATTCTTTCAAATCAAGAACAGAATTATTCATAGACTAAAATTATGTTTATTTGTTTTCATCTTTTCCATAAATAGTAGCTAACAATTATTATTATTATAGGTTTTAATTTTTTCTACATCGATTACTGTTTCCCGCCTCTGGCAGTTTTTTATTCAAGCCATATATTTTCCACTACCGACTCGTTAGTCCTGTCAAAGCTTCATATGCCTTATAATCCAATTTAAGACTAGAGCAGACACAAAATCCAATCTCTGGCCAATAATCCATCACTGTGAAAGGGTAAACACACATTTCACAAATGATAATTTTTTTGGCCATGCCATGAATTGAAACTGGGACCCTTAGTTCAGTAAACAGACACACTACTGTCTGAGCTAAGATGTTAGATTTTATTTTAAATAGTATACTTAAGCCAAACAAAATTGATAAATGACAAAATAAATGTTTTAAAGTGATTACATTTAGTTATAGTTTTTATTTATTAAACAAGTAACTAAGGTGAAAAATTATTTGAGAAGTCCAATAGTCATAAACTAGTTTTGGTATTTTTTGTCCTGACATGCTTTAAAACAACTACCCTCTTATTCTTTAATTATTTCTTTTGTCTGATAAGCATAAAGTGTTGACCCTGAAATCTACCACTAAGTAATATATCTATCTCGCTTGCCTTAGAATTTTTTTTGAGGCATTCACTTTTCAAAACTTTTCCAGGGAAGGACCATTCAAAATAGTTTCTAAAGGCATCCAATTTCCTAACTAATTGGGGGAGGAGGATAGTAGGATTCTAAAAAAAAACTTTTTTGTTACTTGGCCCCCTCCCTCTTCTCTTCTCACAAACAAATAAAGCTCTACTATTACTGTATAAAGTAACACTTCTTATTTCTTAGGGTTTAGTACTAAGTCTTAACATCATGTCATGTACTTATGATTTTTAACCCCCCTCCTCCAAAGGTCAGCGGTCACTTAGCCAACTGCAGGCTGATGATAGGATCAGTAATGGCCCAGCCCTAGTATTACATACTTCCTCAATCATACAGAACATGTAGTTCCTTTTGTGCATTTGGTCAGCAAATAAATGTTGAGTTTAGGGATTAAAGACAACTTTTAAGTGTATCATCTTTTGATACTGAACCATGAATCCAATACTTATTTTATATGCAAATAATATGTTTTAAGTTCTTAGTGTTTTATCATGGAAACTTTTTCTTGCTAAAATTGCTATTTTAAAATCAATGTTGCAAATATTGTGTAGCAAAACCTAAATCTTAAACATACAATAAATTATTTATTTTTGAAAATTTGGTTCCAAAATTACTGTCTTGAAGCAAATATATTAATTTTGAATAATGCATATAATCATTAAACCAAACTACTACTAAACTAAAAAAAAGGAGACGCATTATCTTCCACAAAATTAATTTGTAAATACAACAATATTTTTGTGATTGTTTTTAAAAAAATAAATAAAAAAGTACAACTTATCTAAATGTACACAAGATTGATACTCTACATGCCAAGTAATGTATACACACTATTTACTTTATGAGGTGATGCTTTGTTCACCTTCATTAATTGAAAACCTAAACAAAGTGTAATAGAAACCAAAAACCAGAGATCATAAAATGTTTCATCACACTATAATATACAACCAAATATAAAATTAGTTACAATAAAATTTGCTTTGTGGTTACCGGATAAAAATACACTTACATAAACAGCACATGTAAATAATAAAAGTAAAATTGATATCAGTAAGGGTGTGATAAGTCCACTTTTCTAATTCAAAGGGAAGCCAAAATTATGTAAAATATTGCATTGCGTATATTTATTTAACTTATATTAGAATGATATTAAAAGAAATAATTGCAATTTTTTGTACATCATGTTTAATACTAAATTGATAAATCAATATATTATTACAACATGGAATTCAATCACTACAGACCTGATTTGGTGGTCGCATGGCCTAAGGAGTCACTCTCAAAATTGACTAGACTGCAGGTGACAGGGAAATTGGGATTCAAATTCTGGTCAAGTGTAACAAAAGTAGTTTTTCTAAAAATAGTTTTTCATGTTCCCTTCATACAACTGCAGGTACACTTTCTATAAATCCCACCTTCCTTATCTGTAACTCATTTACAGGATTAGTACATGTGTGTATAACCTGAATAGGTAGACGCGGTACTAAAAAAAACTAGAGCTATTTCACACATGAATATTAATTGCCATGTATGTAACAGGAAAAAAGGATACAAATTGAAAATAAATGTTTTATTTTAGATTTTTTTTTGTAACGCTTTGTACATAGCACACCCTTACATTTAATTTAAAAGAAATCCATACACGTATACATTTTTTGATTTAATTATTCAATGCTAGATATATTTTAATAACTTACATCTCTATTTATTGTCACAACCTTAAATGAGGATCTAGCATGACAAATTTACAATAATATAAAATATAATTAATTATTAGTACAACCTGTAATACTGCAGCATGTTTTAAGGGTCAATATAATATTGTGAGGCCTTAGTTTACTTCATAATATAAGGCTGCATCAGCAGAGTATAACATGTTTATGTTTAATTCAACATAATAATAAATAATTTATAAAAAAAGTCCAAGATCATGCATAGGCATCACAAAATGCTAGTTATAATCATTATAAAATAAGTTGTGAGAACATTTAACAACCAACTACCTTAGTGAATCAAATGGATGTTAATAAATGTTTGTTGAGTGTGTTATATTTATCAGCAATTAACTTCAGTCCTATACAAATAAAAATATCTTGAGCTTATAAAGAATGTCTATACACAACTATCATTTGTTTTGTATATTTTATTCAAACAAGCCAAAAAAGTCTACTTTTAAGTATAGTTGGATCGATTCTCAAATC
Source organism: Timema cristinae (assembly GCA_039000515.1). Lineage (NCBI taxonomy): Eukaryota > Metazoa > Arthropoda > Insecta > Phasmatodea > Timematidae > Timema > Timema cristinae. The sequence continues at coordinate 51,657,989 of JBCFYV010000003.1, forward strand.
CAAATCTGCAATTTACCTTTGAATCCCAAATCTTAAATCTGAATTTGAATCTTGGAAAAAATGTGAACCTATGAGGAAATAAAGATATTAGAGAATATAAAATACAAATAGTAGGGTGTACCAATGAAGATATCAATGAATCGTTATTGGGAAATTTTTACTGCATCGGCAATTAATAGTTATTATTATTATTATTATGTCAATTAATCATTGTTTTTTAAAAGTATAATTTAAATCAAAATTTTCTAGGTTAGAGTTTAGTGATAAAAATTGCAAAAAAAACTACACATATACACATTACATCTGGGTTGTGGGCTATGCAAAGATTACATTACCAGATATAAATTGGTAATAAATAAAATGAAATGGTAAAGCACAAATTAAAGTAAAAAACACTAACACATATTTAAACACACATCAATATTTCGATGCTATTATGACATCTCCCTCATGAAGTAGTTGTAGACAATGATAAAGAAATCTAAGCTCATACAGTTGATAAAACTAGGATATGTGGAATAGAGCACTAGGCTAAATCATGGTTTAAATTAGGAGGGATAGCCAGCACACTTACCTAGGTGATACTGGAGTAGAAATTGTTTATATATAACATTAAAAAAACACAAACACATTTTTAAGGACAAGCTTTCACTCTCACAGACAGCTTCATCAGGTCTACTCTCTTGACCTGATGAAGCTGTCTGTGACAGTGAAAGCTTGTCCTTAAAAAAGTGTTTGTGTTTTTTTAAATGTTATATCTAAACAATTTATACTCCAGTATCACCTATGTAAGGGAGTTGATAAAACTAATAATCTAGTTCCAACTTTCACCGGTTATGCATGAAATATATTTTTGTATTAATTACATTAACTGTTATCATTCTCTTAAGCATAGATATTAATAAATAATAAATAATTGGGATTAATTGACGTACATAATCATAACATGAACAATTATTTTAGACAATGGTATCGGTACACCTCCTACAAATAGTAACTAAATATTAACATTCTTTCTTATAATCCATTTATTATAACATTCATACATTCAGTTAAGTATTACATTACTGGTCTGGGGCCTGGTTAAGTTCATCTTATAATTATAATCACTTCTCAACTATCAATAAACAGTATTAGTACTCTAAAACAAATATCTTTAAAGATTCGAGGGCCCATCGCTACATAATACATAAAAATGGGGCACACCCCCATTAATTTGAAAGAATCGTACTATCAACAATTTGTAAATTGAGGTAGGTTTTATTACTCAATATTTAAACAGTTTTTTTTTTTTACAGAAGATACTTGAGAAGTTTGACAAATAGGATTTTAATTTCAGTGATGTTTATTGCAAAATGTTACTTTAAATAATATCTCAAATAATTTTAAAGAAGTTGCAACTTTTTTTTTCTTTCTCACCAAGAAAACAAACTTTAAAATCTTAGCACAGTTCAATGCATTCCTAATGTTTTTAAAATGTAATCCTAACTATGCAACTGAAATAACATAAAGTGATTCATTTACTAGGTTAAAATAGGAAAATAAACCAAACACTATGAAACCAATAAGTATTTCAAAGTTTTTTAAAACAATAATGGTCTTTAAATAATAATCATTATTAAATTCTTAAATTTATTGGGTTTTTTTAGCATCACATCTTGGGTTATGTGCTTATGTACTAATAATTACACCAATGGTGTTAAGGATTATTAGGAGGGTTATATTTAGAGGACCTGTGCCTGCATTTGCGTGGAAAATCATTTTGGAAAAACTCAACCCCAGTATACCCGAATAAGATTCAAGCCTCTATCTCCCTGTCAATGGCAGTCTAGTCTACTGCGCGAGTAGCGCCTTAGACCATGAGGCCACCAAAGCAGGTTATTGGAATTTGACATCAAACAATGAGGAACTAAATGGACCAAAGTGAGCCCAAGAAAGGTATGGGAGGAGCAGATAACAGAAAGTGTGCAAGTGAGAGGATAAGAATGGTGGGAGGAAAGGGGAATATGGATGATTATTATTATTATTATTATTAGCACCGCGTCTTACTACCCATTCGGGTTATACGCACTTACGCTAATGTGTAATGGTAGGGTGATTGTGAGATGAAATGAAGGACCTACAGTTTAACGTGGAATCCGAACCACGGTGGAGGCCTGGCATTCCCCACATTCACAAGATGTCTTGTCATAGGTGAAGGAAGGGTTTGGTAATCAGATAAATCTTTGCCGGGACCGAGGATTGAACCCCGGCCGCCAGCATAGAAGTCTGACACCTTACCCTAGACCACCAGGTCACCAGGAATATGGAGACAATTTACTAAACTGACCTGGTCAAAAGCTGGAAACATTTGATGTTGATAAGTTAAAATAGTTTCTGTAGTTGGAATATAGTGTCGACAAATTCAAAAACATTGAAGGGAGGAAATGTTTATTTATTCCAAAAGCTTGGTGACATTTAGTTGCTACATCAGTGACATAATAATATGACTACTGTGTTGTGGCAAAAGGATTAGGTTTAAATAAAAGTGAAATTAAAGCAAAATATAATTCCATTTTTATAACCTTGATAAGATTTGATTGTTTATCTGAAGTGTTTACAGAAAAAAATAAAAAAGCATGTGATTGTAATCAAGGAGTATGCATCTATGAATGTGTTTTTTAAATATCGTCGTGTTGAATGGCTGAAATAGATGATGATCATGATGATTGGTATTTAATATTTAGAAATGGATGTGATTTTTTCATACCATTTAATATTTTAGTTTAAAATAATTTACGTCTTAAGGAAAACCTCTTTTCCTATTTGAAGTTTATAATTTTGAAGGGAATAAAAATCAGCTTTCAATGAAACGGCAAGAAATATGAAACCTGCACATTTACCAGAGAAACTTTATTCTTGACCTAACCTGAATACAATCCGCTTGGGTGGCCGCGTGGTATAACATGCTACTAGTACACTATAGACTGCAGCTGAAGAGGAAATCGAGGTTCAAATCTTGGTCGAGTGTACCGAGAATGTTTTTTACAAAATGGTTTTCCACTCTCCCTCCATACAACTGTGGGTACATTTCCTTTAAATATAATCTTCCTAATCCCTAAAACCATTAGGGCCGAATAGGTAGTAAGAATAAAACCATAAATACACACAGGACACAACAAGGAACAAAGACAGTTTTTATCACATTATGATACAATATTATTAACCTTATACCAAAGCTTGACCACTCCTCTATCTTCTTCCATGGCTCTAGTGCAGTGTTTTTTAAAGTGTGGTTCGTGGCGGCCTATCTAATTGTCCGCAGGAACATAGGGAATTTAATAACAATAGTGAATTAAAGAATATTGATTAAATATAATACAAAAATGACATCTTCCTTTCTTCTGTCTTCTATAGTAGAAATAGTCACACACACATCTAAACAAAAATTGAATACTATTTCTGCATTGTCAGCTTTATTATACACAAAGAGATAAGAGGGAATACACTTGACACAAAAAACTAGGTACTCCATTTTGAATTTTAATAAATAATTATGATAACAAATGATAAAAATATATAATATTTTAACATTTGTTACAAAGATAATTATTATAATTAGCAGTCCTCTTTTTTTAATGACGTATATAAATACTAACCATAGCCAAGCTCTGAGAGATTTATCTTTATTCCCGAAAACAGTTGGCACAATCTTTTTTTAACAGTTTAAAAAAATAATCAAAATTGAGTAACTCAGTATTTGTGTCAAGTGAATTCACTCTTCTATCTTCAAGTTTGATAAAGGCAACAATGTCAAAATATTACTCTCTTTGTGTTTAAATGTGTGCGTGACTACTTTTAGTATAGAAAGCAGAAGAAAGGAAGAAGATGTGACCGTTGTGCATTGGATTCTTCACAAATTTTCCCTCTTTCCCTTAGTGGGGTTTCTTCAAATTTACTCTTATTATTTAATTAGTATTTATTTTTATCAATTTACATTATTATAAAATTATTTAGCCAATGGGCCACCTTATTTTAAAACATAATACAAAAAATTGAACTGTGAAAAGTTAAATATAAAACATCCATACTGTGTTCTATTTATTTCCTCAACAAATGAAAGTCATATAGAGATGTCTTTACTAACCAACCTTATATCAATAAATCTGACCAAATATTTATGAAAAATGAGATTTCGAATATTAAAAATAATTGGAAAAACTTAATTACCAATTCAATGTATTTGAATTATATTTTATTTAATAGATTAATTTTTGTCTTCTATTTATATTTGTAAATTGAAATCACCTAAAAATATACCTCCTCCCCCCCCCCCCTTCTATCTCCAGGTCCCTGGTCGTCCCTTCAATGCGCATATCTTCCATTTGGTGGTCCTCCATCATCAAAAATTTAATAAACACTGATCTAGTGTACCTTGAGAGAAAAAAATGCTTAGTAATTCATGAAAATTGTTATGTAAATGTTAGGCAAAGAAGCCAACCAGAAAGACTTTGATGGAGAACAATTAAAACTTCTCTCTTTCTTTATTTCTTCACACACACTTCATACTTGCTTCGATCTTCTAATCACTTTCACAACTACACATGGTTCAAATTAAGTTAAACTGTGAACGTGTTGAGGGGTAATCAGAAGGGAGTGTGTTTGAAGAAATAAGTTTATTTGTTCCTCTTAAGGCCTGAGCAAGTTATCTTTTTGGATCGGACTCCTTCTCTATCACTTGCGTTGATTTGATTTGATTTTGAATCAAAACGAGTTTTTTTTAGTCTGATTAGTATAAAGCTATATTTATATAGGACATATTTCAAGCTGAATTTATGTAATAAACATATTTATTTTTAGAATTAATTTTTTTGTGAACAAAATTATAATCACACAAATTCAAATTTTTAAATAGCTTTAATAAAACTGAACAGCTTTTATAATTAGACAAAAGAAAAAGTCAAGGGGCTCTTAACTGCTATGAAATTATATCTTAAAATGGAATAAAATTAATTTAACTAAGAATTTTTGAGAAAAAGATTTAAAAATCTGAATAATAAATTTTTTTGAGTTTTGTAAAAATCTTGGAGTTATATCAGCTATTAAAACTCAAGTCAAACGCGAATTCTCACTCACCTCTATAAAAATCGTTTTCTGAGTATATCTCTGGTAAATGTATATGCCTAATCTTATCTTCCTTCAATAAGTGACAGTTTCATATATTTAAACTATATGCATCAAATCAACCATGACTGTGTTCAAGTTTTCTTTGAAGAGATAAATCTTCCTTAAAACACTGGCAATATAAATCATGTTAGCTCTCAAGTTCTAAATAAAAATAATAATGTATTCAATGAAAAGAATATCAACATGTAATTTTAATGACAGTTATGGCAATAAAATATTTTAATGTTATAGAAACTAAATATCACAGTTCCAATTATTAAATTTTAACCCCAATTCTTTCAACATTTACAATTTAAATCATTTTCTATGCATTTATACTAATAAAAATATTAATGTTTATGTACCATACTATAACAAAGGGGTGTAAGAAGCTTCAAGACTTTGACTTGATTTGAAACAAATAGATTATCAGCTTCAACTTCACTTCAAAAGTAACTATGGCTTCGACAATTATTATGAAGCTTTATTAATAAAAATAATGTCAGCTAAAATTCTAAATTTATGTTCAATTACTGCCATTCTGGGCTGTCATACTCACATCCAAAGTTATTTTCCTGTTTTTGTCCTTTATGTTATGCCTTTTACATGTTCCTATCTAAGTGTTCTATCATTCCTTACAAGTTTCCTTTTCTCCCTTTTGTTTATTTGTTTCCTCTTTTAGGAAGTTGTGTTACACATTTAACACTCCCTCCTGATGAGTTCTGATAAAATTAAATCTATGTGGAGGAATTGTTTTTCTTCAAGAGGCTGCCATTACCTTTTTGTCCAATGGTAGCGATGTAAAGTATGAACTGTGTTCTTTTCATTGTAAAAGCCATATTGTATTAGTTCCTTTTATAAGTTCCTATCCATATTTCCTGTAACTTCTTCCAAATATAATACAAATACATTAAATAATGATACTAAGGTTGATTCTCAATTCTTTCAATTCCAAACAAACTCAAATAATTTTTTTTAACGCTAGAAACATAAAAAACAGTACTCCTCCCCAGTTCTTGTTTCTTATTGCCACATCACTGATGAATTGGTCAATCTACTGCTTCTTGGAACTTCCTCTTGGTCTATTAGTTGTGATACATTTTATAAAAACAAAACTTATTTCTTTACCCAATGACAACAGCTCAGAGTGAAATGTGTGTTTATTTTAATAGTTATGAAAGCCATTCTGTGAATGTGTTACTATTCTTCATTTATGTATGAAAATATGTATTTACGAAGTAAAAATAGGATTCTTTTAAAAGTTATAATGTAATAAATTTAAAAATACTGTACTCTAAAACCCAGAATAGTTAGATAATTTAGTTAGTCATGGATTCAAAGATGATGTTAGCATGAAGTGGAACTGTGCTAAGAGTTTTTTATATATATATATATATTCATGGATTCAAAGATGATGTTAGCATGAAGTGGAACTGTGCTAAGAGTTTATATATATATATATGTATATACAGCATGGCATGTGTTTCCAAATAATATGATAATTCAGGAAAAACGTTAATATTTTAAATTTGCTTCTAGTAAAAAGCAAGTATACAGATGAGAATTTTTTTTTGTTAATTTCAGATTTAGAATATTTATTACATTTAAACACACACTTTGCATAAAAAATTGGTTTTATACATAAATAATCACCAAGATATCTTCTATATATAAAAACTGATTAATTTCAAACCAGATTTTTAAGGCCATTTAAATTATTAAGGAAAAAATGCAATTTTTTTTACCAAAACTACAATCTATAGTAAAAATTGTATAGAAAATATATAGCTAGGCCATCAAAATTATCTAAAATCACCTAAGCATATAAACAAGGAGGGGGGTGGGGGGACTCAACAATCTTGCTTTAAAAAAATCGACTAAGCAGAATATGAAGTTAACTAAAGGCAAACTCTTGTCAACAAATAAACTGTAAAGATTTCCACAATACTATATACAAACCTTGCAATGACAAATAAAAAAGGAAATAGTATAACATTATATTATGTTAAATCTCTGAATAAAAGAAGGATTACAGTCCTACACTTTTTCATTCATGGGTCATGAAACAGTTGAGCCTAAAAAAGTAAATATAATTAGAAATAAAAGTGTCTCATTGACAAAATCTGCCGAGCCATTTAATCAATACAGAAAACAATAAATAATGTAACTAACTGGTTAGAAGCTTGTACTTTTATCAAATCTTGATAAATCCTTTACTTAAGGTATTTATTGCTTGTTTTTACTAAACCAGTATTTCACCAATGTGTGTGAATTAACTACTGTGGCTTTAAATAAGAAAACTAATATTTATTTAAACTATGCAAATAATTATAGTTAAATATGAAGACACTTTTCTTAACCATATGTCATAATAAAACAAAAGTAGTCTGAATAAGAAGTAGTAATACTAAGTTTGTAGTTTGGTATTTATACAAGACAACTTTTTTTAACTAAAAAAAAATAATCACTATACAATATTGGATTAATGTATAGTATCATATAGACACAACCCTTTAAATTTGAGCCTATGACCTTGTGGCAAGCTCTTCTAGCATGAAAGGCGTAACTTGGTACAGGAAGCAGCGATTACATACACGGACCGGCTTAACATGTCCGTAGCGTGGTAAAGGAACAGAGTTGGAACTGCAACGAGCACAAAACACCTGCCAACAAACAGGTTCATATTTAATACAAGGGACCAAACCTTGGGCCAAGGTTTTAGAAAATAAAGAACAGCTGCAAAATCACTGTGGAAACATAATTTTTATCATTGATTAGAGGTGTGCGAAGTCCACTTTTGTGGCTTGAAGCGAAGTCAAGTCGAATATGGGAAATATTCTCGAAGCCAAATCAAAGTTTGTTTGAATATTTTTCTATTTAATTTTGAGTAAAAATATTATGTTGACATTGGGTATATTTATCTAACATCAAACTAAATATTACATTTATCTTTTCTTAACACTAATATTTGTAGCTTATTGCCAACATATGTTAATTCACTTTACCTTTGTATTAAAAACACTTCATATGCACAGCCTGAGTGAGTAATAAAAACAACAACATGCATTTGCTTTAATATCATTGTATTTGCCCTGTGTAGTGTTTTACTATTACTAACCTTTCACACACAAGATACGAGTTAACAAAACTTAAGAGTTATCAGACGTTCAAGAACAACATTATAGAAAAATATGAATTTAAGTTAATTTGACAGGTGCGTTTATAGGTTTGAGAAGTTCAGTGTTACAACTTTTTTTTTTCTGTTTTACAAATCAACAAGGAAGCTTTTGATTTTTTAAATCCATTTAAATCTTGCCATGTGAGTTACTAAAATAAATATGGTTCTAATTTTGAAAGTGCCTCTAGCCAATCTCAAAAATAATCTATCCTTGAAGATAATAATTTTACTTATAAATTAATTCTTCATGTAATATGTATAGAATAAGACATTTTTTGTAGATTTTATTTAATTTTATTTCTAGTAAAATATTTAAGATTGTATCTAGATTAAAAGCAATTTTCATTTATAAATACTCACTATTTGCATACGTTAAAAAAAATTATTTATGGAATGTCATGTTCCTCACAAATGTGCTCAACTACTTCCCAAGTCTGCCGCTAGCCCGTGTATTAACATAAATTTGAAATGAACATAACGATTCATGTAGTAAACAGCTGAAATGGCTGCGGTGTGTGAATTTTAGGATATTAAAAAAATACTTCCAATGTACAAGAAATACTTCAAAAGTTTAATTATATCTATATATCAACAGTACCGCGTCTTACTACCCGTTCGGGTTATACGCTCTAAGTACTAATTACGCTAATGGATTAGGAATTGGGAAGGTTGAATTAGAGGAAGTGAACCACATTTGCGTGGGGGGGAGGGGAGAGAGTGGAAAACCATTTAGGAAAAACCACCCCCAGTTCACCCGACCGAGATTCGAACCTTGATCTCCCCGTCCTCAGCAGTCGAGCTCAACATGACAGGCGTGTTAGCCAACTACGCCAAAAGGTTTAATTAAACATGCTGAAAAATATAAAACTTTCATTATTTATTTTAATCTACACTTTCAAGAGAAATAATTCATATTCAGTTGGTACTAATCATTGTTTGTAATCAAGGGGGTTAGAGGTTTAATATTATGGGCATGTTGAAATTAAAAGTGTTATGGAAATTTTCCGAATGGCACCAAGAAAATAAAGCAAACTTGTTCTAAAACTCAAAATGATAAAAATAAATATTATTTGAGGTAATTTTGGTTAATTTTTATTTGATGTATAATATAAGTGTAATATAATCACTAGACTTTGAATACTAGACGAAGCTTCAAATAGCTGCTGAAGCCAAACATGGGTTCGAATCGAATACGAAGTACATAAAGATTCGCTTCGGCTTTGAATTTTTAGAAACTTCGCACACCACTATCATTGATCAAAGACACATTTAAACAACTCACATTCACCAGCAACAGATTTCCTTAAGGACATGAAGAAACAAAGAAATATTCTCAGCATTCATCTAGAGAGGGGGTAGAAAACTGTGAATCCACTTAACATGGGTTAAAAAATAAGCTTTGCGATTACGAATCAAGCAAGGTTATAGTGAGCCCACTATGTCATTGGAAAAACCTTTTATGCTTACAATGTTATGATCCAGGAAATTTTTATTTGACCCATTTCTAGTTGTGTTTAATGATATTGAAGCATAGCAGTATAATAATACTGATGCGCTGATTGGCAAGGGGAAGGGTGGACATAGCTTAGATATTAAAAATAGTTAGTACTAAAATTGGTTTAAAATTTATCAAGCAACATGTTTTTGTTTACCTATAATTTTTCTTTCAACATAGTTATCCGCATTTATGAGTTTAGTCATTGAAGTGTATTGCGCGAGTGAAGTTTACCTTGCCACAGTTCCTGCAATGGTGTCTCCTTCTGACCACCGTGAAGACAGTCTCACAAGACATGCAACGCGGGGCCATGTCATCTGGTATCCATGGAGGAGGGGACTCAATCTCTGACGAACTCTGTGGGCTTTCCCAGCCAACAGATAATGCTTCCTCAGCATTCTCCACAGTCCGGGCAGGGTCTGTTTATATCAAAACAAATGTTTACACTAACAATATTAGTAAATGCCACATTGTTATATAGCTATATTGTGAAAAAAGTCAACATAAAAGTAAATTAAACATTTAGTTTGTATTGATAGTTAAGATGTATTGAAGTAACAAAACTAGTGAATTACAGAACAATCGTATAGAATATATTTAAACCCTTTTTTTAACTACTAATATTTATTCTTTTTTTATATTCAAAGTGAAAACAGGTTGATTTAGTAGCTGTCTTTGTTCTTTACATAAATTGTTTCTTTCAAATGTTACTATTTGTTCGTCCCATAATTTTTTACAAATTTCCTTTAGCTTCATTTTACAATTTAAGTGTTTTTTGTCTCTTATTTTAAGAAGTTGTGCTGTGCATTTCACACATTTCCCTTGATGAATTCTAATAATGAAACTTGGATTAAGAAATTGAATGGTTAAGATTATCTTCAAGAGGGAGTTGTTACCTCTTTGTTTAGTGGCAATGTAGAGTGAATTGTGTTCCTATTTTTAATGTAAAGAGCATATTATGTTTGTTCCCTATAATTTATTACTAGCCCTCTTTCTTTTACCTTCTTCCAAACCCTTCCTTCACCTCTGACAAGACATCTTGTGAATGTGGGGAATGCCAGGCCTCCACCGTGGTTCGGATTCCACGTTAAGCTGTAGGTCTTTCATTTCATCTCGCAATCACCCTACCATTACACATTAGCGTAAGTGCGTATAACCCGAACGGGTAGTAAGACGCGGTGCTAATAATAATAATAATTTTACCTTCTTCCACATATTACACTATTAAAATACAATTAATCCTAAAGATGAACAAAACTCCTTTTCAAAAAGTCACAAAAAAAAAAAAAATGTTCACATTTAACCTTTGTTTATCCTGTTTAGATAGTAAGTTTAGCTCGCACTATTCCAATATGCCAGTGTTTTGAAAACAATGTGCTCGATGGCAAATTAGTTGTGCCGGGCGGGTCGACCACAACCCAGTGTGCCACAAATTGCTATTTAATAAGAACCTGAATGAAGTTGATACGATTGGCAGCCATGCATTGTCCGCATTTCTTACTTACTCATACTTATTTTACACCTGACAAAATAAAAGGCTATCGACGCGAAGTTATGGTTTGACCAAAATGTTTTCAACTGTTAAATGGCAAACAAAGAAAGAGAACTTCAACCTTTAATCTTAGAACATTTCTGCTACTGTGGTGATATGCCAAAATTAAAGTGTGCAGCCAATAATGTAGGCTTGTTAACAATACCGTGAAGTTAAAAAGTTCGCGAAACACTGCACTATGATACAGCTTATAAGATAGTCATAGTTATGGAATATTAGGAAAATTGTAGAGCACAAATAAAGGTAAAAACACTAACACTTATTTACACACACATCAATATTTGGATGCTATTATAACATCTTCCTCAGGAAGTAGTAGTAGACTGAACAGAATATTGTCTTCAGTGATGCCAACTTGACTGGTATGGATGAAACCTTCTCTGTGGAGATGAAACTCTCTGAATGTTTCTCTATTACTCTATGGAAGGTAGTCGATTCAAAAATGAGGTGGCCCAATGGCTAGATAATTTTATAATAAAGGAAATTGATAAAACTAAAGAAAAAGGAAAAAAAACTACTAAGAATAAATTTGATGAAGAAAGCCCACCTAGGGAAAGAGGAAAGATGTGGGAAGAATCCAATGCACAAAGGTGACATCTTCTTCCTTTCTTCTGTCTTCTATAGTAGAAGTAGTCACACACACATTTTAAACACAAATATAATAATATTTCGGTATTGTTGCCTTTATCAAACACAAAGAAGAAGAGAGTACAAATAACACAAACAATGGATTACTCCATTTTGAATCTTGAATTAAACTGTTAGAAACAAATTGTGCGAACTGTTTTTGGGAGTAGAGATAAATTCCTTGGTTGTGGTTAATATTTATAGAAAACTGATGATGATGATAATAATAGATAAGAGAAAACAATAATAATAATAATAAGTAACCTCTACTTTGGAAAACTGTGGAGAGTTGTTTACAATATTCAGTTAAATCGTCGGGTTCTGAACATATCCGTTTGGCTCGTGTGGCAAGGCTGAATGGTAGAGACCTTTTTGTGTATGAAGGATGGCTGCTATGGTAGTGGAGGTATTGTTGGTTATTGGTGGGTTTTATATGTACAGTGCTATGAATTTGGTTTTTTCAAGGACCAGATTCACATCAAGGAAGGAAGGTAGGTGATGCTGGTGTAGCCTCTGGGTTGAAATTAGCAAATATTTATTTATGTTGTAACCTAATTTACCAACTAGAATGCCAACAATGTACTGCACAATATGTTGGCCTCACCACTGAAACTCTCCGTAAATGAATGGACCCCGCCATAACACAAAAATCAAGAATCCAGAAAAACCAGTTTCAGCCCACGCCTCCACTCATAAACTCAACTTTGAGGACCACTACAATGTCAAGGTGTTAAAATAATCTAACAAGACACAGTGTAATATGTCTCAGTTAAGATGGGAACTGGCACATCAATGGATCACAAAGTCTAGAAAACCACCCAACCTAAATATTCGCTAATTTCAACCAGGAGGCTTTACCAGCACCACCTACCTTCCATAAAGTAATAGAGAAATATTCAGAGAATTTCATCTCCACCAGAGAAGTTTTCATCCATACCAGTCAAGTTGGCATTACTGAAGACAACATTCTGTTCAGTCTACAACTACCTCCTGAGGAAGATGTTATAATATCATCAAAATATTGATGTGTGTGTAAATAAGTGTTAGTGTTTTTACCTTTATTTGTGCTCTAACCATTTTCCTAATATTCAATCATTTTATTTATTACCAATTGTTTTTGTTCCATGCACTTTATTTCATACATAAGATAGTCATAGTGTAATTTGTCAAGGTAAGACTGCTATATTTTAGAGTAAACCAAGTGTACATATTTTGTGAGTATGTAGCAATCATACATAAGGACACACCATTGTCAGAGGGTGAGGGAGATCTCTCCAGTTCCCTGGGGAGAGGTGTAGGACTAGGGGCACTACAGCTTGCATTGATCAGAAACACACTCTTCAAGATGTTTCGAAGGTCACCTGCAAAGTTGGTCTGCAGCTGGTCGGCCACGCCGGCGATACACACAAATAATCGGTGGATCAGGTCATCGCTCGACCTGGTGACACAACATTAACCTGAGGTTCAAGTTCACACTGGTGTTGTTTATATTCTACATCATGCTAAGTTTAGACTATTGTATCAACTATGGTTAATACTATCATATTTATATTAAATAACTTCATATAGTTTAAATGTTTACCATAGTGACTATTTCCTAACGATACACTATATAATCATTGGTTTACATAAGCTCAACATATGTGACTTTCCTCTCCTGCACTCATGTTAATATTTTACTAGGTATTGGCAAGCTCAAAATGTTTAAATAAGCCAAACTCTCAAAAAGACAATTTTAATTAGGTCTTATAAAAATTTAATCAATCTGGATCAAACTAAACTCTTAAATTAATAAAGTAAATTTGTAATTTCACATTATAGTAAAAAAAAGTTTAAAAGATAAAAAAAAAAAATCAAGTCATAACAATTACCAAAATGATACTCCAAAAAGTATTAATGAATAAGTAGCTCACAAAGATAATGGCAAATAATCAATTTTAACTCTAGTCAAATTAAATTATTTTGTTCACGTGAATATAGTCTTTATATTGAATTGACAATAGTAGTACTCGAGAAGTGTGGGTATGAGGAGGGATTCTCCATCTAAATTATTGATCTCCCGACAACTTAGCTCAGTCAGTAACTTGTCTGTCTACTGAGCTAAGGGTCCCGGGTTCTATTCCCTGCATGCCGAAAAATCTGTCACTGGTGAAATGTGGGTTTACCCTATCAAAGTGATGAATAAACAGCCGGGGACTGGATGTTGTACCTGCCCTAGTCATAAGTTAGATTATAAGGCATATGAAGCTACGACAGGCCTAGCAAGCCGGTAGTGGAAAATATAGATTTAATAAAAAAAAAGTTACTTAGGTCACAGGCTGGAAACAGTAATTAATTAATGTACAGAAAAAAATTATCTCAAAGAAAAAAAGTGGGGAGAAAAAAAAAATGGTTATGCAAGTCTAGTCTCAGAGGATTGTGAAGACAAGCCAGGTACTAAACCAGTAGATATCAATAGGTGTGCCACAAATTCACAGGTGTACACAAGCCTTATAGCTTAGCTTATACATCCAGGCAATGAGTTTTAGAAACAAAATAGTTGAATAAGTAATGACCTACTTCGGTGACCGCATGAGTTGAGGTGTTATGCTCGCAATATACCAGACTGCTGATGAGAGCGAGATCAGGGTTCAAATCTCAGTTTAGTGTACAGAGTTTCTTTCCTAAATGGCTTTCCAATCTCCCTCCATGCAAGTACAGGTACACTTTTATCTAAATTCAACCTTACCTCCACCTAGCTCATAGGTGTATTTAGTGTTAATGCATATTATAACCTCAACAGGTAGTAAGATGCAGTGCTAAAAAAAAGTAAGCCATGAGAAACAAGAGCTTGTAATTTCTAACACAAAAGTTCAATTTGTGGTCATTGGTCAAATACAGGACAAATACAATCACATTTCCTGTTCAACTGAGAGAAGTCTCTGTGCATGTGCCTGAGCCAGTCTCCTGTAGTGTCTATCAACTTGCATGTTTAGTATGCCCTGAGCAAAAAAAAAAAAGTTGAGGGCCATTGCTTTATATTATCTGATTAAGTACTAGTGATTTTGCCTGATTTCGTGTTAGGACAAATCTAGCAAAGAGACCATAAATTTATCATTTAATGCAAGCCAAATCAAAATTGTTGGGAAATATATTCATGCCAATGTGGAAAAGAACACTTAAGCATATCATACATTCTAAAAATTCAGATTTAGATTCAATATTCATAGGTAAAATAAAGATTTGTAGTTGAGATTTTGATTTAAGAAAAAGAGGATTCTACTCATCTCTATTAACATCCCAAACAAGAAATAAAATGCCTGTTTGCGAGTCATTTATAACATTCATGTATTTCATAAACGGTTTCCAGCCTGTGGCCGGGTCAGTTTAGTAAAATGCCTCCACCTTTGTCTATCCTTCCACCACTCTTCCTCCTTTAATCACTTCCATTCTTCTCCTCTCACTCAAACACTTTCTGTTATCTGCTCCTCCCATCTCTTTCTTGGCCTCCCCTGTGGTCTTTTCCCCACATACTTCATTTACTACTTTTCTTCGGCATCCTCATTACATTACCATCTTATAATTAAATATTTTTATTTACCTCAGTACATGATCAAGGTATCAATACTAACCTGAATTTGGATCTCGCCTCATTCCTGTTGGCTATCTCTGCTGCCTGCATTGCCAGGGCTATCTCCTCATCATCCTGACATTCAGAGTTAAACGAGGAAGTATCACTGCTCATACTACAACTGCAACAACAAACAATATATCTTAGACACACTCATGAATATGTGAGACAGCTTCCACATCTTTTTTACATTGCTTCATTTAAATTTTATAAGATTAGTTCTAATTTTGTAATATACAGTTGGTAAGAATGAATGTGTGTTATTTCGCCTGTGTTACAATATTGGCAGACCCGTAGGACAGTAAGCTTGATTGCAAAGAGTGGCCAACCTGTAGTGTTATACTGACGAAAATGACAAAAACGTTTGATAAAAAGAGTGTGGGGGTCAGTAGTGACCAGCCGGGATTGAAGAAAGAAGTGTGAGAGATTGCCAAGGGAAGAGCCAGCCAAATTCGTATTAACAAGGAAAGCTTACTTAAATGAATTTAATAAAATAACAGAAATTTTAAATCAAACATTAAACCCCTATGCTAATTTGTGTGCACACACATATGCACGGTAATCGAACAATCCAAAATGGCGAATACTAGTAACCATGAGGGTACACCTGTGTATGTTGGAAATAAAGAAAGAATGCATTGCACATCTATCTATGCAACAGAAACCACAAGCTTAGGGACAGGATGCTGCTGTAGTTGTGCAGTGTGTGCTTGTGTACAATTGAGAATGAAATGTGGAAAACAAATGTGAGAATTAAAGTAAAAAGGGACCATATTTAAATAAGTAACAATATAACAGTCAGTGGCAATCATTTACTCACTTTTTTTAATGAAGAGCTTAGTTTAAGCTAATTTAATTACTAATTATCATCTGTTTCTAGTTGTCATGCTTTTCTATTAATGAAAGCTTTCAACTTTCAATTAATGATTTCAATTAATTTTTTAATTGATAATTTTCAATAAAATACTAAAAAGGCAGAAAATAAGTGTGATATAATAAACATAACAATGTGCAAGTTTTAACATTACCTATCAGAATTCCCACTGATTGAACTCTGACAACTAGAACAAGTTGAAGAGTAGCTGCTGGCCGCTGGAGCTTCCAAACTCCTGTCACATTAGTAAGACAGATTATTTACAGAGAATAGGGAGGTATCTTTTTCAATAATATAATACTTGTTTCAGAATAATCATCATGTAATCAAAAGTAAAAATATCCAATCTATGTCTAGGAATTCAAATGGAGAAAAATGTACATATCTACTGTTACTAAGAATGAATAGTGGTTTAAATTAGGAGGGATAGCCAGCACACTTACCTTGGTGATACTGGAGTAGAAATTGTTTAGATAGAACACTAAAAAACACACAAACACATTTTTAAGGACAAGCTTTCACTGTCACAGATATCTCATCAGGTTGAGAGTGTATTTGATGAAGGCTTCTATGACAGTGAAAGCTTGTTCGTGTTTTTTAGTGTTCTATCTAAACAATTTCTACTCCAGTATCACCAAGGTAAGTGTGCTGGCTATCCCTCCTAATTTAAACCATGATTTAGCCTAATGCTCTATTCCAAATAACCTTAAGAATGAATAGTGTATTTATTTTATGTTGGGAGGCCCTCGAAACTTTCGAATACCTCAAATCCTTAAAACAAGTTTTTTTTTTTTTTTTTTTTTTCAAATTAAAATTTGTTTTGGAACTCTAATACTGCTTATTGGTGCTTCAGAACCAATTATAACTATAGGATGAACTTAATCAGCACCAGACCAGTAATTCAACACTTAATTACTATTTTGTATTTTATTATATTTGAAAAGATAGAGGAAAGGTATTAATCATAATGCCTTTAATGTCAATAATTATTTCCATTGTTCAGAATCAAGATATGAAGGAAAATAGGAGATTCAGATATGTAAAATAGTGGAGTTGACCCAACTAAATTTAAGTAATATTTATACTGAATAATGTATTTAATGAGATTAGGAAGTTATAATTCTGACTAGAAAGTAAATCATGCTTAAAAAATACAGAATAGATTTTCGTGGCTTTTACAATGCATTTTTTACACTCCCTCCTGATGAGTTTCAATAGAATGAGGGGATTGGATGGTAACAATTAGATTTCTTTGAGAGGCAATCATTACCTCTTTTCCCAATGGCACCAGTGTGAAGTGTGTTCTTTTAATTTTAAAAGCCATATTTTGTTTGTCACTTTTATGTCTCTGTCCACCTTTCCTGTAACTTCTTCCAAATATAGTACAATTAACTCAACAAATGAAAAGAGGTTTTTCTTATCAAGATTAATTGACCTTTAGAAATACCAGTGGTGAACTAGAAATCTTGACTGGGAAGATTATAGGTATTTATTTTTTTAGCTTGTATAAATTTATGTTGAAAAAATTAGGTCTGACTTTGGGAAATAATTTCCTATAGGAATGGTAGGGATTTTTTTTAAAATAATTTTCCAATTTGGGCTTGTATTTATTTATCAGATTTATAATTTTAGTTCAAAATTTACCTTCTAAATCATTACAATAAAAAAATTAGTAACTTGATGATAAAATTAGAAGCTTATAAGCATTTGATCAGAAAATAATCAAATTTTATAGGTTCAAATAAGCTGTTTAGCAATTAGGAGACCCAATGGCTAAAGTATTTTTGTGTAATAGTTACAGATTATAATGGCAATAATTTTAATAATGACCTACACAGTAAAACATCGACATATTTAAACTAATCTGAATATATTATAAAAGTATGCCGCAGTAGTGTCTATATTAAGAGTACCAAAAAAACAACTTTCTTAACCAAGTTAGTGTGCCTGGTTACTTCTCAAGTTTTAGTTACCAAACCTCTCACAAAGAATTCTGCTATACTCCAACAATATTAGTATTGCCTATCCATTGTCTATGCTGGCCCGATACTAAAGCAAATGGATGCCATCACAAATAATAAGATTAACATAATAGGAGTGTATTCATGCAAATAAGTTTGCTGAATGTATATTTTATATTTTGTGCATAGATGGACATTTAAAAGCCACTTTTGTCATTATTTTGCACTAAAAATATGTTTT
>JBCFYV010000003.1:51702159-51766487 GCA_039000515.1 Timema cristinae
ATGGAAGAAAACAACATCGTATTTCATCGACAGTAAGCAATGCATTTGTCAGAGAGGTTAACACTTTCCCTTTACTCCTATAGATATCCAATCCCATGGGTGCAACTATCTCTGAGCTGATGACGTGATAATAAATAAAACAAAATCAGTGGGAAGAGCAGCGGAGAGTAATAGTAAACAGGAGACAACAGCTAAAGCTTGATCAAAGAGGACGATCTAAATATTTCACAACCCAGTGATTCTTAAATCATGGTCTTTACAGCCACTCTTCACAATCATTTCAAAAATAAATATTGAAACCTGAAAATTCCAGGACTTTTTAAGACCTAGAGCAATTTAAGGACTTTCCTGGCCTTGAACAGCGACATATTAAATTCCAGGTCTTTCAAGGACCGTATGAATCCTGATGAGTTTATAATTTAATTGAATCCTGATGTTAAGTTGAGGAAAATGTGGATTGTTCCGAATGCCTATATCAGTAATTACCGACAAGGGTTCCGCAAGAATTTGCAAAAGCTTGCTTTTTATTGGTCTGCCCATAAACTCTGGACAAAGTGTAACTATGTTTAGTTAACTCGTTTATCCGAAGAAGATGACGAGAAGAGTGCCTGTAATATTGATACAAGTGAGGTTAGTAAAAATATTGATAGGCCAAGTTCAAGTAACGAAGGAAAGTAGTTAGTTAGTAAATAGAAAGAGAAAATAAACACTCTCGAAATATTTAATTCAAAAGTATGAACTAGTTAATATTTACTAACCTTACTGGTTTACACATATATTTTGTAATTGCATCTACCTCTTATTCACTCAACGGCAGACGTGTCAAACCCGTTTGTTCTTAAGGGCCACATTGAACATTCAGATTAAATAGTCATCTCAATTTTAAAATCGTTACTATAACAAATAATTAAAATTACATTAAATATTAAGACATATCATCGTATATTTTGTTCACCAAAAATTTTATACTTTATATTTGCATCAAGTGTGTGAGTGGCTTTAAATACTTAGTTGAAATAAGTTCAATATAGATATCAAAAGCGTATCGGTAAATGTGATCTCTGTGGTGTTTGTTCCTTTTCATGAGCGAAATATCCCTTATGCGCCGACAATCGTTGCACATATTTGGTGCGCAAATTTTATAATTTTTGGGAATCGGTCTTTGGTAAGTAAAGAGTAAAATTGTGTAAGCCAATCTCACTGGCTATATTCCACCAAATGACTAATTTCCGAATGTCGTAATCTCAAATGGTTTATTCGTACAACCTTTATAAAAAGAAGACCACTCGGGCCACAATGTTGTTGGTTCATCCAAAGGTCCGTGGGCCGCACTGAATAATGGATCAAGCCACAAGTTGACATGCCTGCTCTACGACGTATGGAGCTCTAAATCAATTGCCACCACTAATCCCTATCTTGATATAGCCCTACCAGTCGAACATAATAAATAATGTGTGTCAGCCAAGTAGAGGTTCCCCAGGACTTTATTAAATATTTGGAAGGATCCTCCTACGAAAAAAATTGTTGAGAATCACTGGCCTCGGGTTGTCATGGAGGTATATTAATCATATATCTATCTCTTCGGTGGCAGCATGGTCTAATAGTTACTCTCACAGTAGACTAGACTGCCGATGACGGCAAGATTGAAGTTCACATCTCGGTCGGGTGTACTTAGGGTGGTGTTTCCAAAACGGTTTTCTACTCTTCTTCCACGCAAATGCGGGTACACTCCCTCTAAAATATAACCTTATTTTTCCCTAAAGCCATTAGCGTAATTTGTACATAAGCGTATAGCTTGAACAGGTAGAAAGACGCGGTGCTATGAAAAATAAAAATATCTAAAGAACTTTAGTTCGATCTCAGGAATAGTTTAGCATAATTTATAATTCATGTTTATTCCATTATGCAGATACTAGATCATTTAAATCTTGGGGCGGATCTTTTATTAATAGTGTGTGACGTATCATAAGTTGGTTTGTATGTTGACTTGCGGTTTACAGTTGTGTTACAAAAGTTAAAAGTGGATTCCCTGATCTAACACACCCCTCGCTAGTTTTTATAGCAACTCGTCTTATTAGCCGTTCGTGTTAGTTATATATACGCTTACTAATTTATTATGCTAATGTGTTAGGGTTGAGGATTATTGAATTAAAAGGAAATGTACCCCCATTTGCTCGGAGGGAAAGTCTAAAATTTTTTGGAAAAAAACACCTTCAGTATATCCAAGCTCCCTGTCCCATCGGTGGTCCAGTCTATTGTGAGAGTGACGCCTTAAACCTTGCGGCCACCGAAGCAGTAGATGTTATTCGAACCAGCAAACAGCACAAGCTTTCCTTGTCTTCCTACAAAGTAGGTTTCTCTGGGTTCTTGCCTTTTTGAGATTAGAAAAATAACAATTTTTGAAAAGTTTACTTTAACTTATTTGAAATGTCAGATGCAGAAAAAACTATAATTAAACTTGGAGTAATAAAAAATAGTCAGAGTTGTATGAATTTTTAGTTTATTTTTTAATTCATACAGAATTCTAAGCGATATTAAAATTTGCAAAATCTTCCAAGAATTTTCAATTAATTTTTTTATTCTTCCT
Source organism: Timema cristinae (assembly GCA_039000515.1). NCBI lineage: Eukaryota > Metazoa > Arthropoda > Insecta > Phasmatodea > Timematidae > Timema > Timema cristinae. The sequence goes on from JBCFYV010000003.1 coordinate 51,704,747, forward strand.
GTGTGTCATTGAAACAAAACTAAACTAAATCACTTGGTTGACCAAATTAAAGGACGTATCGCTTATTGTCTACTTACTACGCCTTTGTCTCAATCACTGAAAGGGATACCGGTGCAGTAAAGATTGTGAGTGAGTCATCCTTGTTGCCTCGTCATCGACGAGTCATTGTCACAAGTCATTTACCACAATAGTAAACGCTAGAGAGAGAGGATGGGGCAATTACAAAACAATTGCGCAGCGGAAAAATCAAATCGACAATCTTACCAACCCATTACATTTATAAATTTCCGCTGTAAAACAATTTAAGTAGCATAATGAAATTATTGAATGGTGAGACCTATAATTTGATTTTAATATTCATTAAGATTTAATGATCAGATCTGATCTGTGTGTTTTTCTACAAGTATATTATATTAGAAATAGCGCCTTTCAAAATATTGTTTCTAATTTCATTTATTTGCACTTTCTAAGCCGACTGATTATATCAGCACACGGCTTATACACTAACTTAAATATAAAACAGACTCAACTCCCAACCCCCAACCTGTTAGTTCATTACTGTTAAAGGTGAAACCCACATTTCATCAATAATAATTTTTCGGCCATGCCAGGAATCGAACCCGGGACACTTAAATTAGCAGACAGACAATACCGACTGAGGTAAGGTGTCGTACAAGTTTATGATTATTGTATGGATTTGAATCCTAATTTGTATACCTTCCCATTTCGCCAATAATTGGACAACAAATTGTTTTAATTTAAACTTTTTAATTAATACATGTATCTAATGATATATTATCTGGATGGAGTCAGAACTCTTCACCCAGCACTATCACACACTCCGAATGAATTTTGGAAAAGGGTTACCACAGTTATGCCTCTGACCATTTATATCAGACAAACGATCTAACCGGGATCCAAACTGGGGCTCTTCTTTGCCACGTCTCTACACCAAAAGGAGCCTCACAACATCAAGATAATTTGATGTGATAGTCGTCAGTTTTCACTTTGCTAGTGTGGCAACACTGAATCGTGTCAACATTATCTTACACCTTCATAATGACCTAGTTGGGCTAGTGATTTCGAAGGCACAGAAAGCTAACACTTTCCTGTTTCAACGCCTCAGCTATTATTATATAATTAAACTGTTACTAATTGAAACAATGGCTACTGCGTACAAGATAATTAAAGCGACGAATGTGCAAGAAAAATCAATTCTTTAAATGAAAAAAAGAGTAACGTGATTCCAACATATTAAATGAGTATAATACCAGAACTTTTAAAGAAGTTTTAAAAATTTAATAATTTCCTGTTCATATTTTGTATTTAAAAAGGACCAAAATTAGTTCAAGCACCAATTCGAACAAAAACCCTCAGTAGGCCACTATGCCATGGTTTATAAATACAACCACTTGAATATTTGTCCACGATGGTGGACCCTGACTAAATGTCAAGCTTATTTATTTTGTTGGTGACGGGAAAGACGGGGTTTGAATCCCAGCCGGGTGTATTGAGGATGTTTTTACATGTACGTACATGATTTTACGTTCTGCCCTCATGCGAACACGGGTATATATTCTTCTAAAATTCTAACTTTCTAATGTATATCCCACTAGCGTTCTATATATATAACGCTAGTGGGATATACATTAGAAAGTTACGTCTATTTAGAACGCACAAGGTTCACCTGCGGTGAAATTGAGACTACTATATAATTACTTAAGAAGATACAAACTCGAGTTTGTCATCTAGTAACATTGGTTTTATACACAAGGTCAAACTTCAATGCTCTTTATAACAAACGTGAAAATTTGGACATAAAACACTTGCATTCTCGGGTAACAATGTATTGTGTGTATTGCCCAAGCGGGTAGTGAGACGCAGTGAAAATAAATAATGTAGACCACACTTATGTTTCTCTTTAAGATATGGCTGAAATGGCCTGGTCAAAAGTGGGGGGCACTATTAGTTTCAGTTTGCGAGCCTAAGACGATGAAAGCCCGAGGAGCAGCGAAAGGGATTTCAGTCACAACAAGGTACCAACATTTTCAGTGCAGTCAACCTGTAACGAATTTTATGACAAACACTGAAATATACAACTGTATACCCATTTTAAATCAAAATAACGAGTTCGCCTAGAGCCCGTTTAGTGGATATGAGAGAAAAATGCCTAGGCTTAGGAGATGATTGGAATTGAACGGCTGGAATGATGGCAGCATGCAGCAGACGAAGTGATTGGCACGCGTGACAGCAGGGCTTGTAAACTAACCAGTAGGCACATACCTATCTGACATAGAATGACAGGTAGCATTGGGGAGTTTTATCCCTATGGTTGTTTTTCATACTCAGGGTTCGGCCAGACTGACAAGCGTGCGAGCGAGCGTGCAAACGACTGGGTGGCCAAACTGGACGAGCGAGCGCGTAATTAGCAGACCCTAGTTCATTAGAGAAAATGTATATGTCAAAGACACTTGGTACATTTCTGTTCCTCGAAAATTATTACAGAAAATATTGTGTATTTATAAAAAAGAAAAAGTAGGAGTGCATCCAATTAATAATTGAGAAATGTGTATGGTACTGTAATGAAGTGTTTTAAAATCAGATTAGCCGCACCAGTGGCGGAATGGTGCGTTGCACTCGATAGCTTTTGACTAGGAGGCAAAGGTTCGAATCTTGGCTCAGTGAATGAAGGTGATTTTTAAAACTTATTTATTGTTGTGGTTTTTTCATACTCTCTCCTAACTAATGGTGATTCTTATTTGTAAAGGCCTACTTTGATTATAATATTGAAGTATTTTAACATATCGGGTTTACATATATACATTATATTATTTATGGTCTTACCAATTAAATTAGGCCATTAATAGCAAGTGTGTTAAACCTATCACTGATAGAAAAAAGTCAAATATCATGTCAAAATAGAAGTTTCCCTAGCACTCAATGAACCAACATACAATAATATTGCTTAGCGCCTGTAAACTAGACTGTACCGGGTCGAGCGCGCGCGCTTGAAAAATAGAACCAGTTCTATCTTTCAAGCGCGCTCGCTCCAGTGTGGCCACCTCCCATTACAACCAATGTGTTCTATTTTATATTATTAGTCGCTCGCGCGCTCAGTCTGGTCGTACCCCTCATACTTACTCACATTCCTTTACATTTTGATGCTGCGCATCTTACTAACATTCCGGTTCATTTTCAACTTATATCAATTAAAAGAAACTGGATGATTGTGATTTTATAAAATGCACCAGCATACATCTGTAAAGCGAATAATCTTGAGGATCATAATCTGTAAGAATATCACTCTAACCCCAGTAGACCCTGACGGGATTAGAACCCAATCCAGACCATCAAAATCAACATATGGTTGACAAATACGTTGGTGCTTGCTACTTTCATGTGGAAAAGACACCGCGCGTTCAGCTGGCCTAGAACTCAACTCTTACCTTCTGGAACAATATCAGACAGGAAGCTTAACAGCCTGGTTTCCTTTACGGGTTCATACCATTTCACTTTTCGAGCTTGCCTTCTTATATCGTAATGTCTAAGTCATGTGCATTAAAACGACCAAAATGTGCATCTTTTCTTGAATGAATCGAATGAAGATTGTACAAATGTGAACTCGGACCTATTTTGCGAGTGTTTATTTGTAGAGTGATGCAAAGCACTGAAGAACCTTCGACTCCTACCTGTCTGTGGCGTAGTTTGGTATCTCCAGAAGACGATAAGGCGAAGGGTGACCTGGTGCTCTAGTGGCAAGGTGTCGGACTTCTGGGTTCAATCCTCTGTCCCAGCACAGATTTATCTAATTGCCAAACCCTTCCTTCACCTCTGACAAGATATCTTGTGAATGTAGGGAATGCCAGGCCTCCACCATGGTTCGGATTCCACGTTAAACTGTAGGTCCTCCATTTCATCTCACAATCACCCTACAATTACACACTAGCGTAAGTGCGTATAACCCGAACAGGTAGTAAGACGCGTTGCTAATAATTATAATATTAATAATATATTTACTCGAGTGAGGCGAGGACTGGTATGTTTTATCGGTTTGTAATGAAAGCGACGAGTTTTCTTATCTGCAAAGTCTGTGGCCACGTAATTAGAGGGGTCGACTAAGTGTCTGAAAGGACTTGGATCAATCACACCCAGTTTCTAAAAAATAAGTTTGTACGTAATTGGTGAGAAGGGGGTTTACCCTCATGCAATTCCTGGCACCATTGTTGAAAATATCCCGCATTTAGAAGGCACAGGTTGTTATGACTATTAATAAACATCAAACACGAGTATAGCTTTAGTTTATGTTTGCTAACATAGATAGGTTTAATAATTGAGAATTATTATTTTCCCCTGCATCGGACACCAACTTAACCCGTCAACGCCAAATCAGATAATATGAGTCTTAAGGCAGATTCACACAGAACGCTAAGCTCAGCTTTGTTCTGCTAACTCTTTAGAAAAATAACGGACCATGTATTTAAATGTGTTGGTTAACACAAAAAGCTCAGCTAAGCTATGCCTTGCTACGCAGCGCTAAGTTTTTTCCGATTGCGGAATTTTTCCATCTCGAGCCATCTTACGTTGCGCATGCGCATAACGCAACTTGGGCTCCGTGTTGAACAGACGCAGTGCTGGTTTGGTGAAAATAACTAAATAAGTGTTGAAGTTTTGTTTTCAGTTTGTTTCAAGTGTATTTAAGTAATATTATATTTAAGTTTTATATTTAATAAATGTGTTTATATTAAAATGGAAGCGTTAATCGAACAAGTCAAACCTCCACTTCCTAAAATTTTCTTCAACTTTCAAAACAGCTGCTAGCAACAGCATCTTTTCTTACTCAGTATTATCATTTGAACTCAAATAAGACATTTTGGAGAACACCAACATAACTTAACTTCACTGGAGCAGACCAGAAAGAAACAACACTGAATTCGAGAGTGAAAAGAGGGACGATAGCTTAGCTTAGCAACGAGTGTGAAACCAAACTGGCAAAGTATTAGCAGAGGACAGCACAGGTCAGCATAGCTTAGCATTCTGTGTGTATCGGCCTTTACTGTCCGCATGCCCACCGGTGGTTTATTTCAGAATGGCCTTGTCTGTCGGTGCAGGAGGAAAATAAGAATGATTCCACGTGCAGATTTTTAGCACCAAATTAAATTAAACCCGAGAGTAAAAATGTATAGTCTTCTTTCTCAAATATTTACAAAAATACAGCTGTGCTATATCAGGCAGTTTTTTTGCCAGCTCGTCACTGGTTTTTTCCCCCTTAAGGTGAGATGGAAGGCGAGATGGATTTTTTTTATTTTGGTAGTTTTATAGCAAACAACATATTTTTTGTTTTAAAAATGCTTCAGAAGATGCGTTAAGTACTTTTTTTTACACATAGCTGTCTCAACAGTTTCTATTTGTTTTTTTCCGTTATTAGTATAGTGGTATTCGATCTGAAATTTTTTAGTCAAGAGGAAATGTCCCGCTAAAATTTTGCAATACTTGGGGCAAATATTCAAAAACGGTTGTGTTTAGAAAACTAAATCAAACTTTTCTAGTGAAGCAATATTTGATTTATTTCGACCAAAAAATAATTTTGGTCAATAAAACTGAAGAAAAAAAAATCAAACCTTAAAATGCATTGCCTTCCCTTTATACAAATACGTGTTGATAATTTTTTAATATTAATTAGGCTACTATTTCAAAATAAGTCTTATAATTATTAGGATTGTCTTTTGCAATGGTTAAAAATATCTCCCCCTTCTTGGGTAACATAGTACACCAGCCAAACTTGGAAAAGTCCTTTAGAAACATTTTCATCAGAAGTTTCTGTTAATAGCAAGCATCCACGATAGAATAATCACACATAGGATGTGGGAAACGATATGAGTAGATGCCAAGCTTGAGTTTGAATTTAAAGGTCACTTTCAAGAGCAATGGGTGATTTTGTGTGTTGCATGAATTTAGTGTGGAATTAGTAGATGTATGAAATAAAACTAGATTCGCTACAATGTATAAATATGAAAACATTTTAATTAACATCTAAAATACCATATTAAATTAAATGAATTACACAAAAATATTCCGATTTTATTGAAAAAAAAATCTGTTTAGCATTCCAATGTGTTGAATTTAACGCGCGTCCACAACTTTTATTTAAATATTAATCAATTTAAGATTTATCCACCCACGGGAGACGACGAAGACTATATATGTGAGGATAGTGTGATGATGAAGGATTGCAGCGGTCAGTGGCATTACACCCACATGCGAGAGTACATTTGAGATGTTTTATTAAACTTGAACAGTGGCCAGCCCTGCAATTCAACTTGCATTTGCATGTGACCAAATCTAGACATGAATCAGGAATAGCGGAAAGTCTTGTCCATACTGGTTTCAGGCAACCTGACTCCTCCCAAGCCAGAATATCGATGGGAGATGCAACATATATATGCTCCTTGTCTGCCTGTAACGATATTTACAAGTGGCAATTAGCGTGTGCAGTGTGAAGCTCCTATGAATCTTTTGAGAGGGATATTCAAGAGTGTAAGTCTGCTATGGTCGACGTTTGGCTGTTCTGGTGTTCCATATGACACAAAGTTTTAAATTGGTTGAAGATTCCCGTCCAATATAATTAACAAGACATGTGTATTTCTCAAAAGTTTTATAACAGGTGATGTCAACAAGCTCAACAAGACGTGTATTTCTCAAAAGTTTTCCAACAGGTGATGTCAACAAGCTCTACAAAACAGAGATCAATCTACCCCTGCACCTACTAGAGATGTCAACAAGCTCTACAAGTCAGATCCATCTACCCCTGCACCTACTAGGGATGTCAACAAGTTCTACAAGACAGACCAATCTGTGAAGGATGATGTATCTCAACCTGTTAGAACATTAAATCTGAGCAGGTTATCCTTCACAGGTTGAGATAGTCTCTGCGATACGGAATGTAAAGAAAGGGTAGCATTTGCGTTGTTTTGCATTTATAATTATCGTCCTTACTTGTGAGACTTTTTTTTTTGCACATACAAAATGCAACAGTAGCAATACGAAATCAGTATTCCTGAAGATTACCAGCACTCTTTTGTATACTCTGTTATTATTATTATTATTAGCACCGCGTCTTACTACCCGTTCGGGTTATAAGCAGTATACTCTGTTGACCGCTTCTCATGACTGCAGAATCAACCTAGTACCAGCCTCTTTATGGTTTCCTCTAAGCATGACATCTTGTTGTTTTTCTTCGTTTATTTGAGGTGTACAACGTTCATTTTGTGAACCGACTGATTATATAAGCACAAGACTTCTAAACCAACTTAACTAGAACAGACACAAAATCCAGCCCCCGGTCGTTACTTCATCAATACGAAAGGGTAAGCCCACATTTTACCAATGATAAATTTTTCGACCGTGCCGGGAATTGAGTCCGGACTCTTAGCTAAGTAGGCAGACACGATACCAACTGAGTTTCAAGGTGTCTAACTGTGTCTGTCTCCTTGTTTATTTGGAGTGTGTGGTATCAGAGCATCCACTTCCTGTTACCAACTATTACTGTAGTAAAAGATCCATCCCTTACTGCATTATATAAACTCTAATAGGAAGAGAGCAAGATCGGCCTTATTTTCAACTGATTAATTCAGTGAATTGTGGATAAATTTCTGGAAGCGGGAAATACTCTCCATCAACAATCTTGCAACTGCCTAATCAGTTTAACCGGATTCCTGCTTTAATAGACTCCTCCCCAAAGAAGAGATCGAAAACCACTTCAACTCTTATTTTGTGCTCTCCAATGTGATGTGTCACGTATGGCATGAACATATGGGCGTAGTCGCCAAAGGTGAGACATTTGCCATGCTTTCCACGAGTTTGAATTACTATATGTAAATCAATCATCCCACGTTTTCATGCCAAAATTAGCAACTCCCAAGTTTGTGGGAAGTTCAGTATCAAAATAGTGGCAAGTTCTGCTTTTGGTGTTACGTTCATCTTACCTCCTGGCTTAGCTAATGACAATGGGATTGGAGATAGATCATGCTTTATTTAATACATTAATCGTTTCAACTTTTTGACCGGCAGTTACAGAACTAAACAGTCGGTGAAGTAATTTTCTGTCAACTTTGATAGTTTTCTACTTTTTATCTTTGTTGTTAATAAGTAATGCCTTATATATGGTCAGCAAAGCATCTCGATTCATGCTTGTTAAGTACAGTATGAAACCCAGCAGTTTCCTTAAGTCTTTCATTTACACGTTAGTAAGCTATTAAGGGATCACTAATAACTTCACTTGATGCAGCATCTCATGGTAACAGAAGCAAGTCATTATTATTTTATTTGAGTAGGCCTAGATATCACTATCATCTTCGTCGGCCTCGACACTGTCCTATACAATAACATTTAATTCAGAGCGGGTGAAAGTTGTCCCTTCCTCGTCATCTTCTAGGTTATAGAGCGATATTGTGTGATCGTTCAAACCACAAAATCCTTAAATGTTGGCACTATACTCGTCAACATGCAATGACCAATCGGTCGGTTTAGCTAACTTAGGGGCTGACGCAATGGAGTTTTATTTTTTAACAGTTTTTACATCTTCTGCTAGCTATAAGCTACCACCAATACTACCAACAATCCTTGTCCTGACCTTTCCATCTTCTGATGCTGTGTGGAGATTGCCTGCAGAACTATCACAGAAGAAGCAGTCTCTGTCGTCATAGTACCCGTTTTTTCTCTTGTGATTGATAATGTATACTGGAGTCTTGGCAATGATTGGGTCAATTCTGAGTTGATGCAAGTGTTACACACAAGAGAAAACCTGGTAAAGATAAAATTGAAAGAGCTACCACCAATCGGATTGCTAAGCTAACTTGATTCTGCACTGAAAAATATTTCAAGAAAATCGAACATTTGTGTCATTTGGCTAAATATTCACATGCAATATTACAATTAGATACTAATTAAAAAGTTTTCATACAACTAAATTTCATTGGATAGATCTACTGATTTTATAATGAATTCTTGCAAAACACAAAATTACCCATTTTTACTTTTAGGTTCAAAATCAAGCTTGGCATCCATCTACATCGTTTCCCACATCTTATATATAATTGATGTTTCATGGATACTTGCTATTAAAAGAAATTGCTGATGATTATATATATGGCTGGCGTACTAATAACAGCGGTATCACCGCCTCTCATACCGGTATATAAACTAACTTACAATATGTTGACAGCTTGATCAATGAGCATATAACAGCTATCTTTGGTTTTAGTAGTAGCCTATATTAAATTATCCACATGGTGGGCCCACCAATTAAGGCATCAGTATAATCTTGTCTGGTTTGTCGAGGATAATAGAGGTCGAGGTTTATACCTCGGCTGCGTGTACCAAAGTTTTCTAAGCAAACGGTTCCATACTCTTCCCGCAAATGGGGATATACTTTCTGAAAATATAGAGAATCATCTCACTGACTAGATTGTACAAGTCATAAATAGCCTATGCATTTAGACTTGCATTTTGTTCGAAGTAAAATTTCAAATAAACTTTTTATTTATTTGAGTTATTTAACGTGCACTTTCTGGACCGACATATTATATCAGAACACGATGATTTCTAGAGCGAGAGCGAAAGGACATGCCAATTTTGTTAGGTAAAGTATTTTCACATTCCTTCCGGGGTTCTTTCACACGCCACAATCCGTATGTGACCAACGGCTTTACTTTCCCTCCAAAGGAAGTTGTGCTACGGATATTTATCAGTCAAGAAAAATCCATCGACCTCGGAATCCACAAACATAGAACCCTGAGTTGAGCACTTTACTCCAAGACCACCGAGGACAGCTTAAAAGAATTAAACTTGTTTATCATTATGTTTACTGTTAATTAGCTTGCGCACCGCTACGTTCGCCACATTATGCAGGTTTCCTGGCAACTGATTAAACCAAGATGAAAACCAATTTTATGAAAGAGTTCCCAAAATGCCTGCCGAATATTGAGCTAGCCAGATATATTTCTTGAATAACTTATGTAATTAACTTATTGTTTTCACCATATTACTTTTTTCTCCCCCTGCAATAGTGCAAATATGCAGCTGGCCTATACAAGTAGTAAGACGCAGAGGATGGATGAAGTGCTCGTGCACGGAGAAATGCAGAACAGCTGCCCACTATGCGTTTCAAGGCTGGTCGAAAAGCTCTATTTCTAGATGATAAGTGATAATTTCCAAGAGGCAAATGTAGCGTGTTTCTTCATTACCATCTCACCGCTAACCCGTCAAACAAGTTGTATTCCAGCACAGCTAACAGTACGAGAGAGCAATAGAGTAATTGTCAATAGTTTTCTAGGTGAGCTCTAGTAGTCGGTTAATCTTGTCATTGGTTCAACCACCGCCCCAGACTAGTTCACTAGTTCTTGTTGCTGATGGACGATGGTGTGGCTGACAGAAATATCCACTACAAGTGCTCAACTAGTCCAAAAAATGTATATATATATTTTTTTCCAACGTCAAAGTTAGTGGACCTTCTGATTAGAGATGACTTTGAGCCCCTTATAACCTATATCCTCTCTGGACGAGTCAATTTAGCCAATTTGTTTGGTTCGCGGCTTAATACCCGTCCGAGCTATTCCCATGTTTACGCTAAGGATGAAGAAGATATAAATATTTATAGCAAGTGCACACGCATTTGCGTTGAGAGATATCATAACATTGATTAGCCTGGAAACTCGCTTCGGTGACCGCATGGTATAAGGTACTACTCTCGCAATATACTAGACTGCCGATGACGGGTATATCGTTGTTTGATCCCGGTCGGGTGTATGGAGAGTATTTTTTCCTAAATGGCCTCACACTGTCTCTCCGTCCGCTCAAATGTGGGTACACTTCATATACATTCAACCTTCCTAATAATTAATCCATTAGCGTAATTTAGTATATAAGTATAAGACGCAGTGTTAAAAAAAATTACCTAGTAAAAGAAAACTAAATTGGTACATCAGGCTGGGATTCGAATCCGATCTATTCGAGTACCGCCTGACCAGGTTGACGACTTAGCTAACGTTTCCACCTTTAAAAAGTTAATATGTTATAAATGTTTCAAGAGCACGTCCAGAAATTAAGTGGAGATGAATGCTCAGATCGATACGGTCACGTTAATATGAATATATCAACGTGCAACATCTCCGCAACCAGTTTAAGAACAGTATCACTGGAAGTAATGGTCGAGTGGTCCAAGTACCTTCATTGCACCGGGTCTTCGTTGACAAAGAATCCTGACGGGAAGTATTGTTATTTGGTCGTCCTTTCTCCGCGCCGATTTTACATACTCAAAGGAAGTGTTGAACTTAAGTGACGGAGGGGCAGGGAAGTTTTAGTAAGGCACTCTTGCTTAAGACACTTTAAGGTCATTCAACCATTAAACTTCTATCGCACAATTTTAACAAATGCATACGCTATAGATAGTGAGTGTGATTCAATGATTTCAAACTAGATATGAGGTGTACAGAATGATATATTTATAATATTAGTATATATTAATATTGTATTGAAATATTTATATTATTACTATTAATATCATAGCTATATCCTTGTGTACACTTCGTGTGAAAGTCTTGTTATACTAAATTTCAGCCCCATTCATAATGAATTTACCTTAAAAGCATATCCAGTTTGACACACTCATAGCTCTTAAACTGTAATGATTTGAAATAATCGAATCACTACGTATAGCTTTTGTTTAAATTGTGCAATAACATTCTGATGGTCGAATGACTTAAAAAAAAAACACTGCCAAGACTGCCAGGTAAAATCTTACCTTAAATATCGCAGGATTCAACAGACGCGGCGATCCGCTTCGGTGGTTGCATGGTCCTAAGGCGGGGATAAGCAAACTTCGGCCTACAGGATAAATAATTTAAATGTGTTGCGTTGTATTCCGTTATGTGGCCACCCTGACTCTCAAACGGCACGGCAGGAAGAAAGAGGAGAACAAATGTGAAAAGTGATCAGAGAAACCAACAACATCCTGATGAACATCTAGCAATCCCTTCACGCTCCGTCTTCACGGCAATAACACTAGGGGGGCGCCTTAACAATATACCGGGATAATAGGGTTCGAGTCTCGGTCGAATGTACTAAGGATGATTTTCCCCAAATGTGTCCCACTCTGCCTCCATGCAAATGCGGGTACACTTCCATTAAATTCAACCTGCTTCTTCCCTAACCCTTTAGCGTTGTAAGTACACAGAAGTATGTACCGAACCGATTGTAGGATGAGGTGCTAAAAAAAAGACACGCGGCACTCTTTTACTTCGGAACTTTCAAGAATTAGCACACGCAGTACAATCTAACAACCTAAGATAGGGCACAATCTAACCTCGGATATGACAAGATTTAATAGATGCGGAACAATCTAACCTCACAAGGATGATAGCGTTTTCTTTCCCAAACTCATAACTAGTCATCCTTGTCACGAGAGTGCTCACGGTATTCACTAATAGTGTCCCAGTACTGCGTATAACCCGAATGGGTAGTAAGACGCGGTGCTAATAATAATAATGTCCCAGTACACCACCTTAATTCAGTCAATAGAATGTTTGTCTACCGAGCTAAGGATCACGGGTTTGATTTTTGGTGCTAGTCTGGTAATAATCAGTGCAGAACTGGGTTTGTTTTCGTTCATTAAGTGGTAAATTAGAGGGAAGCAGTATTTTTGTTGGGGTTGTCAAGGAATTAAAATAGGATCAGCAGCTCAAAATGTCTCAAGACTGGTTCTGTAAAATGAAACCGAGTGTAGCATGGGGATGCGTGCGCTGATGTGGCAAGCTGTGACCATCTGTCAGTAGGACAAGTGGCAACATTCTGTGTAGACCAGTGACTGTGTTACACACGTTTATTTGATAACGTGCACGGGTGCATTTGCGATTGTGTTATGGGCTGCTAACTTTAGCAGTGAGTGAGCATATAATTCTACGTCCTACTCGGAAAATCTGGAATGGAAACCTTCCAAATGATGCAGAAGGCTTACGGCAATGAATCTATGAGCCGTCCAGTGTGTTCTGAGTGGCACTCATGCTTCAGGAGCGGCAGCGGCACCTCACTAGCGCGGGGAGAAGATGGGAAAACCACAATAACAAATCACTTGTCAAAAATCACCCTCAGTTCACTGAGAGGAGATTCAAAACCTTTGCCTCCCCGTCAACAACTATCGAGAGCTATCTGCTCGCCAGTTTGGTTAGTCGCTCACTCACATGCTTGTCAGTCTGGCCAAACACTAGGGATGAAGAGGGTAGAATTATTTAAAGGAAGTGTGCCCAAATTTACGTGAAGAGTGGGGAATCCTTTAGGGAAAAACCACCATCGGTACACCCGGTAGGTATTCGAAACCCAATAATCATCCCCGGTGCAGGTAAAAGAGGAGTGATAAAATGGGAATGGTCTAAGAAAGTGTTTTGAGTTTCACTAGGTTCGTGATCGCGAGTAAACAAAGTTAATTACCTCCGGAGATGTTACGTGCACTAATGAGGCCATCAAAGACTATTTTCCCTCGACACGTCTCATGACTGATGGAAAAACAGTCCGCGGCAGGTCGTCTCGTCAACATACCTTTGTAGTGCAGGGGATGTGGGGGGTGGGGGAGAGGCTTGGGAGGGAGATAGATAGTTCAAAAGTAGAATCAATAGTATTCATCGATTTATACAAGTGCTGAAAATAACTATCGGAATTATTATTAATTATTCCCTGATGCTCTTTGATTCAGCAGCGAATGCGCGTCAATATTCTTTCACCCAACCGGTTAGAACACCCGGACTGAATGGCAGTCTCGTAGTGTCCAAGTTTTCAGTGATGGGAAGGTCAGGGTTCTAACGCCGGCTGAGTGTACGGAATTTTTTCCCTGAATGGTTTCTCCCCTTCTCTCAACGCAAATGCCTGTACATTTACTCTCAATTCTATCTTTCTCTTCTATACCCAATTAGTGTAATTTAATGCGTGGAGCTCAGACGGGTGGTAAGATTAGAATGGTTTAAGTGTGTGCACAACTAACAGCTTTCGAGCGCTTCAGGAGATGGAGTTCATTTTCAAATTTAGTTTGATCCAACCTTAATCTGTTTTTTTTTAAACTGACAACACACCCCATCATAATATTTTATTGTTCATAAAATAACTTTGCAATACATATTCCAGAGTTTTTGATATAATTAACAAGATTGAATATTTTATTATGAAACATAATTTTCAGTATTTTCTTTGGAATTAAATGTTTTGTTTAACTTTCAGGTAAGGTAACACTTCTGTGAAGTCAATTTACCTTATTTTATTATAGATAAACTAAGACGAGAAATGAAAAAGACTCGTTGGTGCTAAAAATAATCTCCAATGGCTAGCTCTTAAGTGTTGGCCATATTTTTAGGTATTAATTTATGATTATTATTATTTTTAGTGCTTTCATTCAATAGTTAATTAACTATCTGTAGAGCCTTTATTGTGTACTTAATTAAGTACAGTAGCTTACTGAAAAAATAGGACAACTATTGCTGGAATAATAGCAACAAATAAAAACTTTTTTTAACAAACACTAGCAGGGTGATCATTTTCAAATCGATGTGACCAATACAACTAAATTATTTAGAAAATATGTTTTGGCCGTTGTCCTTTTTAATGCGATATCTCATTGCCGTTCAACTTATATCGACTGCACAAAGTTTAAGACTATACAACATAGGCTGCCGTCAGATTACGCAGAGGGGTAGTCAAGGTTGCCTACAACCTTAGTTTTGCTGATATACATGCCATAGTCTAAAGGCCCCTGGGGTCAGTGGGAGAGTCGGTGAAAATATATATCAATAACCAATGTATAGTGTACATCTATCAAACAAATAAAAAATTATAGATGTCAAAAGTGACAAATGCAGAGAGATTCTTTGTTGTATAAATCCATAAAAGCAACGTTAGTAAATTGTGGGTGTATGAAAGTATCTTTAATAATTATGGAAACTGTCAGTTACTAACTACATTTTGATTCTGGTAGGACTAAGTTATTATAAACTTTTTTTTAGGTCAACATAATATATAAATTGGTGCCTACATATTATATTTATTTAGCACCGAAACTTACTAACCGTTCAGGTTATACGCTTACGCTAGTGGTTTTAGGAATGGGGATGGCTATATTTAAAGGAAGTGTACCAGCATTTGTGTGGAGGGAGAGTGGATAACCATGTTGTAAAAACCACCCTCAGGTACGCCAAACCAAGATTCGAACCTCGATCTCTCCGTCATCGGCGGTCTAGTCTACTGAAAGAGTAGCATAAATATTATTTTACTACATTATAGGTATTTATTTTAAAGGTATTAATATTGTCTACCAAAAACGACAGTTGCAGACCCCACGACTTGACAAGATATATTAAAGCTCACTTTGCTCGTTGAGGCTGAGCCCCCAAATCCCTAGTGAGTTTTCTTTGCAAGTGGATGTAAACAAATGTAATTCCAGAGCCGTTTGATAGGTCTTACCGTTTAGCCACAAGGAGAAGAGAGAGACCTTCTAAGAGAGGTCCGCGCCGACTTTAAAGTAGTTCCGCCATTTTGAATATTTTTTTTCGGGGACTAACAATCAAATTCTTTTAATTTTTTGGAATTTTCCCGTAGGTTACAGGCTAAAAGCTAAAAGTTTGCCAAATTTCAAGTTTCTAGATCATCTGGAAGTGGGTAAACATTAACGCCAGTGAATGAGTCAGCCATTGGCTTTATAGTAGTATAAAATTGTTTTATAAAATGTAACTATGAAAGAGTTTTCTAATCTGAACTGACTGCGCCTTCCTAACATCATTCCACTACATATCCATGCAAGCTCAACATAAACTAATGATCTACAGTGGAGAATAAAATGAGATTTTCTACACTTATTTATTCCGAGGCTAATAAAGTCATGTTTGTTCTTACACACAGTTACACAGTTAAGCCTATTTACTGTAGCCTTACAGTGGGAATGCGGACTAACTAGTGCTCATTCAGCATGATTTACTGGTAACGGGAGTTTAAATCCCGTTCGTATGTATCGATGGTGGTTTTCAACTCTACTTCCTCGTAAATGTAGGTACATTTACAAATTTATTCTTACCTCTCCTTACCCCAATAGCATAATTCATTGTCTAAGGCATCACTCCCCAAATTAAACTACCGGTGACAGGGAGATCGGGGTTAGATCCCGGTCGGATGTACCAAGGGTGTTTTTCCCTAAATGTATTTAACTCTCTCCACATAAATGCGGGTACATTTCCTCTAAATGTAACCTTTCTTATCCCTAACACAAAACACACTAGAGTAATTAGTACATAGGTGTATAACTTGAACACGTAGTAAGACGCGGTGTTTTTTTAATAGAGTTATTAAAATGTATATACTCCAAATAGATATTAAAACGAAGTGGGAAAAAAGTTCTGTGTTGATTATCTAAACTAGATTAGAAAGTGAACGTTAAATATCACCAATTAAAAATCGTCAACATGATTTACTTGTGCATTTATTTCATTGTGTGAGTAAAGGGTCCAGGCCTTGATAAAGGTAAAATATTATGCAAGCAGAAAAAACCAATATGTTGCCAGTCATTACAATTGATTGCCAGCTCCTCGCCAATTAGAGTCATATTCATTATAAATAATACTGCCGATGTGACCAATCGGTGAAAATTAACGACGATAATTAAAGGGCCGGGATTGAAGCGAGCGGAAAGTTATTTTTATCACGCTTGCCTGAACTAAAGAGGAACTTTCAAAAATGAAAAAAAAAACATCCAAATTTCAACATTTACTTTTGTATTTCTTAAAATTTGGTGTCCACACAGTCTCTTTACTTTTAGATGTTTAGAATATGGATTCTATATTATGAAAAGCGAGATACCAAAATATACTGATGTAATATCTAGATAGAATTTACGAAATTAATAAATAGTTGACTTAAGGATGGAAGGAAGGGGACGCGAGAAAAATCCAGTGTTTTTGTAGTTTTTATGACAAAACTTTTTTTGGCCATATTAAATAAAATATTACTCCAGTACAAATATATAATTTAATTTTCTTCACATAGTGACCTAAAAATTTCTTGAATATCTGTCATCAAGGGTGTTCTGGAACTTAATGACAAATTTATTCTCATTTAAAAAGTTTGTCATATAATGCCACCATACTCATGACAGATATTCAACCACTGTTGATATCATCATGTGAAGAAAATTAAACTCTATGTTTGTACTGGAGCAATATTTTATTCATTTTAGCCAAAATAATGTTTTACCATAACAACTGAAAAAACACTGGCCTTTTGTCCCGGCCCCTTCCATCCAACGTTAAGAAATTCGTTTACAAGGGATTGCTATAGCTTCTTAATGTTGCGTTGTATATGCTACTTTATTCGGCCATTTCAATATTGAAATATGAAATTAATTCACATTAATAAACCTCAAACACTCGGGACTAAACACGACAAACAATGACTTTTACTTTGGAGCAGATTAAATGAATGGGTAGAAAAAATGTGTCAAAAACTAGTATGGTGTGAACGCATGGTTTGTAAATGCAATTATGGCGGTGTATTATGAAGTAAAGAGTGCGTTAGGGTGGATGGAACTTTGAGAACATGGTTTGACAATGAACAGGGTGTTGGACAAGATTGTGCTGTCTCCATGGTTGTTTAATGTATTCATGTATAAGTGTAAGAGGAGTGCTTGTGAGGACGTGATTGGTGTACAAATGGACACTGTGAATGAGAGCGTGCTGCTATATGCAGATGATGCCGTATTAATGGCTGAGAATAAAAGGGACTTGCAGAATAAATTTAATGTGGTAACAAGCAAAATGTACATTTGTATAAATCTCTCCAAAGCTAAAAGTTTTTGATAAGGACGGTTCAGGAAATGATTGTCAGCTTAGTATAAATGTAAAACTGTTAGAGAAAGTGGATTATTTTCTGTATCTGGGTAGAATGTTCTGTAAAAATGGAAGGATGGACGGTGAAATAGACAGACGGGTGAATGCATCTCTGAGATTAGTTTGGATGTATGTGGACTATTGCAAAGAATGAAGACGTATCTAAAGAGTCAGAAATGCCAGTATTTAAAAAATATGTTGAGGCCAACATTGTTTTATGGATGTGAAGCGTGGGTATGTCCGGAGAAACACAAGAACAAGGTGAATGCAATAAGAATGAGATATCTAAGAAATGTATGTGGGCAAACTCGTATGCACAGACAAAGTAATGAATGGGTGCTGAAGGAGTGCGGTTTGAAAGGGAATCCAATAGGTCAATGTGGTAGAAGCAGCTTACGTTGGTTTGGGCATGTTGAGAGGATGAGTGTGGATTGAGTAACGAAGCAAATATATGAAGGTAGAATGTGTTGACCAAATAGAAGTAAGCCATGTAAGATGTGGCTAAATGTTGCTGAAGAATGTGTGAAAAATATAAACATTGAGAAATTTAAGAATAAAAGTGCATACATGACTCAGTGTATGGATGTTGTTGAAATCAATGGAGTATGAAAGGATAGGGAAATGTGGAGAAAGTTGTTGAGGATGGAATAAGTATGGAGGTTTTTTTAGGTACATGCACAGTGTCTTGTCTACCCCATAAGGAAAGGGCGTGATTTAAAAAATTAATACGCCTCAAACTATCTGGAGTGGTCCTACATACCCCATAAGTCTTTTTACATGTGAATGCTCCTAGATGCTATTTAGAATAGTTCTCACGCGAATTATTTTGAAAATTAAACTACTTAAGAAGCTATTTAGGGTGATTCTCTTCCAGAAAATTTTGAAGCTTGGATGATCCTACAAGCTATTTTGAATGGCCCTCTCCTGAAAACTGTTTGAAAACTAGATTCTTCTAGAAGCCATTTGATGTTGCACACGATTTATTTAAATGATTACACCTTCGGTACTGAAGATATATAAAATGACCAAGTATTTGTTAAATACGGTTTGTTTTTGTGTGATATTAGGCCTACACGTCTCGCGTTCTGAGTACTGTGTACTTATTATTATTATTATTAGCACCTCGTCTTATTACCCGTTCGGGTTATACGCACTTACACTGATGTGTAATGGTAGGATGATTGCGAGATGAAATGAAGGACCTACAGCTTAACGTGGAATCCGAACCACGGTGGAGGCCTGGCATACCCCACATTCACAAGATGTCTTGTCAGAGGTGAAGGAAGGGTTTGGTAATCAGATAAATTTGTGCCGGGACCGAGGATTGAACCCCGGACCCCAGCACAGAAGTCCGACAACTTACCCCTAGACCGCCAGGTCACCCTTGTACTGTGTAGATTTGTGTTACTACTTATTAATATATTACCGTCAATGTATAGATTGATGTTACTGGCACTGTCTTTCTCTGTATTACTCTGTGTTGCTGGTACTGTTATATTACTGTATTACTCTGGTTTGCTGGCATTGTGTGGATTCATACGCACAAGCTGCTTATATATGGCCTACCCCTTGCTTCTTGGACCCCTTGTCGCCAGTGTTAAAACTAATATAAAAACTCGTGGCAACCTGATGATGTGTAGGCTGGATTCCTATTGGGTAGTGGGAGCCAGCATGTCACATGATTTTTCTAATACAACGGAGTTAATCTTTTAAATAAAAAAAGTTTAAAGAGCAGTGTATTGAAATTATTTCTGAAAACACGTGATTCTTCATAGATGAAGTATTAAACGGAAATACATTTCATCCATGACTTTTTTTAATATATAAGAGGGTTCCAAAACACTATCATTACAACTTCTAGACAAACGCAAGAAAAGTTCTGTCTTAAGAAACCTCAGCTGGCGGGTTGAGTATGCATTACTTAGTATGGATAGGGATTTTATTGATTGGCATCCATATTTTATCTATTTTTTGTTTGTCTTATACATGTTTTTTAAACTTATGAATCTGTATCATGGGTCCAGGCCCCTGCAATTCCCGGTCTATTACCAATAATAGTCCTAATAACCAGCTAATGTTCTCTTCAACATTCCGTGCCTCTGATAATGCAGAGAAATGAGGTCTCACTATCTTATCAGTTTCTCTTTCATTTAATAGTTGGTTATGTTACCTGCACTTTGTATTACTCACAGTAACATGATTAGATAGCAATACATCTATAATTAGATGCAATTGTTGGGGAGCTTGTATTTTTTAACCAAGCACAGGCTTGTGTACATTGACAGCTATTATAAGTTATTGGCTATTTAGTTAGTTTAGACATTTTATTTTATGTTTTCATACAATATTACAAAAAAAAAGAATGTGTAATTATAACTATGTTATTATTATTATTTGTAATTGATTATGCTTATTAAGTATTTTTTACTATCACAAAGTTAGTGATTTATTTCTCAATACATTGTCCTCTTTTATGTTTAAAATTAATGTTTTATTAATAGATTTAATATAAGATTATTAGTGATTTGGTAACTGGGGTAGGGAAGAGTAATGTAGTTGGAGAAAAGTGCCTGAACAAGAGATTGTAAGACCACAATAATAAATTATCCCAATACCCTCAGCTGAGACTAAAAATAGTCCTCCCCTTCATTAGGAATACAATAAATTGTAAACTTTTAATAGTGTGACAATCAGTGTGTGTCATGCTCAAGTTAAATGCTTATGCATTTCCTTAAAGTTCACTCTCATCAGAAGAAAGGAGATTACTCTTACTGTCTAGCTTGAAGTGTACGCAGCGTTTAACCTGAATGATTACACTATGTCACAACATTATAATCCACATTATATTGGAATCAATTAGTATAGTCTTGCTGAGTTGCAGGGTAAATGGTGAGTATTGTGACATTGCTCATAGTTAAAAAATCTCAACATATGTAAGAAAAGTATGGTGTGGTAGGTTTATATATTTATCTACCATTTCGTTGTAACTATGATCATAGCCATGTTGCAAATCATAAACACAAAGCTATAACAACAATAATTTGTGACTTGCAGTCTCAAATGATCACTCTCTTGAGACAATAATTGGCCATCAGTTTTGAGGTATAGTTGATTAGGTTTCTATTTCTTTCGCTTGTAAAAGAGTAAAGTTAATTGCAGCCATATAACCAAAGAAAACCAAACAGGATTATGAAATTATTAACAATATTTTTAGTATGTTAATAGTATGGTGATCACATCTCATCCATCATCTACCATTCCTTCTCTCCTCTCTATCCCCTCTTATTTCAAATCCCTCCTTCCCTCCTTCCAACATTTTAATTTTTTTTAGCTACACCTCTAAGTCTTTGTGTTTGCAAACAATTTTCCAAGTAAGGTCTTAAAGTATTGTTGAATAATTTTGTCAAGGGTGGACAAATTCAGTCTGTAAAAGTGAAAATTTTATACAACTCATGAAAGTAAAACAAGAAAGCTAAATTTCAATAAATTCTACAACTTTTTAAGAGTTAAAGATGTTCACTCTCATTGCTGGGACGATGAATTCTGACCTGGTTTGCTGGTGATGATGCCTGGGTTTGAATCACGGCCAGGTTTACTAAGTTTTTCCTAAATAGCTCAATTTACATTCACAAAAATGTGTGTAAATTTCCCCTGTATTTATTTCTAATTAGTGTCGTTAATTATGTAAAGTCCAGACGGGTAGTAAGGCGCAGGAAAAGAATAAAAAGAGAAAAATAATGAAAAATCAATTATTTTTAGGTGACTTGACCTAGTTTTTGTAAGTGTTTTTTTTTAAATATCACAAAATCTCATTTTTATTTATGTGCACTTTTTAAATAAATGTACAAACTAACCAACCCAAGGAAACATACCATTAGAATACCCAACCCAAACAGGATTGTAATAGACATTTAAGTTATTCTAGCAAAATACCGTTCAAATGACTTGGTGTGTTTATGTAACTGGCCAATTTGTTTGAAGCCAAGGTGAACTCTATTTATAAGACTGAATACTCAATAATATCCCTTGCGAATAAATAAAGAGAAAAAATCAATGCAAGCTGTGGAAAATCATCAACATGCTTGCTAGAAGGTCTTGGCACCTACACTCTCATTTTCATAGGAAGGGCCCTTCCTACCTGACAGTAAAAAAAATATACTATATTTACTTTCACCTATCATACGTCAAATCATGAGAAGTTTATACAGCTGCCACTTTTGATATTATATTATCAATACCTGTGAAAATAACACTTGTATAGTAAAATACAATCAATGTTAACAGTATACAAATATTTCTTAAAGGTTCTTTCTACCAAAATCCTGCTGCACTTGATGTTACCGCAAGGTCATTCTCATTACATGGACAGGCCACATCGATCATTTTGACGTGTCATGTTCAATACACCTTTCTCTTTATTTTGTTTTAAAATTTCCTAGTGCCATTAGCAAGTTAGACTATCATAAGCCTGCTCACTATTTGTTGGCATCACCAATTTTTCTTTAATGCATTCATACAAGTGAGGTTTTCTTCAGCTACTTAACAGTAGACATATGTTGTCAATTTTGTTGAAGCCAAAATAAATATTATTTTTGCTAGCCAATCTTTGTTAATCTACTCTTATTTTCATACACTATTTTGTAGGTCAGTGTTTCCCGAACTTGATATTCCCATACTCCTTTCAAGACCATGACAATCATGTGTCCCTTGTAGCTCATCACATACATAAAAAGAAAACAAGTATACAGTTAGTTATCTTGTTAAGAATAAATGGTCTATCCAAACATTAGCACAGCTTAAGAGGTAAGCTAAACATAGTAGTGAAAATGGGCTTATGAAAGTCAATGACATCAAGCAACTAGAAGAGTGAGAAAAGTTGTCTGATATATTTGGAAGAAGGTACAGGAAAGGCCAATAGAAACACATAAAAGGAATGAACACAATACAGCTCACATTTTACTTTGCTGACATTGTGTTCGTTCCTTTTATATGTTGCATTCCACCTTTCCTTTACTGTACCTTCTTCCAAAAACCATACAACTATCCCATAAAACGAAAAGAGGTTTTTCTTATAGAGATATATTATATATTTGCATCAAATATCCATTTCCTGTGTGTGTCCTTATGTTATTCCTTTTACATGTTTCTAAGTGTCCTATCATTATTTACAGATTTTCTATTTCTCCCTGTGCCCCCCTCAACCCTTTTAATAAAGATGCGTTGAGAGTTTCACACTCCTTCTGATGAGTTCCAATACACCTTCAACTGATGTTAATAAACAGAGTTGCCCTTATTTTCTTACTACCAAATTCAATGTGTTTTCCAGGTTTTCCAGAAGGGGTTCCAATTTTCCAAGGCAGGAATGAAGAATATTTTTTATCAACCTGACTAAGTGTGAAATAATGTTTAAAACAGGATGCTTTTTAAGATTGATGAAGCCATACATCTTCTGCCTGTTCACAACCTTTGTTTAAGGGGTAATAATATACGTTTGAATCAGTGTGCTTAATTCTTTAGTTCACTTTTTCGTCCACCCAAAATTTACTCTTTTATATATTCTAATATTTTTACTAGATTTTACCAGCTTCGGTGGCGTAGTTAGCTAACGCGCTAGTCGTGTTGAGCTCGGACCGCCGAGGACGGGGAGATCAAGGTTAGAATCTTGGTCGGGTGAACTGGGGGTGGTTTTTCCTAAATGGTTTTCCACTCTCCCTCCGCGCAAATGCGGGTTCACTTCCTCTAATTCAACCTTTCCAATTCCCAATCCACTAGCGTAACTAGTACTTAAAGTGTATAACCCAAACGGGTGGTAAGACGCGGTGCTAAATAATAATAATAATAATAATAATAATAATAATAATAATAATAATAATAAATACTAGATTTTGCAAAAATCTCTGTGATTTCCTGGTTTTTTACAGACAAAAAAAAACTGTTTTTCTGTTGCATGGAAACACTGATAAATATAACTATGCATAGGCATATTTTACTATTTGTATATTTGTTCATTTAACTGCCAAGATAAGATAAAATACATAAAAGACGGCAGCAAGAAGAAAGTGACTGGCGCCTAGAACATCAAGCAAGGGTATATTCATGACATGTATCACATATTCTTTGACCTCTACACAGTAGATTCTACCTTATAAAGTATGCATAGTTCAAAAACCAATATTTGGATAATCCTAAGCACATATAAGTTTATTCAAAGAAGTCCTACAATATTTGCTAACAAAAACTAGCTGGCTATCAGCATCTTAAAAACTTAATGATATTATGACTGGATGATGAGATAAGGAGGAGGGTGATCTTTAAGAAAATCCACCAGCATTTACTTAAGAAAAGATGGAAAAACTTCAATGGAGAAAAGTGTATGTGGCCAGAGGTGAATACTAGTTAGTCTCCTTGATCAGAGCCAACTTTTTTTAATTTATATTGTTAATAGTGAATGTGCCAGGCGATTGCATGACACTATGAAAATAAAATATAGCTTACTCCAGTTTATTATCAGCACATTTTACTACCTGTTCGGGTTATTAAGCATATATGATAAATCTCTAATCGGGTAGGGATGATGCGTGGAAGGAGAGAGTGAAACCATAAAGGAAAAACCACCCTCAGTAGACCTAACCAGGATTCGAACCCCAATCTCTTCGTTTTCAGCAGGCCAGAATAAAACTAGTGATGCCTTAGACCATTCGGCTACTGAAGTGAGTTTTTTACTCCATTATTAACCCTTATTCTAGAGTGATAAATTATAGCAAGAGATATAATAATGAAAGAAATAGGGCCTAGTCATAATTAGTATCATAGGAGTAAGAAAGAAATTTTAATGGCTATTTTTTTTAGCAAAGTGTGTTTATACTTAATCAGAGTTGCCACTATTTTCTCAGCAAAAATTTCCTGTGTTTTCTATGTTTTTCAAAAGCAATTTCCATTTTTCCAGGCACTCTATACCATAGTAGTGAGTATGGATCGATCGGCAGCTTTTTTGAGCTCTGAATGAATTATAAACCTACAATAGATTCCATGATGACCCATTGTTTCTCAAGTATAGTTTTGATTTTTTTTTCTCTACTGCTTATATTTATTCCTAAATTCTTTCCTCAATATTATGTGAGCACCTATCTAGAAAGATATTATGGAATTAATAAAATTTGTATTTTCAAATTAAATTACCTAATTTTCTAGTAAATATTATAAAGTTGCATGGTAAAATTTATGACTATCATGAAACGTAAGAAACATGGATACTGTTAGATACTGGCTAGTCACCAAAACCAGAAGAGGGTTTACTGTTCAACATAATTTTGGATTGTGATGATTTTCATTTCCAATGTAGCAGAAGTGAGATTATTAGACACAGAATGAACTTCCTTAGATATATCTTCAACAGCACAAGGATGAATTAATTTAAAAGAGGTCTTGAAACTGGTTCTAGTTTTCCAGACTTAACAAATTTTCAAGCAATCTTAACTCTAAGATTATGAATTATTTTGAGTTGTTTTTCTGTCTCAAAGTTTTTGTAATCAAAATCATTAATCCCCTTTTAGAAGAGGTAGAGTGTTTACAATCTGTCCTATGAAATTGGTCCCCAAAATGTAAATTTTCCTTAAAATAGTCGACCTCAGAAATGAAGTAATTTTTTTTTGTCTTAACCTTGCAGTTCAAAATTTAGTCTATCCGTGATGTCAAAAAAGAGTGTGAAATATACTAGTCATCCCGGATACTACAGCTCTGGGTAAATTTAACAGAGGAAGACCCATGTGACTAAGTTGTTCTCCAAATTAACAAACCGGTCCATCTGTAAACTCTCTGAACAGTCTCCATTTTGAATGCCCAGGTGCTGTAAACAATTCTTAATAAACAACCTTCAAGACACACTCCATTGTTAAGAATTTTCTGCAAAGAGCTTGAGCATGAATTGTATAGTGAAATCCCAGAAATGACTGAAACTGTTAATACTGTTTGACATAATGAAAGAAAGCGCTTTTGAATAAATGTCAATAAACAAGCACCCTCTATATTTATGCTGGTTAAATTTTTAATCAAACAATGAATTTGGCAAAAATATCTCCTCCTGTAGCTATTTGGTTTTTAGTAGGATTTTCTAAGATTTATCTTTACTTAAAAAATGCTCAGTTTAATTGTGCCAACCATAGCATTTGATTCATCCATCTGTAGACAGTTAGGAAACAAAAGAATTCTACTTCCTTAAGTTGTTTTATTAAATTTTTGGTCATAAACTAGATATATGTGTCACAGTGCACACTAATAGTGGGACACAATCAATAGCAGTTCATATTTTTTGTCTTTATTTTGAATTCAGCGAATAGTTCTACAGCAGTTTCAGTAAAAGCCTCCAACTCATCATCTTAGGTATCCAGCACATATAATAAAACTTTGGAAAAAACCACAGAAGAAGCAAATCACTCAACTAAATACCAAATACTAGATAGGAAAAGGCCAGGCTCACAACGCTAAGATCCCAAAAACAGCTTAGATCTGCTGTCAACGTCAGAGTCTAGACTTGCACATTTAACTATAATTTGCATCTCTCACTCTTTGTTTGCTTATTGGACACATCACCCCAAGACACACATAAACTAACATTACCAATTATGGCCGATCAAGGCTATTTTCCTCGTTCTCAAAAATTATGTGAAAAAATTTGATATAGTTTCAAGTTTGGAAGAGCAAAAGATCAATCAATGTAGTTTTATGTAAGCTACTAGCCAATCACAATTGATATGTTGCCAACCAGCCCCTGGTATGAAAGAATGAAATTTTATTATTCAAAAAATAGAATGATGTAAAATATTACCAATGGTGTTTGGAAAAGGATGATTTGATCGTTATGGCGTGAGATGATGTAGTTGTTTATAAAAACCCAATGTAAGATGAAGGAAAAAAAAGGGTAGGGAAAATAGTAAGAAATATATTAGACTCTGCGTGCTTATTTCTTCAGTTTCCCTTTTCTTCCAAACAAAGAGCTGCTTTTAAAGATTGCAATTTAATGTTACATATTCGACTATTCAATTTTTTATCATTTTTTAAGTCATGTATTTTTTTTTTTAAATCCCGGCTAGCCTAAGCCATTTTACATTTTTTCTTGGTGAATGGAAATTTTTTCGTTTATTGCATTGATTAGATATTTTCAAAAACAATCCTAATGGTTACTAAGGATAAACATTATTATAGGTTCTCTTATTTAATGTTTTAGGTATTATATGTGTACCTTGTAAAAATATCTCATTTTAGAATAACATATATAGGCAATGCATTTTGTTAATATCAATAAACCAAATCTCTCACTTTTGTTCATATCTTGAGGGACAAAATTAGTCAAATATTTAAATTCCCTGAGATTTCCTTATTTTTTTATATAATCAGCCTCTTGTTCAATATCCAGCTAACAGAATTTTCTGAATCAGTGCGGCTCTAATATTGCATTGTTTTCTGTAGTTTTTTTAGTTGTTCAATTTGAGATAAAGCAGTTGGTACCTTTCATTAGGCTCTAGGGATGGGTTAAATAAAATTACCTATCCACAAATAACTTAATCTATACACAAATTATCCCTTTCGCTTGATAATAATCTGATACTGGGATAAATGTATGTACGAGTGGATGTTTTGAAACAGAAATATTGAATAAAAATATATTAGAGACTACCAATTCTTTTCCCCACATCTCTAGTTATTATTATTATTATTAGCACCGCGTCTTACTACCCATTTGGGTTATACGCACTTACGCTAATGTGTAATGGTAGGGTGATTGTGAAATGAAATGAAGGACCTACAGTTTAACGTAGAATCCGAACCACGGTGGAGGCCTGGCATTCCAAACATTCACAAGAAGTCTTGTCAGAGGTAAAGGAAGGGTTTGAAAATCAGATAAATCTGTGCCAGGACCGAGGATTGAACCCTGGCCGCCAGCACAGAAGTCTGACACCTTACCCCTAGACCACCAGGTCACCCTATCTCTAGTTATTACTACCAAATATTGTATTTTTCAAAATTAAAATGTCCAGTCAACAGTGAACTTTTCCAGGTTTTTCCAAGATAAATATTAGTTTTTCCAGACTAATAAATGACAGTAAGTTCCTATTTCTGTCATTGCCTTCTTTTTTTTAAATAGGTACTATGTGTTCTTTTGTTTTATTTTCAAATAGAATTGAAAATTTATATCTCTAAAAATAGTTTCTGGTTTTCTTTGATATCTCAAAACTTTAATACAGCTTATTGGTGGTTGAGCCAAAACATAAATAATGAAAGGAAAAACTTACAGCCAGACACCAGACCATTAATTTAATACTTAGCTGAATTATTATTTTTTATTTATTTAGCACCACCACTTCTTACTACCTGTTGGGTTTATAAGCTTATGTACTAATTAAACTGATAGTTTAAGAGTTGGGAAGGTTGAATTTAGAGGAAGTGAGCCCACATTTGTGTGGAGGGAGAGTGGAAAACCATTAGGAAATCCCCCCTCCCCCAGTTCACCTGAGCAAGATTCAAACCTTGATCTCCTCGCCCTCAGCAGTCTAGCTCAACACGAAACTAACACATTAGCTAACTACACCACCGAGGTGGGTCTTGCTGAATTATTGAATGTATAAATGAATGTATCATAAACAAAATGTTAAAGAATTAATGAAAGTTATAAAGAATGTATCATAAACCAAAAATGTTAAAATATAATAGTTTTTTATTTTATCCAATGATCATCTCTTTTTTTTACAAATTTGGATTCAAATTCGATATTCGTAAGTAAACTGAAAATTCATATTTGTAGAATAGTGGATGTGGCCCCCAAAGTCTAAATGAAATATCCTTTGACCCTGGAAATTGCTGTACACTCTTCTTCTAAAATGACTATAACAAAACCAGGAAAAAAATACTGGTCATAATTAGATGTGTGTTGGTGAGCTCAAATGGGCCTACAGCAAATACTAGAGTTGCCTCTTGACCCAGAAAGGCAGAAAACATTAACAGTTAAATGTGCACTAACACGCACACAACTCTTGGCGCGGGGTGATCACCAAGCTCCAGCCATTAGATGTGTGACAGGGCTTTCTTTAATTCTGGAGGCCATGGTTAAATCCCTACTGACGTACACTTAGGTGTTTTTCACCATAATGTGGATTCATATTATTTTCCCAGTGATGGCACATTTTGTACAATTCAACCATTATAATCCTATCCCATAAAACTAAAGACTATAATAGATTAAATCAGAGTACTGCCAGGATATGATAAACAATAAAGAATTTAAGTCGAATGAATTTTTTTTTAGTATTTAATAATAATAAAGCTCAATGATGAAACAAAAGGATGTACGGTCTTGTTGAAGAATAAAATTCATATAACCTATGACATTCATTAGAAAAATATATTACAGTTCTGTTCCCTTTTTAGTTTAAAAAATTTAAGTTACTTTTTTTTAAGCACTGTATCTTACTACCTATTAGGGTTACACACATGTGTACTAATTATGTTAATATGCTAGGGATAAGAATGGTTTAATTTAGAATAAGTGAACCCACATTTGCGTGGATGGAGAGTGAAAAACCACTTAGGAGAACCACATCAGTACACCCGCCCGGGATTCAAATCCCGATTTCCCTGATCGGCAGTCCATTATCATCATTATTATTATTACTAGCAACACGTCTTACTGCCCATTCCGGTTATATGAACTTATGCTAATGTGCAATGGTAGGGTGATGTGGATGGAATGGAGGACCTACAGTTTAAGTGGGATCCGAACCATGGAAGGCCTGGCATTCCACACATTCAATCGGCAGTCCAGTATATTTTGATTTCTAAATATATATAAAAAAAGTTGATTTTAGTTTGTATACCTGTATTTACTCTTCACAATCTGGTAATTCAATAATTTTAATTTTAGAACCCTATTTATTTCAGTGGAGCTGTCATTAACTTAGGGTACCAATAGATTACATTAAATATTCTCTCAAGTATTCAGTGATGCCTAGTAATGAAATGCTGGGATCACAATAAACTTACTTTAACTTAACGTAATGTTCACTTAAAGTTAACTTAACTTAAGAAAACAGATGTGTGATCAAGATTCACCTATCTTAACGTAACAACTTGAGCCAAACATCTTCATTCTCGAGTATGATCTGTGATTTGTACTATATGTATAGTGATGATCTGTGACTGTTTACATTTTCAATCTATATAATCAATATAATATTACTAAATTTTTTGATCAACTTATCTTTCCTATTTTAGTTTAATTTACAATAAATGCAAGTGACTATAGTGGGCTACCATAAGTTTACTATTTTAGCGCTTTATCCTGGCTTCATTTAATTGTTAAATGGAGGTACCAACTGCCTAATAGTCTATTAGTACTCAATGTTTAGCCAATGCTAAAAATAAACTTTATATTTCGTTGCATCTTAGTATCCGTTTGGGATGATATGCATACATTAAAACTATCTTCAGTACACCTGACCGGATTATAAATCTGATCTCCCTGTCACCGGCAATCCAATCTAAATTGAAAGTGATGCATTAGACCAAGTGACCATCAAGGCAGGTAAAAAAAAATTATTTTTTTCCAAGAAGATGATAATGGAGAAAAACATATTTATATACAGGATGATTCAAAACTCCCAGTACAAACTTTGAGGAATCTCTGAAATGTACGGCAATCAATGCAATGACGCTGTCAGACATAACTCTTTCTACTTTTCACATATGTACCAAGAGCACCCTCTAGCACCTAAGGAGGACATATGCGGACATACATTAACAAAAACAGTTTGTTTTAAGGTTCTTTATCTTTCATTAAAATTGTACAAGAGAATTTAGAATCATCCTGTATATTAGGGTCATGTATACTGTTTTGTTAGTCTGGTAATTATTTAATAGTTTAGTAAGCAAGCTCGTATAAAAAAATCCTAGGTACCTTAACCAAAAGGCTGGCACTATTGGTGGAGGATTTGAAACTCATACATATACTGTAACCATGTTCATTATTAATCAATTAGGCCTAGTTATATTTATTTGTTACTGTGACTCTTTTTAACCATAAATAATTATATATAAATGAATATTTTATGATATTTTCGAATGGCCCAACAGTTATCATAGCTTACTTACTAGGCTATCAATGACTTAGTATAGTAAATACAGGATGTAAATAGGCATTCACTTGATTCATACAACCATCTAAAACTGTGCAACGAGCTAGTTACATGGCCTGTGATGTCACAGTTTTACTGGTGATTATTATAACATAAGCCTGCTTAATTTAACCTTAACATTGACAGTGTTATGTGTGTTAGGCTGGTTTAGCTTTAAATATTTTTTGTGCAGAGGAGAATTAGGCACTATTAGTCTTGCTTATAGAGATAGCAATGAGGAAGGTATAATTTATATGAAATGTACCCACTTTTCCACGGAGGAAGGGTGATAAACCAAGGAAGAGTAGTAAACCAAGTGAAACAAAATCTTCAGTGCACTAGACCAAGATGTGAACTCTAATCTAGGGTATATGCCTGTAATAGGCAATCTAATCTATTGCAAGAATGACAGTTTTACTTAAACCTCGTGACCTATGAAGTGGGTTTACTTTTAACCAAAGATAAATTTATATGTTTACAGGTAATTATTTGGGTGTCACAGTTTAGCAGGTTTTACTTTCCCAACAGCAACTTATATTAGATCTCATCTTATCTTATCAGAGGTTCTATCATATTATGTTTTCCAGAAGTTATTTCCATTTTTTATCAGCACTTTAGAAGTATAGAAGCAGTGGTAATCAAGACTTTTTTTTGTTCGCATACCCCCAGATATAGTTTCTCTTAAACTCTTTCTTTACCCCCAAAGTTGTTGGTGCCTGATGCAAGTTACACATATTCAACATATAGAGCTTATAAGAGAGAGATAGAGAAGTTTCACTTCCAGATCACATGTCCTTAAATATATGACATTGATTATCATGAAAGGATTTGGCTGATTTGAGATTGGTTAAATTGAAAAATTAGATAGTTCGAACCCACCATGGTTCCCTATGAAATTTATATTTAAATAAATTGTAAGAAATAACATTTAATTTGAATTTTAAAAGGAAATATTTGGATAATTTGAAGGCTATACATTGTTAATTTTTTTTGGGTGTGTACTCATTTCAAACCTAGCCTAACGCTCTTTATTGAACCCCCCAAATGCCGAGAATGTCAAATAAAGTTGGAGTTAGCCTAATTACACATAGAAAATGATAAAGTGGGTAATAATGCAATGGCGGTGAGCAGGTTTCCTAATATAAGGGATGTGTTGGTTCAGCTTTTATCAATTCTGATTTAGTTTTACAGTTTTCGTATGTTGATTCTTTCCACGTTTTTATATTTGAATTTTTCTGTTTTTTTTTAACCTAGGCTATATATTTATTGTGTATGTGTTTTAAATAACCTAGCATATAAAATAATAATAATATTAGCACTGCGTCTTACTACCCATTCGGGTTATACGCTTTAAGTACTAATTACGCTAATGGATTAGGAATTGGGAAGGTTGAATTAGAGGAAGTGAACCCACATTTGAGTGGAGGGAGAGTGGAAAACCATTTAGGAAAAACCACCCCCAGTTCACCGACCGAGATTCGAACCTCGATCTCCCCGTCCTCAGCAGTCGGCTCAACATGACTAGCGCGTTAGCCAGCTACGCCACCGAGGCGGGTAGCATATAAAAAATGTGTGTGATTATGTATCATATATTTTGAGGATTTTATTGATTTATTGGTAGGCCTACCATTCAGCTAAATACTCATGAAAATGGTTAGTTCAAAATTTGGAAATCGCATGATTATACCCACCAAGCTCAAATTGTCCTTTTCTAAGTCTTCACGTACCGTGAGGATGTGCATACTCCAGGTTGAATATCAGTGTTATAGAGGAATGAAACTTTTTTTTAATTTTCTATTTTAAGTCATACCAATGGTACTTAGAAAAGGATAATTTGAGCTTGATGGGTTTAATCATGCGATTGTCACACAACCCAATGTCTAAAAGAAATAAAAGGATCAGGGCCAAGTACTGGATATGTTTGAATTAGCATGCTTAATTTTTCAGTTAAATTTTTTCAATGCAAAAACCTAAAATTTTAAGCTTTTATTAATGTTACAGGGTGACCTGGTGGTCTAGGGGTAAGGTGTCAGACTTCTATGCTGGCGGCCGGGGTTCAATCCTCGGTCCCGGCAAAGATTTATCTGATTACCAAACCCTTCCTTCACCTCTGACAGGGCATCTTGTGAATGTGGGGAATGCCAGGCCTCACCGTGGTTCGGATTCCACGTTAAACTGTAGGTCCTTCATTTCATCTCACAATCACCCTACCATTACACATTAGCGTAAGTGCGTATAACCCGAAGGTAGTAAGATAATAATAATATTTTAATGTTACAAAGTCATCAATATTCCTGATTTTTTTTTTTTTTTGTGAAATTCCTTTTTTTTTTTCTATCCAAACACAAAAATGTCACTGAATATGCCTCAGCTAATTCCAGTTTTGCAGGTGAGTTTAAACCCTGATTTAAGGCTTATAGTCTATTGCAGTTTTAATTTATATTTTAGAAGAAGAAAAATTGTCCATAAAATATTATGTTCAAAAGACAAGGCTTTAAAATGGCTAAACCAAACTAATGAATTGAAACTGTACAAGTAAGAATTATCAAAACCAACACTAGGCCTACATAATCAAGCTTAGACATTTAAATATGCCAAGTAAATTTAATTTGACATGTGTGAGGGTACCTAGTCTACTATCAACCTCTTCAACATCTGTAGGCCTGATACTGCATACATACGATATGGGTAGGGCCTATCAATTTATGAAATCAATAGTAATGCTGTCGGTCCATTTAGATTGTGGCATGTAAAAATAACTGGTAGGTATGTGAAAATACCAATCTGGAAAATTGGTAGGCCATTTCGCTTTTGCTTATGGAAATTCAGATGTGCTGACATATTCAGTTGGTTTAGAAAGTGCATGTTAAATAACTCAAATAAATACATTAATAAAAATGAATAAAAAAACCTACTGAATTAACATAGCCTTGAATGTGTGAATAGGCTACATATTTAGACTAACTAATGTTTTAAGAATAGTTTTGTTAGAAGAAAATGAAGGACCAGGACAGCTTTAAGGCTGATTCACATAGAACGCTAAGATATGCCTTGCTACGCCGCGCTATGTTTTTTCTGATTGCTGGCCAGGCAGTTTTTCCACCTCCCATCTTGAATCATCTTACGTTGCGCATGCGCATAACGCAACTTGGGCTCCCGTGTTGAACATACGTAGTGCTGGTTTGGTGAAAATAACTAAAAAAGTGTTGAGTTTTGTTTTCAGTTTGTTTCACGTGTATTTAAGTAATATTCTATTTAAGTTTTATATTTAATAGCTGTTTTTATATCAAAGTGGAAGTGTTAAATGGACAAGTCAAACCTCACTCCTAAATTTTCTTCATCTTCAAAAAGCTGCTAGCAACAGCATCTTTTCTTACTCAGTACTATCATCTGAACTCAAACAAGACATTTTGGAGAACGCCATCATAACTAACTTCACTGGAGCAGACCAGAAAGAAACAACACTGAATTCGGAGTGAAAAGAGGGACCATAGCTTAGCTTACGCAACGAGTGTGAAACCAAATGACAAAGTCTTAGCAGAGGACAGCATAGCTTAGAATTTTGTGTGTATCAGCCTTTATAGAATAGGGCTGTACTTCAAAATAGCAACAGATGAGTTTTTCAGATTTTTTAAAAATATTTATAATTATTTCACAAAATTTGTTTTGTTATAATCGGAAATGTGCTTATGTGGTTGAGCATACATGCTAGAAAATATTAAATTTTTCAGGCTTTTACAAAGAAAAAAATAAAGAATCCCATCATCGAAGCACACTTTTTTTAACCAATAGGGTGCCAATAAAATTACTGTAGTTTTCGCCATTAAGCCCCAAATAATGAATTCTTGAAAAGGGTTTTAACTTCTATCCCTGTAACAAATCTAAGGCCTAAGCTACCTAAAATTAATAAACGATATTTGTCATGTAGTAGCCTATTAAAAATGAAAACAATGTCTACCTTGAAACCTACAATTGTGGCAAAAACTAAGATAAGACAACACTATACTTAATCTATAGTTTGATCAAACATTGAAACTTACACCTAGTTCATACCTAAATTAAAAAGTTTGGAAATAATGTAGGCTACCAGCAAGATGTTCATTAATGTTCCAACTTTCACAAAATGAGCTTTTTAAATCAAGCATATTTTTCTTCATTTTCCCCAAATGTAATGTTTAGATTATTGCAAATTTAATTTGGGTTGTTAGACAATAATTCAAAAACTATATAGACCTACATCTATACTAGTGGTGTCAACATTATTACTACTTATTTCTAGCAATAAAATAAATTATAAAACTTTTACCTTGGGTTTGTAAAACCATTTTCTTAGGATTCCATCTTCTAGAAGCACTTATTGGTTATCACACATTGAATATAAATTATAAAACGTAAACATATCAACTGTCATAACTAAAGTACTCATTCTAATTATTAAAGATTAGGAAATCACAACACAAACTAATTTCTCTCCCATAGCAATATAAGAAAGCAGACGTTTATTACTGAGGAAAAATATCTGTAAAAAATACTAAAACAACAGAAGGCTACACAGCGTTGAGTCATCTGCATTGCGCACGCGCTCTAATAATTTAACAAAGTACATAGACTAACTTTTAAGGTTCAGACATCTTAAAGGGATCTTCGCCATTTTTAGTCTAATTAAAACATAATCACATTTAAGAAATAATTATTTTAACAACCTATCTTTATAATTGGACTAATTAGATAATTTTAGAA
The DNA here is from genome assembly GCA_039000515.1 of Timema cristinae. NCBI lineage: Eukaryota > Metazoa > Arthropoda > Insecta > Phasmatodea > Timematidae > Timema > Timema cristinae. The sequence continues at coordinate 51,740,556 of JBCFYV010000003.1, forward strand.
TGTGTCTACTACATCAGAAATCCTTTTCAATATAAACAATTTATTTCAAAAAATAAAAGTGGGCAACGTTGAAAATGGCATGCGCAGATCTTTTAAAAGGGAAGGGAAAGGGGGTAAATAATTACATGAATAGCGTAGGAGGAGGGCAAAATACTCCCTAAGAATAGGATGCGCAAAAAAATTACATTCAAACAAGAGTATATAAATCTCAGCCAAAATGTCAAATTCTATCAGACGGGCTAAAGCAAATTTAAGTGTAGTTCTGTAACGAGTACATTTCTTTAACGAATTTACTCAAGAACGTTTATCATCGCGTCATAACAAGCCTAACACTTAAGTAAGTACCATTTTATCAGTTATTTCAAATGTAAGTTTTGGAAATACACATGAACATTGATTTATTAATTTAATAGTAATTTTCAATCTTGAAAATATCAAGCTATTAATATTAGTTCTGTTTTATTGCATTGTTTATGTATGCATATTTATTAAGTTTCTTACTAGACATTCAAAAGTGTATATTTCGACTGATTTATTTTCACACGAAGAGTAAAATTACGAAACCACTTTAATTCAAATCAAAGTTGAATATAAATTGAAGCACCATCCCCAACGATTTTTGTGAAGGATGGGGAAAATTAGTCAAAATCTATTCATTTTTAAATGTGCCTCCACTACCAAATTATATATTATAAATTTAAAGGTGTACCTTATAGCTTATTTTATGATCTTAATTTTGCAAGAACAATAATGGTCCTAATATATTAATCATAATTTTGGGGGATCTTGTAAATAATAACTAAAAGCAGACTTTGTAAGATATCATTGTTGTTTATTAGTTGAAAAGGGGGAAAAAGGGGGGGGGGCGTAATATTTGAAGACATTATTTAAATATACATATTAATTTTAGAGAAGCTAATTGTTATAAATTATCTTAAACAAGCCTAATCTAATTTTTAGCTGCTCTTACTAAATAAATGCTACATGTAAAGAGTTTGCTACTAAATAATTATTTTATTGCAAAATATTACCGAATCTATTTTATGTTTAACAAAATTGATGTAATATTGAATTAAATAATTGAAAAATCCCAGCTCAGCACGATAATTGAATCCTGGACCTCTGACTTAGTATGCTAATGCTCTTACCACTGAGCTATCCAGAAGCCATCCCGTGCCCAGGGTCATTCTTCATTCATATTTTAAGCCAGAGTCTTTGATGTACGTGTCGGACAAATGTCGGCTACAATTAAGGAATCAAAAGATCGTGAACCATCAAATAAAGCAACCACCTTCGACTCAGGAATGTTAATTTATCATGCCAATAGTATGAAACGTACAAATGTATACCACAAGATGAATTAGATAGCTATGATAAAGCCCTCTCAAGTCAAACGTAGCTGCGTTATCTGATGGCTCACGATAATTTGATTGCTTGTTGTAACTAACATTTTGCGCACGTTCATCACAGACTCAGGCTTAAAATATAAATGAATAATGACCTCGGGCACGGAAAGCTCCTAGAAAGATTAGTAGTATAAAAGTATAGAAGTACTAAACAAAATATCCAGGCCTCGATTACCGTGTCCAGATGTAATTTTCAATTTAATTCAATTTGATATTTGGATACGGTCATTACCGTAATTATAAACTATAATAGTATAGCTATTTATTCATTTAAAATTTATAGTTTTATGATTATATGTACGGTAATTAATGCTGGAATTTGTGAGTCTATTTAGCTATTTGATCAGAAAACATTTTTAGTACTGCGTCTTATTACCCATTCGTTTTATACGCTTATGTACAGTACTAATTACACTAGGTAAATAGGTATGAAGGAGGTTGCATTTATAGAAAGTGTACCTGCACTTGCATTGAAAGAGAGCGAGAGAGAGAGAGAATAGCGTGGTAGACCATTTAGGAAAAACTCCCCTCAGTACACCTGACCGAGATAGGACCATGAACTACCCGTCATCGGCAGTATAGCATATTGCGAGAGTACAGCCTTAGACCATACGGCCACCGAAGCGGTTCGTCAGAAAACTAAGTTATTTTATTATTTGATATATCTAGCGTGCATTTTCTAAATATACTGATTATATCAGCATACGACTAATACAATAACTTAAATATAGAATAAACACAGCACGTAAGGTTCCACCCACAACAATTCATAACATAAAATAGTAAAATCAATTAAAATTAATATATAATATAATAATAATATAATAATAATAATAATATAATAATAACAATAATAATAATAATAATAATAAAATAATAATAATAATAATAATAATAATAATAATAATAATAATAATAATAATAATAAAAATAATAATATCATATAAAGAAAAATAGCTATCTCATTAATAATAAACCGAAGTGTTTCAGAAGAAGGAATAGGGAAATCTACAGAACATCTTAATTGTTCATGGTAGTATTTTTCAAATGTTAAATAATATATTCTTTACAAATTAGTGTTTGAAAATTTAAAAATTTAACAACATGTTACCGTAAGTTAGTTATAACTAATAAACGTATTCTATTTAAATGTTTACTATAGATTTGTCTAAAAGATTCCAAGAACTAATTTTTGAAATAGTTTAGCTCTATAATTTTGAATATTTTAAGAAACTGTACAAACGAAAGGTTTCCAAACAATTTAAATATATTCGTAGCTGTTTCAATAAGAAAAAGCTCTAAAATAAAAACAAAATGAAAAATCTTCTTTGATTTTTTTTTTTTTTTTCATAAATATTTTACTTTAACAATATTTCATTTGACAAAGACAAAAAACCGATCGATAGTTCCTATTTCAAAACAAGTTTCCTCTATAGAAGATCTGTCATAACGCCGTGGTATGGATGAGTATGGCAAGTTGCCTTACAATTATGTAAGCATAATTGCATTTTCAAAATTGTTTAGGCGTTAGGCAAAAGCAAGTCTGCAAACTTTACTGATTGGGTAGTAAGTACTTATCTTCTAAAATCTAAATTAATAAAATGAATAGTTTGTTTGTCTGTGATGAGCGTTGTGCAATATATTCCACACGCAGAGGGCTGAAATTTGTAAACATGTGCACCCTGAAGCCGGAACTTAAAAACAAATTTGGATTAGATTATTTAAATTAAAATAAAAACTGAATCGTAAGAAATGAAATGGAGAGGTTTTTTTTGTCTGTAGCAAATAAATTCGTTGCAATGAATTACGGGGCTACCCGGGGCAAACTCTGGGTACTTCTGTTAGTTTACTAATAGTTGGTTACGTTACGTTAGAATGCTCGATTCCTTGAATCCTGTGGTTTTCTATAATTCTAGATTATTAAGAATCTCAAAAAGATATCTCAAATACAATTATGAAGAACTTGATTTGAAATCAATTTTTACAATATATTAATGAATGAGAATGTAACAAACTCACAGAAAAGGAAAGAATTGTATCATGATAGAAAGGTATGTGAAAATACCTTTCTAGGCAAAATAGGAAGGCCCTTTCGTTATTGCTCATTGAAATTCTTGTGTGTTGATATAATCAATCAGTTCATAAAGTGCACATTAAATACCTCAAATAAATTAAATTAAATAAATAACATATTTGGTAGGAAGGAACTTTTATAAAATACAATTATTATTTTTCCTATCAACATTGAAAACGCGTTACTAAATTATAAGTGTTATTTTAGATATAATGGGAATATCAATCAATTGTGATAGCCAAAGATCACATGACTTGACGTATTAATGTATTAAATTACTTATAATAAATTTGCAGCTGTCAGATATGGTTATTCCTGCCAGAATCCTACTATTATTGATGTATAAATAAGTAATACGTAAAAAAAAAAAAATCCACACTACGCTTTGTGTTTAACTAATCACCCGGGATACCCATATATTCACATGAATGGGGTAGGTATACCTTTAATTTGGCGGAGGCTGATTTGTAAATCCTTTAGGAAAAAATACCTCAGTACACCCATCCAGGTTTTGAACTCCAGCATCATATGTCATCAACAACCATACAAGACGTGCCTGATGCGTTTACCCACGTGTCCACCAGCATATTAGCCGGCGATAATGCATTCTTGCGGGGTAACATTAGTCCACATCATTCGTTTATTTCACAAATCTATAATCATTCGTGACTGGCATTTGTTGGCCGTGCTTCCCACTACACTTTCATAAATCAACTTCTGAATAATTAATGTGTTAGACGGTTTGGATTGAAGGAGATAGAGGAATAGTTTTACACCCATTTTACCCACAACGACTCGGTGGTCACATAGTCAAATGCTTCATTCTTCCAATAGAGGTTGGCCGATGACAGCAAGGTCAAGGGTTCGAATCTCTATCGAGTGAACTGGAGGGGATATTTGAAATATGATTTGTAGCTGTGGTCTTCCTATCTCTTCTCCACGCATATGCGGGTGCACAGTCCTGGATCAAGGAATTGGAGACCAGGTGCCACTTTCAAAATGTTAGGCCCTATTACATTTTTTAAATTTGTAATAAAAAAATAATATATTTCAAATAAGAATTAATAGAAAGAAGGGCATATTAAAAATATATTTTGAAAGTTAGGCATTTTAATAACTGATGAGAACCTTATTTGATCTAAACATAATATACGGTTTCAATTACGGTTCCGATTCTAAGTGAATATATTTTAAGCCTTACTATGTCATTTGTTTCCTTAAAACTAACTGTCAACTACAGCTATCAGTTCCAGTCCATGGTCGTAAGGCGGCGTTTGGCTATGCTCGTTGGAATGAAATAGAGAAATATACTCTCTCTTTGTTGCTCTATAAAATTTACAAGAGCTATTTAAAAACATATAATTTCTAGCAGTTTAGATAAAATAATTATTTTAAAAAAGTGCTTTTTTTACAGAGACCCCTTCAAGCGCAGGGCCCGAGGGTATATCCCCCGTGACTCCCGCATGAATCCAGCCCTAGGATGCACTTCCTCTAAATTACTTTCCTCATAACCACCCATTAGAGTAAGTAATTTGTAATCCTTTCAATAACGGCCCCATGGTGTAATGGCTACAAGCTTAGGGGTCCCGGTTTCGATCCTCGACTGGTACCTTGGATATTTTTCACTTAAAGGGATTCATCCCAACGATAACAGTTAGGTTTAAGTTAGATGTGTTTCTACTGGTTCTAAACCCTCATTCTATCACCCCTACCTCATTTTATTAGGATATGGAATAGGCCGTCACGGAAAGGATGTACAATTAATATATTCGGTCTTTCCTGATTAACGGTGCATTAATACTGGTTAATCTTTTCCCTACTGGTCTATAGTTTATGTAACTAGACGCGTAATATATATATAGTCCTTTTTAAGACTTAATAATAAAAAAAACTCGCCGTATAGTTTTACTCCTTACATCAAGAAGTCATCGGCCAGTCACTGAACAACTATATCAATCGAGCGGATTGAGTTGACCCATTTTATTTTGATATAAATATGGTGGCAACTGGCACCCTTTTTGAGAGGATTAGTTTAACCATGTCAATAATCCTAGATCAGGATCACAGACGAGTTTACCGACATCCGATGTTCCCCCCATCCGGCAGATAAAGGTGTGAGGGGTTCCGTGACTCGATCCCAGGACGTGCCTGAGGGGGATTGATAGGATCAAATATTTAATCCTGGGACTAAGCGGTATGTTTATATACAACAATGTTTCCAGAGTTTGCACATAAAAACTCTAAAATCGATTAGTAATATAACCGCACTCGCCTGGAAGGAGATTAGAAATATCTGCAAGAATATAAGTTGCAGCCAGACTGGTAGTTTGTCTACTGGTATTTCAAAGCAGTATCCTACACAGGAAATAATGAGTAGGCAAGTGAGGAAAACTGCACCTTCACTCACTGAAAAGGGTTTATAAACTCAATGTGAAGGAGCTAATCAGTATAGTTAGTAACCGCCCCTTGGTGTAGTGGTCAGTTCCACTAGCTCGTAACCTAAGGTTCCCGGGTTTGATTCCCGGTTGGTACCTTGTGTATTTTTCCCGAAAGGGGAATGACCACAACGGTCAACAGGGTTTAGTTAGTTAGGCTTAAGTTAGGTTTAAGAGTTTCCATTGGTTCCACACCACAGTACTATCACCGTTCTCTCATATCATCGGATCATGGAAAGAGCTTCCACGGAAAAGATGTACTATTAGTACAACCAGGCACTCCCTATGCAATATTGTGCATTATTACTCTCTAATCTTTCCACTACTAGGCTACGAATTATAGAGCCCACAGGCTTTCGGAAATTCATAGCATAAACTGTATAAATGTAGCTTGTTTAACCCAAAAGTACAATACAAAATCCGGAAAATTATGCTAGCACCATTAAATTGTGTCCAAAGTTTCAGCTTACAGCACCGGGAAAGCAAAGCTGTTCAAGCATGCGTGTACAACAGGTTGCATAGGAGTTAGGCGCGTGGCAATGCACACCTTGACATCTTGGAGCACGGCAGCAGAACATATCACAACTAATAGTAAACAATACACCAGACCATCTAGAAATGCGAATATATTCTTAGGGTCATCATTAACGGTCCTACATATCAGAAAGTGCCTGCCATTATTACATGTGCAGTGTCACGTGCCTAACTCCTATGCAACTTGTTGTACACGCATGCTTGAACAGCTTTGTTATTCCGGCGCTATATACCGAAAACTTTGACAAAATGTAATGGTATTAGCATAGGTTTCCGCATGTAAGTGTATAGAGAATTTGTATTACTTTTGGTTCAAACAAGCTATATGTACAGTTTGGGCTATGAATTTCCGAAAATTCTGTGTATATAGCAAAGTTGGTCAGCATTGAACTCAAGATTCCAAAGCTAGGGGAGTAAAGATACCCATCCCTGAAGTCAATCCTGCCAGCTGGTCTGAAGTTGATCTTGGTAGTTTACATTATTATTATTATTATATTAGCACCGCGTCTTACTACCCGTTTGGGTTATACGCTCTTACACTAATGTTAATGGTAGGGTGATTATGAGGTGAAATGAAGGACCTACAGTTTAACGTGGAATCCGAACCACGGTGGTAGTTTACAAACCCAACTCCGACTTGAGAGACCAAGATTCAATCCTCTACCGGATAGACTATTAGGTTTTATTTTCCATATTGTGTCCTCCCTTTTTCTCTTTAGTTTAATTAAGGTCAAGTTTCTTAAAATGATCCAATGTTATTCTGTGTCCTTAAATTAGTTTCAAAGAATCAAAATGGGTAATTTTATTCCTTGCTTAGAGTATATCAAACACATCCAGAATATCAACATATAATTTAACTAACGAGGTAGAAATGAGAAATATTGAATTTAGAGGAAATATACTCACATTTGCGTGAAAGGGAAATAGAAAACGATTTTGTAAGAAACAAAACACACACCTTCAGTACACCCTGCCAGGATATGAGTCTTTACTTCACATTAAATTAAGTCAAGTAACGTTTTGAGCTTTAGGATAATATACCCACATAAGTGGTCACGCAGTCCAAGACGCCAGGTTGAGATAGACTTGTTTGTCCGTAATAAAGAGGTCGACGTTCAAGCCTTGACTGAGTATGAGGGGATTTAACCTGTGCTCTATCATTTTGGTTGAAGTTCGAAACTCATCTGGGTTCACTGGGTGAATGTGACAGAAAGGAGGGGGTCAGCTCATGATAATTTATCATTGTGGTTTTTTTTTCCCATCTTCTCTTCATGCCAAGCCAAGGTATTCAACATGCTAACCTAAAATAAATCTATCGGATAAGGTTCTTCCTATCGCATTCCAACCAACCGTACGTACACCTTTACTGTTTGTGTGCACCCCCTTACCCCCTCCCCCGAACAGTTTCCACCCTCATTCCCAATAGTGAACAGTTCGATGGAACTCGTGGTCCAGCCAGGAGATGCAGAGGGGCAATCAGTAGAATTGATTGGGAAGATGTTGAAATGTTTGACGGCCGTTACGCAACGTTCAAAGCTACAATTGCAAGTGAACCTGTGTGAATACGGCGGTAGTAGTAACATTTATATGCTAACGACGATTGTGGGCTACGATTCTCAACACACCTTTACAAATAATGTGGACCGTTTCTATCCGCAACAAACCACTCTAATCAAAGTTAGAGAGGGGTAATATCGTAAAAAATTATAAATTAAGGATCAAGGTATAATATACTATGAGGTGTGAAGTAAGGATGTTTAATTTCCATCCTAAAATTTATTTTTCCTTCGCTTTATTAAACCGTCATCTTATTTAATCAAACAAGAATGTTTGTATGATAGTCCAAAAAATAGCCAATTTTAGAAAATGTTCTTGATGCACAACTGTTTTTTGGGGAACAAAGATATACTCAGTCATGTGTGAACTTGATTTGTTATGTATCGTTTATCACTAACCGCATTAGGTAATCAAATATTTATACTAATGCATTGGTATTAAATCTTTTTTGTTCGTGTACCACCAAGTAATATAATTCCTCTTTAACTTTGTACCTTCAAAGGTTTTTTTAGCACCGCGTCTTACTACCCCTACCCGTATGGGTTATACGCTTAAGGACTAATTACGCTAGTGAGTTAGGAAGTGGGAAGGTTGAATTTAGAGGAAGTGAACCCGCATTTGCTTGGAACCCATTTAGTAAAAAACACCCCCAATTCACCCAACTGAGATACGAACCTCGATCGCCTCATCATCAGCAGTCTAGCTGAACATTAAACTAGCGAATTTGCTAACTACGCCACCGAGGTGGGTTCTTCAAAGTTGTTGGTGCATAATGCAAGCTAACATATTCTATCATCTACTTCTAAAATAAATACATTAATGGCACGCCCATATCACATGTCTCTTGTCTATAGCCTCAAATCTGGTCCTGATTATTATGTGTTTATCATTTATCATGAAATTATATTTATATTCATTTTACGTACCCCTAATATGTCTTCACGCATCCCCGAGGTTAGGCTTACCCCAGGTTGAATACCACTGCACTAATGACCCGCACCAGTGGGCACGTGGATCAAATGTCAACCTCATCTAGTATGATTTCACGGTGACAGGAAAGTCAAGGTTTGAATCATGGCCAGGTAAACTGAAAAGTTTTTTTCTCTCTAAGTATTTTCCCACTCTCCTTACAAACTAATGCGGGTACATTTTCTTTCATACCTTTCTAATACCTATTCTGTTAGTGTAATTAAATGTATATAGCTTTGACGAGTACTTAGACACAGATCAATGAGATTTTTTATACTCGTGAGTCAAGCTTAATAAATGTATTATGTATAAGATATGTACCTGAATTCGTATGGAGGGAAATAAACCCACCCTCCCCACCCCCAGCCTTTCCATCCCCACTAAACTAGACCAGATGAGCCTGGCGCCTAAGTTCACGTGACCACCAGATAAAAACACCCAGGTACATCTGAGCTGAATTCAAACTCCTTCGCCGTAAAACCAGACAAAACGAAATGACGCCTTTACACGCGTGCCCACTGATGGGGGCGGGCTACCACATACTTAAAAACGCCCAATTAAAGCGGCAGGAATTTTATTCTGTGAGTAAAAGAATTAATTCACACGCAAACTCATGATTATTTCATAAGCAAAATGAAAAATGAGAAAACCAAACCAAAATTAACTCATGTCTTGTGGTGTGTTTTCTCTTCCACTTATCCACGGGGATGATATGCAAAAGAATAAAACTATATTTTGGATACAGAACATTTAATATTCCTTCCATCAATAAGAATAGGAGTATACAGTCCAGTTTTCATAAGCAGAACCTTATCTGACAGCTAGAAAAGTGTATCTACTTAAGACGGTGTCAAACGCCAGGTCGTTTGATCTGCAGCTGTCACTTTTGATATATATTGTCCATACCTAGAAAATGACACTATTACTTTAGTAAAATGTTTTCAATCTTGTCTTTAAAATTATATTTGTAGTTTCTAAAAGCCCTTACTATGAAAACGGGCTCTAAGTTTTCTTCCACTGTTTGCCAACGCCAGGGAAGGATGGGTATCCATCCACCTTGCTAGTCTTTCAACCAACACGGTCCATGACGTCACTCCACCCACAAAACAAATCGGAAAGCCGTTGTCGATGAAACATTTAGAGAAACTGAGCCTTGATGAAACCAATCAATCGTACCTGAAGAAAGATTGGTTTGGAGTGAACTTTTTATATGAACGGGAGATTTTCGCTTTAAAATTGCTTCTGGGTTGTTGTTTTTTTCTAAACCTTCAAACATTGGCTAACAACTCACGAGTACGTACCTAAGATTCGTTGCACGTGAGTTTTACTTTTAAGGCCCTGCCTACCCTCCCTGGCGGCGTGTTGAGCTTTCAGCTCTAAAATAGATGGCGTTGCTAACGTTATACAAACTGGTGGATTCCAGCCATCAGGTTGGCAGAACTACTGGTTTGTTTAAACAATTGGTAGACTGGCGACCACGACCGGTAATCAGTAAAGGCAGAAAGCAAACTTTTTTCCAAGAACTGAGAGAGATAAGAAGTGTAGTGCCGGACCGTAAAGTGTGTAGGCGACCAAGTTTGACTAAACGTGGGGAGACATAACGTCAAGATACAATAACACTCTCGAGCAGAAAAATTAGCTTATTCATTCCAGTCAGCTAGACGTCCATTAACCTATAGTACCACTTTTGAATTTAGAACCTTTTGATGCCAAAGTTTAGTACTAGTTTTGTACCATTTTGTACCCGTACCCGTTTTGAGTAATTAGCATATCAAAGTGGTGACTCTAGGTTAATGCAGTTGTACCACTTTTGAATTTTGAACTTTTTTTGATGCCAAAGTTTTGTATCCGTACCCATTTTGAGTAATTAGCATATCAAAGTGGTAACTCAAGGTTAATGCTGTTTTACTACTTTTTAATTTTGAACTTTTTTCCATGCCAAAGTTTTGTACTAGTTTTGTACCGTTTTGTACCAGAAAGAAAAAGTATTGTACCCGTACCCGTTTTGAGTAATTAGCATATCAAAGTGAGTACTCCACGTACTCCAGGTAAATGCGGTTGTACCCCTTTTGATTTTGAACTTTTTTTGATGCCAAAGTTTTGTAATAGTTTGGTACCGTTTTGTAACACAAATAAGTTTTGTACCCGTACTCATTTTCAGTAATTAGCATATCAAAGTGGTGACTCCAGGTTAATGCTATTGTACCACTTTTGAATTTTTTGATGCCAAAGTTTTGTACTAGTTTTGTACCGTTTTGTAACACAAATAAGTTTTGTACCCGTACCCATTTTGAGTAATTAGCATATCAAAGTGGTGACTCCAGGTTAATGCTGTTGTACCACTTTTGAATTTTTTCATGCCAAAGTTTTGTACTAGCTCTGTACCGTTTTGTACCACAAAGAGAAAGTTTTGTACCCGTACCCATTTTGAGTAATTAGCATATCAAAGTGTCACGTGACTCCAGGTTAATGCTGTTGTACCACTATTGAAATTTTTTCAAATAAATATCTTGTGAGGGTAGTGATAAATAATAATGTACACTTATTTATCAGAGAAAAATTTATTTAAGGTAAAATTAGAGATAACTTATTTTTGAAGGTTTTGTCACTAACTATAATAAATAACCTATACGATTGAGTATGTAGCCTACGATTTTTTCGTACCATTTATTTGAGTTTATTAGTAAGCAGGTAAAATAAAACATAACTCAAATTTAATGTGCTAAATTTGGCCACTGTGCTTTGGCTAATTTTTCAAAATTTAAAGGCTAAGGAGGCAATAACATATTTTAAAAGAAGTTTCATTTCGAAGACTATAACAATTTTGACTATAAATATATGTGTTATTTTTATTACTGATATTACCACGTCATACTACCTGTTCATGTTATACGCATATATGATAATCTAATTGGGTGGTAATGAGGAAAGAAGCATTTGAGAGGTTATCTACCAGCATTTTTATTTTGGAAGATGGGGAAACAATTTAGGAAAAACTACCCTCAATAGACTCGACCAGGATTTGCACCCCAAGTGCTCCGCTATCAGCAGGCCAATTTAACACTAGTGACACCTTAGACCACTAAGCCACTGAAGTGGGTATCTGTTATTTAATACGTTGTTTACAATTTTCAAACATCTATAGGATTTACACAATTTTCCAGAAATAAATGTTTTTGGGAATTATTTTTTATCCTATTGGTAGATTTTAACTTGAGTAATATCTCCATGGTGTCAGCCTGCAAGCAGGCTATACCGATCGAGAGGCTGCCGTATGTTGGCAAAGATAGGGTCAACATTTTCAAGCTGAGGGTGCCATGTGGTTAGCACAACGAACCCTCCAGACTCCTATCTCAGTTTACTAGACTGAAGCGCTACTTATTCATTCAATTATCTCCTCATTTGTCCTCACGAGGTTGATTTTGGTTTCGTTTCAGACCCATTGTTTCACAGACAAAATTAGGGGCACTGGGGATCGAACTTGGGACTTCAGTATCTGAAGCCAGTAAATCTGACCACTATACAACAGAGGCGGTCGGGTATCAAATACTTACTTACTTACTTACTTTATGGCATAGGGAACACAAAAGTTCATTAATTTTAATGGTTTTAAATATATATTTACTTATCATCGGCTTCATGTCGTGGTCAATATTGCTAAAGTGCTATGACTGAGCACTGAGTGCGTAAATTAATCAGCTCAATAACTTGACTAGTTCGGTTCCCTGTTAGGTTGAAATTACTTAGTACTAGCGTGATACGAACTCGGCCAAGGCACATGAGATTTTGAACATACAATAAGTGCGTTACAGAGTGTTAGTATTATTATTATTATTAGCACCGCGTCTTACTACCCGTTCGGGTTGTACGCACTTACGCTAATGTGTAATGGTAGGGTGATTGTGAGATGAAATGAAGGACCTACAGTTTAACGTGGAATCCGAACCACGGTGGAGACCTGGCATTCCTCACATTCACGAGTGTTAGTAACATTTACTTTCAGCTAAGAGCTTTTCTTTAAAAAAAAAACTTGAAATATCAGAATAATCGCTGCATTGTTATATAGAAGTATTTATTTGTATCTTAATTTTGATATTATTTCTACAGTAAATAAAATAGTATCGCTGCTCATCCATTGTACTTAAATTAGTAGATAAAGATAGCCTAAGCGCCAGTAATATGCATACCATTAAAAAAAACTTACCCTTTACTACAAGAAGTTAAATAATCAATTATATCTTTGATTTTCTTTGTGCGCCCTTTCTTCATAAACTTGTTATTCACAAGGATATAAAATAATATTTTGTAAATACTTCTCCACCTCAAAATTTATGCAATCCATTGGATTTTGTTCGAAAGCAAAAAGGTCACATATTGTTAATTATATAAAAAGTAATCACCGTGGGTACTTATTGTTCGGGATTCGATACATTTCTTCCAAAACGAGCGCACAAACTGCGAGAATGCATGCAACAGGTTCAAATTAAAAGTAATCACATTTATAACACGCTAATAAAATAAAATTAACATTTTCACATCTTGACTACCAAAAATTTCGTTCATTAACTTTTTGAAAAATAACTTATTCCAAAGTCCAATGAGAGTCAAATCCTAGACCGTAAAATAAAAACTAGTATATAAAATTATACTGAGAACGTCTCCAAATTACATTTAGACCAAACTTTATTTAAAATAACTATGTTTGATATGAGCAGGAATGTTTATTTTTATTTATTATAATAGTGGATTAAAAATTCAATGTACAGTAGTTTTCATTTACTTTGAATATTAACACTTATTATTACAACGTGTAGTGCTAAAGAATGAGAAAACTCAAGAAAAATATAAGATAAGAGTGAAGAATTTTACATGTTTTACTGTCTCAGTTAAATAAGGGCTAATGTCATAAAACTTTGTGTATGGAGAAGCATGTGGCTTTTTCTTTGAAAATAATGTATCACTAGAGTAATACTCTCATTGAAGTAAGTAGGGACCAACTATATTTATTCACACAGCAGGAAGACTTTGTGAGTATTTTAGTTACTGAATATATTAAGATGTTTAATTGTTTATATTTAATCACGCAAATTTTCATAATTGGACATTGGCCCTTCTTATCCTAACGTACATGGTATTAATGTTTCTTTGACTCAAGAAGGTCACAGAGATTAGTTTAACCCTCCATTGCCGCCTGCATTCCGATACAGCAGGTTAGCCAACGCTTGCAAAATGATACTAGCTTGTAAATGGGTAATGATCATACTAACGGCACCTATTATCAGCTATGACAACTAGTTGCAGAAGGAAAAGTTGTATTTAAAACCATGTATTTTGACTAGAGAGTCGACTTGGGAGTCGTTAGAGCTCAATATCGTCGTGATTATTGAAGCTAACCCAAATTTAAAAATATGTCTAAAAAGAAAAAGAAATTATTCATTAAATAGTATGTTATAAACAAACACTCTAGCTTAATTGTACAAAGAAAATAAATAAATCCATTAATAATTTTTGTTTTCCCATTTAAAATGCATTGAAATGGAAACATTTTAATGAAAATATTTCAATAACTATTTTTACCATGGTTTGAAAATTCCATAAGAATTATGAAAGATGCCCAGATATGTTACTAAAATAAATAAAAAACATCAAGGTTGAATTATTAAATATATTTTGTTCTAAATTCCTTTGTTTAGAACCGTGCATTTATGGGTAGGCAGGGCCTTAAGGTGGTAGTGTAGGAAAAGCGAGTTACAGGGGAAGTGTTTTTGCAGTTTTTATTTAAAACTTTTTTTTGTGTGGCTAAATTACCGTATTTCTTCTATTCTCAGACGCCATCGTTTGTAAGAAGCATCTTAACTATTTTACAGTGCCACCAATAGAAAAACAAATGTGATGACAAGGACAAAAACATGCTAAAATACCCTATATCTAAGAAAACTTTTTATTGCAAGTTTCAAATTATTAATCACAGTGGTACCTTATTTATAAGTAGGTAAGGTATTCATCGCTTCCTTCTGAATCAATATAAGAATGATTCTTATGAGCCGTCGATATATGCATTTGAATCCATATCAAAGTTTGCTTCACATTCTGATTCTTCTGAGCTATCGAGAGCGTTGATCGAAATAGAACTGCGATTACAGGAAGTCATCTATTAGATGATAAACTTTTTAGATGAAGATAAAAAGTTGCCAGTAAATTCCAGAACACCTTTTATAAATATTCAGTAACTGTTGATGTTAACATGCGAAGAAAATTAAAATCTATATTTTTACTGGAGCAATATTTGATTTATTTCTATAAAAACAATGTTTTGATATAAAAACTACAAAAACACCGTCTTCCCTACACTCCCACCTTACAAAACCACCCATTCTTAAATAATAATTATAAAACTAGTCTAACATTGTCATGTTTTGTACTTTGTTTTGTATTTTAAAGTAGTCTTTTTGTAAACGCATTTTTTTAAATTGTCTACAACATAGGATATTTGGTTTACTCACGGAAATGGCCACTAAAAATCTACTTGCCAAGATGTAGATCTAAAATATCAGTCTGTGGAAGCATTTATAATAAAAAAAAACAAGAAAATTATCATATTGAAATGCAAGTAAATGCTGTCCAGGCGCAAATAGTAGAGTGGGTGTAGCCTATGTACTCCTCAGCGGAAGAGGGAAGTATTATCATCATCTAAAACAGAAGTCTCACAAGATCACCTACTTATTTTATTCTTTCTATTTCGTACATTGGCCTCTAAAAGTTTAAAAAGGGTCAGTACTTAGAGAATCGAGCTAAAATGTAACCCCACTTCACAAAATAGCTTCAAATTCGCCAAGAAGGCAACGTCGTTAATTTTATAACTATTATTATCGTATTATTACTAACTCTGTTTAATGATTACGTTTAACATCGCCTCCCTTTAAGGTTCCATTGTCTAAAGGTACGTTGTTGCATACAGTTGAACCCACAACAAAATTTTCGCATTTGTTCATGTTCATAGTAAATCCTGCTCATGAGTATTCCTCGCAGTTTTCTATCATATAGCTCAAGTCATCTTCGTCTTCAGCAACTACGATCTGGTAATCTGCAAAGTATAAACTATGGTGGCTATTATCTTTTAAGTCCCACGATCCTGCATTTATGCTTCCATCCTACTAGAGCTCTGTATTTAAATAGGGTTTGCTATAGGCAACAGCCCTGTCTGAGCCTTTTTGAGCTACTAAATTTTTCGATGAGAGAATTGCCTAATTTGACATATGTACTGATTTCTTTGTAATACAATATTGTAGCGTGGATAAATTGAGGTCTAATTGGTTGGTTTTGCATTTATTTTCGGAGTTGTTTTATTGGTACAGTGTAATTTGGCTTTAAAATTCAATAAGAACTATATGGGTTTCCCTATTTCTCTCTATTCGTTTTTTGATTGAAATTATCAGGGTGCAGATGTGTCCGGTTGTGGACCGCCCTACTTGAAACCCAATCTGTTCTTTTGTTTGTTTATTGATAGAATCTTCTTCGACAAAATTCCTCAGAATTCGAGAGTAGATCATACCCATCGTAGGGAAGACTTTATACCTCGGAAGTTCTTGGGATAATCTTTCGATTTTTTTTTTATGAATAGGTGTTGTATAAAGAAGTATTTTATTATTTTTGGGTATCTTCGCCATTTAGTAATCATTTGTACAGACTTAAGATCATTTATATAAGTTTTTTGAGAATACATTTTATCATCTCAGGATATATTAACTCGGGTCCAGGGGATTTCCTAGGCTTGGTCGTTTTGTCTTCTTTTTCAACTTCTGATAAGGCTGTGTCAAATATTTACACGATTAGGATTTCCTCTTGTTAATAAAATCTCGGTCGTTGTTCTTCCAATTAATCTTTAAAACATTTCACCTACTTTTTATCCGATATACTATTTAAATTGACTCTATTGCTAGAGTTACTTTTAATTTATTTGGTGGTCCTTCAAGCTTCGGGGAATTTTTGCCCTCCTATCTGTTGATCAATGTAAAATCACTTCTTTTTTTCCTTGGTCACTTCTTGTTTTACTCTTTATCATCTTTATTTTCTCTTCTTCTTAGTTGTCGGGCCTCACCTCGAAGAAATTTTAAATCGGTTTCTTGCTATTTATTTTTTGTATTTGTTTTTCGCTATCCTACCAGTTAGGTTTATGGCTACAATTTTCTCCCCCTAGAATTTTTTTTAGGGTTTGTATAGTGCACATATGTTTCATTTCTTCTTCTGTTGAGTTTTTTTTTCCCCGTTCAATCGTCTACACTCTACAGTTTAGGAATTGTGTACTTTCGTGTTCAAAGAAACTTAAATTAAACCTTACTATGTCAACCTTTTCTTTTGTATCTCCAGGTTTTTTCATTTGGATTCTTGTTTGCGATATATATTTCAACTGTGCTTAATTTAATACAGATTGGTGAACTTCTATATCCATGCCACAGATAATTTCCGTCTATTGCATAATATACCATGCCTGTTTCCGCCCCTGTGAAGACTAAAAGGTGTTACAGCCTGGATTAGAGCCATGGACTATTAGAGGAGGTTAATGATCGCTCTACACCACGACTGTCGGTATGTTCCTCCTGGATTAGAGCCATGGACTATTAGAGGAGGTTAATGATGTTTTAGACCACGACTGTCGGTATATTCTACAGGTCCGATCATGACGTGTCCCCGCAGCTCCAGAGTCCCCGTCCTACTGATCCTGCTGAGTTGTCTGACGGGGATCATCTTAGCCCAGACCTTCCAATACTCCCGAGGATGGACCAATGGTCGCAAGAGGGGGTTCGTCGTTCCACGGGCCCCTGTCATCGTGGCCGAGGAGACGCTGCCATCTTCCGAGAGGGAGAGGGATCCTTGTCAACTTCAGAGGATGAAATACGTTCTGGAGGGTAGGAATGTGCCTCAGGTAACGCCTTTACTTCTGCCAATCTGGAGTATTTGTATTTAGCTACACTTATGGGTTAGATATGGGGAAGGTAGAATTTAGAGGAAATGCACGTGCATTTATGTGTAATGAAAGTGAGGAACTATTTAGAAGAAATCACTCTCAGAATATCCTGTGTTCCCCTCACCTTACTCTTCTTAGGGTATGTGTTAGATGATTATTACTAGCACCACGTCTTACTACCCGTTCGTGTTATACGCACTTAAGCTAATGTGTAATGGTAGGGTGATTGTGAGATGAAATGGAGGACCTACAGTCTAACGTGGGATCCAAACCACGGTGGAGGCCTGGCATTCCACACATTCACAAGTTGTGATTAATACAAGTCTTGTTAGAGGTGAAGGAAAGGTTTGGTGATCAGATAAATCTGTGCTGGGACTGAGGATTGAACCCCGGACCGCCAGCACAGAAGTCCGACACCTTAACCCTAGACCACCAGGTCACCGTGTTAGATGAATAATGAACGAAGTTATCACGTCAGGTAGGGTTTTAAACCTGTGCTACGCGTGTCTCTGGGGGTATGTGATTCATTTATCAGGTGTACGTGAGAATAATTTATTGATGGCGGTGTTCTTTGAAACAATCCCAAGGTTCTTAGTAGCTATCATTTTACTACACGTAATTTTTATTCTGATAAGAATATTCAATTTTTGTTCATGTTTTTCCTTTCTTTTTATACCTAATCCTCTAATAAATTGTATTTAAAAAAGAGAAGTTTGTAAAAGTATTGGCTGAGCTAAAATTTGCGTTGTGACTTGTAACATGACATTTAAAATATACAGCTAATTAGGATTGAAAATGGTTTTAATTAAACTAACTCTTTCTTACTAGATTAAGTAAGTGGCTCAAAAATAATTGTACAACTAGAAAGGAGAAATTTAATTTATTTATAATTTTTTTACTTTCAGGATAATTAAAATAGGTTTTTTCAAAGGAGGAATGCAAAGTCTTAAAAATGTGTAAGGCATATGGGCTAGGGCACAGACAAAGTATACATCCGACCCAAATGGCTGCTCTCATTGTGAGAGTTTGGCTTCTTCAACGCGGGGATCACTGCGTGCAGACCCAAATGACACCACTACCAAGCAAGCATTAAAAAACGTTCACTTTAATGATGGTTTTACTTAAGAGAAGACAAAAATTTCCTTCTAGTGTCAATAAATCTTTTCACACAAAGCAGGTAGCAGTCACATTTCATTACCATAAATCAACCCCCCAACGAGCCTGATCAGACTGCAAATTACAAACAAAACTTAGAATACAATGGCCCTTTTTATGTTCAAGCGAATTTTTGCAAAATGTTTGGTTGTATACAATTTTTAAATATAGTTGACTAGTTACGTATCTGAAAGGTTTTTTTAGCACCGCGTCTAACTACATGTTCAGGTTATTCGCGTGTTCTAAATTACGATAGTGAAATAGGGATTAGGAAGGTTGAATTTAGAGTAAGTGTACCGGCATTAGTGTGGAGGGAGAGTGGAAAACAATTTTAGGAAAACCACTCTCAGTACATCCGACTGGAATTCGAACCCCGATCTCCCTGTCATCAGTAGTTTGGTCTTACCACGAGAGTGACGCCTTAGACTATGGGACCACCGAAGCAGGTTTTGGAAAGGTTTGTTCATTGAAATGTATTAAGGGGGTGATTTTGTGGGAGGGTAATGGAATTGCTGGTACCTGAACGATTGTGTTCAGACCAACACCCATTTTCAACCAACAATTTGAAAGTGAGTTGTTACATTTGAAAGTAGGGATGTAGCATCTAGAGAAAAGTAACAATACTGTACTCATTAAAAGTATCGGAAGAAAAGTATCGATACCGTAATAGTATCGAATGGAAGTATATATAGCAGTAAGTATCGGTTTAGAAATTTTAATCCTGAAAAAATATTTTTTTAATCTATTAATAATAATTTTCATATTTATTTAAACAATGAAAATTATAACGATTGAGTTCTACATAAGCTTCTTTTATTTAGTTTGTGATGAGCCTGCTCTGTGATAAAGTAAGAGGTAGTAAACTGGTCCCCACTCGCCCCGTTGCTCGCCCAGTCAGGCACCAGGATGTATTGATAAACCTAGATGATAAACAAATATGAAAAAACAGCTATGAATTAAGTTGAGCTAAAAGAGATTGAATGCTAGACTTGCTTCTTGCTTGACATACAGAAAATGAGTGAGAACTGAGAAATAATGTCATTTGTTCTTCCTCCACAGTCCACCATAGTAAACATTTAAACCCAGCATGAGTGAAGAGAACAAAAAAAAAGTTGTTTCTTTCAATACCGATCCGATGCCGGAGTATGAATACTAATATCAGTAAAAGTATCGTAAAAATGTATAGAGTAAAAAATACTAGTATCAAAGGGAAAAACCTCTATATTGGTAAGGTAGCGATACTTTTTTTATATCCCTATTTGGAATTTATCATTCCAGTGCACAAGGACTCAACCTGGCTCAAGGAGCATAACTCCCGGAAAGCTGAGTGTCTGATTTAAACATTGTATATGGTCTAGAGCGATAGTTATGGACAGGGATGTGCTATCTAAACAAAGTATCGATACTGTACTAATTTAAAGTATCGAAAGGAAAATATCGATATCGTAATAGTATCGAAAGACAAGTATCGATAGCAGTAAGTATCAATATCGAAAATTTAATATAGAAAAAGATTTGTTTTAATCGAATAATAATTTTAACTTTTGAATATTTATTTAAACACTGAAAATTATAATGATTTAACCATATTATTGTATATTTAAATCAATAGCGTCTATATTAAGTGAACTTGAAAAGTATGATAGATAGTATTGTATACTGGTTATTACAAAAGGTTTTACCATACCAGCTTTCAAAATATCTATGGAAATGTAGCTGATGGAAAGTTAATTAATAGCTGAATATGATTACTAATAAAAAAATTTCAATCTATTTTGTATCCTTCTTTAACCATAGTAAACATTTAATCTAAGCATGAATGAAGATAACAAAAAAGTTGTTTCTTTCGATACCGGAGTGTGAGTACTAATATCAGTAAAAGTATTGGAAAAAATTTATTGAGTAATAAAATAATAGTATCAAAAGGAAAATATCGATATTAGTAAGGTAAAGAGACCTACTATTTCCGGCTTATCTTTGTCTCTGCTCACCAAGGTTCATTAAGTCCTCGTCATTCTATATCCTATTTGGCGATCGAGGCAGGATGATTTAACATTAGATGAATTAAATTTAGCAAAATGCATACTTATAAAATCTCGCTTACATACTTCATTAGCATAGTATTCTTATAGTCGGATATAGTTCGTATGATATTTAATTTTGTGACACACGTGTGGTGATATAATCAGTTGGTTTAAAAGTGAACGTTAAATACTTCAAATAAATAAATAACAGATAAAATAACGGAAATAATAAAATATGGTTTTTGTAAATAGATTTAGTATAATTTACTACTCACAGTAATCTCATCACTTCTTTAATATATATAACGAACATCGTAGAATTTGAATAAGACTTTTTATAAGCATTGAAAATATTATTTTTAAATGCCACGACACTCATGACCAATATTCAAGAACAGTTGTCTATATGTATAAAAATAAACGTATCAAATGGAGCAATATTTTATTTATTTTGGAGAAGTTTAAGCGCTATCAGTTTTCACACTTAGACACCAATGTACGAAATAGAAAGAGAGGGGGGGGAAATTAGTAGTTCACCCTGAGAGGGCTCTTGTCTATGTACTGATAACCACCTTTTCCTTGTTTCCTGTTCTAGATAGACATATGCTACCACGGACATTTTTAATCTACATCCTGGCAGTAAAACTACTAAGAGTCCATTTTCGTGACCAAACCAAATAGCTTAAATTGTGGAGGATTTATAGAAAATACTTTTACAAAAAAAAAAACACTTTAAGAATTATTTTGCTATGACACTGTAGGACTATTTTTAGAATTATTTAAAAATAGGTGGTTTTTGTTTCAACGTTTTATCTTTAAATTATTATTATTATTGTTACTATTATTATATATATTATTATTATTATTATTATATTATTATTATTATTATTATTATTATTATTATATTATTATTATTATTAGCACCACGTCTTACTACCCGTTCGGGTTATACGCACTTTATCTTTAAAACTCGCTGAGTAAAACGTAAACTCATTAACATGGGAAATTTTATCTTTACCTGACGTGACGTCACTGATAGTCAACCTCCGTAACACTATGGTGTTTTTTGTATTATTTCAGGGAATGCCAGGCCTCCACCGTGGTTCGGATTCCACGTTAAACTGTAGGTCCTCCATTTCATCTCACAATCACCCTACCATTACACATTAGCGTAAGTGCGTATAACCCGAACGGGTAGTAAGACGCGGTGCTAATAATAATAATGTTTTATTTCAGTGTACGCGCCTTGCAACGTCTGGCGAGGGTTCAAAGAAACAGCATCTGACGACCTGAACGACCGCTACAAGAGAGACACCTCAACCAACGTCCGCCATTCCCTCAACAACAACGACGCCAAGATGGCGGATAGAATGTGATGTGAATTGCTCATTTTGTCGTAATCACATTTACACAACTACTCGGCCACAATATTATCGTTGCTTTCTAACTCAAACAGTATGCAAAACAAAAATATGGTTTATTTTATGGTTGTTTTAAAGAATTGTATTGTGTCTGTTATAAATTGTGAATAAATATTTATATACAAACTAAATACAACCACACGACTATTATGACACATCGCTCGCAAATATAAAGCTACATCTTTTTCTCTCATTAATGATTATTATTTCTTAAAACAATATAGCTTTACTTAACCAATGTGAGCTAGTTCCTAAACAGATATCTGGTTTTATATTTTTAAATTACGCATTACTAAACTATTAACTAGATTAAACTAAGTGATTGGTTTTTTTTAGAATCATATCTTACTAACCGTTCAGGACATAAGCTTACGTACTATTTAACACTAATGGTTTTAGTGTTTAGGAAGGTTATATTTAGAGGAAGTTTACCCGCATTTGGGTAGAAGACAAGTGGAAATTTTTTTTGGAACAACAACCTTCAATACCTTCAACTGATATTCGAACCTCAATATCTCCGTCATTGGTAGTCTAGTCTATTGTTAAAGTATTGCGTTATACCACGCAGCCACCGAAGCGGGTTGACTTATTATGACTAAAGTGTCGGGGGGAGGGGGGGGGAACTAATTATATTCCAAATGCTACTAAAAATATTATTATTTATTTGTGACATTTAATAGTGTGGTCCCATCTTTAATGGCTCGAAGACCAAACTGCACAATACAGCAAACAAGAAACAAAGCAGCAAGAGAAATAAAAAAGTAATAAACAAACCAGTACTAAACAAGATCAACATTTACTTTTTAAAAGCTACTATGATACCTCATATCAAAACAATATAGGGGTATTATGACTACACCAATATAGTTATTGAGATTACTGACCATGTTTTTAGAAAATGCATATCGGAGCTATGCCTTTTTATAGTATCCGTTCAATTGGGAATCGAAATAAAACAGATTTCGGGTAGAGGTTTGGTCCACCATTACATAGCATGTATATTACGATGACACACTGTATAGATAAATATCATTACAGATATTTTGTGGGCCTAGGTGAACTGGGCACTGTTTTTGACCCCAGGCTACCACTATTAATTCCCCCACTACCAAAAGGTGAATTGGGCACTCCTACCTTGCATGGCAATTCTCCTTCCAAGGCGCATTAAAAACATGCTAGCCTAATAATATAACCTAACCTAGCTCCCCCTCTCACTAAGAATTATTTGAACTCGAATATACTTTACGGAGATGCTAGCGTTCAATTGGATGGCTTATACTGAACTGAAGTCTGCTGGCAGTTTATTGAATTAATTTCCAATTATAATATTCTAATATTTGATCTTATCTGTTATGAAATCCACCAATCTCGCATATGAAAAGTTCCCAATCTACCTCCACCCGTTTAACTTCACATGTTGTATGTAACTTGTTGCATGTTTTACGAAGCCCCCCCCCTCTTCCCCTCCCCGTGGTTAGGCTCTTTCTACCCGTACAAGTTATTCACATATTTACACTGATGCTGTAGTAATAAGAAAGGTTGGATTTTATTATTTGATTATCCGAATTTAACGTTGAAGGAGAATGATTTAAAAATCACAAAACTACTTTCAGCTGGAGTTCGAACCTCGACTTCCCCATAAAACCAGACTGGACCATTTATGTACGCCTCAGCCCACGTACCCACCGCTGCGGGGTGAATAGCCACCTGTCCATGTACAGATCAAAATGGGGAAATCTTTATAGGTAATAAGTATAAATTATACTATTACCTGCTATTAATCATGATCATTTGATACAAATCATGAAATCACTAACTAGAAATCTTTCGAAAAGTATCGTCACATCGTGTTAACAATGTTGTTGTTTAACATGGAGAAATTTGATTCGATTAGAAAGGAATGACTCTACAATGACATGTACCTTATTTTTCTCAAATTATTTGTATATAAAAAGTTTATTTTAATACAAACTAAAAAGAATTTCAATTATTACTTCCCGTTAATGTAATCAAACTAGGGTACGTTAAAAATGTCAAGACTCTCATGCATATATAATTAGTTTGTAATTTAGATTAAAAGGAATGAAATTTTTGTAATATATTTACATAAATTTACCTCATTTTTCAATTTTCAGAATAATATATCTAATGTTCACATGAACGACGACCTAAAATCAGCCCGTGAGCAGTATCGGTGTCCCTGTGGATAGACATGTCAGTCTAGTCGTGTCTAGTTACTTGGTGACTAAGAGGTTGGTGCTCAAATCCCAGGCAGATGGACTGGCGTTTATTTTACACTAAATTGCTTCTAATTTTACAGAGACGTGCCCAGAAATGTACTCGGATGGTAAAAGGATCTACTTATGGTGAAGATTCCCTAATAGAAGATTTTTTTTAAGTTTCTTTGAACCCTATTACTAACCCAAAAACCTAATTAGTAGGGTCCAAATACAAAACAAAATAAATATACAACAAAAGACGGATAAGAGCGCGTGTTGTGAGTCATGAATGCAAAGAAAACCTGGGTATGTAAACTATACCCAGAACACGCAATCCGATCCGATTGCGGAACCTGCCCCACGGTCATCCCTCAATAAAAAAAAAAATTGTCCTCCTAACAATTTACCTAACAAAAAGCCTTAGAAGTTGGGTAGTATTAAACCTAAGGATATTTAAGTGAAAGAGATATTGCGTAAAAGGTGAATCCAAAAAATGATCATTTATTAAATATTTCAATATAATATGAACAATAAATAACAGGGAAAAATCCTAAAACATACAGAAAAGGTTTGTGATCCCTACAGCAAAGTTTAATTTGAAGAATGCGCAAAATATTATAATGATTACCTTCATTAATTTAAGTTAAAATATAGTAAGTTAAATACGTAATTATTAGTCAAGTAAGTACAATACGAATTTTTTTATATTAAATCTCTCTGAAATCCTCATTTTTCTACATGAAATATAAATCGATTTAATTATTGTTTACAGCTCTCAAACACGATTAAATACCGATATGAATAATATGCCTTACATCGGCTTAACCTAAACATTAAAAAATATCACAATGGTTTATATTGATCTAACGTTGATTAGTACACATTTAGTCATCATAGTCTAAATACTACTTTTTTATAATCAAAGTAAATATGGTGATTTCCAATATTCTTCTCGCTAGCCTAATTGCTCAATAAACTAAGTCCAAAAATACTTCTATTAACAACATCATCACCTGCGCTGTTGTCTAACTAGCGTCCAATAAACTAAGTTCATATTGAGTTTTAACTATTCTTTTCCTTGCGCCATCAGCGTTCAACTCCATGACTATTATCTCATAACCCTGAACCCAAGTTTTAACACTAAGACAAAATATAAGTCCAAACAAAAGTTCC
>JBCFYV010000003.1:51766587-51865362 GCA_039000515.1 Timema cristinae
GCGTATAACCCGAACAGGTAGTAAGACGCGTTGCTAATAATTATAATATTAATAATATATTTACTCGAGTGAGGCGAGGACTGGTATGTTTTATCGGTTTGTAATGAAAGCGACGAGTTTTCTTATCTGCAAAGTCTGTGGCCACGTAATTAGAGGGGTCGACTAAGTGTCTGAAAGGACTTGGATCAATCACACCCAGTTTCTAAAAAATAAGTTTGTACGTAATTGGTGAGAAGGGGGTTTACCCTCATGCAATTCCTGGCACCATTGTTGAAAATATCCCAGCATTTAGAAGGCACAGGTTGTTATGACTATTAATAAACATCAAACACGAGTATAGCTTTAGTTTATGTTTGCTAACATAGATAGGTTTAATAATTGAGAATTATTATTTTCCCCTGCATCGGACACCAACTTAACCCGTCAACGCCAAATCAGATAATATGAGTCTTAAGGCAGATTCACACAGAACGCTAAGCTAAGCTTTGTTCTGCTAACTCTTTAGAAAAATAACGGACCATGTATTTAAATGTGTTGGTTAACACAAAAAGCTCAGCTAAGCTATGCCTTGCTACGCAGCGCTAAGTTTTTTCCGATTTGGCAATTTTTCCATCTCGAGCCATCTTACGTTGCGCATGCGCATAACGCAACTTGGGCTCCGTGTTGAACAGACGCAGTGCTGGTTTGGTGAAAATAACTAAATAAGTGTTGAAGTTTTGTTTTCAGTTTGTTTCAAGTGTATTTAAGTAATATTATATTTAAGTTTTATATTTAATAAATGTGTTTATATTAAAATGGAAGCGTTAATCGAACAAGTCAAACCTCCACTTCCAAATTTTCTTCAATCTTTCAATACAGCTGCTAGCAACAGCATCTTTTCTTACTCAGTATTATCATTTGAACTCAAATAAGACATTTTGGAGAACCCAACATAACTTAACTTCACTGGAGCAGACCAGAAAGAAACAACACTGAATTCGAGAGTGAAAAGAGGGACGATAGCTTAGCTTAGCAGCAACGAGTGTGAAACCAAACTGGCAAAGTATTAGCAGAGGACAGCACAGGTCAGCATAGCTTAGCATTCTGTGTGTATCGGCCTTTACTGTCCGCATGCCCACCGGTGGTTTATTTCAGAATGGCCTTGTCTGTCGGTGCAGGAGGAAAATAAGAATGATTCCACGTGCAGATTTTTAGCACCAAATTAAATTAAACCCGAGAGTAAAAATGTATAGTCTTCTTTCTCAAATATTTACAAAAATACAGCTGTGCTATATCAGGCAGTTTTTTTGCCAGCTCGTCACTGGTTTTTTCCCCCTTAAGGTGAGATGGAAGGCGAGATGGATTTTTTTTATTTTGGTAGTTTTATAGCAAACAACATATTTTTTGTTTTTAAAAATGCTTCAGAAGATGCGTTAATATTTTTTTTACACATAGCTGTCTCAACAGTTTCTATTTGTTTTTTTCCGTTATTAGTATAGTGGTATTCGATCTGAAATTTTTTAGTCAAGAGGAAATGTCCCGCTAAAATTTTGCAATACTTGGGGCAAATATTCAAAAACGGTTGTGTTTAGAAAACTAAATCAAACTTTTCTAGTGAAGCAATATTTGATTTATTTCGACCAAAAAATAATTTTGGTCAATAAAACTGAAGAAAAAAAATCAAACCTTAAAATGCATTGCCTTCCCTTTATACAAATACGTGTTGATAATTTTTTAATATTAATTAGGCTACTATTTCAAAATAAGTCTTATAATTATTAGGATTGTCTTTTGCAATGGTTAAAAATATCTCCCCCTTCTTGGGTAACATAGTACACCAGCCAAACTTGGAAAAGTCCTTTAGAAACATTTTCATCAGAAGTTTCTGTTAATAGCAAGCATCCACGATAGAATAATCACACATAGGATGTGGGAAACGATATGAGTAGATGCCAAGCTTGAGTTTGAATTTAAAGGTCACTTTCAAGAGCAATGGGTGATTTTGTGTGTTGCATGAATTTAGTGTGGAATTAGTAGATGTATGAAATAAAACTAGATTCGCTACAATGTATAAATATGAAAACATTTTAATTAACATCTAAAATACCATATTAAATTAAATGAATTACACAAAAATATTCCGATTTTATTGAAAAAAAAATCTGTTTAGCAATCCAATGTGTTGAATTTAACGCGCGTCCACAACTTTTATTTAAATATTAATCAATTTAAGATTTATCCACCCACGGGAGACGACGAAGACTATATATGTGAGGATAGTGTGATGATGAAGGATTGCAGCGGTCAGTGGCATTACACCCACATGCGAGAATACATTTGAGATGTTTTATTAAACTTGAACAGTGGCCAGCCCTGCAATTCAACTTGCATTTGCATGTGACCAAATCTAGACATGAATCAGGAATAGCGGAAAGCTTGTCCATACTGGTTTCAGGCAACCTGATCCTCCCAAGCCAGAATATCGATGGGAGATGCAACATATATATGCTCCTTGTCTGCCTGTAACGATATTTACAAGTGGCAATTAGCGTGTGCAGTGTGAAGCTCCTATGAATCTTTTATAGGGATATTCAAGAGTATAAGTCTGCTATGGTCGACGTTTGGCTGTTCTGGTGTTCCATATGACACAAAGTTTTAAATTGGTTGAAGATTCCCGTCCAATATAATTAACAAGACATGTGTATTTCTCAAAAGTTTTTAACAGGTGATGTCAACAAGCTCAACAAGACGTGTATTTCTCAAAAGTTTTCCAACAGGTGATGTCAACAAGCTCTACAAAACAGATCAATCTACCCCTACACCTACTAGAGATGTCAACAAGCTCTACAAGTCAGATCCATCTACCCTGCACCTACTAGGGATGTCAACAAGTTCTACAAGACAGACCAATCTGTGAAGGATGATGTATCTCAACCTGTTAGAACATTAAATCTGAGCAGGTTATCCTTCACAGGTTGAGATAGTCTCTGCGATACGGAATGTAAAGAAAGGGTAGCATTTGCGTTGTTTTGCATTTATAATTATCGTCCTTACTTGTGAGCTTTTTTTTTTTTTGCACATACAAAATGCAACAGTAGCAATACGAAATCAGTATTCCTGAAGATTACCAGCACTCTTTTGTATACTCTGTTTATTATTATATTAGCACCGCGTCTTACTACCCGTTCGGGTTATAACGCAGTATACTCTGTTGACCGCTTCTCATGACTGCAGAATCAACCTAGTACCAGCCTCTTTATGGTTTCCTCTAAGCATGACATCTTGTTGTTTTTCTTCGTTTATTTGAGGTGTACAACGTTCATTTTGTGAACCGACTGATTATATAAGCACAAGACTTCTAAACCAACTTAACTAGAACAGACACAAAATCCAGCCCCCGGTCGTTACTTCATCAATACGAAAGGGTAAGCCCACATTTTACCAATGATAAATTTTTCAGCCGTGCCGGGAATTGAGTCCGGACTCTTAGCTAAGTAGGCAGACACGATACCAACTGAGTTTCAAGGTGTCTAACTGTGTCTGTCTCCTTGTTTATTTGGAGTGTGTGGTATCAGAGCATCCACTTCCTGTTACCACTATTACTGTAGTAAAAGATCCATCCCTTACTGCATTATATAAACTCTAATAGGAAGAGAGCAAGATCGGCCTTATTTTCATCTGATTAATTCAGTGAATTGTGGATAAATTTCTGGAAGCGGGAAATACTCTCCATCAACAATCTTGAACTGCCTAATCAGTTTAACCGGATTCCTGCTTTAATAGACTCCTCCCCAAAGAAGAGATCGAAAACCACTTCAACTCTTATTTTGTGCTCTCCAATGTGATGTGTCACGTTTTGGCATGAACATATGGGCGTAGTCGCCAAAGGTGAGACATTTGCCAGCTTTCCACGAGTTTGAATTACTATATGTAAATCAATCATCCCACGTTTTCATGCCAAAATTAGCAACTCCCAAGTTTGTGGGAAGTTCAGTATCAAAATAGTGGCAAGTTCTCTTTTGGTGTTACGTTCATCTTACCTCCTGGCTTAGCTAATGACAATGGGATTGGAGATAGATCATGCTTTATTTAATACATTAATCGTTTCAACTTTTTGACCGGCAGTTACAGAACTAAACAGTCGGTGAAGTAATTTTCTGTCAACTTTGATAGTTTTCTACTTTTTATCTTTGTTGTTAATAAGTAATGCCTTATATATGGTCAGCAAAGCATCTCGATTCATGCTTGTTAAGTACAGTATGAAACCCAGCAGTTTCCTTAAGTCTTTCATTTACACGTTAGTAATCTATTAAAGAGATCACTAATAACTTCACTTGATGCAGCATCTCATGGTAACAGAAGCAAGTCATTATTATTTTTGAGTAGGCCTAGATATCACTATCATCTTCGTCGGCCTCGACACTGTCCTATACAATAACATTTAATTCAGAGCGGGTGAAAGTTGTCCCTTCCTCGTCATCTTCTAGGTTATAGAGCGATATTGTGTGATCGTTCAAACCACAAAATCCTTAAATGTTGGCACTATACTCGTCAACATGCAATGACCAATCGGTCGGTTTAGCTAACTTAGGGGCTGACGCAATGGAGTTTTATTTTTAACAGTTTTTACATCTTCTGCTAGCTATAGCTACCACCAATACTACCAACAATCCTTGTCCTGACCTTTCCATCTTCTGATGGTGTGGAGATTGCCTGCAGAACTATCACAGAAGAAGCAGTCTCTGTCGTCATAGTACCCGTTTTTTCTCTTGTGATTGATAATGTATACTGGAGTCTTGGCAATGATTGGGTCAATTCTGAGTTGATGCAAGTGTTACACACAAGAGAAAACCTGGTAAAGATAAAATTGAAAGAGCTACCACCAATCGGATTGCTAAGCTAACTTGATTCTGCACTGAAAAATATTTCAAGAAAATCGAACATTTGTGTCATTTGGCTAAATATTACATGCAATATTACAATTAGATACTAATTAAAAAGTTTTCATACAACTAAATTTCATTGGATAGATCTACTGATTTTATAATGAATTCTTGCAAAACACAAAATTACCCATTTTTACTTTTAGGTTCAAAATCAAGCTTGGCATCCATCTACATCGTTTCCCACATCTTATATATAATTGATGTTTCATGGATACTTGCTATTAAAAGAAATTGCTGATGATTATATATATGGCTGGCGTACTAATAACAGCGGTATCACCGCCTCTCATACCGGTATATAAACTAACTTACAATATGTTGACAGCTTGATCAATGAGCATATAACAGCTATCTTTGGTTTTAGTAGTAGCCTATATTAAATTATCCACATGGTGGGCCCACCAATTAAGGCATCAGTATAATCTTGTCTGGTTTGTCGAGGATAATAGAGGTCGAGGTTTATACCTCGGCTGCGTGTACCAAAGTTTTCTAAGCAAACGGTTCCATACTCTTCCCGCAAATGGGGATATACTTTCTGAAAATATAGAGAATCATCTCACTGACTAGATTGTACAAGTCATAAATAGCCTATGCATTTAGACTTGCATTTTGTTCGAAGTAAAATTTCAAATAAACTTTTTATTTATTTGAGTTATTTAACGTGCACTTTCTGGACCGACATATTATATCAGAACACGATGATTTCTAGAGCGAGAGCGAAAGGACATGCCAATTTTGTTAGGTAAAGTATTTTCACATTCCTTCCGGGGTTCTTTCACACGCCACAATCCGTATGTGACCAACGGCTTTACTTTCTCTCCGAAGGAAGTTGTGCTACGGATATTTATCAGTCAAGAAAAATCCATCGACCTCGGAATCCACAAACATAGAACCTGAGTTGAGCACTTTAATAAACAAAAGAAAAAAACTGGGGTGTAAAAATAACTCCAATGGGCTAGCTCTTATTGATTTGAATTTTTTTTAGGATAATTTTGATTTTAAATTTTTTGGCTTTTATTCAAATTAATTTACTATTTAAGTTTTTTTATTTAATTAAGAAGATTACTGAAAAAATGGAAATTTTGCAAAAAAACAAAAAAAAATTTTTTTTTAACAAAACAGGGGGGATCATTTTCAAATCGTTCCCAAACAAAAAAATATTTTAAAAATTATTTTTTTCCTGTCCTTTTTAATGCGATATTTTTCCCTTTCAACTTATACGCTCACAAAGTTTAAACTATACAACATAGGCCCCCGTAAAGTTTGCAAGGGGTATCGGTTTAAACCTTATTTTTTATACATGCCCAAATTAAAGGCCCCGGGGTCGGGGGTCGGTAAAATAAAATCAAAACCTGTTGTGTCCCATCTACAAACCAAATAAAAAAATTTAAAAAATTCAAAGTGACAAAAATGCAGAAGAATTCTTTGTTTTTAAATCCAAAAACAATTAGTAAATGTGGGTTATAAAGAAGATTTTAAAAAAGGAAAACTTCTTTTTATAAAAAATTTTAATTCTGGTAGGACAATTTATTAAAACTTTTTTTTTTTGGGGGGGAAACATAAAAAAAATTGGTCCACAATATATTTATTTAAAGCCCCCGAAATTTAAAAACCCGTTCAGGTTTACGCTTACGCAAGTTTTTTGGAATGGGGTGGCAAATTTTAAAGGAAGGGAAACCAATTTTGGGAGGGAAGTGGATAACCTGTTGTAAAAACCACCCTCAGGTAGCCAACCAAGATTTGAACCCGGTTTCCCCGCACGGGGTCAGCACTAAGGTAGCTAAATTTTTTTTCAAATTTAAAAGTATTTTTTTTAAAAAGGGTATTAATTTGCTCCCCAAAAACAATTTGCAGACCCCACGACGAAAGATAATTAATTTAAAATTTTCGTTTAGGGGCGAACCCCCAAACCCAGTAGTTTTTCTTTGCAAGTGGTGTAAAAAATTAAATTCCAAGCCGTTTATATTTTTTTTCCCAAGAAAAGAGGGAAAACCTTTAAGGGGAGGTCCCCCACTTTTTAAAGTATTCCGCCCCAATTTTAAATTTTTTTGGGGGGACTAAAAAAAATCAAATCTTTTTAATTTTTGGAATTTTTCCCCCGTAGGTTACAGGCTAAAACTAAAAGTTTTGCCAAATTTCAATTTTCTAATCTCTGGAATGGGTAAACATAACCCCCATAATATACCATTGCTTTAATATAGTATAAAAGTTTAAAAAAATTAAACTAGAAAAGATTTTCAATCGCGGGGATTCGGCCTTCCTAACTCATTCCACTACAATCCCATAAGTCAAATAAACAAGACACGTGGAAAAAATGAGTTTTTACACTTATTTATTCAAAGGAAAATTAAAACATTTTTGCCTTACACAATTTAACGTTAAGCCTTTTTACGGTTTCGTGGAATGCGGATATATGCTCTTCAGCGATTTACGGTAACGGGATTTTAAAACCCCCTTTTATGACGAGGGGTTTAACCACTTTCCTTAAATTAGGCATTCAAATTACTTCCTACTCCTTTCCCCCAATGCAAAACCTTGTTAAGGAAATTTTTCCCCCAAATTAAAAGGTGACGGGGAAGGGGGGTTAAAATTTTTAAAGGGGTTTTTTTTTTCCCCTTTAAATTATTTAACCCTCCCTTTTCCCCCTAAATCGGGTACATTTCCCTAAATGAATTTTTTCCCCCTAAAAAACCAAAACACCTAATTTAACTGGTTATAATTGAAATAATAAGACCGTGTTTTTTTTTAAATGGTTTTTAAAATTTATATCCAAATGATTTAAAAAAAAAAACAAAAAGCGGGTTTGATTACTAAATAGATTAAAAGGAAACGTTTTTTCACCAAAAAAATCGCAACATATTTATTTTGCTTTTTTTCCCTTTTGTGATAAACCCCCGGGGGGGCCTTGAAAAGGTAAAAAAATTTGCCCAAAACAGAAAAAAAAAACCAATATGGGGGGGCCGTCTTACAAGATTCCCCAGTCCTCGCCCAAATTTGGGGTAATTATTAAAAAATCCTTTCCATTTACCAATCAAAATTTAAAACGACGATTTAAAGGGGTAAAAGCAAGATTTTTATTCAACCTTCCGAATAAAGAGAACTTCAAAAATGAAAAAAAACTAAAATTTTCAAATTTATTTTGATTTCTTAAAATTTGGGTCCCCAAATCCCTTCTTTTTAGATTTTAAAATTACTATATTTAAAAAAGCGAAAAAACCAAAATTTAAACTGGTATATTAAAAAATTTTTAAACAAATTAATAAAAAAATTTAAGGAGGAAGGAAAGGGGGCGCGGAAAAAATCCAGTGTTTTTTTTTGTTTTTATGAAAAACTTTTTTTTGGTTTAAATAAAAAATAATCCGACAAAATTAAAATTTTTCTTAAAAAACCTAAAAATTTTTCTTGAAATCTGCATCAAGGGTTTCGGGAACAATGACTTTTTCCATTTAAAAATTTTGGGTCATTAATGCCAACTACTATACAATATTCAACCACTGTTGAACATATGTGAAAAAAATTAAAAATCTATTTTGTCTGAGCATTTTTTAAATCAAGCCAAAATAAGTTTTAAAAAACCATAACAACTGAAAAAACACCCTTTTTCCCGGCCCTTCCAAACTTGTTCTTTTACAAGGGAGCTATCTTTTTAATTTTTGCGTTGTAATCTACTTATCGGCCAAAAAATATTGAAATAGAAATTAATTACATTAAAAAACCTAAACACTGGGGAACAAACCGACAAACAATCTTTTTCTTTAAAAGGGGTTAAATGAATGGTAGAAAAAATGGTCAAAAAAAAAGTATGGGGGAAGCATGGTTTTTGTAAATTGAAAGGCGGTGTTTAAATAAGTAAAGAGGGTTGGGTGGGGAACTTGGGGGAAAATGGTTTAAATGAACAGGGTGTTTTTAAACAAGTGCGTCTATGGTTTTTTAAATTTAAATCAGTAAAGGAAAGGGATTTCTTGTGGGGACGTGATGGGTTGTACAAAGGCAGTAAATGGAGGGGGGGGCTGTTAATCAAAAATTTTTCCTAAAAATGCTGAAATAAAACCCTTCAAATAAATTTTAATTGGTAACAAGAAAATGTAATTTGTAAAAAACCTTTCACCAAAGCTAAAATTTTTTTGATAAACGGTTAAAATGACATTTATAAAAATGTAAAAAAACTTTAAAATATTATTTTTTTATTCGGGTAAATTTTTAAAAATAATTTTACTGAAAAATGACAGAGGGGGAACATCTTGAGAATTTTATTTTTTATGTATGTGGAAAAAAACTATTGCAAAAAATGGATTCAAAAGGTCAGTTTTTCCAGTATTTAAAAAATATTTAGGCAACTTTTTTTTTTAAAGTGAAGCTGGGAAAAGTCCGGAAAAAAAAGAACAAGGAAAATGCAAAAATAAAACTAAAAAGGGGTATTTTAAAATCGTTCACAACAAATAATAATGGGTGCTAAGGATGGGGTTTGAAAGGAATCCAATGGGTCAATTGAAGAAGGGCAGTTACGGGTTTTGGGCATGTTAAGGTGGTGTGGGGAGCGAAAAATATATAATAAAAAGTGTTTACCCAAATAAATAGATGAAAATTTGGGGGCAAATGCGAAAATTTTTGAAAAATAAAAAACATTAGAAATTTGAATAAAAATCATAATGACTGTGAATGATTTTTAAAATCTGGAGAAAAAGATAAAATTGGAAAAATTTTAAAGGGGAATAATTATTTTTTTTTGGGACAAGCACTTCTTGGTTACCCCAAAGGAAAGGGGGTGTTTTAAAAAATTACCCCAAATTTGGGTGGTCCTAAAACCCCTAGCCCAAACAGTGAATGTCCTAGGCTTTTGAAAAGTTCCCCCAATTTTTTTTAAAATTAATATTAAAAGCTATTTAGGGAAAAACCTTCCAGAAAAATTTTAAGTTTATTTCCTAAACAAGCATTTGATCCCCTCCTAAAAAATGTTTTAAAAAATGATTCCAAAAGCCTTTGAGTTCCAAAACCTTTAAAAAGAAAAACCTTCGGTACAAGATTATAAAATGGGCCCAAAAAATTTTTTTAAATTTTGTTTTTGTTTTAAAAGGGCCTAAGTCCGCCGTTCTATACGTGTACATTATTAAAATTATATAGACCCTGTTTTATTCCCCTTTTGGGTTTCCACTAACTGATGTGTAAGGTAGGATTTTCGAGTAAATAAACCCTAAAGTTAACGTGGAATAAAATGGGGGGTCAAAAAACCCCCACATAAAGATGTTTGTCAAGTAAAATTTTTAAAGAAAAATTTTTGGCCCGGGGCCCAGGAACCCCGGCCCCAACAAAGTCCGAAAAACTTCCCTAAACCGGGGTAAACCCTTGATGGTAGATTTGTTTTTCATTAAAATTCCTCAATGATAATTATTTATTTACCCTTTTTTCCAAAAAAATTTCTTTTTCTGGTATTTTAATTACGTATATCGGGTTTGCGGATGTGTGTTCCCAAATGTTTAATCCTCCCCTTGCTTTCCCCTTTGTCCCTGAAAAACTAAAAAAAAACCAAAACTAGAGTACTGGTTTATTGGGTAGTGGGACGCGTTTTTTTTAATAAAAGGATTTAATTTTAAAAAAAAAATTTAAAAGGGAAAAGTGTTTGAAAATTATTTTGAAAAACGTTTTTTTCCATAATGAATTTTAAAACGGAAATACATTTATCCAGCTTTTTTAATAATAAGATTCCAAAACCATCATTACAATTTGAAAAAAACCCCGAAAAGTTTTTCTTAAAAAACCCGTGGCTTAGTAATTCAAGTATGGAAGGGATTTTATTTGGATTGGCATCCATATTTTACATTTTTTTGTTTTCTTATACATTTTTTTTTAAATTTGAATTGATCATTAATAAAAACCCGGTCCAAAACAATAATACCCTAATAAAACTAAGTTTCTTAAATGGGGTTTTTAAAGCGAGAAAAATCCAATTTTTAGTTTTTTCTTTCCATTTAATATTTTATTTCCGCATTTTATTATTTCACAGTAAATTTAATAGAAATCATTTTAAATTAATAAAAAATTTGGGGGACTTTTATTTTTTAACCAAAACCCAGCTTTTGTACTTTGAAGAAATTAAATTATGTTTTTTTTAGACATTTTTTTTTATTTTCAAAATTTTTAACCAAAAAAAAAAAAATGGTTTTAAAACTATTTTTAAAATTTTTTGAATTGTTAGCTTTTTAAGTTTTTTTACTATCCAAATTATGATTTATTTCCATAATTTTCCCAAAAGGGGTTTAAAAAAAATGTTTTATAAAGTTTTTAATATAAGAAAGGTTTTGTAATGGGTAAGAAGAGTAATATTTGGAGAAAAAAGTGCTTGCAAGGATGGAAAACAAAAAAAATTTTCCCAATCCCCGTGAGAAAAATGTTTTCCCCTTTTGTAAAAAATGTAAAAATTTTAATAGTGTGAACGTGTGTGTCAGGGGCCAGTTAAATCCCTTTGCATTTTCCTTAAAGTTAACTTCCATAAAAAAGGAAAAACTTACTTGAACTTAAGTGTACAGTTTTAACCTGAATGATTCACTAAAAATTAAAACTTATTTTGGAAAATAATTTTTTATCTTGGTTGGGGGTAAATGGGAGATTGTGACATTGCTCTTTTTTAAAAAAATTTCAAAAATGAAGAAAAAAGAGTGTGGGGGTTTTAAAATATTTACAACCATTGTTTAAATATGTAACCCTGTTGCAAACAAAACAAAGTTAAAACAAAAAAATTTTGGATATCCAAATGACACCCTTGAACAATAATAGGCCATCTTTGAGGTATAGTTGAAAAGGTTTTTTCTTTTCTTTGGGGGTTTTTAAAAGAGTAAAGTTAATTGAACCATAAAACCAAAAAAAAAAAAACAGGATTAAAAAAAATTTTTTAACCCAATATTTTTTGTATTTTAAAGTAAAGGGGTGAATAATTATATCATCAACATTCCTTCTCCCCCTACCCCCTATTTAAAAATCCCCCCTTTTCCCCTCCCCCCAAATTTTTAAAATTTTTTTTTAGTACACCCAAATTTTGTTAAAAAATTTTAAGTAAGGCCTTAAAGATTTGTTAAAAATTTTTGTTCAAAATGGGGAAAAATAATCTTAAAAGTGAAAATTTTTATAAAACTCATGAAAATAAAAAAAGAAAGAAATTTTTTAAAAAATTTTTTTTTGGTTAAGGTTCACTCTCTTCTGGGGACTTTAATTTTACCGGTTTTTTGCGGGTATGATCCTGTTTGAATGGAGGTTTTAATAAAAATAGCCAAATTTTTACATTCCAAAAAAATGGTTAAATTTTCCCCGATTTTTTCTAAAAGTTGAAAATAGTAAATCCAGAGGGTGAAGGACCAGAAAAGTAAAAAAGAAAAATTAAAAAAAAATTTATTTTTGTGACCCCTTATTTTTTGTAATTGTTTTTTTAAAATTTACAAAATTCTTTTTTATTTTGGGGACTTTTTAAAAAAATGTCAAACTCCAACCAAGGGGAAAAAATACCATTAAATCCCCCCCCGAACGGATGTAAAACATTAAAAATTCTGCAAACCATTTAGCTGGATTTTTTATGAAACTGCCGATTTTTTAACCAAGGTAATCTTTTATAAAAGAAACTAAATAATTATCCCTTGCAATAAATTTAAAGGAAAAAATCAATGCAAGTGGGAAAATCATCAACACTTTAGAAAAGGTTTGGACCTCACTCTATTTTCATAGGAAGGTTTATGCATAAAAAATTTTACATTTATTTCCCTATCATGTAAACTAGAATTATACCAGCTGCTTTTTGTAAAATAAATACCAAAAATAACACTTGTTTTTAAAACTGTTAAAGAAAAATATTTTTTAAAAGGGTTTCTTTTTTTCCAAAAATTGCTGCACTTATGTTCCCCAAAGGGGTCATTTTTTACAGGGACACCAAAAGATCATTTTGACTGTCTTTCAAACCTTTTCCCCTTTTATTTTTTTTTTAAAATTTTATGCCATTACAAAGAAAAAAAAACCTGTTATTTTTTTGGATAAATTTTCTTAAAAAGATTCATACAAAGTAGGTTTTTTCTTCAGCTTTTAAAATTTAAATAATTTTTAATTTTGTTTTAAAAAAAATATTTTTTGCTAGAATTTTTTTTAAAAACCCAACCTTTTTTAACACATTTTTAATTTTCCCAAACTTGAATTTCCCTCCCTTTAAAAGACCAATGACAATCATGGGGTCCCTTTAGCTCATTCACTCTAAAAAGAAAAAAGTTATCTTAGTTACTTTAAGAATAAAGGGGTCTATCAAACATAAAACACTTAAGGAACAAATATAGTTGAAAAAATGGGTTTAAAAGTCAATAAAAAACTAAAAGTAAAAAGTTGTTGAATATTTAAAAGGTACAGGGAAAGGGCCAATAAAAACCCAAAAAGAATAACACAATACAGCCAAACTTTTATTTTTCTGACATTTGGTTCGTTTTTTTTATATGTTCTATTTCTTTCGGCCTTTTAAAAAAACCCATAAATTCCCATAAAACAAAAGAACAAGGATTATTAATATTTTAAAAATATTTTTTGTTGTTATTTTTTAAATTTTTCCCTTTCTAATTCCAATCTTTTTTCTTTTCTTTATTCCCTCCCCCCCCCTCAACCCCTTTAATTTTAATTTTACACACCTTCTAATTTCCTTTTCAACAATTTTAAAAAAAGGTTTCCCAAAATTTTTTTAAAATAATTTTTTTTTTCCAAAGGGGGGCCAATTTTTCCAAGCGGAATGAAAATTTTTTACCCCGAAATTTGGAAAAAAATTTAAAACAAA
This sequence comes from Timema cristinae, assembly GCA_039000515.1. Taxonomy (NCBI): domain Eukaryota; kingdom Metazoa; phylum Arthropoda; class Insecta; order Phasmatodea; family Timematidae; genus Timema; species Timema cristinae. The sequence continues at coordinate 51,780,304 of JBCFYV010000003.1, forward strand.
TTTTTTAAGTTTTAAAAAAGAAACTCTTTCCGGGCCTGTTCCAAACCTTTTGTTTGGGGTAATTTTCGTTTGAATCAGGTTTTAATTCTTAGTTTCTTTTTTCTCCCCCCAAAAAATTTTAAACCCCTTATTTATTTCAAATTTTTTCTAATTTTAACCATTCGGTGGCGAGAGAAAAAGGTAGTTTTTTAGTGGCCCGCCAGAGGGGAATCAAAAATTTTGGGTTAAATGGGGGTGTTTTTTCCAAAAAGGTTTTCCCATTCCCCCCCAAACGGGGTTACTTTTAATTTTCAACCCTTTAATTCCCCAATACTGGTTAGATTTTAATTTTGTTAACCAAAGGGGGGTTTAAGCCCTCTAAAAAATAATAAAATAATAATAATAATAAAAAAAAAATAATAAATAAATACTAATTTGCAAAAACTCCCTTTTATTTCCTGGTTTTTTTTACAGAAAAAAAAAACTTTTTTTCTTCATAAACATGAAAATTAACAGAAAGAAATTTTTTATTTTATTTTTCATTTAATCCAGAAAGTAAAAAACAAAAAAAGAGGGGACAAAAAAAGTACTTGGCGCCCGAACCCCCAAAAGGGATATTCATACATGACACATTTTCTTTTGCCCCTTCAATAATTTCTCCTTATAAATTCTATTCAAAAAACCCCAATATTTGGGAAATCCTAAGCACATAAAGTTTTTTCAAAAATTTAACAATTTTTTGTAACAAAAAAAAAATTTTGCTCCCAAAACTTAAAAACAAAATAAAATTATCCCTTTTTGGAGTAAGAGGAGGGTGATCTTAAGAAAATCCCCACCCTTTTTACTTAAAAAAAGGAAAATTAATGGAAAAATTATGTCCAAAACAATTACCCTTGATAACCCAACTTTTTTAAATATTTTAAATAAGGGCCAGCATTTGAGAATAAAATTAAAAAAAATTTTTCTTTTTCCCTTTTTAATCGCAATTTACTACCTTTTTGGGTTATTAAAATAGAAAATCTTAATGGGGGGGGAGTGGGGGGAAGGGGATGAAACCAAAAAGGAAAAACCACCCCCCATAACCTAACAGGTTCGCCCCAATCTCTTCTTTTACCCAAAATAAAACTTTTTCCTTAACCATTGGTTTCTAAGAGTTTTTTTTTCCATTTTTCCCTTTTTCAGATAATAAATTTAAAAAAGGTTATAATTTTTAAAAAAATACCCCTGTCATAATTTTAAATAGGAGGTAAAAAAAAATTTAATCTTTTTTTTAAAAAAGGTTTTTAAATTTTTAAACAAAATTTGCCCAAATTTTCTCACAAAAATTTCCGGTTTTCCAGTTTTTCAAAAGAATTTTTTTTTTCAACCTTTTCCCAAAAGTTGATAGAAAACCAAGCTTTTTTGAGTGAAGAATTTCCCTACAATTTTTATGATAAAATGTTTTAAAGTTAGTTTTTGATTTTTTTTTTCTCTAAATGTTATATTTTTCCTAAATTTTCCCCTCTATTAGTACCCTATCTAGAAAGATATTATTGGAATTTTTAAAAAATTTTTTTTTCAAATTAAATTATAATTTTCATAAATATATAAATTGATTAAAATTTATACACTGAAACTAAAAAATAATTAAAATATTATAAAAAAAAATTTTGCAAAAAATTTTGGATTTTGTTTTCAGAAAAAATGTGCAGAATGAAAATTAAATTAGCAAGATAACTTTTTTTTTTTAAAAGATATATCTAAAGCACAAGGATAAAATTAAAAAAAAGGGATCTTAAAACGTTCTATTTTCCCCAGATTAAAAAAAATTTTTCAACAATTTAACCTAAGAATAATTAATTTTATTTTTTTTTTCCTAAAATTTTGTAACAAAAAAAACCCCTTTTAAAATAATGTTTAAACTGTTATAAAAAGGTTCCCCCAAAATTAAATTTTCTTAAAAAAGTAAAACCCTCAGAAATGAAGTAAATTTTTTTTTGTTTTAAAAACCGGCATTAAAATTTTTAGTTATGTGATAAAAAAAAGAGTGTGAAATAATAGTACCCCCGGTATCAGCTCTTAAAATTTCGGGGAAACCCCCATTGATAATTTTCTAAATTAAAAAGGGCCTTTGAAATCCTAAAGTCCCCATTTTGAACCCCGGTCTGTCAACAATAAAAAACCTTAACAACCCATTGAAGAATTTTCTCAAAACTTAATGAATTGATAGAAATTTTAAAAAATGAAAAAAAATTTTAATAATGTTTTTGGAATAAAAAGAAACCCTTTTTTTAATAAATTATAAACAACATCTAAAATTTATGCGGGTTTAAAATTTTTTAATCAAAAAATAAATTTGGCAAAAAAATTTCCTCCTTACTTTTGGGTTTTTAGTAGGATTTTTCAAAAGATTTACTTTACTTAAAAAATGCTCATTTAATTGGCCAACCAAGCATTTGATTAAACCATCGTAGACAGTTGGGAAACAAAAAAATTCACTTCCTTAATTTGTTTTATTAAAATTTTTTGGGTCATAAACTAAATAGGTTCACAGTGCACACAAAAGGGGGGGACACAATCAAAAAATTTTTTTTTTGTCTTTATTTTAAATTTCAGCGAATAGTTCTACAGCTTTTTCAGTAAAAAAGCCCCCAAACTCATCATTTTAGGTATCCAGCAAAAATAAAAACTTTTGGAAAAAAACCACGAAAAGCAAATCCTCAACTAAATACCAAATACTAGATAGAAAAGGCCGGGCTCCACAACGCAATCCCAAAAACAGTTAGATCTGCTGTCAACGTCAGAGTCTAGACTTGACTTTTAAACTAAAATTTTTGCACTCTCCCCTTTTTGTTTGCTTATTGGCACATCCCCCCCCAAAGACACACAAAAAACATTACCAATTTGGCCGATAAAGGGCATTTTTTCCCCCTCTTCTCAAAAATTAGTAAAAAAAATTTGATATATTTTCAAGTTTGGGAAGAAAAAAGATAAATCTGTATTTTTAGTAACTACTAGCCAATCACAATTGATATTCCCAACCAGCCCCGGTAGAAAGAAGAAATTTTTTATTAAAAAAAATAAATAGTAAATATTCCAAGGTTTTTTTGAAAAGGAGATTTGATCTTTTTGGCTGAGATGATGTAGTTGTTTATAAAACCCAATGTAAAAAGAAGAAAAAAAAAGGGTGGGGAAAATGAAAAAATTTTTAAAATCTGCGTGCTTATTTCTTCATTTTTCCCTTTTTTTTCCAAACAAAGAGCTGTTTTTAAAGATTGCAATTTAATGTTAAAATATTCGACTATTCAATTTTTTATCATTTTTAAGTCATGTATTTTTTTAAAAATCCCGGTAGCCTAACCTTTTAAAAAATTTTTTTTTTGGGTAAAGGGAAAATTTTTTTTTTCGTTTATTGCATTGATTAGATATTTTTAAAAAAACAACCCAAAATGGTTCTAAGGATAAACTTTATTATAGGTTCCTTATTTAATGTTTTAGGTATTATATGTGTACCTTGTAAAAATACCATTTTGAATAACATATATAGGCAATGCATTTTTTTAAATATCAAAAAACCAAATCTCCCCTTTTTTTCAAAATCTTGGGGGACAAAATTAGTCAAATTTTTTAAATTCCCTGAGTTTTCCCCTTTTTTTTTTATATAATCACCTCTTGTTAAATACCACTAACCAAAATTTTCAACAGTGGGGCCTAATATTGCATTTTTTTCTGTATTTTTTTTAGTTGTTCAATTTGAGATAAAGCAGTTGTCCCTTTTCATTGGGGCTCGGGGATGGTTAAATAAATTACCTTCCCAAATAACTTAATCATACACAAATTATCCCTTTCGTTTGAAAAAATCGATACTGGGATAAAGTTGTACGATGGTGTTTTGAAACAGAAATATTGAATAAAAATATATTAAGACACCAATTTTTTTTTCCCCCCACATCCTATTATTATTATTTTTAATTAACCGCGTCTTACTACCCTTTTTGGGTTAACCACTTACGCAATGTTAAGGGTAGGTGTTTGTGAAATAAAAAAGGGACCTACATTTAAAAACGTGAACCGAACCAGGGTGGAGGCCCATTAAAAACTTTTCACAAAAGTCTTGTCAGGGGAAAAAGGGAAAGGGTTTTTGAAAACAGATAAATCTTTGCCAACCGGGGATTGAACCCTGGCCCCCAGCAAGAATCTGACCCCTTACCCCAAACCCACCGGTCACCCTATCTCATTTATTACTACCAAAAAATGTATTTTTTCAAAATTAAAATGTCCAGTAAAACAGTGAACTTTTCCGGGTTTTTTTTCCAAATAAATATTATTTTTTCCAGCTAATAAATACAGAAGTTCCTTTTTTGTCATTCCCTTCTTTTTTTTAATGGGGTACTATGTTTCTTTTTTTTTTATTTTAAAATAGAATAAAAAATTTATTCTCTAAAAAATATTTTTTCTGGTTTTTTTTATATCTCAAAACTTTAATACAGCTTATTGGTGGTTGAGCCAAAACATAAAAAATAAAAGGAAAAACTTACAGCCAACACCAAACCATTAATTTAATACAAAAGCTAATTTTTATTTTTTATTTATTTAGCACCACCACTTCTACACCTGTTGGTTTTAAAGCTAGTACTAATTAAACTATATTTTTAAATTTGGGAAAGGGTTTAAATTTTAGGGGAAGTGAGCCCACATTTTGGGGGGGAAGGGGAAAACCATTAGGAAATCCCCCCCCCCCCTTCACCTGAGCAAGATTAAAACCCTTGACTCCTCCCTCAGCATCTACTAAACCCCGAAACTAACACATTGCTAACTACACCACCGAGGGGGGTCGCTAAATTTATTAATGTATAATAAATGTATCAAAACAAAATTTAAAGAATTAATGAAATTATAAAGTGTACAAAAACCCAAAAATGTTAAAATATATATTTTTTTTTTTATCCAATGACATCTTTTTTTTTTAAAAATTTTTGGTTTCAATTCGATTTTCGTAAGTAACTAAAATTCAATTTGAAAATTTGGATGTGGCCCCCCAAATCAAAATGAAATATCCTTTGACCCTGGAAATTGCTGTACACTTTTCTTCTAAAATGACTAAAAAAAAAACCAGGAAAAAAATACTGGTCAAAATTTAAATGTGTGTTGTGAGCTCAAAGGGGCCTACAGCAAATACTAAGTTCCCTCTTGCCCCAGAAAGGCGAAAACTTTAAAAACAGTTAAATGTGCCTAACAGCAACAACCCTTTTGGGCGGGGGGTGATCACCAACTCCACCCATTAGATGTGGACGGGCTTTTTTTAATTTCGGGAGGCCATTTTAAATCCCACTGACTTTACTTGGGGTTTTTTTCACCAAATGTGGATTCATATTATTTCCCATGGGGGCACTTTTTACAATTCAACCATTATAACCTATCCCAAAAAAACTAAAGACATAATAATTAATCAGAGAAACTGCCGGGAATGATAAACAATAAAAATTTAATCGAATGTTTTTTTTTTTAGTATTTAATAAAATAAAGCTCAATGATGAAAAAAAAGGGATGTACGGTCTTGTTAAGAATAAAATTCATAAAACCTAAACATTCAATAGAAAAATAATTACGTTTGTTCCCTTTTTTATTTTAAAAAAAATTTAATTACTTTTTTTTAAGCCTGTACTTACTACCTATTAGGTTACACACATTGTACTATTATGTTAATAGCTGGGGAAAGAAGGGTTTAATTTTAGAATAAGTAACCCACTTTTTGCGTGGATGAGAGTGAAAAAAACCATTTAGAGAACCCCAAATACACCCCCCGGGGGTTCAAATCCCATTCCCCGATGGGCATCCATTATCATCTTATTATTATATTAGCAACACCCCCCTTATTTGCCCCCCATTCCTTTATATAACTTAGCTAATGTGAATGGTAGGGTGATGGGGATGGAATGAAGGACCTACAGTTTAACGGGGACCGAACCAGTGAGGCCGGGCTTTCCCACATTCAATCGGCACCCCAGTATTTTTTTGTTTCTAATATATAAAAAAAAAGTTGTTTTTTGGGTTTGATACCTGATTTACTCTTCAAAACCCGGGAAATTTTAAAAATTTTTTAATTTTGAACCCATTTTTTCAGTAGCTTCATTAATTTTAGGGTCCCAATAATTACATTAAAATTCTCTAAAGATTCAGTGATGCCAGTAATGAAATGCTGGGATCACAAAAAATTTACTTTAACTTAACGAAATTTCATTTAAAAAATTTAAATTAACTTAAAAAAAAGATGTTGATAAAGATTCCCATTTTAAGTAACAATTTTGAGCCAAACATCTTCTTTCTCGAGTTATCTGTGATTTGAATAATGTATAGTGAGATCTGTGACTTTTTAAAAATTTTCAATCATATAATCAATATATATTACTAAATTTTTTGATAAACTTATTTTTCCCTATTTTAGTTTAATTTACAAAAAATAAGTGCTATAGGGGCTACCAAAAGTTTACTTTTTTAGCCTTTTAAATCCGGGCTTCTTTTAATTTTTAAAGGGAGGTCCCAACCCTAATAGTCAATTTTAAATTTTTTAGCCAAGCAAAAAATAAACTTTATTTTCTTTGCATCTTAGTATCCTTTGGGATATGCATACTTTAAAAATATTTTCATACCCCCTGACCGGTTTAAAAATCTACTCCCTGTCACCGGCAACCCAATCAAAATTGAAAGTGATGCATTAGCCCAAGTGACCACAAGCAGAAAAAAAAAAATTTTTTTTTTTCCAAAAAATGATAATGGAGAAAAACAATTTATATACGGGATGATTAAAAAACCCCCAGTAAAAATTTTGGGGAATCTCTAAAGTACGGCAATCAAGCAATGACGCGTCAGACAAACCCTTTTTCTACTTTTCACAATGTACCAAGACACCCTCTAGACCTAGGGGGACATATGCGACAAATTAACAAAAAATTTTTTTAAAAAGGTTCTTTTTTTCATTAAAATTTTGTACAAAAAATTTTAGAATCATCCTTATTTTAGGGGTCATGTAACTGTTTTGTTAGTCGGTATTATTTAATAGTTTATAACAAGCTCGATAAAAAAACCTAGGTACCTTTACCAAAAGGCTGACTATGGTGGGGGGTTTTTGAAACCAACAATAGAAACCCAAAATTCTTATTAATCAATTTGGGCCTAGTTATTTTTGTTACTGTGACTTTTTTTTAACCATAAATAATTATATAAAATAAATTTTTTATGTTTTCAAGGGCCCACGTTATCATCTTACTTACTAGGCTATCAATGACTTGTAAAAATACGGGATTAAATGGGCTTTCCCCGTTCATAAACCATCTAAAACTGGAAAACACTAGTTCCAGGCCTGTGATGTCACATTTTTACGGGGTGTTATATAACTTTACCGCTTAATTTAACCTTAACATTGACGTGTTTGTGGTTAGGCGGGTTTAGTTTTAAAATATTTTTTTGCAAGAAATTGGGCACTATTAGTCTTCTTAAGAGTAGAAAAGAGAAGGTAAATTTATATAAATGTACCCACTTTTCCCACGAGAAGGTGATAACCAAGGAAGAGTAGTAAACCAAGTGAAAAAAAATCTTCAGTGCACTAAACCAGAGTGAACCAATCTAGGGTATATCCCTTAATGGCAATCAAATCTATTGCAAAAAAGACAGTTTTATTTAAACCCGTGACCTATGAATGGTTACTTTTAACCAAAGATAAATTTAAATTTTTTACAGTAATTTTTTGGGTTCACCATTTTAGCATTTTATTTTCCCAACACAACTTATATTAATCTACTTATTTTAAATCAAGTTCACATATTATTTTTCCAGAATTATTTCCATTTTTTACAGATTTTTTAGAAGCATGAAATCAAGACTTTTTTTTTGTTCGCATACCCCCGATATATTTTTCTTTTAAACTCTTTTTTTTTCCCCCCAAAGTTTTTGGTGCCTGATCAAGTTACACATATTCAACAATAGACTTAAAGAGAGAGATAGAGAAGTTTCACTTCCAATCACAGTCCTTAAATAATGACATTGATTATAATGAAAGGATTGGCGATTTGAGTTTGGGTTTAAAAATTGAAAAATTAGATAGTTCGAACCCACCATGGTCCCTATGAAATTTATTTTTAAATAAATTGTAAGAAAAACTTTTAAATTTTTAATTTTTAAAAGGAAAATTTTTTGGAAATTTAAAGGGCTAACTTTTGTTAATTTTTTTTTGGGTGTGTACTCTTTTCAAACCTACCTAAACGCTTTTTATTAACCCCCCAAAGGGGCCGAAATTCAATAAATTTGGGAGTTACCTAATTACCATAGAAAATGAAAAGTGGGTAAAAATGCAATGGGGGTGACGGGTTTTTCCTAATAAAAGGGGATTTTTTTGGTTCAGCTTTTATCAATTCTGATTTATTTTACAGTTTTCGATTTTTGATTTTTTTCCCCCACTTTTATTTTTGAATTTTTTTTTTTTTTTTAACCTGGGTAATATTTATTGTGTATGTGTTTTAAATAACCTAGCATTAAAAATAATAATAATAATAGCACTGCGTCTTACACCCATTGGGGTTTTATACGCTTTAAGTATTAATTACGCAAGGATTAGGAAATTGGGGAAGGGTTTTGAATTAGGGGAGTGAACCCCACATTTGAGTGGGGGGAGAGGAAAACCATTTGGGAAAACCACCCCCATTCCCCCGCCCGAGATTCGAACCTCGATCTCCCCCCCCCCGCAGGGGGCTCAACATGACTAGCGCGTTAGCCACTCGCCACGAGGCGGGACATATAAAAAAGTGTGTGAATGTATCAATTTTTTGAGTTTTTATTAAAATTTAGGGGTAGGCCTACCATTAGCTAAATACTCATGAAAAGGTTTATTTTAAAAAATTTGGAAACGCATGTTTATCCCACCAACTAAAATTTGTCCTTTTCTAAGTCTTCACGTCCGTGGGGATGTGCATACCCAGGTTGAATACAGTTTATAGAGAATAAAAAATTTTTTTTTTTAATTTTCTATTTTAAATCATACCAATGGTACTTAAAAAGGAAAATTTTTGAGTTGAGGGTTTTAATCGCATTTTTACAAAACCCAATGTCTAAAAGAATAAAAGGATCGGGGCCCAAAGAACGGGATTGTTTAATTAGCATGTTTAATTTTTTTCAGTTAAATTTTTTCAATGAAAAAAAACCAAAATTTTTAAGCTTTTATTAATGTTACGGGGTGACCTGGTGGCTAGGGGTAAGGGTCAGACTTCTTCGGCGGCCCGGGTTCAATCCTGGGCCCCCGCAAAGTTTAAACTGATTACCAAACCCTTCCTTCACCTCTGACAAAAAACCTTGTGAATTGGGGAATTCAGGCCCCCCCCGGTTTTCGGATTCCACTTAAACGTGGGTCCTTCTTTTCTTCAAAATCACCCAAACCATTACACATTACGTAAGGGTAAAACCCCAAACGGATGGGGTTAAAAAAAATAAAAAAATTTTAAAATGTTCAAAGTCTAAAATTCCTGATTTTTTTTTTTTTGGAAATTCCCTTTTTTTTTTTTCTATCCAAAAAAAAAAAATGCCCACTAAAATTTTCCTCAGCAAATTTTCAGTTTTGCGGGTGAGTTTAAACCCTGAAAGGCTTATGCCATTGCGTTTTAATTTTATTTTAGAAGAAAAAAATTGTCCAAAAAAAATATTATGTTAAAAAGACAAGGTTTTAAAAATGGTAACCAAACAATGAATTGAAACTGTACAATAAAAATTTACAAAACCAACACTGGGCCCTACTAATAAAGCTTAGCCTTTTTAAAATACCAATAATTTAATTTGACATGTGTGGGGTACCTAGCTACATCAACCCCTTCAACATCTGGGGCCCGAACTGCATACATACGATTGGGAGGGCCATAAAATTTATAAAACCAAATAACGTCTTTTCCTTTTTAATTGTGGCATGTAAAAAAACTGGTAGTAGGAAAATACCAATCCGGGAAAATTTGGGTAGGCCATTTCGCTTTTGCTTATGGAAATCAGAGTGCTGACATATTCATTTGGTTAAAAAGTGCATGTTAAAAAACCAAATAAATACTTTAAAATAAAAATGAAAAAAAAAAAACCTACAAAATTAACATAGCCTTAAATGTGGAATAGGCTACATTTTTAACTAACTAATTTTTTTAAGAAATTTTTTGTTAAAGAAAATGAAGGACCAGGACAGTTTTAAAGGCTGATTCACATAGAACCAAATATGTTCTACGCCGGCTATGTTTTTTTTCTGTTTTGCTGGCCGGCTTTTTTTTTCCACCTCCCATCTTAAATCATCTTACGTTGCGCAGCGCATAACGCAATTTGGGGGGCTCCCGGTTGAACATACTAGTGCGGTTTTGGGGTGAAAAAAACAAAAAAAAGTGTTGAGTTTTTTTTCAGTTTTTTTCACGTGTATTTAAGTAATTTCATTTAATTTTTTAATTTTAATACTTTTTTTAAACAAAGGGAATGTTAAAGGACAAGTCAAACCCCCACTTCCTAAATTTTCTTATCTTCAAAAAAGCGCTAGCAACAGCATCTTTTCTTACCAGTACTATCTCTGAACTCAAAAAAGACTTTTTTTGGAGAACCCCAAAACCCAAACTTCACGGAGCAGACCAGAAAAAAACAACACTGATTCGGAGTGAAAAAGGGCCCATGTTTCACTTAGCAAGAGTTGAAACCAAATGCAAAGCTTAGAGGGGACAGCAAGCTTAGATTTTGTGTTATCAGCCTTTAAGAAAGGGGTGTACTTCAAAATAGCAACAATGAGTTTTTTCAGATTTTTTTAAAAAAATTTATAATTATTTCACAAAATTTGTTTTTTTAAATCGAAATGTGCTTATGTGGGTTTAAATACTGCTAGAAAATTTTAAATTTTTTAGCTTTTAAAAGAAAAAAAAAGAATCCCCCCCCGAAGCAAAACTTTTTTTAAACCAATAGGGGGCCAAAATTTTTGTATTTTTCCCAAATTAAGCCCCAAAAATGAATTTTTTTAAAAGGGTTTTAAAAATTTATCCCTTAACAAATCAAGGCCTAAGCTACCTAAAAATTTAAAAACGATATTGCATGTATACCATTAAAAATGAAAACAAAGTCAAACCCTTTAAACCTACAATTTTGGCAAAAACTAAGAAAGACAAACAAACTTTAAACTATAGTTTGATCAAAAATTGAAACTTACACCCAGTTCAACCAAATTAAAAATTTGGAAAAAAATGAGGGACACAAGAGTTCATTAAGTTCCAAAATTTACAAAATGAGCTTTTTAAAAAACAAGCATATTTTTTTTTTCATTTCCCCAAATTAATGTTTTTAAATTTTTGCAAAATTTTAAATTTGGGGGTTTTTAAAAATAATTCAAAAAATAATAACCACATTATACAAATGGTGTCAACATTATTACATTATTTCTACAAAAAAATAAATTAAAAATTTTTTCCTTGTTTGTAAAACCAATTTTTTTTTTAAAGGATTCCATCTTTTAGAACACTTTTTGGTTATCAAACCCCTTGAATATAAATTAAAAAACGTAAACAATCAACGTCATAAACAAAGTACTCATTCTAATTATTTAAAAATTAGGAAATCACAACACAAACTAATTTCCCCCCATAGCATTAAGAAAGCAACGTTTATTACTGAGGAAAAATATCAAAAAAAAATACAAAAAAAAAAGAAGCTACAACGTTGAGTCATCTGCATGCGCAGCGCTCTAATAAATTTAAAAAAGTCATAGACAACTTTTTAAGGGTTTAACATCTTTAAGGATTCGCCATTTTTTGGCTAATTTAAAAAATAATACATTTAAAAAATAATTATTTTTAAAAACCATCTTTATAATTGGACTAATTTGATAAATTTAGAATGTTCCAAACACAGAAATCCTTTTCAAAAAAAACAATTTATTTTTTAAAAAATAAAAGTGGGGAACGTTGAAAAAGGCTGCGGATCTTTAAAAGGGGGAAAGGGGGGGAAAAAATAAAATGAATGCGAGGGGGAGGGGAAAATACCCCAAGAATAGGATGGGGCAAAAAAATACATTCAAACAAGAGTTATAAAACTCAGCCAAAATGTCAAATTCATCAGACGGGCTAAAAACAAATTTTTAATGTAGTTCGTAACGAGTACATTTTTTTAACGAATTTACTCAAAAACGTTTATTAGCGCATAACAAGCCTAACACTTTAAAATACCATTTACATTTTTTTCAAATTAAGTTTTTGGGAAAAACACATAACATTTTATTTTTTAATTTAATAGTAATTTTTAATCTTGAAAAAACAAACTAAAAATTAGTTCTGTTTTTTGCATTGTTTATTTTGCATATTTATTAAGTTTCTTACTAACATTCAAAGGGATATTTTTGATGATTTATTTTCACCCGAAAGAAAATTTTCGAAACCCCCTTAATTTTAAATCAAAGTTGAAATTTAAATTTAAGCAACCATCCCCAACATTTTTTTTGAAAGGATGGGGAAATTTTCAAAATCTTTCTTTTTAATGTGCCTCCACTACCAAATATATATTTTAAATTTAAAAAGGTTACCCATAGTTATTTTAGATCTTTTTTTTGCAAGAACAATAATGGCCTAAAAAATTAATCAAAATTTTTTTTGGGGTCTTTTAAAAATAACTAAAAGCAACTTTGTAGATAATCTTGTTGTTTTTTAGTTGAAAAGGGGAAAGGGGGGGGGGCGTTATTAAGACATTTTTAAATAACTATTAAATTTTTTGGAACAATTGTTTAAATTATCTTAAAAACAAGCCTAAAACAATTTTTTGGCCTTACTAAATAAAGCTACTGAAAAAAGTTTCTACAAATAATTTTTTGCAAATATTACCCAATCTATTTTAGTTTAACAAATTTTTATGTAATATGAATTAAAAATTTAAAAAAACCCCCTCACACATAAGAATCCCGGACCCCGACTTAGTAGCTAAAACTCTTACCCCGGCTATCCAGAAGCCACCCGGCCCAGGGGGATTCTTCATTCATATTTTAAGCCCGAGTCTTGATGTACGTGCGGAAAAAAGTCCCGGGCCCACAAATTTAAAGGGAAACAAAAATGTGAACCCTCAAAAAAAAGCAACCCCCTTTGCTCAGGGAAAGTTAATTTATCATCCCTATATGAAACGTACAAGTTACCCCCCAAATGAAATTTGATAGCATGATAAAAACCCTCTCAAATCAAACTGCTGCGTTATCTGATGGCTCACGATAATTTGTTTCTTTGTTGAACTAACATTTTGCGCACGTTCACACAAACTCAGGCTTAAAAATAAATGAAAAATTTACCTCGGCACGGAAAAAGCCCTAGAAAGATTATATATAAAAGAAGAAGTACAAACAAAAATCCCGGCCCGATTTTCCGTGTCCAAAATAATTTTCAATTTTTTTCAATTTGATATTTGGATACGTCATTACCGAATTAAAACTATAATAGATAGCATTTATTTCATTTAAAATTTAAGTTTTATGATTATAGTCGGGAAATTTAATGCTGGAATTTGTGAGTCTATTTAAACATTTTATCAGAAAACATTTTTTGTACTGCGCTTATTACCCCTATCTTTTTAACGCTTATGTAAAGTACTAATTACACTAGGGAAAAGGTAGAAGGGGTTGCATTTTTAAAAAAATGTACCTGCCTTGCATTGAAAGAGAGCGAGAGAGAGAGAAATAGCGTGGGAGAAACCCTTTAGGAAAAACTCCCCTCATACACCACCGAGATGGACCAGAACTACCCGTCCCTCGGCATATAGCAAAAGCGAGAGTACAGCCCTTTGACCATACGGGCCCCCGAAGCGTTTTGTCAGAAAACTAAGGTTTTTTTAATATTGAAAAATCTAGCTCATTTTCTAAATAACTGATTATTCACATACGACTAATACAAAACTTAAAATAGAATAAACACAGCATAAAAGGGGCCCCCCAAATTCATCACCTTAAAAAATAAAAATAAAAAAATTAAAAATTAAAAAAATTTTTTTTAAAAAAAAAAAAAAAAAAAAAAAATAAAAAAATAAACAAAAAAAATTAAAAAATAATAATTAAAAATAAAAAAATAATAATAAAAAAATAAAATAAAAAAATAATAATAAATAATAATAATAATTAAAAAAATGAAAAATCAACTAACGTATCAGATAAAAATGCATTCATTAATAATAAAACCGAAGGGTTTTAGAAAAGGAAAGGGGAAAACTACAAACATCTTAATTTTTCATGGTAGTATTTTTCAAATGTTTTAAAAAAATTCTTTACAAATTAGTTTTGAAAAAATTAAAAAATTTAAAACAGTTAAACCCTAATTAGTTTTTAACTAAAAACGTATTCTATTTAAAAGTTTACTTTAAAAATTTTTCTAAAAATTCCAAAACTAAATTTTTTAAATAGTTTTAGCTCTATAATTTTGAAAATTTTTGAAACTTTTCAAAAGAAAGGGTTTCCAAACAATTTTAAAAATATTCGTACTGTTCAATAAGAAAAACTCTAAAAAAAAACAAAAAAGAAAAAACTTTTTTGATTTTTTTTTTTTTTTCATAAAATTTTTCTTTAAAAAATATTTTATTGACAAAAAACAAAAAACCGATCGAATTCCTATTTCAAAAAAAAGTTTCCCTATAGAAGACGTCATAACCCGTGGTATGGATGAGATGGGAAGTTCCTTTCAAATTTTTAAGCATAATTGCCATTTTTAAAATTTTTTTAGGCGAGGGAAAAGCAAGTCTGCAAAAATTTTTGATTTGGGGAGTAAGTACTTATCTTCTAAAATCAAAAATTTAAAAAAATGAATAGTTTGTTTTTTCTGTATGAGCTTGTGCAATATACCCCCACGCAGAGGGGGAAATTTTTTTTAAAAATTGCACCCTGAAGCCCGGGAAATTAAAAAAAAAATTTGGATTAGATTATTAAATAAAAAAAAAACTGAATGTAAAAATGAATGGAGAGGTTTTTTTTGCTTACAAATAAAAATTTTGTTGCAATGAATTTCGGGGGTACCCGGGGGAAACCCGGGGACTTCTGTTAGTTTTCTAATATTGGGACGTTACTTAAATTCGATTCCCTTAAAACCGTGGTTTTTTATAATTCTAATTATTAAGAATCTCAAAAGATATTCAAATACAATTTTGAAGAACTTGATTGAAATCCAAATTTTTACAATAATAAGAATGAGAAGTAACAAACTACAAAAAAAGGAAAGAATTGTATCATGATAGAAAGGTATGTGAAAATACCTTTCAGGAAAATAGGAAGGCCCTTTCGTTATTGCTCATTTAAATTCTTTTGTTTATAAATCAATCAGTTCATAAAGTGCACAAAATACCCAAATAAAATTAAATTAAATAAATAACATATTTGGTAAAGGGGAAATTTTAAAAAACAATTATTATTTTTCCTATCAACATGAAAACGCGTTACTAAATTTAAAAATGTTTTTTTTAAAAAAAATGGGAAATCAATCATTGTGATTGCCAAAATCACATGACTTGACGATTAAAATTTTTTAAAATTTTTTATAATAAATTTGCGCGTCAGATATGTTTTTCCCGCCAAATCCACTATTATTGATGTATAAAAAGTAATACTAAAAAAAAAAAAATCCACACTACCTTTGTTTTAACTAATCACCCGGATACCCATATATTCACATGAATGGGGTAGGTATCCTTTAATTTGGGGGGAGGGTGATTTGTAAATCCCCTTTTGGGAAAAAAAACCTCATACAAAACCCCCCAGGTTTTTTGAACCCACACCTATGTCATCAACAACCATACAAAACGTGCCGATGCTTTTCCCACGTGCCCCCCACAATTTTGCCGGCGATAATGCATTCTTCGGGTAAAAAATCACTCATTCGTTTTTCACAAATCTAAATCATTCGGACTGGGATTTGTTGGGGCCCTGCTTTCCCCCTAAACTTTCATAAAAACAACTTCCCGAAAATTAATGTGTTAGAACGGTTTTTGGGTTGAAGGGGATAAGGGAATTTTTTTACACCCTTTTACCCACAACGCTCGGTGGCACATAGTCAATGCTTCATTCTTCCAATAGAGGGGGGCCGATGAACAAGGTCAAGGGTTCGAATCTCTATCGAGTGAACTGGAGGGGTATTTTGAAATTATTTGTACTGTGGCTTCCATTCTTTTCCACGCATATGCGGGTGCACAGTCCTGGATCAAGGAATTGGGACCAGTGCCACTTTCAAAAAGTTAGGGCCCATACATTTTTTAAATTTGTAATAAAAAAATAATAATTTCAAATAAGAATTAAAGAAAGAAGGGCATATTAAAAATATATTTAAATTGGGGATTTTAATAAATATGAAACCTTATTTGATCTAAACATAAAAACGGTTTCAATTACGGTTCCCATTCTAAGTGAATAAATTTTAACCTTCTATGTCATTTGTTTCCTTAAAAATAACTTCAACTACAGCATCGTTCCAGTCCAAGGGCGTAAGCGGCGTTTGGCTAGCTCGTTGGAATTTAAAAAAAGAAATATACTCTCTCTTTGTTGCTCTAAAAAATTTACAAAGCTATTTAAAAAAATAAACTTTTTTTAATTTAGATAAAAAAATTATTTTTTTAAAAAAGTCTTTTTTTTTACAGGACCCCTTCAAGCGCAGGGGCCCCAGGATTCCCCCCTGACTCCCCCATGAATCCACCCTAGTGCACTTCCTCTAAAATTTCTTTTCCCCATAAACCCCCATTAAGTAAATAATTTTTAATCCTTTCAAAAAACCGGGCCCCCCTTGGGAATGGGTACAAGCTTAGGGTCCCGGTTTCGATCCCCGACTGGGACCTTTTATATTTTTTTACTTAAGGGGGTTCATCCCAAAGATAAAAATTTGGGTTTAAATTAGATGTGTTCCCACGGTTCTAAACCCTCATTCTACACCCCCTACCTCATTTTATTAGGGAAAGGAATAGGCCCCAGGAAAGGATGTACAATTTAAAATATTCGGTCTTTCCCCCGATTTAAGGGGGCATTAATCTGGAATTTTTTCCCTCGGTCTATAGTTTTTTGTAACTAGACCGTAAATATATAAGTCCTTTTTAAACTTAATAATAAAAAAAAATCGCCGTAATTTTTTTCCCCTTTCATCAAGAAGTCCGGGCCCTCACTGAACAACTATACAATCGAGCGGGTTGAGTTGACCCATTTTTTTTTATATAAATATGGTGGCAACTGGGGACCCTTTTAGAGGATTAGTTTAAAACCTGTCAAAAATCCCAGATCAGGGTCACAGACATTTACCACATCCATGTTTCCCCCCATCCGGGAGTAAAAGGTGGAAGGGTTCCTGACTGATCCCAGACTGCCGAGGGGGGTTGATAGGATCAAAATTTAATCCTGGACTAAGGGTATGTTTTTTAAAAAAAAGGTTTCCAGAGTTTGCACAAAAAACTCTAAAATCGATTAGAATATAACCGCACTGCCTGGGAAGAGATTAAAATATCTGCAAGAATATAATGCGCCAGACTGGTAGTTTGTCACTGGAAATTTTTAAAGCAGTTCCTACACAGGAAATAAGAAGGGAAGTAAAAACTGCACCCTTTACTCACGAAAAAGGGTTTTTAAACTCAAGTAAAGGGGCTAATCAGTAAGTTATAAACCCCCCCTTGGGTATGGTCATTCCACTACTCGTAACCAAAAGGTTTTCCCGGGGTTGATTCCCCGGTTGGTACCTTGGTTTTTTTCCCCAAAGGGGGAAAGACCACAACGGTCAACAGGGTTTTTGTTTTAGGCTTTAAATTATTAAGATTTCCATTGGGTTTTTCCCCACCACAGTACTATCACCTTCTCTCATATCATCGATCATGGAAAGAGTTCCACGGAAAAAAATTACTATTTGTACAACCAGGCACTCCCATGCAAATTGTGCATTATTACTCTCTAACTTTCCACACAGGGACGAATTTTTGAGCCCACAAATTTTTGGAAATTCATACATAAACTGTATAAAAGTACTTGTTTAAAAACCCCCAAATTCAATACAAAATCCGGAAAATTTTTCTACACCATTAAATTTGTCCAAAAGTTTTAGCTTACGCACCGGGGAAAACAAACGTTCAAGCAGGTGTCAACAGGGTTTCAAAAGGGGTTAGCGCGTGCAACACACCTTGACATTTGGACACGGGGAGCAAAAAATACAAAACTAATAGAAACAATACACCCAAACCCTCTAAAAAGCGAAATATTTTTTAGGGGACATTAAAAAGGTCCTACATATCAGAAAGTGCCCCCAATTTAATGTGGTTCCCCGTGCCTAACTCCTAGCAACTTGTTGTCACGCAGCTTTAACAGCTTGTTATCCCGGGGCTATATACCGAAAACCTTTTTTCAAAATTTAAAGGTATTAGCATAGGTTTCCGCATTAAGTGTTAGAAATTTGTATTTCTTTTGGGTTTAAACAACTTTATGTACATTTTGGGGTTGAATTTCCAAAATTCTGGTATAAGCAAATTGGCAGCATTGAACTCAAGATTTCCCAAAACTAGGGATAAAATCCCCACCCCATTCCCCTTTTATCCAAAAAAAAACCCCGGCCACCCTTTGGGGTTTCCCTTTTTAAAAGGGGTTTTTGAAAAAAACCCCCGTTTTGTATTAAAAAAATTTAAAAACCCCAAATCCGACTTGAACCAAGATTCAATCCCCCTACCGATAGACATTTGGTTTTATTTTTTCCCTATGTGTCCTCCCCTTTTTCTCTTTAGTTTAATTAAGGCAAGTTTCTTTTTAAAAGACCAAGTTATTCTGGTCCTTAAATTATTTCAAAGAATCAAAAAGGGGAATTTTATTTTCCTTTCTTTTAGTTACAAACACATCCAAATATCAACATAAATTTAACAAAAAAAGGGAAAATGAAAATTTGAATTTAGAGGAAATATACTCAAATTTTCGTGAAAGGGGAAAAAGAAAACGATTTGTAAGAAACAAAAAACACACCTTCAGTACCCCTGCCAGGATTTAATCTTTACTTTTACAAAAATTAATCAATAAAAGTTTTTTAGCTTTTGGGTAATATACCCACTAAGTGGTCACGCAATCCAAGACGCCAGGTTTAGATAGACTTGTTTTGTCCTAATAAAGAGGCGACGTTTAAAAACCTTTACTGAGTATGGGGGATTTAACCTGTGCCTATCATTTTTGGTTTTAAATTCGAAAACTCATCGGGTTCACGGGTAATTTACAGAAAGGAGGGGGGACTCATGATAATTTTTTTATTGTGGGTTTTTTTTTTCCCATCTTCCTTATCCAAGCCAAAATTTCAACACAAACCCAAAATAAATCTATCGGATAAGGTTCTTCCTATCCATTCCAACCAACCGTACGTTACACCTTTTTCTTTTTTGTGCCCCCCCCCACCCCCCCCCCGAACAGTTTCCCACCCCCATTCCCCAAAAGGGAAAATTCGATGGAACCTGGTCCAGCCCGAGATGCAGAGGGGCAATCATAGAATTGATTGGGAAAATGTAAATGTTTACGGCCCTTACGAACTTCAAAGCTACAATTTCAAATGAACCCTTTTGAATACGGCGGGAGAGTAACATTTATATGCAACGCCCATTGTGGCTACGATTCCAACACACCTTTACAAAAAATGTGGACCGTTTTTTTATCCGCAACAAACCATCTAATCAAAGTTAAGGGGGGGTAATATCGTAAAAAAAATAAAATTAAGGGTCAAAGGGATAATATACATGAGGGGGTTTTAAATAAGGAGTTTAAATTTTCCATCCTAAAATTTATTTTTTTCCTTCGCTTTTTTAAACCTCATCTTATTTAATCAAACAAGAATTTTGTATATAGTCCAAAAAAATAGCCAATTTTTGAAAATGTTCTTTATGCACAACTGTTTTTTTGGGGAAAAAAGATAACCAGTCATTGGGAACTTTATTTGTTAGTATCGTTTTTAACAAACCGCATAGGTAACAAATATTTATACAAAACATTGGTTTTAAAACTTTTTTGTTCGTGTACCACCAAATAAAATTTAATTCCTCTTTAACTTTGTACCTCAAAGGTTTTTTTTAGACCCGGGCCCTTTCTACCCCTCCCTTGGGTTATACGCTTAAGGACTAATTCGCTAGTGAGTTTTGGGAATGGGAAGGTTGAATTAGAGGAAGTGAACCCCTTGCTTGGAAAAACCCCTTTAAAAAAAAACAAAACCCCCCAATTCACCCAACGAGATCGAACCTCGATCGCCTCATCATCAGCATCAAAACTGAACATTTAAAATAGCGAATTCTAACTACGCCACCGAGGGGGTTCTTTAAAGTTGTTGGGCATAATGCAAGCAACTATTCAATCTACTTTAAAAAAAAAACATTAAGGCACGCCCATATCACATGTCTCTTGCTATACCCAAATCTGGTCCGATTTTTATGTTTTATCATTTTTCAGAAATTTTTTATATTTATTTTTCTACCCCCAAAATGTCTTCACGCATCCCGAGTTGGCTTACCCCAGGTTTTAATACCATGCACTAAGACCCGCCCAGTGGGCACGTGGATCCAATGTCAACCCCACTAGTTGATTTTACGGTGACAGGAAAAATCAAGGTTTGAATCAGGGCCCGGTAACGAAAATTTTTTTTTTCTCTAATAATTTTTCCCACTCTCCTTTCAAACAATCGGGTACATTTTTTTCATACCTTTCTAATACCTATTCTGTTAGTGTATTAAATGTAAAGCTTTGACGAGTACTTTGACACAGACAATGAGATTTTTATACTCGTGATCAAGCTAATAAAAAGTATTTTTATAAGATTTTTACCTGAACGTTGGAGGGAAATAAACCCAAAACCCCCCCCCACCCCCCGCCTTTCCATCCCCCCCCTAAACTAACCAGTGACCTGGCGCCTAAGTCCCGGACCACAAATAAAAACACCCAGGTACATCTGACGAATTTAAACTCTTCGCCGAAAACCCAAAAAAACGAAAAGACGCCTTTACCCCGCGTGCCCACTGATGGGGCGGGGTACCACATATTAAAAACGCCCCAAATTTAAACGGCAGAATTTTATTCTGTGATAAAAATTTAAATTCAAACGCAAACTCATATTATTTCTAAGCAAAATAAAAATAGAAAACCAAACCAAAATTAAAACCAGCTTGTGGGGTTTTTCTTCCACTTATCCCGGGATGAAAAAAAAAGAATAAAACTATATTTTGGATACAGAACATTTAAAATTCCTTCCATCAATAAATAGGGGTAAACAGTCAGTTTTCATAACAAACCTATCTGACAGCTAAAAAGTTTTAAAAATTAAAACGGTGTCAAACCCCCGGGCGTTTGATCGCGCTGTCACTTTTTTATATATTGTCAATACCTTAAAAAAGACACTATTAATTTTGTAAATTTTCAAACTTGTCTTTAAAAAATTTTAATTTTTAGTTTTTTTAAAACCCTACTATGAAACGGGGCTCTAAGTTTTCTTCCCTGTTTGCCAACCCAGGGGAAGGATGGGGATCCCCACCTGCTAGTCTTTTTTAACCAACACGGTCCATGACTCACTCCACCCACAAAACAAATCGAAGCCGTTTCGATGAAACATTTTGAGAAAATGAGCCTTTATGAACCAATCAAAACGACCTGAAGAAAATTTGGGTTTGGGGGTGAACTTTTTTAATAACGGGAATTTTTTTGCTTTAAAATTGCTTCGGGGTTTTTGTTTTTTTCAAACCTTCAAACATTGGCTAACAACTCACAGTACGTACCCAAGATTCTTGCACTGATTTTACTTTTAAAGGGGGTGTGGAAAAACATTAAAAAGGGGTTTTTTCAGTTTTTTTTAAAAACTTTTTTTGGGGGGCAAAAAATTTCCGTTTTTTCATTTAACACCACGTTTGTAAGAAGCATTTAAAAATATTTTAAATGCCACCAATAGAAAAATTTGATAAAAGGACAAAATCAAGAAAATACCCTTAAACAAAAAAACTTTTTATTCAAAATTTTAAATTATTAACCATAGTACCTTATTTAAATTTTTAAAATTTAACTTTTTGAACAATTGAAGACTTTGAGGATATAATTTGAATCATATCAAAATTTTACCACTTTTTTATTTGACTTGGACATTGACGAAAAAGAATGCATTAAGGGACTCAGTTTAAAGATAAACTTTTTTAATGAAATAAAAATTGAATAAAATTTTAAAAACCCTTTTATAAATTCGTAACGTTTTTAAAAAGAAAATTAAAATCATATTTTAAATGGGGTATTTTGATTTATTTTTTATGAAAAATTTTTGTTTTAAAAAAACAAAAAAGTTTCCCTAAATCCCCCCCAAAACAAAAACCCATTTTAAAAAAATTTAATTTAAAAAATTTAAAATCAAAATTTTTTTATTTTTTTTGTATTTTTAAAAATAGTTTTTTTTAAACGCCCCTTTTTTTTAAAAATTGCTCAAATAGGAATTTTTTTTTTACCCCAAGGAAATGGGCCACAAAAATTTTGCCCCAAATTAGAATCTAAAAAATCATCCGTTTAAGCTTTAAATTTTTAAAAAAAACAAGAAAAATTTCATATTTAAAACAAGAAAAATTTTGGAAATAGTAATGGGTGACCTATTAAATCCTAAACGGAAGAGGGAAGTATTATATATTAAAACAGAATAAAAAACCCCAAATTTTAATTCTTTCACTTTTTGAATTTTTCCCCCAAAATTAAAAAAGGGCATACTTTTAGAGAACGAGCTAAAATGAAAATTAAAATAGTTAAAATTTTTGAAAACACGTCTTAATTTTATAACATTTTTATTTTTTTTAATCTAATTGTTTAAAGAAAAGTTTAAAATCACCACCCTTTAAATTTTTTGGAGTTTTTGGAACATTGAAACACAAAAATCGCATTTGCCCCTGCTCATGAATTCCCATTTTTACATAAGCCCAAGTCATTTTCGTTTTCACAACTCATGGTAAAATTTCAAAATAAAAAATTTTGGTATTTTTTTTTTTTAAATACGATTCCTCTTTAGCCCCCATTCATTAGAAGCCGTATTTAAATAGGGTTTGCTATAGGCAACACCCGTCTACCTTTTATACTAAATTTTTTTCATAAAAATTCCCCCAAATTTCAAGGTTGATTTTTTTTTGTAAACCCCTTGTACGGGGAAAAATGAAGGCTAATTGGGTTTTGCATTTTTTTCGGGTTGTTTTTATTTTACATTTTTTTGGCTTTTAAAACAAAAGAATTATGGTTTTTTTTCTTATTTTCGTTTTTTAAATTTTAAAATCAGGGTGAGAGGTTCCGGGGTTTACCGCCAAAAATTGAAACCCCTGTTTTTGTTTTTTATCGTAAACTCCCGACAAAAAATTACTCAAATTCGAGGTAATATAATGTAGGAAAGCTTTAACCCTTTTGGGTAACTTTTCATTTTTTTTTATGTGGGGTTGTAAAAAAGAAAAATTTTTTTAAATTTTTGGGATCCGCCATTTTTTAACTTTTTACAGACTTAAAAACATTTTTAATAAGTTTTTTTAAAAATTTTTTTAAATTCAGGAAATAATCGGGGGCCCGGGGGTTTTAGGTTTTTTGTCTTTTTTTTAATTCAAAGGGGTTAAATATTTCACATTGGATTTTTTTAATAAAATCTGGCGTTTTCTTTCCAAATTTAAAAAACTTACCTTTTTTACCAAAATTTTAAATTATCATTTAATCTTTAAATTTTTTTGGGGGCCTGCTTTAATTTTTTTATCTTTTGAAATTAAAATATTTTTTATTCTTTCACCTTTTTTACCAAACAATTATTTTTTCCCAAAAAAAAAATTTCCCCCCCACCCAAAAATTTTAAAAAGTTTTTTTTCATTTATTTTGATTTTTTTTTTCCCACCAAAAACCCGTTAGGTTTTAGGACAATTTTTCCCCCCTAAATTTTTTTTATTTTTTATACAAAAAAGTTTTTATTCTTTTTTGTTATTTTTTTTTCCCCCTTCAATCGCTACAATAAAAAGTTTAAATTTTACTTTCGTTTCAAAAAATTAAATTAAACCCTTTTTAAAATTAACCTTTTTTTGTATTCCCCGGTTTTTTATTTGATTTTGTTTCATTAAAATTTCAACTGTGTTTTTAATTTAATTTTCAAGTGAATTCTAAAAATCCAAGAAAAAATTTGTTATTTAAAATTACCCCTGTTTTCCCGCCCCGTAAATAAAATGTTTAACCGTTAGAGCCCTGGCTTTAAATTTAAAGATCCCAAAAAACCCATGGTAAGTTCCTTATTAAAGCCTGGAATTGGGAGGGTTTTAATAAATTTTTTTTAAACCCCACTTGGAAAATTTTTTAATCCATCATGAGTTCCCCCGAGTCCAAAATGTTTACTACCGCCCGATTTTGCAGGGGGTTTTGCCCCAAACCCTTCCAATATCCCCGGTGGAAATGGGAAGATTTTTCGTTCCACCCCCTGCCCCGTGGGGGAGGAAAAAGTGTTTCCAGAGGGGGAAGGTCCTTGAAACTTTAGAGGTAAATCGTTTTGGGGGAAAAGTCCCAAATTTAAATTTGCCCAAAAGGATATTTTGTATTTTCACCTTAGGGGAATTGGGGAAAGAATTTTAAAAAACCCCTATTTTTTTGTTAATTTAAAAATGAGGAACATTTAAAAGAAAAATTCAAAAACCTTTTTTTAAACCTTAAAACCTTAGGGTTTTGTGAGATATTTTACTAAAAATTTTTTAAACCCTCGTGTTTTAAAAAATTGCTAATTGGGTTTTTAGGGTGATTTAAAGTGAGGGCCTAAAGTTAAAAGGGGAAAAAACGGGGAGGTGCATTTTAAAATTAAATTGGGTTAAACGTTTTTTTAATTTGAAGGAAAGTTTGGGGAAGATAAATTTTACAGTGCCCCAAGGAAAACAAAGGTCCCGACAAAACCCTTAACCCAACCAAGTAAACCCCTTTAATTTAATTACAATTAACCAGGGTATTTTAAAGGGGGCAAATTCTTGGGGGGTGATTTAAAAAATAAGGGGCTGGAAAAATTTTAGGAGGCGGTGCTTTGAAACAATCCCCGGGTTTTGTACAATCATTTTAACTACACTAATTTTTAAACTGATTAAAGAAATATTAATTTTTTTTATGTTTTTTTTCCCTTTTTATAAATAATTCCCTAAATTGATTTAAAAAAAAATTTTTAAAAATATTCGAGCAAAATTTGGGTTTATTTTTAAAAGACAATTTTAAAAAATTAAACCCCAAAAAAAAGGGTTTTTTAAACTCCCCCTTTTTTAAAAAAATCCCCAAAAATAAATTTAAAAAAAAAAAGGAGAAATTTAATTTATTTATTTAAAATTTTTTTAACTTTAAATTTAAAAAAGTTTTTTTCAAGGAAATGAAATCTTAAAAAATGTAAAATATGGGCTACAAACAAAGTATAATGACCAAATGGGTGCCCATTGTGGGTTTTGCTCCCCAACGGGGGATATTCAACCCCCAAACAAACTACAAGAAGCATTAAAAACTTTATTTTAATTGGTTTTATTAAAAGAGAAGACAAAAATTTTCCCATTCAAAAACTTTTCCCAAAAGCAGGTAAAACTTTTCATTAAACCCTAAATCAACCCCCCCCCCAAAGGCCTGTCAGACTGCAAATTAACAAACAAAACTTAGAATAAATCCCTTTTTTATTTCGCAATTTTTTCAAAATGTTTTTGTTTACAATTTTTAAAAATTATTGAAATATTTACATTGGGTTTTTTTTTAAGCCCCCACTCCCGCATTTTTTTGCTTTCCCAAATTCGTATTTAAATAGGGGTTAGGAAGGTTGTTTGAGTAATAATTTGTGGAGGGGAATGAAAACATTTTTGGAAAACCCCCTGTAAACCCCTGGAATTGAAACCCCAAAATTTGTCAATCAGTGTTTGGTTTTCCCCAAAGGGGCCCTTAAAACTAGACCAAGGCCCCTTTTTTAAATTTTTTATTTAAATTATAAAGGGGGTGTTGTGGGGGGGGTAAAAAATTGCGGATGAAGATTTTGTGTCAGAAACAAACCCCCATTTTAACCCAATTTTGAAATGATTTTTTAATTTGAAAAATAGGGAATTTTCATTAAAAAGTAAAAAACTTAATCATTTTAAAAGTTGGAAAAAAATATCTCCAATTTTATCGAAGGAAATTTTAGCGTAATTTGGGTTTTTTTAACCTGAAAAAAAATTTTTTTTCTTTTAATAAAATTTTTTTCCATATTTTTTAAAAAAATAAAATTATAACATTTATTTTACTAAGTTCTTTTATTTAATTTGTGATGAGCCCCCTTGTTATAAGTAAATATCGGCCCCCACTCCCCCCGTTGTCGCCCACCAGGAAATGTTTTGAAAACCTAGTGATAACAAATATGAAAAAAACCCCCAGAATTTTTTTTTGAGCAAAAGGAAAAAATTTTTTTAGATTTTTTTCTTCTTACATACAGAAAATGGTGAGAACTAAAATAAAATCATTTTTTTTCCCCCACATACCATATAAAATTTAAAAGCAATAATAAGAGAACAAAAAAAAATTGTTTTTTCCAATACCATCCGGCCGGAGTAAATGAAAACCCAAAAAGAATGGTATGTAAAAGGTAAAAAAAAAAATTAAAGTTTTCCCCAAACCGGAAAAAAAACCCCCCCCCCCTTATTTTTGGTAGGTTTTGGGGTTAAAATTTTTTTTTTTCCCATTTGGAATTATTTCCAGGGGCCCCCCAAGCCCCCCAAACCCGGTTCAAAGGGGACATTAACCTCCCAACTCCCGGGGGAAATGGTCGAAAACATGTTTTTCCTGGGGGGGATTTTAAAAAGGAAAAATGTGTCAAAATAAAAAATAAAATCGGGTAAATGTAAAATAAATTTTTTAAAAATTCGAAAGGAAAAAAAATACATAGGGTTTAATAGGGGAAAAAAGAAAAAAAGACGTGCATAAGTAAAAAATGAAAATTTTTTAGAAAAAGATTTTTTTAAAAATCCGTTTTTTAACTTTTGTATTTTTTTAAAATGAAAAAATTAAAATTTTAAACCCTTTATGTTATTTAAACAATACGCTAATTTTAATGGAAAGTAGATAAATAGATTGTTACTGGTTTTTTAAAAGGTTTTCCAAAAACTTTTAAAAAATTAAAAAATGTTTTGTGAGGAAATAAAAATAGTAAATGTACTATAAAAAAACAACAGATCCCTTAACCCAAAAAAACTTTTAAACTAAATGAAGAAGATAACAAAAAAGTTTTTTTTCGTTCCGGATGTGATATAATATCAGGTATTGGGAAAAAAATTTTTTGAGTAAAAAAAAATGTACAAAAGGAAAATTCAATTTTTGTAATAAAGAATAACCCATTTTGTTACTTTTTCTTTTTAAAACCAATTCTTAATTTGATTTAACCATTTTTTGGCTGAGGGAGGGTTATTTAAACCCTTAAAAAATTAAATTGAAAATGTTTTAAAAAAATCTCCCCTTTCTATTATTGCAAAATATTTCTTAAGGAATATTTATAATTTAATTTTTAAAATTTGGATATTAAATTTTTTAAAGGAAGTTTAAATCTTAAAAATTAACAATTAAGGAAAATAAAAAAAATTGTTTTGTAAAAATTTGTTTTTCAACGGGAAAACTCAACCAAAATAATAAACAACATTAAATTAATAAGATTTTTATAAAGAAGAAAATTTTTTTTTAAATCCAGACAAAATCAAATTTTCCAAATTCAAAACAGTTTTCTAATTAAAAAAAATAAACGTATCAAAAAGGGGAAAAATTTTTTTAAAATTTTAAAGTTTAGCGCTATATTTTCCCCCTTTTAAAACCAAAGTACGAAATAGAAAAGAGGGGGGGGAAATTAGTAGTTCACCCTGAGAGGGCTCTTGTCTATGTACTGATAACCACCTTTTCCTTGTTTCCTGTTCTAGATAGACATATGCTACCACGGACATTTTTAATCTACATCCTGGCAGTAAAACTACTAAGAGTCCATTTTCGTGACCAAACCAAATAGCTTA
Organism: Timema cristinae; assembly: GCA_039000515.1. Taxonomy (NCBI): domain Eukaryota; kingdom Metazoa; phylum Arthropoda; class Insecta; order Phasmatodea; family Timematidae; genus Timema; species Timema cristinae. Next base: position 51,808,252 of record JBCFYV010000003.1, read on the forward strand.
AATTGTGGAGGATTTATAGAAAATACTTTTACAAAAAAAAAAACACTTTAAGAATTATTTTGCTATGACACTGTAGGACTATTTTTAGAATTATTTAAAAATAGGTGGTTTTTGTTTCAACGTTTTATCTTTAAATTATTATTATTATTGTTACTATTATTAATTATTATTATTATTATTATTATTATTATTATTATTATTATTATTATTATTATTATTATTATTATTATTATTATTATTAGCACCACGTCTTACTACCCGTTCGGGTTATACGCACTTTATCTTTAAAACTCGCTGAGTAAAACGTAAACTCATTAACATGGGAAATTTTATCTTTACCTGACGTGACGTCACTGATAGTCAACCTCCGTAACACTATGGTGTTTTTTGTATTATTTCAGGGAATGCCAGGCCTCCACCGTGGTTCGGATTCCACGTTAAACTGTAGGTCCTCCATTTCATCTCACAATCACCCTACCATTACACATTAGCGTAAGTGCGTATAACCCGAACGGGTAGTAAGACGCGGTGCTAATAATAATAATGTTTTATTTCAGTTGTACGCGCCTTGCAACGTCTGGCGAGGGTTCAAAGAAACAGCATCTGACGACCTGAACGACCGCTACAAGAGAGACACCTCAACCAACGTCCGCCATTCCCTCAACAACAACGACGCCAAGATGGCGGATAGAATGTGATGTGAATTGCTCATTTTGTCGTAATCACATTTACACAACTACTCGGCCACAATATTATCGTTGCTTTCTAACTCAAACAGTATGCAAAACAAAAATATGGTTTATTTTATGGTTGTTTTAAAGAATTGTATTGTGTCTGTTATAAATTGTGAATAAATATTTATATACAAACTAAATACAACCACACGACTATTATGACACATCGCTCGCAAATATAAAGCTACATCTTTTTCTCTCATTAATGATTATTATTTCTTAAAACAATATAGCTTTACTTAACCAATGTGAGCTAGTTCCTAAACAGATATCTGGTTTTATATTTTTAAATTACGCATTACTAAACTATTAACTAGATTAAACTAAGTGATTGGTTTTTTTTAGAATCATATCTTACTAACCGTTCAGGACATAAGCTTACGTACTATTTAACACTAATGGTTTTAGTGTTTAGGAAGGTTATATTTAGAGGAAGTTTACCCGCATTTGGGTAGAAGACAAGTGGAAATTTTTTTTGGAACAACAACCTTCAATACCTTCAACTGATATTCGAACCTCAATATCTCCGTCATTGGTAGTCTAGTCTATTGTTAAAGTATTGCGTTATACCACGCAGCCACCGAAGCGGGTTGACTTATTATGACTAAAGTGTCGGGGGGAGGGGGGGGGAACTAATTATATTCCAAATGCTACTAAATAATATTATTATTTATTTGTGACATTTAATAGTGTGGTCCCATCTTTAATGGCTCGAAGACCAAACTGCACAATACAGCAAACAAGAAACAAAGCAGCAAGAGAAATAAAAAAGTAATAAACAAACCAGTACTAAACAAGATCAACATTTACTTTTTAAAAGCTACTATGATACCTCATATCAAAACAATATAGGGGTATTATGACTACACCAATATAGTTATTGAGATTACTGACCATGTTTTTAGAAAATGCATATCGGAGCTATGCCTTTTTATAGTATCCGTTCAATTGGGGAATCGAAATAAAACAGATTTCGGGTAGAGGTTTGGTCCACCATTACATAGCATGTATATTACGATGACACACTGTATAGATAAATATCATTACAGATATTTTGTGGGCCTAGGTGAACTGGGCACTGTTTTTGACCCCAGGCTACCACTATTAATTCCCCCACTACCAAAAGGTGAATTGGGCACTCCTACCTTGCATGGCAATTCTCCTTCCAAGGCGCATTAAAAACATGCTAGCCTAATAATATAACCTAACCTAGCTCCCCCTCTCACTAAGAATTATTTGAACTCGAATATACTTTACGGAGATGCTAGCGTTCAATTGGATGGCTTATACTGAACTGAAGTCTGCTGGCAGTTTATTGAATTAATTTCCAATTATAATATTCTAATATTTGATCTTATCTGTTATGAAATCCACCAATCTCGCATATGAAAAGTTCCCAATCTACCTCCACCCGTTTAACTTCACATGTTGTATGTAACTTGTTGCATGTTTTACGAAGCCCCCCCCCTCTTCCCCTCCCCGTGGTTAGGCTCTTTCTACCCGTACAAGTTATTCACATATTTACACTGATGCTGTAGTAATAAGAAAGGTTGGATTTTATTATTTGATTATCCGAATTTAACGTTGAAGGAGAATGATTTAAAAATCACAAAACTACTTTCAGCTGGAGTTCGAACCTCGACTTCCCCATAAAACCAGACTGGACCATTTATGTACGCCTCAGCCCACGTACCCACCGCTGCGGGGTGAATAGCCACCTGTCCATGTACAGATCAAAATGGGGAAATCTTTATAGGTAATAAGTATAAATTATACTATTACCTGCTATTAATCATGATCATTTGATACCAAATCATGAAATCACTAACTAGAAATCTTTCGAAAAGTATCGTCACATCGTGTTAACAATGTTGTTGTTTAACATGGAGAAATTTGATTCGATTAGAAAGGAATGACTCTACAATGACATGTACCTTATTTTTCTCAAATTATTTGTATATAAAAAGTTTATTTTAATACAAACTAAAAAGAATTTCAATTATTACTTCCCGTTAAATGTAATCAAACTAGGGTACGTTAAAAATGTCAAGACTCTCATGCATATATAATTAGTTTGTAATTTAGATTAAAAGGAATGAAATTTTTGTAATATATTTACATAAATTTACCTCATTTTTCAATTTTCAGAATAATATATCTAATGTTCACATGAACGACGACCTAAAATCAGCCCGTGAGCAGTATCGGTGTCCCTGTGGATAGACATGTCAGTCTAGTCGTGTCTAGTTACTTGGTGACTAAGAGGTTGGTGCTCAAATCCCAGGCAGATGGACTGGCGTTTATTTTACACTAAATTGCTTCTAATTTTACAGAGACGTGCCCAGAAATGTACTCGGATGGTAAAAGGGATCTACTTATGGTGAGATTCCCTAATAGAAGATTTTTTTTAAAGTTTCTTTGAACCCTATTACCTAACCCAAAAACCTAATTAGTAGGGTCCAAATACAAAACAAAATAAAATATACAACAAAAGACGGATAAGAGCGCGTGTTGTGAGTCATGAATGCAAAGAAAACCTGGGTATGTAAACTATACCCAGAACACGCAATCCGATCCGATTGCGGAACCTGCCCCACGGTCACCCTCAATAACAAAAAAATATGTCCTCCTAACAATTTACCTAACAAAAAGCCTTAGAAGTTGGGTAGTATTAAACCTAAGGATATTTAAGTGAAAGAGATATTGCGTAAAAGGTGAATTCCATTAAAAATGGATCATTTATTAAATATTTCAATATAATATGAACAATAAATAACAGGGAAAAATCCCTAAACATACAGAAATGGTCGTGATCCCTACAGCAAAGTTTAATTTGAAGAATGCGCAAAATATTATAATGATTACCTTCATTAATTTAAGTTAACAATATAGTAAGTTAAATACGTAATTATTAGTCAAGTAAGTACAATACGAATTTTTTTATATTAAATCTCTCTGAAATCCTCATTTTTCTACATGAAATATAAATCGATTTAATTATTGTTTACAGCTCTCAAACACGATTAAATACCGATATGAATAATATGCCTTACATCGGCTTAACCTAAACATAAATAATATCACAATGTTTATTATTGATCTTAACGTTGATTAGTACACATTTAGTCATCATAGTCTAAATACTACTTTTTTATAATCAAAGTAAATATGGTGATTTCCAATATTCTTCTCGCTAGCGCTAATTGCGTCCAATAACTAGTCCAAAAATACTTCTATTAACAACATCATCACCTGCGCTGTTGTCTAACTAGCGTCCAATAAACTAAGTTCATATTGAGTTTTCAAACTATTCTTTTCCTTGCGCCATCAGCGTTCAACTCCATGACTATTATCTCATAACCCTGAACCCAAGTTTTAACACTAAGACAAAATATAAGTCCAAACAAAAGTTCCAAGACGTAACATTTGACCAAGCAAATGTTGTTGATATTCTTCGACAAAAGTTAAAGTTAGATAATATTTATTGTGCCAAAAAGGACTTTGATATTCCTATATTATGAAAACTATCTGAAGTCTCAGCTTAGTCATATCCGATCAGAGTCTTACAATTTTGGTTTTATAAAAAATTAAATAATATTAAGCCAAAAGGAATTTAGAAAAAAGAAGAAAAAAATAATTATTTGTCGAAAGATAATTTTGCTTACATTTTAATTCCTAATCTCTGAAGCCTTAGCTTCGCCCTGCTATTGCCAAAGCAGTCCAAGAGTACTCTTCCAATTGTCACAACCAGTCTTATATATGGTTTGGCACACTTACTGAACATAGAACGACGGATCACAAGGGGAAGGGAGGCAAACCAAAGAAAGTAAACAGGGAGGGATCCACACGCAACATAGGCTTCCACATTTTTCTAGAATAATTGAGAGTTAACTGGACACTGGTCGAAGAGTCTCTTCTTTCTTCCGAAGTTCTTTGGCCTGGGATTTCTTGTGTTGTGTACATGCGTCGACGCCACCTCAGTGTCTCGTAGCTTGTTGTCGCGGCCGGGCGTGTTTGTTGTGGTGAGGAGTATAGAGTCCGTGGCTGGGTAAACAGCAGTCGGCGTCCGTGTAATGGGGTAAGTCTATGGTTTATTCACTTTGGCACCTGGACTTGCAGCTAATGCTACATCTTGAAGCAATTTAAAATGTTCTTAAACATAATTGTGGTTCAAAGTATGTTTAATTTGATAATACTCCAATAATCTATTATCTTAGGTATTAAGAACAGATAAAAAAATCACTATTAATAATACGTTGATTGGGAGGCCTTTGAACCTCCTAAAATACACCTCCTTGGAACGGACCTTCCAAACTCCCTCGACACAAATGCGGGCACACATAATTAAAATTATACTTCCTATAAACCCTAAATTATTAGTGTAAAACTATGTGAAAGGGTAGAAAGAAATGAAGCATAAGAAAAAAGTATTTGAAAAGGCAACAAAAATGAGTACAAACGACTCAGGGCCTCTCCACAAAACAGGGCCTCCCCAAACCGTTGTAATAAAAAAGTGTTGACACATTTTCCTAAACCAACGAAGTATATGATATAATTTATTTTTGTTTTAAGAAAATCTCGTTTATTTTGACAATATTTTCTGGTTTAAATAATATGTTATAACATTGAGATTTAAACCGTTAATTTTGTAAAGAAAAACTATAAAGTCAAAACGTCGAAAAGAAAATTATTTATTTAATGTTGCGGTCTCCAATTATTTTAGACCCATGGCTCACACAGATCTAAATCCAGCCTTGTAAGCAGGTGTGAATAATAAAGTATGTGTAATCTTAGTAAAATAATTATATCAGGTGAAATGCATCACATTAATTTATGAATGAACCATACATAAATAATCAATTTTGATATTAAACTATTTAGCTGTAATAGCGTTGAGCTAGGCCTGAATTCTACTATTTCAAAGCTATGTACTGATATATTGTAATAAGCATCTTCCATTGACCAAATCTTATTAGCACCGAGTCTTACTACCCTTTAGGGTTATACGCATTGACCAAATACTTCAACAGCTTAGAGCAAAAGTAGACCCACTCATGTAGCGGAAAGAAAATTGGTTCCTGGAACCAAATACATCAAGGTGTCTTGTGGCTTTGATGAAAGGTTGTCCAAAAAGTAAATGTCTTGGCACGGACCTCTTAAAAAACAAGAAAACCTTCGGGTAGCACCTAACTTAGGTAGATACTACAGCTCGAACCAGTCATAGTATCGTTATGCGGTTTTCTATATTCTACTTTAGAAAACAATTAAATGGATATGAGTCCAACCGTTTTACTATAGTTTAAAAAATGCAATATTTAAACAAAAGTAATATCAAACTGATCTCAATTTCCATGTTGTCGAATGAAAAATGCAGAAAATAACACTCCATTACGTTTTCTGGTTCAAGCGTAACTATGCATTTGATTTTCCAGTTAATTGTAAATGAGATGGACTCTTAAGGTAGGTTGGAAGAGAAGGCAAGCTAAGGAAAGTATTTTTGCAGTTTTTATATAAAACAATTTTGTGGTCAAAAGAAATCAAATCCTTCGCCAGTAGAAACATATAGTTTAATTTTCTGCAAGTGGTGATATTAACAGTTCTTGAATATTTGTTAAGGGCATCATGAAATTTATTGAAAACTTTTTATCTTCATTTAAAAAGTTTCTCATCTAATGCCCCTATGCTCATGGCAGATATTCAAGAACTATTGATATCACCATGTGAAAAGAATTAAACTCTATATTTGTACTGAAGTAATATTTGATTTGTTTTGTGACAAAAATGTTTTGCTATATAAACTGCAAACACACATCTCACCTTTTCTTCAACCCCCCTTGATGTTGCTCCTACCTTCGTTACCAGAGTCTGAGTTTGTGTGCAGAGGTAGGACCTTGCATAATTGATAATCCCCAAAATTTAAACAAACAAAAAACAAACGTGTAAAAAGATATTTAATTTGATGAATGAAAACTGTATTCTAATTTAACGTCGTCTTATAGGCCCTCACAACTAAACTTACATTAGTTGCTTGGGGTGCTCTTTGATCTAGGCTACGTATCACAATCTTGCATCAAACTCTCGATGGTGGTAAAATATCGCAAAACAAAACTCTAAACTATTTAAATGTTTGATATGAAAATGTTGACTTTTTGTATTTTTATATTCTTTTCGTATGAAAAGGAGAATTTCTTACTCAAGCTATGTACGCTCAGTTTACCGTAAAAAGGTACTTTTTTACCTTAGTTAATTCCAATAAGGTGTGTATATTATAAGCTAGGACCGCATCAACCTACGCGCCTTGATTATCCTTAATTATGTGTTGTTGTTTGGGCGATGCATGCAAGCAATGAAGTTCTGCATTATGTGGATTTCACCATTCTTCTGTTTGTTCATACCTATTGGGGCAAAATATATTTTTATTAAATCATCAGCATCATGCACAGTTTTCTGGCAGGGTCTGTCACGAACAAAAGCCACTCCATTTATTTCTATCCCCCTACCATATTTATTCCTCTATGAAGGCCCAATCCACTTTTCTTATCGCCACACTTTCTTTATCCATCTGTCCCTGGGTCTTCCTCTTGGCCTCTTGCCCACCACCTCAATTTCAAGCATCCTCCATGAAATCCTTCCTTCTTCCATCCTCTTCACATGTCCGTACCTCCTCAATCTCACCTTCTCCCTCCTATCCTGCGCAGGTTCCTCCCAAAGTTCCACCCCTCCCCCATGTCGCGGGAGACGGGCAACGGCATGAGGTAAGTGATTGCTTGTGAGCGCGCAGTACAGTGGGGACTAGGTGTGGCCCGAGACCGATACGATAGCTGTGAAGGCACCCAGCATGGAAAGGATATATATTAACTATATAAGTACATTTTAACGCAAGGTTTTGAATATAATTTTATTATATACATAAGGCCCCAAAAAGGAGATGGATATAGGGCCCCTAAAACAATGAATTCGCTGCTGTTAATCAAACTTGAAAAATATAACTATGCAAACTTCTATGCAGAAATTAGAAAAGAGCACACAATTTAGATGTTACAATTCAGTAGGCTTTGCTTGATTTATTTCGTCTTTGATAAAAAAAATAATGGCAACATTTATAAAATATTGTTTGCTTAAATTATCTGTACAAAAGCTAGAAATTTTACTTATGCTATTTTACTAAGAATAATTATGAAATTGTATAATATATTGTGGATAATAGTTATGACTTCATGCTACACATTTGAAGGTAAATAACTGAAATTAAATACTACTGTCATATTTTAGATTGCTTACATATCATTTAATGTCAAAAGCTAATCGACTAACCCCTCTAGGGTTAAAAAAAATATGTATACACCTAATCTTTTAACCACCACAATTTAGGCTCAAAAAGTTTTCAAATAGCCTTTAACCTTAATTTGAAAATATATTCTAGGTTAAATTTGTAATATGATGTTGCTTCATTCAAGATAATTTCTCTAAAATTTTCCCATCCAATAATATTATATAAGTTTTTTAATAGCTTAAAATAGAAAACCCAGCTGACATCATAGTGAAAGCTTTGAAGAATATATAGCCCTACACACATTTTGGGATAGTCTACATAAGCCAAAACTAAGTATCTTATTATTATTATTAGCGCCGCGTCTTACTACCCATTCGGGTTATACGCACTTACGCTAATGTGTAATGGTAGGGTGATTGTGAGATGAAAATGAAGGACCTACAGTTTAACGTGGAATCCGAACCACGGTGGAGGCCTGGCATTCCCACATCACAAGATGTCTTGTCAGAGGTGAAGGAAGGGTTTGGTAATCAGATAAATCTTTGCCGGGACCGAGGATTGAACCCCGGCCGCCAGCATAGAAGTCTGACACCTTACCCCTAGACCACCAGGTCACCAACTAAGTATCAAACGCTTTGGTATTATATAGTAAAATCTGTGTAGAATGTATACAAATGGGGCAGGAATGGGTGGGGTAGAATTTAAAAGAACTATCTTTGAGGAATTCCAGGCCTCCACCGTGGTTCGGATTCCACGTTAAACTGTAGGGCCTCCATTTCATCTCACAATCACCCTACCATTACATATTAGCGTAAGTGCGTATAACCCGAAGGGTAGTAAGATGTGGTGCTAATAATAATAACTATCTTTGAATTTGATTGGAGGGAGATTGGGAACCCAATTAGGAGTAAAAAAGCTCCTCATTACAGCTGACCAGAAGTTTAATCTCGACTTTCCTATCATAGGCAATTCAGTCTATTGCAAAGTAACGCGTTAGACCAGTTACCCCCGATGGGAGGTGTATTTGAATAGTGAGCCTTATACTATCACTAAACTAGCTGTGGTAGCATCGTATATTAAATATAGTGTTGCAAACGTGTAGTCACAAATGTAGGTAAACTCCACTTACTCTGAATGGTAGAAGTCTTGGCTTGACTGACTTCTTCAGCGGTTATCAAACAAGTGGAATAAAACGATAAATAAACTTTGTCAAGTAAATATTTAAATAATATTGGCCTAAATTACTGTGGTTAACTATCACATTTATATTACCACCCGTTTTTATTACAGTCATCCAAAGTGATAGATGTCACTGTTGGCGTAGTGATGTATTAGGGATTACTTCTAGTAACATTTCGAGTTGTCATCCAGGTAAACTTAGGTCATGAATGAATTGTACTGTACACCTACCACACTATGAGATTATGTGATGATTATGACTATAGAGGTGTGGGCCAGTGGAATCTTAACTGCAGAGAGTCGAACAGAATTTTTTTATTGGTTCTGGTTCCAGTTCCTGTTCTCTTGACAATATTTTAAAGGTTCCATCTCCAGTTAGAGCACAATAAAGGTTCCGGTTCTTTTCGGTTCCTGATAGTGTTCTGGTTCTTTAAATTAAAAAACAAATACTAGCACAGCGTCTTTCTATCAATTCGGCTACGTCAATATACTGATTTCGATAATAGTTTTTTAATGAATGAGGAAGGTTATATTTCTATAATTAAAGGAAGTGTATCTACATTTGCGTGGAAGCAGAGCGAGAACCACTTTGGAAATAACACTCTGGATCAAAAGTATTGCTAGATTAAAAAAATATCATAACCTACTTTAATAACAATAGTGAATTCTTCTAATTTGCATCTTGATCTGTCACCGTTCATCTCATAGTTGAAAAACTTCCGAAATGAGTTTTCTTTAACGCACACCATCAATAATATTATTTAAGCCACTGACTAACAAACAAAAATAATAACCGCCACACTGTGCACAAGGAACACATTAACTGAGCTACAGTAGCCCCATGGCTTCTTTGGTGCTGACTGACAGCTCACAGCTGACACTGACAGTCAACATTTAGGTATGATACCTGAATTTTGACCGTCATAAGTGACAGCTGCTAAACACGTGTTTTTGCAGATCATCTGGTTCGGCGTAGGGATACGTAGTTTGGTTTGGTAATTTTTTAAAGCTGTCAGTCAGCACCAAAGAAGCCATGAGGCTACTGTACTTCCTAATTTAAACTTGAGTGAAACAATTTAAAGTTTGCATTTTTCCACCCCTCATCTCCCTTTTCCCTCTAATATAAGCTGTTCAACCAATCAACAGATTATCAGTTTTCACTTCCAGGAAGTACTAAGCCTAGGCTTAGGCCTCTTTTATGCACGCTGCAAAGGTGGCGGTAGCAGCAGCGGCGGATCCACTAGTAACGATTATAACACGCGTTTTTCAAACGCTACCACTGTAGGCGAAATAGTTGGGCGCGCAGTGATACCAAGGATAGCAAAAAAAATCCTCAGTTCCAAGTTCCATATACTTGGTCTTTCTTAACCTCACCGATGAAACATTCAGTGTTGAATTCTTCCATATTCAAACACAACACAACCTCACACGTAAATAACAACAATAAAATGACGGGAGGGCACCACTGAAGTTGGTGCAGTTCAGTTGGCAACTATGCGAGCTGGCGGCAGACCGCTACCACTCGTATAAAAGGTCGCATTACACTAAATGTATTTAGAAACCGTTCGAATGTTGAGGGCTCTATAACTACCAGCGGCTGGAATTACAAAACGCGGCGAGAGGTTTACCGCTGCTGCGTGTATAAATTGACTCATAACTCAATGCAGTTAGACAACGCGGTGGCCCAACAAACACGACCGCAACCGCGTGTATAAGAGAGCCCAGCTTAGGAAAGAAAAGAAAAATGTGTTCAACATGTCTAAATTATATACAATTCTGTAAAACTAGGAGCCTTTAAGAACCTTTATGAACCTAAAATTATTTAACGGTACCAATTCTGGTTATTCAAAATAGTGTTTTTAGGATTCCGGTGCCTTAAAAATAAATGTTCATTTCTGTTATCGGTTCCGGTCCTGTTCGGGTTCGATTCCCTGGTCTTAAGCCTAGCTTATGCCTAAGTTACCAAACCCCGGTGACCGTTTGGATAATTAATTCCTCTTGAGAGAAAGTTACCAAAGATTTATGTTGGGAATCGAACCCGGGATTCCTTGACTCGTAGCCAGGTGTTCTGTCCACTACATCACGGGGTCGATGACAAGGAGATCGAGGTTTGAATCCTACTCGAGTGTACTAAGGTGGTTTTTCCTAAATTATTTCCCACTTTACCACCACACAGGCCTGGATACATTTCCTCTAAATTCTAACCTTCCTCATACCGACCCCTTATTGTAAACTTTCGAATAGACCGAAAGATTATTAAAACGGGGTGTGCAAATTTTGTTCAACTATCTTATACACATTGTAAGGTAAAAATAATTAAATCTAATATTTTTTTTAATGGTAAAAGTTTGAGGCTTTATCGCACACAAACCCCCCACGGTGGCGTAGTTAGCTAACGCACTGGTTTCAAGTTGAGCTACAGTAGCTCCATGACTTCTTTGGTGCTGACTGACAGCTCAGAGCTGAAAGCTGACGGCTTTGAAAAGCTACCAGACCAAATTATGTATCCATACGCCGAACCATATGATCTTCAAAAACATATGTTTAGCAGCTGTCACTTCTGACAGTCAAAATTTAGGTATATATCTAAATGTTGACTGTCAGAAGTCAGCTGTGAGCTGTCAGCCCACACCAAAGAAGTCATGGGGCTACTGTAGACTGCCGAGGACGGGGATATCGAGGTTCGAATCTTAGTCGTGTTAGCTAGGGGATGGTCTTCCTAAAGGGTTTTCCACCTTCCCTCCACGCAAAATGCGGGTTCACTTCCTCTAATTCAACCTTCCCAATTCCTAGCCCATTAGCACAGATAGTACTTAAGCGTATAACTCGAACAGGTAGTAAGACACTGTGTTAAGTATTACTAAGTATTATTTATCGCATACGGAATTTCACTTTATAATGTATACGTTAGCTATCAGTATTCCCCTAGTATTTAGATTAACTACTATAATCATCTTGTGGGGTAAATGTTTATAAACATAGATATAGCTTTTTTAAAACAATATAGTGAAATTTTAACAATGTCCAAACAGAAAAAAAAATTGAGGATTGTTTTAGAAGTTTTGAAGCTTCATAACTGCCACTTCCACAAGAATTACCTCAGTGTGAGGTTAATTCCCCTAAAGTAAGCGCCACATTGAAGGAATGCATAGAAGGTGTTTGTTTGCCTCTTGAAACTAGAAAACCACGTAGAAGAACGATAGGCAACCTAACGAATAGAGTTGTTTCGAAGTCAGAGCCCATCACACAAAAGAAAGTGGAAGCCAACGGTACTCTTAAGGAGACAACCGTCCCAACTGAGAAGAATGTCGTTGGTGTAGCTTATCAGACCCATGTAGACAATGCTGAGGAGGAGGAAGATACAGCTCTTTTCGGTGACAGTGCGGAACAGGGGCAGTTCCCTTTCCTTGTGAGTACTTAGGTTACTACTCGTGACAATGATCATTTAGACACTACTAGGCTAACTTAATTAGTTTTTTTTTTTTTATTTGAGACTGACTACGTTTGATACTGACTACGTTTGATACATTATTTATTGTTAATACGTTCAGCACCAATGTTTTTAACAATTTATTCTAAGGGTTGGAGGATTGGGAGGTTTTCTTAGAGGAAGTGCGCCCGCATTCGCATGCAAAAGGGATGGTAAAATACAAAAGAAAAGAGTAACATGTCCCCTACCACCTTTCTTCCTATGAACCAGGCCAAGATTCGAACCTTGACCTCCTTTCCTGGTAATCCAATCCATTGCAAGCTTAATAACTTGAAACCACGTGACCACTATGTGTGTATAGTAAGATTTTGGTAGGAAGAAACTGTTATAAAATACAAACATATTGTAACGTGACCTGGGGGCTGCGGGCCGTTCACACCTCACCGTGTGAACCGCGGGATTTTTTTAAATATATTGTGGTGCGTGCGCTATCACTCAAAACATGGATGCCCGCCTTTTAATTTGCCTTTCATGTTAGATCATAGATACAAAAACTTGCCCATGGTCATAAGATATATTGGTAGTATGTCCACGGTTATTAAAAAAAGAAAGAAGAAAATATATCGAGGTTTATCTGCTAAAACTGTTGAAAGTTGGCATTTAGAAATAATACACACCACCACTTCCAACGCATTGCCCGTAGTAAATTTTGGTGAAAGTAGTCTTCATTCACACACAAAGTGAAATTATTGTAGAAAGGTGGGGAACTGTAGATATGGCCCACGTCAGGTTGTTACAAAATAGGGCCCAGTTTATTTGCCCAATAACATTTTAATTCGTTTTTTAGTAACTAAGATTATAACTGTTCAATATTTTTTTAAAAATATCTTATTCTAGTTTGTGTCATTCATGGTTTGCAGATTTCAGTAATCAAAATCATGCTAGAAGGACGTAAGTCTAATCAAGCTTTACTGTCAATTAATTCACATCAGCTGTATTGCACGTGCATCAAGTCATGTTTTTAAAATCAGAGATTGTTTTGCCAACTAGCACAACGTTTATTGACATATACATTAACTCAGGGGAAAACACCCCTCTTTTGGTGGTATTAGATCTTTTAGAGAGAGGAGGAGGGCCGGAAAAGATGCCAGTTGTTAAGGGGCTTATTTTGAAGTAATTTACAAACTCAGCTACCGAGTTACAGCAACTTGTGGAAAGAATATCTACAGTTTGAGTCTCTGTTCATAATGGAGAGGGAGTCCCCCAGACCGTCTTTAAAGTGAGTTATATAACAACCACGCATGGTCGAGTATCTGTGTGTTCTACACTAGTCAAAGTTCTAGCAATGAAGATAGGTCAGGGTGCAGAACTGCTAGTAGGAACACTGACAAAACGAGGACCTTTTTTTTCAAACTTTTTCAACATGTTCTAAAAACCTACATCACATTTATACACTGTTATAGTAACTAATCTATTTCAATAAATCAGATCAATACTAACCCCACAATATTTGCTACTGCTGAACCATCCTAAAGGGAAGGAGGTTCAAACAACAGCAAAATCTAACATAAAAAGGGGAAACAATAGGAGTGAGTGCTGGAGTTCAATGTTTTGAATGTTTTAGGCCAAAACATTCGAAAACCGAAGCTCGCAACTCTCACCTGTTGCTGGATTTATCATAAGGACAGTCTACCTCAAGAGTCAGTTAAAGAATGCATACTTCTTGTTTATGTGAACTCTAAAAATAATACATAAACTTAAGTTTAAATACTTAGGGTATGGTGGGACAATCATAAAAATATAGCTGAAATCGTGTTATGTTGGTATTTATTAAATATCTCACAAAAATAATTATCAGATTCATTAAATATTAACATTAGATATTGCGAAAATATATAAACATATGATATATATGAACTCCATAAACTATCATAAACGTTGCCAAAACTTTGAGCATCATAGTAAGATATTTTCGACGTTCATGTGAAAGAAAAGTATAAAACATTTATCATTAGCGTTGAAATTACTGGCAAGTCATAAAGTTCAAAGCGGCTTCAGCTGTCCTAAAGGCTATTACAAATTTAGTCAAGATTACCATAGAGAATTTACAATCACGTAGTTAATTTCCAAGTCAATTAACAGGGCGTCCTTATCATTAGCTCCCAGAACATAAGCCCATAACCTGCTCGAATCCAACATATGAAATTATCCTAATTCGTGCCCATACACTAACATCATACATTTCCCAAAATTTTAAATACTCGTCCATCAGTAATGGCACGTTTCAAATAAACAAGTTTGTTTACCTTCAACTTTTAAACACTCGACCATCAGTAATGGCACGTTGCAAATAAACAACAATTTAGTTTACCTTCAAATTATAAATACTCGACCATCAGTAATGGCATGTTGCAAATAAACAACAAGTTTGTTTACCTTCAACCTTTTAAATACTCGTCCATCAGTAATGGCACGTTGCAAATAAACAACAAGTTAGATTACCCTCAAATTTCTTACAGTTCCCGTGAACATGATTTAAATATTTCCACAAGTAAGAATAGAAACGACATTCGAGACCCATTAAAAAAAACTATCGATAATGTTCACAAGCTCATAATCGATTATTACAACTCGAAAAGCGATAAGACGCCATTACCTAGCAACGAATTGATATTTAAAGAAAAGTAAGGTACATTTCCTAACTATCCTATTTATGCTTAATGTGTTTTTTGAATTATTGAAACGAGGCCTAAAGAGATTTTAGAAACATTTAATTTGACCAAAAGGAAGTTAAAGTTTATCGAAATAGAATTTTAGTCTTACATTATCAAACTATGATGAAAAGCCGGAGCTTCTCCTATTCCTGAAATGATTCAGGCCCAATTGTGTCGTCCATTGGTTCAAGCACCAGAATATATATCATACAACTCAGAAGGGGAAAGACAGGAAAAGAAGGGGGGTCACAATCTAGATGAATAGGGAACACATATTTGCGCATGCCAACATAGCTTCGTGAAAGTCCGATGACGTTCGGGAACATTCTCGAGAGGGTTATTTTACTGAGCAGGTTTTTTCCACTCAAGGTATTCGGCGCACTCGCGTCACATTCTTGATGGTCAGTGATCTATTTTTCTGGTTCCGAGAAGGTGTGTCGGGTAGATCTAATGTTTTTCCGCACGGTCCTGGCCAGCATACAAATGGGGTAAATTAGTCCAGTTTTGTGTTTTACGTATGTCGTCCAAAGCTACACTGCCTAGCTCATCCCACTAAGCCATTCTGATGAGTAGGCCCACGTGTTGGGAGGGTAACGACAGTAGTGTATTTTATATTTATTTTATAAAAGTAAATATCTATTGAATCTATACATCATCTGCCAACCCCATGACTTGACTTATGCAGATATGAAAGAAAATCAAATAACTTTTCTAGCTGTTAGATAAGGTTTTTCCTCTGATAGTTTCCAATAGGCTACTATTT
The DNA here is from genome assembly GCA_039000515.1 of Timema cristinae. NCBI lineage: Eukaryota > Metazoa > Arthropoda > Insecta > Phasmatodea > Timematidae > Timema > Timema cristinae. The sequence goes on from JBCFYV010000003.1 coordinate 51,824,345, forward strand.
GAATACCGGTAGGGAACATTAAAAGAAAAATAAATCCAAGCTCTTTATTCGCCCATAATAACCATCCACTCGGCACTTAGACACATTTTCCAAGTTTAATCCTGACGTAAATAATGCCTATGGTGCTCGATAGTAGTCATCAGCGGTCTTTCTTTTGTATCCGTTTTGGTGCTTTAAATATTACTACCAGTACGCACTGTCAGGGTATTTAGGCCTATAAAAAAGGGGTAGGGTAAGGTATGATTCCAGATTAAATGTTCTCCCATTTTCGAGGTGATATAGTGAAAAAAACATTTCATTACACCCATCCCAAAAAATTGTTTATACAATTTTTTACACTAGATTTTGAAAGAAAACATATCCAATAATTAGGGCGTTTTTCTCAAAACTGTTAAAGTTTATCTTCACTTGTTTTATTCAACAATCGTCGATTAAACTATGGAAAATAAGAGATTTTTGGGTGAAAAGGTGCTTACTTCAGTAAATAAATTACTGATAGATATTAACTAGTCACATCAAGGGCAAAAAGGTCTAAGGTGACAATCTCACTCTGTATTTAGTCGCCATTTACGGAGAAGGTTGAGTTTGATTCGCAACAGGGTGCACTGGTGTTGTTTTTATAAATGATGAATTAACTGTTCCATTCCATCCTCTCTCGCAGTTAGTTTTTACTCTAGGATAGGAAAATATAGGAGCCGGTGAATTTGTATGTTCATCACATACTCAGTCTTAAACTGAGTGGAATAATTTAGTGGTGTATGATGAGATAGGTCTGCTTAAAAGTTTAGTAAAAAAAACACCAAGGCTATGCGTGGAACTGAATGTGGAACGATCACTTCCTAGTGATCTCAATACATGAGTCAGGTCTGAAGTGTGTGAGGAAGCAGCGCAAGAGTAATAATTAAATAAGAGTAAAAGTGGAAAAATTGCAGGATAAAAGTGTGAGCGCAATATGAAAGTTTCTGGGCGAAAAATTAACTTTACAAGAGCGTGATTGGACCGTCGAAATAAATGCTAATGATTTAAAAAAGTACTTGGAACAGAATAAAGGTGGTTGTAGTTGAGTGCGCGAAAGAAGTGTGTGGAGTTGTTGTGGTGGGAAACTTAAAAAGAGATGCTTGGTGGAATGAACAATTGAAAGAAGTTGTGATAAAAAAAGAAAGAAGAGTAAAAACTAATTATTGCTGTGAAGAGTAAAACTGGACTTAAGAATATGTGGGACACATACAAAGAGAAAAGGATGAATGCAAAGAAAGGAGTAAAGGAGAGTAAGACTCAAATTAGCTTAAAAGATGGAGAAAGCATGCAGAACTATTTCGAAGGATATAAGAAGCTATTCTGGAAGTGAGAAAATATAACGAAACAAGGAATGCAAGGAAAAACCTAGGACATTCAAAATGAACGTTGTGAGATGATTTGGGATGAAAACCGTATAAGAGAACGATGGGGGAAGTATTTTGATCAATTGTATGGTAAAAACGTAGATAACGTAGCAGAAAATAGTGAAAATGTTATTATGAATGGAATAACTAACGAGATTTAGGTGTTTAAAGCTACCAATATGTCAAAAGAATGGACAAACTGAGGGCGTATATGAAACCACGAGTGAAATGCTTAAGTGTGGGGGAATTGTACTTCTTGTCAGCCTGTGTGATTTGTTCAATGTGTATGCTGGGATTTCGAATGTTTCTAATGACTGTAAGAATGCTTTTATGGTTCCTTTGTACAGAGCAAAGACAGTAAGAGTGAATGTAAGAATGATAGGACCATTAGTTTATTGAATATTCTAGGCAAAGTTTTAGGAGATTCTTAATTGATAGGGTGTATGAAAAAAACTGTGGACAAGATACGGGGTGTGAATTGTGGTTTCATGCCAGGTACAGTAGCCAATGGCTTCTTTGGTGCTGACTGACAGCTCACAGCTGACAGCTAAAAGCTTTCAAAAGTTACCAGACCAAATAATGTATCCCTACGCCGAACCATATGATCTGCAAAAACATGTGTTTAGCAGCTGTCACTTCTGACGGTCAAAATTTAGGTGTATATACCTAAATGTTGACTGTCAGAAGTCATCTGTTAGCTGTCAGTCAGCACCAAAGAAGCCACGGAGCTACTGTAGAAGTTGTAAGGATCAGACATTTGCACTTAAACAAGTGATTGAGAAATGTTTGGCACTAAGGAAGGAAGTTTATTGTGCATTCGTTAATCTGGAGATAGCGTATGATCGAGTAGATAAGAATATGTTATGGAATGTTCTGAAGAGTATGGTGTGGATGCATGGTTTGTAAATGCAATTATGGCGGTGTATGATGGTAGTAAAGCGTGCGTTAGGGTGGATGGAACTTTGAGAAAATGGTTTGACAATGAACAGGGTGTTAGACAAGATTGTGTTGTCTCCATGGTTGTTTAATGTATTCATGTATAAGTGTAAGAGGAGTGCTTTGGAGGCGTGGTTGGTGTACAAATGGACACTGTGAATGAAGAGTGCTGCTATATGCAGATGATGCCGTATTATTGGCTGAGAAAGAAAGTAACTTGCAGAATAAATTAAATGTGATAACAAGCAAAATGTACATTTATATATATCTCTCCAAAGCTAAGGTGAAAGTTTTTAATAAGAACAGTTCAGGAAATGATTGTCAGCTTAGTATAAATGTAAATCTGTTAGAGAAAGTGGATTATTTTCTGTATCTGGGTAGAATGTTCTGTAAAAATGGAAGGATGGATGGTGAAATAGACAGACGGGTGAATGCATCTCTGAGATTATTTGGATGTATGTGGACTATTGCAAAGAATGAATTATATCGAAAGAGGCAAATATGGCATTAAATAAAAGTGTGTTAATGCCAATATTGTTGCATGGATATGACTTGTGGGTTTGGCAGGGGGAACACAAGAGCAAGGTGAATGCAATAGAAATGAGATATCTAAGAAATGTATGTGGATAAACTCGTATGTACAGACAAAGTAATGAATGGGTGCTGAAGGAGTGCGGTTTGAAAGGGAATCCAATAGGTAATTGTGAAAGAAGCTTCTTACGTTGGTTTGGGCATGTTGGAGAGGATGAGTGTAGATCGAGTGACGAATCAGATATATGAAGGTAGAGTGTGTGTGGATCAAAAGGAAGGGGTAAGCCATGTAAGATGTGACTAAATATTATTGATAAACGTGAGAAAAAGAGTAAATTAAGAGTTTTAAGAATAAAAGAGCAGGTATGACTCGGTGTATGTATGTTGTTGAAGCGGAGGGAGTATGCAAGGATAGGGATGTGTGTATAAAGCTAGTGAGGATGGATTAAGTACGGAGTTGTTTTTAATCTAATTATTGATGAAAATTATCTCATTTAATGCTTTAATTGTATTTTCTGGATCCTTGCTTTTAATTGCCTGAACTTTAAGTTTTGTAGGAAAATTATTGTGTAAATTGGGTAACATGCTGTACTTACCCGTATCGGTGGTCAATCAGAATAGGCGTCAGCTTTGGTTTGTTTGAATTTTAACTTATGGCTGGATCTGGGTTTCAACTCCAACAGGATATATTTATGTTTTCTTCCATACACGAATTTCTACTCTCCCTCCAAGCAAATCATGAACATTTTCTTTAAATTATATCTGACTCATCGCTCCTACATTGGTGTAAATGTGCGGATAAGCCTGTAGATTGGTTCTCGATTCCCAAAGTTTGCATTATGGGTGATCATTTACACAGTATTATTTTACATCTCTTTATTCTGGTGTGACAATGGATCCTTACCATCACGCTGCCAGAGATCAAATAGTTTAAGCTGCTACTAAGCTAGTTCTACAATCAGAACGTCCAAACAAAAATACAAGTAATAAAACATATTTCAATCGATAAAACCTAAGATAAGAAAATCTTTCTTTTTTCCCTCCCATCTCTCTACCCTTCCTCCACACACACACACACACACACACACACACACACACACACACACACACACACACACACACACACACACACACACACACTTGTACTGTAGGTTTCAGTAGAAAACAACTGAATATTTCCTGCTTATTCAGAACAAAGACAAGTCTTGCCAGTCTAGTTTTCGCGAAAAAAAAGCCCTAAATAGCGTGACAAATTAATTTTTTTCGAGGCACATTTACCACCTCCTCTTTTCCTTGTTATCCTAATTGATTCCAATCACGTTTACAACATACCTTTTGATGATGTGCGTGCTCCCGACACATTTGGCATAAAAACAAAAAAATTGTTATTCTCTTGCACCTTGTTTTTTAACCCAAAAGGTTAACTTTGTTCAAAAAGGAGACAAGTGTTGGAATATTTTTTGGGAGTCTGCCTTTAATTTGGGTAGTATAGTTGTTTTTGTAGTACAATTGCTTGTACATTAAATGGTAGGCTTAAGATGGGGCGAAAGCGAATGCGAGTTAAGGTCCGTATTTTCGCAGTTTATAGCAAAAAATTTGTTTGGCCAAAATAAATAAAAAAATTCTCAAATAGATACGTTTGGCTTAATTTTAAATACATAGTAATCTCACTAGTCCTTGAATATTTCTCATGGGATCTATTGACATTTGACCAGAAATTTTTCAAACGGCCAGAAAAAGTTCTGATAAAATTTCACGATCCCCCATGACAGATCTTCAAGAACTTTTTTTTTAGCGACGCATCTAAGTACCCGTTCTAACTATACGCTTGTACTAATTCCGCTAGTAGACTAAGGATGATTAAGGTTGAATTTAAGAGGAATTGTACATGCATTTACGTAGAGAGAGAGTGTAAACCCCTTTTTGTGAACCCCCCCTCAATATACCCAACCATATGCAGTCTAGTCTATTGTGAGAGTGCCGCCATAGTCTTAGACTATCACCCTCGCAATAGACTAGCCTGCCATTGACAACGGGGAAGTCGGGGTTCGAATCACTATGTCCCTTTCCGTATGGGGGAGAACACATTTCAATTGATTTCAATTAGTTGTAATAAGTTTGTGATATTAATTGAAATTACACTTTAAAACAATCTTGTATTGTATACTTGGTAGTATAATAGGCCTTCCGAGTTGCAGATCGGTGTGGTATCCTAAGGCCGATACACAGAATGCTAAGCTAAGCTATGCTGTCCTGTGCTGTCCTCTGCTAAGACTTTGTCAATTTGGTTTCACACTCATTGCTAAGCTAAGCTATCGTCCCTCCTTTCACTCTCTAATTCAGTGTTGTTTTTTCTGGTCTGCTACAGGGAAATTGGGTGATCTGGTGGTCTAGGGGTAAGGTGTCAGACTTCTGTGCTGGCGGCTGGGGTTCGATCCTCGGTCCCGGCAAAGATTTATCTGATTTCCCAACCCTTCTTCACCTCTGACAAGACATCTTGTGAGTGTGAGGAATGCCAGGCCTCCACAGTGGTTCGGATTCCACGTTAAACTGTAGGTCCTTCATTTCATCTCACTATCACCCTACCATTACACATTAGCCTAAGTGCGTATAACCCGAACGGGTAGTAAGACGCGTTGCTAATATAATAATAATAATAATAATAATAATAATATAATAATACAAGGAAATTTAGTTATGATAGATTCTCCAAAATGTCTTGTTTGAGTTCAGATGATAATACTGAGGAAAAAAAGATACCACTGTCAGTAGCTGTTTTGGAGGACGAAGAAAATTTAGGAGGTGGGAGTTTGACTTGTTCAATTAAAGCTTCCATTTTGATATAAAAACATTTCTCAAATATAAAACCTAAATAAAATATTATTTAAATACACGTGAAACAAACTGAAAACCAAACTTCTACACCTCTTTAGTTATTTTCACCAAACCAGCATTGCGCCTGTTCAACACGCAGCCCAAGTTGCGTTATGCGCATGCGCAACGTAAGATGGCTCGAAATGGAAAAATTGCCCGGCCAGCAATATGAAAAAACATAGCGTGGGGTAGCAAGGCTTAGTTTAGCTTTCTTTGTCAACCAGCACATTTAAATACATTGTCCAGTATTTTTCTAAAGAGTTGGCAGAACAAAGCTTAGCTTAGCTTACTTAGCGTTCTGTGTGAATCGGCTTTTATAACTCGCGATGCTATTGGTCGCCCATATGTAGCTGACGACTCCATATGTCCATCACAGACTCAGCCATAAACTACGAGTGGTAAATGACCCTAAAACGGGAAGAATTCTGGATAATTCAGGGGCAGATCATTAGCACGATAATCTAAAGGTCTTGGGGTTCAATTTCCATGTCCAGATGTCATTCTTCAACTAATTAAAATTAATACAATAGTGAGTCTTTCTTGGTTGTTTCCGCTTAATAATGTTTTCACAGATAAGTGCAGTGCGTATGAGTAATTCTATTTTGTTAAATCGTGCTTGTGCGATGTGTTTCAAGATTATATCCCAATGAACATGGCAACTATTCAATGCAGGGTAATACGTATTTAGTGGTTTTCCTGAGTTTAAATCTATAACACGTGTCCAACGTGTGCGTAGCTAGTTCATGGGGTATGGGGGAGGGCCATCATGTTACTCAGTCATAGATAAGGGTGGATAGGCCCACCGGAACAGGGCCTGTTTTTTTTTTGTTGTCTAAATTAGCCCCATTACCCACAAATTGGAAAATGTAAATTCCATCAACAAAAATAATTCAGTGCAGTCGGTATCTGCCGACTCGACTTTTACTAGCTCAATTACATGCATCTATCTCTATCTATTAGTCCTGTGTGAGCCTTCAAAATTTCGACTACAAATCAACCTTCCGACAAAAGAAGTTTAAAATTTCACACTAAATTGTTTTACGTTTGTAATTTACGTTTGAGGCAGCTATAGCTGAGTAGTAAACGTGTTCATGTTCGAATAAACTTGTTCAAATAATGGGTGTTGTTTTAAATGTTTGATTAAGCAACCTAATTTCTCAAGTTTCACATGATGTGACGAATTTCATTTCTCATTCGCCACATCTATGGTGACATTGAAACAGATGTTGCATACATCTGATCCATGGTCCTGTTGTTAAGTTTGCCCTATAATCATATTGTGGCTGTTGAGTTCTAAAACAAATTCCAAATAAAAAATTTGAATTATAATTTAGAATACGATTATATATCGAATAAAATATTTTCTTGGAACCTTAAGCATTCTAGGGTTCAACTCTAAGGTCCATACCTAGTTATTATACACTTCAGTTATACCATTTAGAATAAATAAAGAAGAAGAATAAACAATGAACTCTGGTTTATTTTTTTATCACAATAAACAATCATTGGTGGCTAGAATATTATATAAAGTATACTTGTTTTGAATGCAACAATATTAAACGTAATTATTTATAAAAAATATTATATTTCTTGATCCTCACAGGCTGCAATTTTTCGGTCCACTGAAGGTCCTTTCGTCTGCGTGGGTTCAATAATCTCAAAGAACATTGTCCTGACGTCAACAATTTGCTTAGGAAAGTAAGTATTGGATACTTCAATATCTCGAAGTACGTCTTCTTAGAACTCAACAATATTGGAATATTAGTGAGAGGGATCTATTGATCACACCATACTCCAATTTTCATAGGAAGATAAAGTTACTAGATCTACTTTTACGTATTCATACGTCTAATCTTGGAATCACTTTTAATTATATATCATCCCAATCTATTATAGACGGCCTCGTGATGTAGTGGTCAGTGCACCTGGCTACTAGTCTAGGGGTCCTGGTCTCGATTTCTGGCTAGTAGCTAAGTTATTTTTTACTTTAAGGGAATTATTCCAATGGTCATCAGGGTTTGGTTAGTTAGGCTTAAGTTAAGTTAAGACTCACACCGGCTCCACAACATCATAATAAGTCATCAAAACAATTCATTGAAGGTACGAATACGAAGTGTAGACAATCACCTATGGTGTACCCTGGGCAACATTTTGTGACAACGGATCGGTTAATAGTCTACGCATAAGGCGCCTGAACCTGAATGGCAATGTTCCTCCTAATCAATTGCACCATACGATAAAAAAAAACTATCATAAGTAATCTCTAATAAAATAATATATAATATAATGAATTTTGGCAGTAAACAGTGTGGTTGTATTTTATAAAATGCTCTTACTATGTCCGTTGTACAGTAGCCCCATGGCTTCTTTGGTGCTGACTGACAGCTGACGGCTTTTAAAAGTACCAGACCAAATTATGTATCCCTACGTTGAATCATCTGATCTTTAAAAACATGAGTTTAGCAGCTGTCACTTCTGACAGATAAAATTTAGGTATATACCTAATGTTGACTGTCAGAAGTCAGCTGTGAGCTGTCAATCAGCACCAAATAAGCCACGGGACTACTGTAGTTTAGCCTATAGGAGCATTAAAGTTCGATGAAAATTCACGCAGAATCAATAACACTTTAAATATTTCACATTTTTTCAAAACTTGATACATATTTAATTTCTTATGGGTTAAAGTTTTTTCTTAACACCGCGTCTTACTACCCGTTCGAGCTATACACCTATGTACTAATGTGTTAGGGATAAGGGAGGTTTAATTTTAAAGGAAGTGCACTCACATTTGCACGAAGGGAGAATGGAAAACCACTTAGGAAACACCACCCTCAGTGCACCCCACCAGGATCCAACTATTATATCTCCGTCTTCAGCAGTTCATTCTATTCGAGAATAACGCCTTATACCATGCAAACACTGAAGTGGGTTGGGTTAAAGTTGATTCAATTAAAATTAACAAGGAGTAATTGCAATAAAAATAATAGTAATAAATTCCTCACAAGATGGATACACAAACAAAGACGTCAGTCTCGCGATTTCGGGTACATTTACTCAAAACATTAACTTTTTCATCACTCATTCCATAGTTTAATTAAATACGTTTAGCCCAGACAGGTAGTAGACGCGGTGTGCAAACAAATGCCGAAGAGTCGTATGGGCCACGTGAGCCGACCCGCCACGCCGGTACGTATATCAGCTTGCCTATCTCAGGTTTTGTCAGGCGCTCGTCCCCTCTTGTTTGAGCGCAGTTCCCCTGGAGACCTCTATCCGGACCAGTACTCAGTGCTGGCAGGAGTGGTGGACTTCATGGAGGAGGTGAGCTCCCAGTGGAGGTACGTCGTTCAAGTGATCAAACGTCCGGCGATCTTGAATGACAGCGAATCGGACGTGGTGATCCTTGTGGTGAGTACACACACACCTTGGGTCTTGTACAAACTTTGGAAGAGTCAAATTTTAATAGTAAGGGTTGCCAAAGACGGGTAGATCAGGGTTCAATCCCGTTAGGGTACACTGAAGTTTTTTATTAAACAATTTTCCACTCTACCTCCACGCAAATTCGGGTGCATTTCCACGAAAATAAGCCTTCCCCATCCCATTAGTGTAATTAGTACATAATCATAAAAAAATAGTAAGGACACTTACATGAAAACTGAAAAATATTACTAAATTTACTTTCAAGTACGTATTCATACACCAAGTCGTGGCTCTTCAGCTGTCACGCTTGATAGTTATGATTATAGATAACTATAAAAATGTAGGTGACCTGGCGTTCTAGGGGTAAGGTGTCAGACTTCTGTGCTGGCGGCCGGGGTTCAATCCTCGGTCCCGGCACAGATTTATCTTATTTCTCTTCTTCATTTTATTATTATTATTATTAGCACCGCGTCTTACTACCCATTCGGGTTATACGCACTTACGCTAATGTGTAATGGTAGGGTGATTGTGAGATGAAATGAAGGACCTACAGTTTAACGTGGAATCCGAACCACGGTGGAGGCCTGGCATTCCTCACATTCACAAGATGTCTTGTATCTTATTTCTAAACCCTTCCTTCACCTCTGACAAGACATCTTGTGAATGTGGGGAATGCCAGGCCTCCACCGTGGTTCGGATTCCACGTTAAACTGTAGGTCCTCCATTTCATCTCACAATCACCCTACCATTACACATTAGCGTAAGTGCGTATAACCCGAACGGGTAGTAAGACGCGGTGCTAATAATAATAATAATAAACTATAAAAATAATAACAATAATGATAAAGTAAATGTTATTAATATTGACCGCAATAAAAGGGTTGTATTTTATAAAAGTCATTTCCTATTATTGGTGTATAAAAGAGCCTTTGAAAGCTCGATGGGAATGGTGGGTTATGTTCCTGATTGGGTTAGCTCAGTCGGTAGCACGTTTATTTACTGGTACAAGGGAGCGGTAATCGATTCCCGGATGGTCTAAAATTCTAGAATTAGTTAAATTGGGGCTTACTTTTTCACATATATGAAATAACGACTAAATGTTTTAAAATTGAGTTGTACTATAGGTCGTGAGCTGATATAATCAGTTGGTTTTATAAAATAAACCATTAAATGTTCGTTTAAAAGCGGAGAGGGTTTAAAAAGCGGGATTTTTTTTGTTTGTCAAGATGAGTTCCCACCCTCTATTAGGGCGAGTTCTGGTGTGTTAACTTTAAGAAAATTACCCTTCTTGTACTGCTCAGTGATATAAAAGTTGGCACTAGCCAGCACAGTGGTACTAAAGTGTAATAGCAGCAGATAAATTATTATTAATACTAGAGTTGCCATATTTTGTATCAGCTCAACGCCCCTTTTCGGATCAACTGGAAAGTGAAGCCGATCCCCATGTCTTTGGAACCATTCCGGGGTCGCCGGATTTGTCAAGTCATCGGCTGGGGACCCTCTGTAAGTCTTCTCATTATATACATACGTACTGTACACGCCAGTGGTCGCGTGGTCTAAGGCGTAAACTCACATTATATTGGGTTGCTGGTAATGGGAAGGTGAAGGTTTGAATCTTGGTCGAGTGCATTGGGGGTGGTTTTCCACGTGTGATCTATTGCTGTAATTTTACAGTCTACTCTACATGCTAATGCGGATGCCCATCCTCTGAATTACATGTCTCATCCACACTCGTTTAGTTAAACAATTCATAATCATGGCACCCACTTGGAGGACCGCAAGCTCTATCGTGCTACTCTCGCAGTAGACTAGACTGCCGATAATGGGGTGATTGAGATTCGAATATTGGCTGGGTATGTTGAGGTGATTTTTACAAAAGGGTTCGACTCTCCCTCCCCACAATTTCTGGTACATCTCCTATAAATATAACCTTCCTAACCCTAAAATCACTAGCGTAATTAATACCTAATCATATAACCAGAACATGTAGTAAGGCACATTACTGAAAAAAAAAGTTGTGTTTGCCTAAAAACATAAAGTTTTATCAAAATACAATTTTCATTCATGAAATAAATTGATTAAATATTTTTAATATATTTGGGGTCTTTTGTTGTATGAGAGTCATTTCTGGGCATGCCTTATAAATCCACTTGTGTGTCATGGCGGACAGAATTATGATGATGGTGACGAAGATCCTGATGAGGAGGTGCAGAAGGTGGTATCGGTGGTGGCTGTCGACAAGTACACTTGCCAACATGTGTTCCCAAAGGCAGGCCGGAACTGGACAAGTGTCTGTGCATCGAGCCATTGGATGAAACCAACACCGCCTGTATCGTCAGTCAACTTCCTTTCTTGAGATTTTATTTTAAGATTTTTTTTTCATGAAATATTTTGTCTGTGGGTATCCCTTTTATATGTTGAGCCAAACACAAATTTTAGAACCGCGACTAAATGTCGGGCTCATCTGGCCTGGTTCGGCAATGGTGGAGAGTATGGACTTCAAATCCACGCAGGGTGTACTAAGGGTGTTTTTACTGAATGTTTTTGCACTCTCCCCACACACAAATGTAGATATATATATTTTTTAAATGGTTACATCTTTCCTCCAATAAATATGTGGTACACACACATACAAAAAAAGTCTGAAGGGACGGACCATCATAAGATATTATTGCCTAAGGAAATAGTCTGTGTATATTGAGTTTGGTTGAATAGGAGAGCTTTGAAAAAATCTATTTGTTTTTAAATGTCAAACAATCATAATTACAAGCTTTAAACAAAAATTAAAGCATAAATAAAAAAAACTGTTACAAATTGATTTTTTATTCTAAAAATAATCCCTCGAATATAAATAAAATTTATCCATCAATAGTTTACTAATATCATTGTAAGAAAAAGTACTCAGAAAAATTAGTTTTTTAGTATATACATAATCCATAATTCCTAGTGGTTTATTTTAGCGCATTTAATGCACGGTTAGATTTTTTTCTCAATCAGTAAGCTAGTATTTGAATAAATATGTGTGTGTGCCAACATAATCATAAAAAAAACTTTTATAATTTAATTCACTTTTATTATAAATGATCAAAAATATGTTTTCAACAATAACTATTTTAATTCAATTTTATAGGCAGACGACGGCTCAGCAGTTATCTGTGATGAGGAGCTGGTAGGATTGGTTCGTCACGAGGGAGGTAATGTGTGCTGGTAATGACACATACCCGGGCATGTATACAGACTTAGGCATGCTGGGTTCATGGACCTCTTTGCATGTCCCTCCAGACGAAATTAGCACATCAGAGTTTGGCAAACACTCAACAGCCGCCGACCCAACCTACCACCTTGTACTCCACGCAGTTCTTTCCTTTATATTCCAGACCATAGTAGTGATATTCATCATAAAATGACTGGACAAACAATTGGAATCAACAGGCCAAGAAACAAAGGAGGGAGGAAAAAAGTAGAATCCGTCATGAAATGTGTTTGTCCTTGTTTGAACATTATATACCTACGTTAGACTACCTGGTTATATATCTTTGATACTTAAAAAAACAATTTTTTACTATACTTATATTTTCAAATATATATTTTTAAAAATAAGGGAAATTGTTAAAGTATTCCGACTGCCCTCTAATTTCTAATGTAAATATTATTGAGCAAATTTCATACGTAAAAATGTATTAAATATTTTATAAGGAATATTGTGAAAACAATTGATAGTAACCTATATTTTGGGACATTGATGCAACATGTTGTTAAACTCAAGTCTACTATCATGGTGAATATACATCAATTAAAATGAAAGAGGAAATTTTAAATTAATTTGTCGTTTTCCATAAGTATCCAGAGGGGCCCAGCCTTGGTAGAGATTCACAGACTTTGATTTCAATCTCATTGTAAAAACAAGGAAGCTTTTTTTTTGCACTGCATCATACTACCTGTTCAGGTTATGCACATATGTACTAATTATGTTAATGAGTTATGGATGATGGTCAGATCTAGAAGAAATGTACCCTTATTTACATGGAGAGAGAAGGGAAAATCATTTTTGATAAACCATCCTTGGTGCACCCTACAGATTCGAACCCGGATCTCCCGGAAATCAGCAGTCTAGTCTAACACGAGAGTGACACCTTAGACCATGTGGCCACCAAAGCAGATAGGAAGATCTTAAGGGTTGAGAAAGGAATGAGCGGATCATTTGAATTCAAACCTTAATGTCCCTCATTTAAGCTGAATCAAATGTAATTAAAGTCTAATGCCATAAACTGCTCAGAATTCAGATACTGATGTGGGTGGTGGACACCTTTTACTTCCTCTGACACTTTAGCTCAATCAGTATTATGATCCTAGTGAGCCAAGAATCCCAGGGTTTGACTTCCAGCATGACTAAAAAATTGTCATTGGTGAAATTACAGCTTCTCCTTTTACAGTTTGTGAGTTTTTCTAGTTTTACAGTAATACAGTTTGTATGTCATGTGCTGATCTAATCAGCTGGTTCAGAAAGTACAGTTAATCACCTCAAATAATAGTTCCCGTGCATGTACAATTGAATATGGTTGGATATTGGTTATTCAAACCCATCATGACCTCTCATGAAATTCATATTCAAATCAATGGTAAAAATAACATTTAATTCAAATTTTAGAGGGAAATTTTTGATAATTCGAGGCCTATAAATTGTTAATTTTTTCGAGTTCATACTAATTTCAAACCGTAGTTAACGATATTTATTAAATTCCACCATATGTCAAGAATGTCAAAAGTCAAGTTAAGAGTTATTGACACACAATAAGTGAGAAAGCAGAGAATAGTTTACTGGCGGCAAGAGAGTTTCCCAAAATAGAGGATGTGTTGGCTCAATTTTTTATTGCTTTTATATGACAATGAAATCAAACGACACCCTGCATGGAAGCGGTGAACTTTCCTGTCGGCACATCCTTAATCTGGCACTTTTGTCCCTCATTGTCAGCTGACAAGGTGTACATTGCAGTGCTTTTATGATGTATTAGGGCAAAACATATTCAAGTTTAACCCTTTTAGTGGCATGCCTATTCCATAATTTTGTGCGCAAAGAATGCCAGGAGGCCTGTTAGGTTTTGCGTGTGAAGAATACAACAGCTATTTTCCCATTTTAAGGGTTTACAAGAAAATTAGCCAAACCTTTATTTATGAAGCGATTATTTAGACTTTTATATCATTTTAATCTATATGTACTTTTCCTTAATAATAATGAAACAATACAATTTAATTAAAATTATTTAATTTCTAATTTTTTTCAAAATTAATGATAATTAACATATTTAAAATAATATATATACATTTCAATACTATTTTGTTGTAGTGCATTTAGTTTTATACAAAAAAAAAGTTTTGAATATATATGATTATAAATAGTAATCACCGGAATTTTTATTTGATATCCTACATTAGATATTTTTGGGCCATTATTGCTTACCTTAAAGCAAGATTTATTATATTGCTTACCTCATAAATAAATATTTAGTCCTACACATAATGATTACGTTTTTAAAAAAAAAACTTTTATATTGAATAATTTCATATTAAAATAATATATGAATTTATAAAGTCATTATGCCTATTTACTTACATTGGTAAATAAATCTTTTTATTCATGACATAACATGATAATCTAAATAGTATATTTTTCTAAACTCAGAACAATCTAACCTGAACATTTGAAAACTGTTTACAAAACTACTTAGATTATGAATGTTAGTGACATTTATGTTTTTCCAAGCAGCTCGTACATAAACTGGTGTTGCACTTAGCACATTGACCCTCCCATTGTAAATGTACTATACTCCCAGTTCAAATAACAACTATTTACAGTTGATTTTTGTTGCCAACCTCTTTCCAGTGATATGTGACACTAGTACAATATCTATCAGATAAAGTGAGAACTAGTTCAAATCTGGAGGGCCTACCTCCTCGGCTCTGGCATTTCCAACGGTAGTAGGCGGAGCCTATCAGATCGGCTCGTGGCACTAAAAGGGTTAACCTTAATCAAAAAGGTTTAAGTGATTAAACATATGCAAAAGTGAAAGTGTAAAAGAAATGTGCTATCACAAAGGAATATGTAATACAGCCAAACACTTATATTCTTTAAAGCAGTTATAGAGTTGAAATGTGCAAAATGGAGAAATTGTGTTACGATGTGACTATCCTGATGTTGACAAGCGTGTTTTAAAGTTGTTCAAACAAAAGTGTGACCATAATAATCCTTTAAGTGATTAATTAATAATTTTGAGCCAAGATGGAAGAATTTGTTAAAAAAAATTGATGATGACAATTTTAAGGAACGTTTTGGTTGGTTTGCATTATTATATTTCTTTAAAAAACGTTTGTGGCGAGAGTGCATATGTATGTGTAGAAACGGCTAAATTATGATTAGCGGATTGTCAAATAGACGAGATGTGTTTTATTTTTAAGTGATTGCAAAAAAAAATGCATTTAAAGGAGAATGCAACGGGGGGGATGAGAGTGGGGAACATAGCAAAAAAAGAGTGACGGCTTTATTGGGAGAAGATATGGATGGTTCTGATAAGGAATTATGCAAAACCAGGTTGTTTCAAATTAGTAAAATGTTTACCAGTACAGTATGACAAGTGAACTAAGGCTGGGCCAATTATCCCTTTGATCATTTGGTTTATTTTCTTTGCTATATCAGAAGGGTAGTAAACAAAACATACATTTATTTATTTATATAAATTTTTATGTTCATTAAATTCTTAGTAAAGATATTAACCAATTAGAGAAGCATACAGAACTCTTTTGTAAGATAAGAAAATGGTCCAATTGGCGACTTGCAGAACTGTTCCGTTCACTTCAAAGTAGGGGTGTGAAAATTTCACTTTTTCAATTCGAAGCAAACTCGAATCAAATAAATGAAATATTCTTGAATCTGAATCGAAGTTTGAATATTTTCTTTTAGTTGTTCTATACTTGAAAAAATATTAAATTGTGTATATTTATATAATTTAATGTACTAAAATTACTTGGCAAATGTTCAATTGCACGATTGTTTGTAATATTTCATGTTAATCTGACAAATCAAGTTATTATCACAACTTCAAAATTAAATTAATTCAGTTTATTTCCATATGAACATTAATTTTTAATGAATAAAACAGCTTAGAAAGGCTATACTAGAAAATAAATGGAGTATTTTAGCCGTCAATATTTGTTTTTGGCAAAACTTCAAAGCCGGAATTTGTTTCAAAGATAAGTCGAAGCTGATGTTTGTTTTGAAGCTTCGCACTAATGAACTATTAATGTGGTTTTATGTCAGTATGTGACATTTAAAAAAGTATTTAATTTTAAATTTAAAAACAAAATTATATTATTATTATTATTATTAGCATCATGTCTTATTACCCGTTTGGGTTATACGCACTTATGCTAATGTGTAATGGTAGGGTGATTGTGAGATGAAATGGAGGACTTACAGTTCAACGTGGAATCCGAACCACGGTGAAGGCCTGGCATTCCACACAAGTTGTGATTAATACACATATTGTCAGAGGTACAGAAAGAGTTTGGAAATCAGATTAAACCCTGGACCCCCAACACAGAAGTCTGACATCTTACCCCTAAACCAACAGGTCACCTTACGCATTTAATTCATTTCACTATTTACAATTATGTGAAAATTTTTTTACAACCTTAATGGGTTAGTAAACAAAATAATCATGGTAAAAAACTTATATATGGTATGGCAACTATTTTTTTAAATATTTACCATGAAGAGTAGCTAACAATTATTATTTATATTTTTTAAATAATATACTTTAACCAAGCAATAGTGATAAATGACTTCTAGCCTAAACATTTCAAAAGATCTATGAAAATAATTAGGTTCAAACTATTGTGCCATAATCAGCAAATGATTGGATGGGTGATCTGCATCTTTACTTTACATCCGTTACTGTTTCCAGCCTGTGGCAGTTTTTCATTCAAGCCATATATTTTCCACTATCAGCTTGCTAGGCCTGTCATAGCTTTATATGTCTTATAATATAACTTAAGACGCCCAACATCCAGTCCCCAGCCATTAATTTATCACTATGGAAGGGTGAACCCAAACTTCACCAGTGATAAATTTTCAGCCATGCCAGGAATCAAACCCGGGACCCTTATCTCTGTAGACAGATACGCTACCGACTGAGCTAAGGGGTAATCCGCATCTGCTTAGTCCTAAAGTGAACAGTTTGAAAAACTGTATAAATCCAATAAAAAGATTCTGTTCTTCATTGACAATGGCACAGCCCACAAGATTACTTCACTTAATAATTTTCAAATAATCTATATTCCAACAAATATGACAGGTGGTACAGCCCATAGACCAGGAAGGGATACACAATTTCAAACATCATTATCGCCATTAAGTAGTTTTAAAAACTTTGGACATCATCTCAAGATTGGCTGCAAAAATTGATCACTTTGATGCTGTTAGCATGTTAAGTAATATATGAAAACAAATCACTCCACAGACAAAAAGCAAATGGCTCCCTTAAAACACACAGGAAACTGCATCAGAAATCAGCAATGCAACTGAATCTCTTGCAGTTCCAGGGAGGTTGGGGGAGTTTGCAGCTGATATGAACTATGACGACTTCCTTGCAATAGATGGCAATGTTGTTGTGTGTGGAACGCTGACAGATGAGGGATTCTTGATGAGTAAAGAACAAAAACAACAAAAAATCCTGAAGTAGACAACATAGACAGAAAACTAATATCTCTTTCTGTAGCAATTACAAAGGTGGAAAACCTAGGTTCTAAATATTGTGTTAAAATTGTTCATGTTTTTTCATGTATGTATAGATTGTTTGTGTATTTTATATAATATATACAAAGCATGTTCAAAATTTCCCAAACTTTTGAAATAGCGAGCCAACAAGATGCCGTAATGATGTTCGGTAGGTAATGATGCTTAGCGACAAAATAATAATAATATTATTATTATTATTTGTCATTGCACTGTATTGTTTTTTTAGGAGTTTGCTGTGCATGTTTTGTGTTTTTCGAGATGACTGAATTTCATGAGAAACATATAAACATTAAATTTTGTATCAATAATGAAAAAATGTTTACAAAGACTAGTCCAGTAGTAGGATATTTTTGCCCTACATAAGTTTGGGCAGTTTTGATTTTTGGTTATGTTTGTGAGTTCATGGTCCTAGTGAAATTCCCAGGTTTTTGACCTAATTGTACCGCCATCTTGAAAGAATGGTGGCCAAAACACATTTTTTCCACAATATCTCCTGTTTAGCGAGTCCTGGGAAAAAAATTATTTGTTACAATCTTATAGAGGACACAATTTCCAACAACATTTGTTAAAGCCAAATTTTTGTAATAAATACCTAGCTGCAGTGTCGTGAAGTGGAGCGAATTACTAAAATTCCAAGAATCCTGTTTTGAGCTGACTTTTTCATTATTTTTATTTAATAATTGGTAATTACAGATTTAACTATTGCTATGTATACTAATTACTATCAAAGAGCTGTTTACTCATTTCTACACTACTTTAAGGTAGTTGGTTATTTATTCACAGTGTGGTCTTTTACTAAAAGGCAATCAAGATTTCCATCAGTACACTTTAAAAGCCAAGGTTTGTACCTGTCTGGTAGAACAATGATACATCAAGTCAAAATCTTTCAATCCCTCCACATGAACATTTTTCAAATATAACATGTTGCCACTATTGCACATCAGTAATAATATATATACATAGGGTAGTCAAAAAAAAGTTCGGCATGGCACTGTTACATGTTTATTAACAAGATATCACGCATTATGGTCTAAGGTGTACAGAGCACATAAAGAAAAATTGATCCTTGCTCAACAAAATCACAAGTTGAAAAAAAATATATATAAACAGGTTTCAATTGATAGTGTCTTCCTGCTTTCAAAGCTACACATTAACATTCCTTTATTAATCAATGTTAAATTAAAATAAAAAAATATAGTACAACGATTTAAAAAGAAAATCACCGGTATTAGTGTAACACACATTCACAACTTTATGTACATTATAATAATTTTCCTATCAAATTTATCAACACATTATGGTACAATCATGTACAGGTGCCTTAGTGTACCAAAATGTTTATTTTTTTATATATGTATATAGATATTTTATGTAAAAAAAAGAACTCTGTCCACGACATGACATCACAGCCAATGTTCACACTATCGCTGCTTGCCACACCATATTCTTCAATAATCACTTCCAACTTTTGGTTTTCCTATTTTAAAACAGTTTCGGTTACAGCTGCTAATAAATTTGAGAAGTCAGGAAGTTTGTTATTTTATTTTTCCATTCCTAGAAATACCAACATTGTATAGTTCTGTTAACATACACTTTTTTGGTACTGGGGTGTAAGGTAAATATTGTTTTGTATTATCTTGCATCGATTCAAACACCTGTTCACAAAAACTGATTTATAATGTTCATATACGATCATTGATTGATATGATTAATTTTAATATGACAAGTGATGTTAAGATTTCCACTTGTTTAGAAACTTAAAAGAGAGCCTTATTTATTAAATTTACATATTTTTTTTTTGCACATCACAATAAATAACAGCGTCATTACATTTACATTACAGCATACCAAATCCTTTTGAATACGTGATTGCTTTCATGAGCCTATCATTTAAATTTTTCCCGCGTCTCATACTCTGGCAGTAGTAATACGTTGAAGCATGTGTGAGCAGTTGGCAACCTACAACAGTACATAAACATGGTACAGCTTTGATTTATGCATGTACAGGGAGATTTCACCGTTTGAGTATAGCTAAGTGGTAAAAACAATAATTAGAAAGATGATTTCTAGTAAGAAGACAAACAGAATAGGTTAACATAAAAAGAGTATACAGCCAAAGGCTTTGAGATATCCAGTATATTTCTAATGTTTACCGAATAATCAATTGTTTTTACATTAAAACAACTCTGAATTATTAACCCAAATAAATTTAGAAACATATTAACTTAGTTTAGATCTGGATATTTTGTATGTATGAAATAAAATGCTTGATATAAAGTGACCTTAAATAAACATGATAGGATTGTAGAAAATTATGCTCAAATGAAAATAAAAACACTAATATATATTCATAAACACTCTTAATGTTTTGAAGCTAATGATATTATTCTGTCTCAAGATAGCTAACACTTGTATAACCATTAGTGCATCAATATCAAAGCTTGGAAGATTAAAATGATCTACAAGTTATGAATATAGATGCATTCAAGTGTAGTATTTGTAAATTGAAAACACAGAAAGTGAACCTGGGACACTTTACTTAGTTGGGTAAGAGATGCCATATGGCATGGAAATATTAAGGTGTTTGTGAATATGTATTAGTATATTTATTTTCACTAGTGCAATGTTTTCTACAATACTATTGCATTTATTTAAGGCTATATTTATTTCTCTATTCTCAATATTTGTAATCTACTGTTAAAAACTACATCTTGGAATAAAGTATTTCCTATACTCTTTAGATATATGTATTTGGATGAAGGTACATGAAAAGTGGATAGAAAACATATCAAGGGGAACAAACATGGCCCAGTTCACAATTTACATTGCTGCCACTGGATAAGAGATAGTGGCTGCCTCTTGAAGAAAATCAATCGTTACTGCCTGATTCCCTGACCTAGGTTTCATTCTATCAGAAATCATCAGGAGGAAGAGTGAAACATGCAACACAACTTCTTAAAAGAGGAAACCAAAAACCTAGAATGGGTAAAATCCACTATTTTACGAATTCCAAACTCCAATTTACCTTCGAATCTCGAATATGAATCTTGGAAAGAATTGCGAACATAAGAGGAAATATAAATATAATAGAAAATAAAATTTCCTACCTAAGTGTCCTATCATGCTTTACCAATTTGTTCTGTCTACCTTTTGTGTTATTTTGGTTTCCTCTTTTAGGAAGGCTCATTGCGCATTTCCCACTCCTCCCTGATGAGTTCCGATAGAATGAAACCTAGGTCGGGGGATTGAGCGGTGACAGCCAATACCTCTTTGTTCAATGGCGGCAATGTTAAGTGTGAACTGTGTTCTTATTTTCATTGTAACAGCCATATTGTGTTTGTTATCTTATATATATGCTTTCTATCCACCTTTCCTGTACCTTCTTCCAAATATATATTAATAACTATGTATAATGTCATAGAAAGAGTTTTTAAGAATTGTTCAAAGTACTCAGTCATTTAAAAATTGAGTGTGTTTAGAGATTTTACAAAAGAGCTGGATTGTCAGTTTGGAGAGCAACTTCTTCATATGGATATTTGTCAGTTAAAGAAAGGCAAAGTTCTTTGGTGGTTCAATGAGCTGCTTCCTCAAAAGAATTTTAAAATATATGACTATGATCTACTACTCATAACTGGAGGGTCTGGGAGAATTCATATATTTTTCGTTTCTTCTTCATCATACATCAGTTGAATGGATTAAGTTTGGAACTGTAAGGTGAAGCCGAAAAATCATAAGCATAATTTCTCCAGTTTAACCATTTTCAATAAAATTGACATTTTGGGAAACCAATTTTCATAATAGAGATTTTAAATACTTTACTTCCTTCATAAAAGTGATAATGATTTTAAGCATAAAAGTTTTGAGGCACAAGAGCAACTCAAAATCATTTATCATCTGAGAGCCGAGTTTGCCTGAAGATTCACTAAGCTTGGAAAACTAGAATTAAACTGTTGCCAAGACTTATTTCAAAATAATTTTCTCGTAGTGATGTTGAAGATAAAACCCTGCAAGCTCATTATACATTTAATTATCTTGATTCTCCTACATTGAAAATCATTATTATAAAAAAAAAAGTGTAACTGGAAACACACCGCCTTTGGTGACTGGCTAATATCCAGAAGTATCCGTGTTTCTTAAGTTTAGTAATAACTATCATGCAACTTTAAAATATTTATAAGAAAAGTAGGTAGTTTAATTTGAAAATACACATTTTATTAATTCCATATTTTCTTTCTAAGAAGAAGGGGACATAAGTAAACGCCATTCACGGTAGGAATTACTCTCTGAAAGGTCTTTTTTCCTACCAATATCCTACTATATAATAGATTTATGGTAGGGGAAAAGGCCTTTCAGAAGTCAATTCCTACCGTGAACAGACAATAGTTAGGAATTTAAAGAATAAATAAATATAGAGGTAAGGATGAAAAAATAACCAATATTATAGTGGAGAAACCTTTAAGAAGTTTTTAAGTCAATTAGGGCCCTAAAAAGGTTGCTGACCCGTGTCTGAAAAAAACTGCTTCACTTATACAAGTTATAAGACAAATGCTGCACATCTAGAACTGTATATTTAATGGGTAATAATTTACAAACCTGTCCGAGTCTGGTCCATTTCTAGCAATTATTAGCTTTAGTTTCGAGAGCCCTCCAACTGGCACTCGATCGCTACCTGTCGCAAACTGTAACAGTTTTCTTTGGCTGTCCAGGTCCATCTTGTGAACAATGTCCCAGAAATGACGGATTATTACACTTCCTGATGTGTAGCCACCATCATACTCTGTGGCTTCCTCTAACTCATTGAAGTCAAAATTCTGAAAGAAATGTCTCCTTTAAAGTTCAATTCATATACTAATACATATCTATTTAGAATGTGATTTGCTTCAGTTTCCTCAGACAGTTAATTAATAATACATTTAAGATTAATATTGCTGAAAGATGATGGCAATGGCACCAAATTTTATTTTATTTCACTTCTTTTCATTAATTCTGTTTAACTCATACTTCAAAAACTGAGCAACGACCAGATGTAATGATTTTAACAATATAATCTATATAATTATTTGGTTCTGCAAGTAATAAGATTTCGAGCTTCAAGCTGAACTTATCATTTAAGCTTGGGATTGAGATCAGAAGTTTTGTAGGCTCATAATTTTTGAGATTCCACTTGATGTATGTACACATTTTTAAAACACAATGGTAAGCATAGGCTATTTAATTTAAATGGCACCGGCAGTTCCACTTATAAATTATTAGTAACTTAAATGGTTAAAATTAATAAAAAAGATTCCACATTAATAACATAATAGAGCTCTAAAACTACTTTCAAATGATAAACTTGTTCAATATTTTTGTCCATTTTTAATTATCCTGATTAAAGTTGCATTGCTATGACAAAGCAATGAAAATAAAAATAGCTAAATAAATTACTATATGAGTGAATGTTCATTGTTTTTAATAGGTTTACTTGGTTCTTTTCTGAAATAATAGTTTAAGTTAAATTAAAAAATTTACATTATATTTAATGTTTTTGAACTTAAGATATTTAAAACTTTTATTAATTACAAATTAACCACAAAACAAGAACTAGTTTAGTTACTATTTAGTTATAGAATTATTTTGGTTAACCTATCTAAAATCAGTGTTGATCAACTTTGAAATAAATATTTTACCAAACTTACCACATTTGAATAAAAAAAGAATTTACTATTCCATATTGTTTACTAAAAATATTATTTTAACCATCTTATTTTCCAATTCAAAGTATGTATATCAAGTTTTATAGGCATTCAAAATTAAATTACAATCAATTTCACAATAAGATAATTTCTAGTGAGAATACATACAATGCGCATATAGGTATGGAATTAAAACAGAACACATGATCATGCACGATTATTACACTAAGAACTAATGAACAAAATATGAAACATTTCAAATTTCTAACTCTTTGTGATTCTTATGTTTACTTATGAGGAAAATCAAGTTATGAGACAATTCGAGGAAATATTTATTAAACTTTTTTTATAATTGGAAGGTATAGTAAGTGTGATATTTACATTTTATGTTTGTTTTTACATGTGACATTTAAAAATACTATTTTACTTTTAAAATAACAAATTTATACTTAGGATATTTTAAAATTATGGATATACTCTTAACTCGGGGGCTCTTTTAAATACTCAGCTCGAGTTTGACTCAAATGAAAAGAACTCAAGCTCCCAGACGCTTAATAATTACAGTTGTACAATTTTTTAACATGTGGAATTACTGTTGAATAAATAATCTAGGACATGATAAACAGAAATGTTCAAATATTTAACAAAAAGTAAAGGATAAGAAATTTTTTTGTGATGTTATGGTTGCATTTTAAATATATTTATTTTGACAATTCAATGGTGAGAATATAACTGCAGAATGATTAGCAGAGTGATTAACATAATGTAAAGGGGTATAAAGTTTCTAAAATGTCGAATTAACATAAAATATTGATTTATATTTAAAAAAAATTCAACTTCAATAATTATGAGCCTTCATTAGTAAAATTATTTAAGGCTTAAATACACAATTTATTGTACTAGCAAATTATAATTTTGTTTTGTTAAATAAATTAAGAATTAATGTTAACATTGCTAATTCTGTAATACAGTAATTAAATTGACCACTGTGGCATTTACTTGATTCATCAGCCTAAGTCAAAATCGGTTAAAAATGTATGCAACAAAACAGTTGGAAAATGATAATCAGTAATTACTCTGTAAAGCTATAACTATTGCACAATATGTATTTTACTCTACATAAAACAATTTTTTTTAAATATTTGAACTTCAATTTAGCTTCAGGGATGTTTAATACCATTTGATTAAGCTTCACTTCAAATTTAAAAATGTGACTTAGGACACAACTAATGGCTTGTAATAACAAAGAGCATGGTTGCTGTGCTTTATGGTATGCATTATGTACACTCCGTCTAATCTGAAAGATACCTTGATGAATTACATGATGACCCTATCTTATTCGTTATATCATAAAGGAATAATGCAAGGTACCTTTCATTTCAACGTAAATGAAGGGTATGCTTTAGAGTAGAGCTGGACCCTTAAGTTCTTCAAATCCTTAAGGATATTCAAGATTCAAGGATTTGAGATATATAGCTAAAATCCTAAAACCAATTTTTTGTTCCTTCAGTTTTTCAAGTAAAATTTGTTGAGCTCTAATACTGTTTATTGGTGGTTCAGAACCTAATTATATTATTATTATTATATAGCGCCGCGTCTTACTACCTATTTGGGTTATACGCACTTACCTAATGTGTAATGGTAGGGTGATTGTGAGATGAAATGGAGGACCTACAGTTTAATGTGGGATCCGAACCACGGTGGAGGCTTGGCATTCCCCACATTCACAAGATGTGAAGGATGGGTTTGGAAATCAGATAAATCTGTGCTGGGACCAAGGATTGAACCCCGGAGGCCAGCAATTATAATAAATATAGAATGAAACCACAACAAGTTCACAGACAAATAATTAACACTCAACTGAATGTATGAATGTTATAATGAATGGATTACAAAAAAGAATGTTTCCATTTAGTTAGTAATATATATATTTTATATTATTTTATTATAATTATATTTCCTTTATGTTAAAAAGTTTTCCAATATTTGGATTTGGGTTTGGGATTTGAAGGTAGATTGGAGTCAGATTCGAAAAATAGTGGATTAAACCCAACTCTAACGTAGAATTCACTAATTTACAAATCCGAATTTCAAATCCAAATATGCATTCAACCTTTGTATCCTGAATATCAAATTTGTATTCAAATCTTGGAGAAAATTATGCACCTCAGAGGAATTTGCATTATAATGGAATATTAGAAAATATAAATAATAAAGAAATGTTTCATTTTTTTCTTAATAGGCTTCACTAGGATTTTAACATATATTCTCCATTATAATTCAAACAAACAAGATAAGCTTGCTAAATTATAAACTTAACGAAGTGTAGTATTAACAAATATTTTAGAAACTATTGTTGAAAAATGACAGAGGAATCGAACTCGGGACTTTT
The DNA here is from genome assembly GCA_039000515.1 of Timema cristinae. Lineage (NCBI taxonomy): Eukaryota > Metazoa > Arthropoda > Insecta > Phasmatodea > Timematidae > Timema > Timema cristinae. Next base: position 51,850,343 of record JBCFYV010000003.1, read on the forward strand.
GGTGGATCAATGCTCATCCCAGGGCTAGAGTTATATTCACTAATAATTTTAAGGTAAAGTCTAAGATGGACGAGTGAGAATGTCAACAACTTAATTGTATCAAAAACAGAGTTACTGCTGGCTATTTGTGGTCAGTTTTTTTTTAAGTTGCATGGCTGTAAAAGTTTTAATTGCAAGTTTATAACTTAACATGTGATCTATTCCCCCCTCCCTGTTTCCTTTTAGTTAAAACTAGTTTTCACATTAATGAAATATATATTCTACTACTATAATATGAAGCACTCACTCCGTCATTGTGTCATAAGGAGTTGCCCCTTGAGCGGAAAGTACTTGTAAGCTCTAATTTTTGAACTAAACATTTTTAAGTTGGCTCCAATGAAGCCAACTTCTTGTTCAGTCTACTAACCACCGAGGAAGATACCATGTAGCATTGTATTTATTAATGTGTGTTAATATATGATAACAATGCACAGTAAAAATAGGTTTGAGAAGGAAGCCAAACTGAGAGGATATTCTTGATACCCATTCGGGTTATACGCTTAGGTACTAACTAGGCAAATGTGTTGGGGATGAGGAAAGTTGACTTAAGAGGAAATTTATCCACATTTGTGTGGAGTGGGAAACCATTTAGGAAAAACCAGCCTCAGTATACCCAACCGAGATCAAATCATGATCTCCTAAAATTGGCAGTTATTGCGAGAGTTGCACCTGAAAGAATAGTTACGCTAGGCCTTGATAGAAACAAATAAAATTATCTCATAATCTCTTATGTATAGTCATCCCACATTGTACCTCTGCATATATACAACTTTCAGCCCAATATATTGTTTACTCAGATACAGAATACACCTAAAATTGTATATGTTGCATTTAAAATAAGTTGGCATCTTATTTAGCCTGTCTTAAGAGAAGTTTGTTTAAAATATAAAATTTTACTGCCTGGAAATAATAAATGTTTCTTGAGCAATAGAACGCCCATGTATTCAGGCCATAGATAATGGTAAAGGTTAAGGAAATGTAAGGAAAACTAATTTAAAAAGTATAATTGATAAAAATAAGTAGGAATGGGACCCTCAAATATTTAAGTAGGGCTCTGCGAGTACTCAGATTTCGAGCTTTGAGCCAAGCTCATCCTTTAAGCTCGAGATTGAGATTAAAAGTTTTGTAGGCTCGTCATTTTTGAGCTTTCACTTTATATATTTAATAATAAATTTTTTAACGCAATAATAAGCATATGCTATTTAATTGAGATAGCATTTCCACTTATTAATCATTTGGTTAGTTAACAAATTGTTAAGGAATTAATTTCAATGTTCACAATAATAATGTCATCCATTTTGAATTAAATTTGATTGAAGTTGTATTTTAAAATTGAAATTTTAAAGATGTGATACTTTTTAACATTTAAAATAAACAAATATGTACTCTTAACATTTTAAAATTACGAATATATTCAAACTCTACTCAAACTCAGGAGCTTTTAGAAATACTCGACTCGAATGAAAAAACCCAAGCTCGCAGACCCTTATCCTTAAGGATATTCAAGATTCAAGTATTTAAAAATAAAATCCTTGATAATTTATTTTTTAAATTTACCAACAAAATTTATTTTATAGGTCTAAAGGTGTGTCTCATCTCGAGAATTTAGTCTGCATAAGCATGCGCAAACAGTAAAAAATACAGCGTGTAGATGTATTTTGCCGCATAGAATGAGTGTGCATGCATGTTCCGCATGCGATTCATTGGATGTCTGTAAAGTGCATATGCTCAAAAGAAAATTAGTTGTGCATGTGTGTTCAGTGTGGACTGTTTATGTTGGTGTTTTTACTGTATGTTTTATCTTACATAGAATATTAACCTTTTGTGGATCACGAGATAAGTAGTTTTGACATTTTAAATACATAATGCAGGCTTGTTTGAGAATCTAGTTACAGCAAGACAATCCATAACAAGTACATTCTTTGAATGTTATATCCTTATTACCAATCTTGTTTCCTGCTGCGTATATTAAAAATTTGAAGTGTACAGGTATCATTCAAGTGAAATTTTTTAAATGTTCATAATCCAATAGTTTTAACAACAATGTTTTACAGCAAGGGATAAACACCCCCCCCCCCCCCCCAACCCTAAAGTGGTCAGGCAACAATCGAAAATATTGGAATTTAGCCAAAATAAACACATTTGAGGGAATCAATGAAAAAGGTGACACGAAAAAAGCTAAGCAAATGGCAGGAGAATTCAGAATGTTTTATTGCAAAGAGTGTGAAATTTAACTAGCAGTGCCATCGTTGTATGAAATCAAAACATGTTTGAGGACAACTATGGTACAAGGTGAGAAGCAGACTTGTTGGCTCTTGAGGGTTCGCAACCCTTCAACGCCCACATTTATATTTTGAATCTTACCCTGCTGCCGCAAACCAATTGTTCCACCTCCTCAGGTCGGAAAAGGAGATGAAGAGGAGACTCGTCCGTGACCATCTGGAAACCTTTTCTGAATGCACGAAATTGCTTGTCTATACATGTGTTTAGAAGGAAGTCTGCATATAGATCAACAAATTCCTAGAAAGAAGAACATTTGTTATTGATTATTTTTCTATACAAGAAACACTACAATGTAAATTGCTAGATTTAATAATCACCATTATCATAATTATCTTTCTCTCACTCTTAAATAAAGATATTTGTTTTTGTGTTTGTATGTTAAACTTAAAAACCAGTCAACTTATTTAAAAAGGATCTCCCTTCATGTGTTACTTATACTATCAGGATAGACATGGGCTGGATATTTTCATGTTAAAACACAATAAAATTGGTGGATTTTCAAATCAGTTATATAAATTTAAATAAGATAAGGCAGTTTAATTCATTTTGTTCCTAGTGAAGGAGACAAATTTGTTTTAGATAATGATAGTTTTGGTTTATTTGGGTTGATTTAGATCAGGTTTGTAGTGTATATAAATGCCTAAAAGGGGGACCACCATTACATCGCATTTTTGGCACAAATACATTCAAGTCCATCATGTTGTGTTAGCCTATATTAACCGAATGAACAACCTTACCTGTGAAAAGAAAACTGTTCCAGTTCACACACATATACATACCTCGGCTAAGGCTGAGCAATCGAGCACAAGAAAAACATACAACACCCTCCTAAAATTGAACATAACTAACTATTATAAAAAAAAAAAAATTAGTCCTAATTTGAGGGTACTAGTACTGTACAGGCACTTACAAAAAAAAAACACAAGAACAGATGGTGTTTTGTTTTTTGTAAATAAAGGAAAAAAACGTACTTGAAATAAAAAAAAATTTATTTACTGTGTTACTTCTTCAGTGTTAAAAAAAAAGTTCCCTGCCTAACAGGGCGACCAGTATAACCACAATAATTAGAATATACATTATTATTATTATTAGCACCGCGTCTTACTACCCGTTCGGGTTATACGCACTTACGCTAATGTGTAATGGTAGGGTGATTGTGAGATGAAATGAAGGACCTACAGTTTAACGTGGAATCCGAACCACGGTGGGGCCTGGCATTCCACACATTCACAAGATGTCTTGTCAGAGGTGTAGGAAGGGTTTAAAATCAGAAAATCTTTGCCGGGACCGAGGATTGAACCCCGGCCGCCAGCATAGAAGTCTGACACCTTACCCCTAGACCACCAGGTCACTCCTAGAATATACAGTATTATTCACACATGTGCAAATGGATAAAGACTTGGTGGTATGGTTATGGTACAATTTAATGACAAAAAAAAAAATTATATATATACAAACATAAAATAAAGATATAAAAAAAAACTTGAATTGATCCTAACATTGTTCCCGTATGGGAAATGACGATATGATTGGTCCTGAAGTCTTTGGTACTCTTATGGGGCCATAAATAGTTCAAATAGTTTAATCTTTTTTATATCTGGGTTCTTGAAATTCCCCCAAAAATTATAACTGGAATTGATTGAGCTGAATTTGAGTTCTTGGAAAAAGGTTGTATGTTGACTATCCCTGAGAAAGGAATTAACTCACCGTACAAAATGTGTCAGTAGGTACCCCACGCTGCAAAGAAAGGCCAACCCTACCGGGCTATGCTGGATGGAATTTTTCCTAGGCTAGAGCTGAGGCACACACATACTGTGTTAGTTTCATCTTATTAATGGCAAATTCACTACTATAAAGTTCTCCCCCCCCCCTCCCCCCCCAAAAAAAATCACTCGGATCTCTGCCACGGAACTTCTACTCACCTCCAACACTTTCACCTCAATACCGCTATTTTTGCAGAAATCCTCCCTCCTAAACAACTTTGCCACGCATCTTCCCATAATTACCCCAAAGTTGCCCGAAATTGGCGGCAAGATTCCCGCAAAATATCCTACTTTCAATATGTTTTTTTTTTATAACTAATACAAAATTGTGAAAAACTCTTAAAATTAACAACAAAAGTTTCAGATTCCTAAAATAAATACAAAAAAAAAAAACATTCCCGAGCTTCCTCTTTGTCAAAAACTATCCGCCAGGAAAAAAAAACAAGATTAATCTTCTTTCTCACTCTACCATCGCGCAACAAAAATGCTTTTTTAGCAACACCTTGTGTGGCGGGTTTGTGAACTACTTAACTAATCAAGATGGATCCCATAAAAAAATTTATAATAAGTGAAAATAAGCCGAAAAAAGAACTGATAGAAAATGACAGCAAAATAAGGTACGTAGTAAAATAACGCAAAGATTAATATAATATTAAATTTCAGATATTTTTTTGTTTTCCATAGATGTAAGCTATCAGAGAACCACCCTAAATATTTAGTCTCTCCAGGTAGCAGCAAACAAAACAAACGTGCTCCCAAGGCAGCCATTACTAACACCCTACAAATATATACCTATTAAAAAAAAAAAAAAATTTGCAGAATCACAACTAATACAAATAAATTACGAGACAGTAAAAATAAGTATAATAAAATACTAGGGGATTATTGAAAATCCTAAAGTCATTTAGTTACTATCTATTTCCTATTATTTCACTAAGCCATTAAGTTCAACCATTTTAGAAGAATTGGATTTGAATTCGACGCAACTCTACTTTTCATGTTGTTTAAATTTAAAAACAACTTCCCAAAGTTAATTTCTAAGTTGAAAAAAAAGGTGTTTCTTAAATCTTGATCTTGTAGCTATTTATCCGTTTACCATTTCCCACTCATTACCTTCTTGTTATCCTGATTTACATATATCTGATCTCCTTCTTCTTTCAGCTCATGGAAAAATCTGGTTCCAAACACGTCTTGGTAACAAATGCGAAACGTCTGCACATATGTTTCTTCCATGTCATCTTGTTCATGTTCCAACAAGGCCTTCAGGCCTGTAAACAGCGTCTACACAGTGGGAAATCATAACAATTAGAGATGGGTCAAATCTTTTTTTTTTTTGCAAATTTGAAACTAACATTTTCTAAATAATCTCAAATCTGAATTTTAAAAACTTTAAATTTTAGTGAAAATGAAAAACTTCAAAATTAACTAACAAAAGATGAAAACTTTTATTTACAAACTAGTGTTACACATGAAACAAACATTCTTGATGAAAGTTTGGCGACCCTGAATATTGGCTTGTTTGTCATATTTATTATGTTATAATGAGCAAAGGCCAAAAAAGGACAGTTTTGGAGTGAATTAATTATTTTCAACCCGTTTCAGAGGAAGCAAGTTATAGAGCGTCACTCAAAAGACTGGAGTGCCAATGATGTGGAGATCAGCATTCAAATCTCAGGCAGTGTGGGGGAGGGGGTCTTTCCTAAAGGTTTTCCCACTATCTTTCCCCATAAATGCAGGTACATTTACTCTAAGAACTACTTTCCACATCCCTACCTTATTGGTGTAAATATGCAGAGAATCCAAACATATTTTTATATGCATTTGTATTTATTTTGTTATTTTATATTTTAGCTAAATGTAACTAAAATTTTGAATTCACTAATTTGTTTTCCAAAGATTTAAAAATAAGCCCATGTATTGAAATCAAAGATTATGCTAAAACAGTCACATTTATGAACAGAGCTGTGAAGTCAAGAGTTGTAAGCAATTTAGGGTGAAGTCAGGAGTCAGTAAAAATGTACAAACTCCAATTGAGGCTTCAAAATAAAACTTAGAATATTTTCACAATATATGGTAAATAAATCATTTTAATTTTAAATATTTTCTTATGCTTTCCGACCAATATTTGTAATTCAGATTGACAAATTTATTTAAATATAATTTCACAAAGTCAAAGAAGCTTCCCATGAAGTAGCCTGCATTGGAGCATTTTACTGCTGTAAATTTGTTATTACTAGTTAATATACATTAGTTATTTATGAGCAAGTAAGAGTCAGACCGTAGAGAAATAGAGGAGTCTGAGTCAAAGGCTTGGTGTACTGACTCCACAGCCCTGGTTATGCTTCAAATTAGTTTTTTAACCATTAAGAGAGTATTAAGTGACTCTTGTGTGAAGTCCTGAGATACAACTGGAGTTGAAGCTGCTACTAAATGAGCAAAGAATGGACATGGGAAGTTAAGTCTAATTTTTAGAGGAAGGTCTTTGCATAAAATACAAACACATTTTTTATGGCCAAAATTAGTAAAAGTTTACTTTTTTTATCATTATTATTTAAAAAGTCATATAATACATGAAAGTAGATCTAATAACTTCTCTAGCAGCCAGATAGGGCCCTTCCTACGATGATTGAACTGTGGATGTGATTGTAAGAAAAAGCAAACATTTAATTATTTTTAAAATGCTAAGCCACATCCTTATTGTTTCATAGAATTACTAAAAAACATTTAATTTTAACTGAAGAATAAATTGATTAAATGAGCATATTTTTTTTTAGTAAAAAAAATTAAGAAATGTATGCTTGTAACTGTTTGGATATAGTACTTAACATTAACAGACAAATTAAAACTCACTGACCTTGTTAAAGTCTTCAAGATCCCAAAATGTGCCCCTTTTGCCCATAAGTTTTCTGTAAACCACCATGGGGAAATGTATATCTAGAATGATATTATTATAAATGGCTAGACCTAACACAATGCCTATCAGTGTGAACTGAGCATTGCTTTCAAACGACGTGGGGTTGAACCAAACTGTTTGTGTTTCTTGTTGAAATGTGAACATACCTTAAACAAAACAAAGGTTAAAATGTTAAGAGAATGAGGTTTTTTTCAACTTTTAAATCACATTACAAACACACTTCAGAAGATGTTTTAACAAATCAAGAGGCCAATGATACGGGAAGCAAAATTAATCTCATTTGTAATAAAAAAATAAGTTTCTCAGCTAAATAGTTGTCATTAACATAGAGCAGTCATTTTTAACCTGTTTGGTTCTATGGCACAGTGAATAATCAACATCATCTTTTTCCAGCCTGTTACTGGGTCAATTTAGTAAAATGCCTCCATCTTCCTTTATCCTTCCATCAGTCTTATTCTCTCACTTAAACCCTTTCTGTTATCTATTACACCCATCTCTCTCTTGGTCTCCCTTGCAGTCTTTTTCCTACATCCATCATTACCATCATTTACTTTGGTATCCTATCTTTTCCCATCCTCATCACATGCCCATACCACCTCAGTCTTGCTTCCTCTACTATCTCATGTACTCCCTGAACTCCTACTCTTCATAACTAATTACTTCATTACTAATCTTGTTGTACAGTGAATGGTAGGCTCGAAACTTTGGGGCACACTTGATACAAGCTTTAAAACAAATGACAAGCGTTTTAAAGAGAAATATAAAGGCACCGATACAACACAAAAAAACCATCTCAAGCTACAATAGAAAGGGAGGGGATATATTTTTCAAAAACTTGATTGTGTGCTTACTAACAGGGACTTATTTTTGTTTTTAGTGTGGGTTGTAAATTTTTTTATTCCAGTGTGCTTCATTTATTTTTGCTTTTAGAGTGTATTATTTCACCGAGTAGTTACTTGATTAAAAACTTTCTTATACAAAATATATGGAACAGTTATTCATTAGGGTGGATTAACAAATAATTTTGGTTATTTTGCATTTTATCAGAGCACATTGGCAGCATGGTTATAGCACACTAATTGAGGGATAGAATGAGACACACATATGACGAGTTGAGAAAACAAGAGAACACTGGCTCAATCAAAAATTTGTTTTAAGAATTATTTCTTGAAAGGAGGCTCAAAAAATGTTATTACTAAGGATGTCAAACTCAATACAATATATTCTTGTTGGTATTGAAACCATTGAAAATTGATCTTTAATGTTACAATTTTCAATACCTCAAGTCTTATTCACAAAACCCAGCAAATGAAAAGAAATGTTGATATTCGAAAATGGGCAGTTTTTCATTGTGACCCATGATTAGTTCTTTTGCCAATTCACTAAATTCCAGCAAATTTTAAATACAGACAACATGAACTTTTCACCATAGTGAATCTTCTGCAAATTAAAACGGCTGTTTTATTTAAGCTTTTTTTTTACATCTGCACTTTGTTTTTCATTCACATTATGGTACAGTATAACTAAATAAATAACATATATTTAATGCAAAGTTAGATGCATGGGAAAGGAATGAAACCATAATGAAGAAGAATCAAAAAATAAAATTTAAAATGCAAACATCACCATCATGAAGTTTCCGGCCACTGGCCAGGTCTGTTTGGAACATAAGCCTTTCTCTATCATGTCCTTTCTCCCCACCCTTTTTCCTCCTCCACAATGATCCAGTCTTCTCGTCTCTCCACCACACTTCTTTGCACTCCATTTAGCAGCCTATATCTTCCTCTAGGACTCCTGCACCCCACTCTCCACCTTCACAACTCCAGTACTCAGCATCTTCTTCTCCTCCATCCTCCTCATATGACTCCGCCTTTCTCTATCCTGTCCTGCACCAGCTCCTCTTTACCTATTCCTCTCTCCCTTTCATTTCAGGAGTTACAAGAATGGATAGGAAGTTTAACATTTAATATTTGGAATCAAGAAAAACAGGAATGATATCTCTAATTCTTACCCTACATTAAAGACAAATTTACATAGGACTTACCATAGTCCGGGTTAAATATCTCTTCAACAATGAGTTGAAAGAATTCTTTGGACACACCTCCCTCATCAATACCTTGCTCCCCTTCAAACTCTACTACAAGTTGCTTCTTAAGATCCTTTGGATTCTCCATGGCTACCATCTCCAGCTGCAGATCACAACAAATATACTTATTGTCAGGTTTATGTTCAATTCTGTGTACCATAGAGGAATATATTGGAAGGGTTAAATAAAAAGTATGAGCAGGGTCAATTTTTTTTATTTGAAGTAAATCCAAATTATGGTCTAGTATTTTTTATTGTTTGTTTATGTTGGGGAAATAGTATCTTATGTGTATTTACCTTACTTAAGACACTAAGCATAATATACAAAATAGTTTTTATTTACTATAACATAAAAATTCAATTTTTGGTTGGACATGAAAAAGTATCTAAATAGCAAGGCAAATTGAAAAACTTATAAATAAGTAAATTTTAGCTGTCTTCTTTTTATGTCAATGTTTAGTGATTAGCAAAACTTTTTTTTTTGTGAAGCAGAGTCATAACTTTGCACATTTATATTAAGGCCATTGACAAAAATAATTTTATTGCACAATTTTAACAATTGTATAATTTTATAAACTATAAATAGTGATTAAATTATTTCAAATCATTAAAGTTCACAAGTTATAAGGGGTGTAACTTGCTATTTTATACTTTTTGGGTAACATTGTTGAGGTAAAGTAATTAATGTATGGGGCTGAAATTTAATATAATTAAAAATTAATGAAGTGTATGTAATTAAATATTTATATAGTTATTATTGATAGTAATAATGATAATTAGGGAGGGGTCGTCAAATCCTCAAATTCTTCAAGTCCTTAAGGATATATGAGATTCGATAAAATTATGAATTCAAGACTAAAATCATTAAAATACTTACATTGTGGAGTTTATAATATTATTTTGCAAACTTTAAATATACATGTCTTATCTCCATTTCTCTGGTAATAATTATAAATTAAATTTCGATTTCGTTTCCTACTTTCCGTATCAGCCATTTTGAATAGTAAAGAAAATATGGAGAAGCTATGAAAAACTTCTGTGTCAAAATGCACTTGTAAATTTGTCACAAATAATTCCAAAGAGATAGGATATTAAGGACCAAACATTAGACGCGAGCTGTGATGATAGCACAAGTAAAGCGCTTTCTCTGCTTCATACCAATGACCATGATGTTATTTCTTTATATGTATTTTTATTTTTTATAAAATTATGTTGGTGATAGTGAATGTAATATATAACATTTACTTACCAGTTTTTGATCGATGCTAATGTTGTGTTGGTTAAATTACTAGTCACTGTTAAAATTCTGTTTATTAACGGTTTTAAAATCATCAAATATTGAAAAATGTAATATTTATAGTAAGATAAAATTAAATCGTTTGATAATTTATCGAAATTTCATCCTTTTTTCAAAATTTTTCGAATATGTGAATGTTATTATAGATGTCAGAGTCGAAACGGAAGGAGATTTGACCTTCAGCTTCAACTTTGATTTTTCACAGCTTCACACACCATTACCTACTTATCGAGGTCCAAATTCTGGTTGGGTGTAGTGAGGGTGATTTTTCCAAATAGTTTTCCACTCTCCCTCTATGCAAATGCAGGTACACATCCTGAATCCACATCCCTAGCTTATTAGTGTAATTAGTACATATGTGTATAACCTGAACAAGTCATTAAACATGGTGCTAAAAACAATATTAACAGTATAAATATTAATTATATGCAACTCATATTAGAGTCTAGTTATACTAAATTTCAGCTGCAAAGATTAATTACTTTACATTAACGATGGTAAGGCAAAAAGCATAAAATAGCAAGTTTGACCTCTTATAACATGTGAACTGTTATGATTTGAAATCAATATATCACAGTCTATAACTTACAATTATACACCTGTTAAAAATGCCCAATAATTTTTTTTATTGACAAATGACCTAAAATGTGTAAAGTAGATCTCCTAACCCAAATAAAAAAATTGCTAGGTACATCATATTAAGAATTGTCATGTACTTATCGTTGCTACAGTCTTAAGATTTCGCTTTGGATTTAAAGTTGGAATATCTACAGTAATTTTATGTTGGATTTGAAGTAGATATTTTCCCTTGGTGATCAAGTTATACAGAAAATATAAAAATACTTAATTCAATAATATGCTATAGTAATCAAGAATAACCATTGTTCATAAGGTTTAAGATGTCAAGTCTTAAACAAAATATGTCAAAATTTAACAAAAATATGTCCTGGGTACTCGATCGATTGCTTAGTTATAGCTGTATATTCAAATTGCTTGATATCAGCTACTAAACATAAACCTTTACAGTGGCAACCATGTTGAAACTGATAGACAGATAGAAAGGCCTATGCTCAAAGCATATACCTGCAAAATTTCGTTAAAATTGGTCAATACATTTGACAGTTAATACATCTTTCTCTGGACAGACAGACAAAATTCCAATGGTCACTTTAAAATAGAACCTCGATAGGCTCCTTCAATAAATGTTTGAATAAACTTTTTGTATTATCATTTAACAATCATAAATGGCTCCCAAAGGGCAGGATACACGAAATAAAACAGACAATAATGAACTATAAAAACTGTCCCAGATTATTAAAAATAGGTACTCACAGATGCACATTATTTTGTCATTAGTTAATAAATTTACTAATAAATATAATTAAATATACATTCTGTTTGTACTAAGATAACATTGTAGTTATTTGCTAACCTTGAATTTAGGGGTGTGGATATATTAAAAATTTCAAACAATTTTTGAACATATCCCCCCCCCCCCCCAAGCTATTTGTATATATATATATATATAATATAATGTATCAATCTGGTGATAAGGCATAGTTATTTAAATGCAACATTTTGAGCAATTTTCAAGATAAATTGTGAACTCAATATTAAAATATAGGGAAGGGGTGTCCTCAAATCCTTAAAGATGGTTGAGATTCGATGATTCAAGATTATAAAAAAAAAAATTCTTAAAAGTTTGAATTTGTTTAACCTTTGGAAATAACAGAGCCTGTTTAGAAATCTGAGTTTGAAGACCAGAGTGTTTGTTGTGTTGACCACATGACACCATTTGCAAATGTTGACACTATCATTGCTAACGACAGTGGCCGCTCAGTCGGTATAGTTCGCTTGTGGGTTCACATCATGGAGTATTGGAGCTTTAATACTGCTATTGGAAAGTGACACCAAAATTTTGCAAGAAGCGTTTTACAAGTTCTTACTTAAAATATTTAAGGCTCAGCTCAGTGTAGCATTTTTTAATTAATAATATCTGCGCAAAATAAAATGAAAGTTTTTCGTGAAATAGACTACTTCACCTTTTAAATATGAATCATGGTAAATTTGAATGGAAATAAACAATAAAAAAAAAGTTTACCCAGTCTAAGAAATGTATTTTCCTTTAATAAAGAACATTAGTAAAATAGGTGTCTGATCCGAATATTATAACAGCCAAAGGCAAATACTTAAATATTAAATGACGAAGAAGAAAATACCCAATGTATAAGTATAATATTTTTAATTCAAAATATATATTTTATTTATAGACTTTTCATGCCCAAATTCAACTTTTTATTTAACTATATCTAGTATAGTTACTCCCCACATATCATAGTTTTTATTAATTGGTGGTTAGCTTCGAAATAATCTTTGAACAATCTTACAGATTCCAGACCATTAATTCAAAATATAACTGAACGTTTGAATGTTATGCATGATAACAGGCAAATTTAACAATTTTTTTTATCACCGTGCCTTACTACTGATTGGGTTATATGCTTGTTTACTAATCATTTATTGTGCTAGGGATGATAAAGTTGAATTTAGAAAATGTTTGCACACATTTGAGAGTCTGTGTGGTGTGGGGGGGGGGGGGGGGGGAGTGAGTGGAAAACCATTTAGGAAAAACCACCCTCAGTACACCCGACCAGGATATGAACCTTGATCTTGTAGTCATAGGCAGTCTAGTCTCTTGGGAGAGTAACCTTAGACAATGTTGCCACCAAAGTGGGTAAAATTTAGTTACTATTTATATTTACCATATCCTCTTAATGTTCTTTTTTATAAAGATTAAAATTTGAGATTTGTTGGTAGATTTGAATTTGTGAAATAGTGGATTCGACCCAACTCTAGTAAATTATATAAAGTTATAATATCTCACCTCTACAAGGGCATCATCTATGATGTGGTCCCTGCGTACTTTAAGCCTGAGGTATGGATTTGTGTACTGGCTCCCTCCAGAGTTAAAGATAGACAACCTTCGTTCACTGTACATGCGGATACGATTGTCATAATAAAGTCCTAATGTTTTCGTTGCTGGCATAAGGATGAACGCATAGTTCATGAAGCTAAACTTGCGACCTGAATAAACATAAAATAAATGTTTTGAAATAATGTTATTCAATTATTTACCTATGTTTAACTGTATAACTAATCGTGAACGTAGTATAGCCATAAAATTGCTAATTTAATACAGATGGTTTAAATTTGAAGGGATAGCCATCTAGCATTCTTACCTGAGTGATACTGAAGTAGAAAATGGTTCAGTAAAACACTAAAATTGACACATTATTCTAACTTAAATCATAATTTTATGTTTTGCGCTTTAAATTTTTTTTAAACTTATTTTCCTATCACAACCCATTTAATCAATGTAATATATCTGTTGAGAGCTACATTCAATAAAAATGAGTAAATAGGAATATAAGGATTGAAAACTTCTCATGAAAAACTGCAGTTTCAGAAATTTTCTAATAAATGAAGACCTAGTCCTCCTATTCTTCTATAATATATTAATCAAAATCATCAACTGTTTACAGCCTGTGGCCAAGTCAAATTAATGAAATGCCTCCATCTTCCTCTATGATCCTCTCATTTGCACATTTCATGTTATCTGTTCCTCCCATCTCTTTCTTGGTCTCCCTTGCACTCTTTTTCCTACATACTTCATCTCCATCATTCTCTTTTGTATTTTCTCCTTTTCTATCATTATATGACCATACCATCTCAGTCTTGCTTCCTCTACAATTTCAAGTACTCCCTGTAACCCCATTATTTTCTGGATAATTTCATTCCTAATACTGTTTCTTCTCGTGACAGCTAACATGCTCCTCACAAACTTCATTCCCATAACCTCCACTTTCTTAGTCCTTCTTAAATCCAATGTCCATGTTCATGCCACATATGTGAGTAATGATACAAAGTACGCCCTGTAAAATACTTACTTACACTTCAAGGGAACTTCTCTCCTCCAAAGCAGGTCATATATGAGTAATGATTTTAAACCTTTTGCTTAAAATAAATCTCTTCTACATAAACTTTTAGTAAACTACTATTATCATTTTAGAAAACATTCTAAATTATAAATAAGTTAGGAGCAGTAATGATTATTGTTAAGACTTTGAAACAAACCTAATATTAGCAATAGAAAAGTGAAAGGATATAATAACTGAAGAAATTAATAAAAAGTTAAAAATTATTAACAAGTTGAAATTAAATATACTTTAATATAGAAAAAACACGTTAAGCTGTGCTTTTAACAAGCATAAAATATGTGAGATAAAATTGAAAAAATTAAAAATATTAATGGCATGAAAAAATAATTACCGAGTCAAAGGGTGACCATCATTCAAAAAATACATTTACAACATATTAAAATAATTAATAACATAAAAATTGAGGATAACACACAGCTAAAATTCAAACATTGAAGATGATTAGTTAAATGAAATCAAACACATGAAAGTAGTTTCTTTCAAGTTGTAAAAATCATGTGAAATAAGGTTGGAACGTAATAAGCTATGATAAATAATCTGTGTTTAAGTAAAGAATCGAAGTCTTAATCTTGTTAAGTCCTATTACTCCTTGGGCAGGTAATCAGCGTTTAAAAGAAAGCCGATTAAATTCTGGCCGACAT